>OX422222.1:484166860-484766860 GCA_949130495.1 Sambucus nigra | reverse complement strand
CCCTAGGTAGATCGATCGATCGACCAAATCATCGTCTTCTCCAGCGTCCTGTTCGGCCATTGGTGAACCCTCAAGCTTTTAGTTTCTTTCCAAACCCTTACCCAATCACAACCAACATTTTATTTACATAGAAATATGTTCTAATCTTCCTAGAAGACCTAAAATCATTCACCGATTCATCAAAATCCCAAACTTTTCCAGAATTGGGTTTCACCCGAGTTTATTCTACTGAGATATGAGTTCGTCATACAGATTCGAAACTTGTCACCCATACTTACTAATTAGAATCCTACAATTGATTCTAGAAGTCCCATATCCAAATTCGCCATTTATTTAGTCTCAAATCTAGATATACTACTCAAATCCGGAAAGCCCTTTTTTTTAAAAAACTATTTAACCCATAACCAAAAACAGATTTTTGATACACATATTATGATATGAATTGATTATCACTAATTTAAAATCACAACAGTTAACCACTTACCTCTGATTGTTCGTAGAATCTAATCCGTTGGTGTAGAAAAAGGGTTGATGAAGAACACCCAATTTGTCCCTCAATTTGACTCCAAAAGATCCCCAATTTATTCTCCACTTGTTTCCTCTTAAGCCCTTATGTTTAGAATTTGTTAATTGTTGTTCAACACTCCCTCAATTAGGTTTATAATCACTAATCACGTTTTTAGCCACATGGGCCTAATTAAAATGGCCCAAGTCCTCCGTGTGGGCCCAGCTATGCTAAAAAATACCCCGAGACTCGATTACTATCCCCGGGTACTCTTTTTTGACTATCTTGACCCATTCGGACTCAACCGTGTGCTCAGAAATGTCATCCGAAATACTTTATAACATTTTCAAATTTTGACTTCAAAAATGCGACACACAATAATTTGAACAATTAACTTAGAGTCGCTAAAAATTTAGAATAATTCTTTCCACTCCAATAAATTCTCCAAATCATATTTTTCTCCAATTTAAATAATTTTTATTTCTTCCAAAAATAATTAAATACTAAATCCTCAAAATTACGGGGTGTTACACCTAGGAGTCCAAACATTATAAATAGGAATCTTGAACTCACATTTTGAGGCTCCTAAAACATTGGGAGAGAGAGAGGGAGACAACAGAGAGGATGTTGATCGGATGTTAGAGGCCATAGGAAGCTTATGACGACCGACATGCTTTGTTGTGGTCGTTGTTTAAAATCCTATTTCTTCATGATTCCTTCACTTGAGATATGCCCCAGTTGAAATGATGAATTATATTCTCAACGTAATTTTGTCCAAGGCCTTTTATTGTTCATAAATTTAAGGGTCAATTATAATTCGCTCGACTTCTATTTTCACTTCACCACCTGAGTTTTTATTTTTTAAATTTAAACTCTAAACTTTCTAAACAACTTCAAGTAACCCCCAAATGCTAACACCATTAAAATCGGTCATGTGCAAGAGGACATTTTCCTCCTATTAGAAAATTCTTTTAAAAAATTACTACAAAATCATTTTAAAAATCAGGAAAATACTAAAAAAATTGGAAACTACTAGAAAAACATTTCAAAAATATGAAAATTACAAAACAGTATTTAAAAATTATTAATAAATATTTTTAAAAAATCTAAAAATTCAAGGATTTTTTTTTAATTTTGAAAATACTAAAAACCCATTTTAAAAATATGGAAATTACAAAAAAAAATATTGAAAATATTTTTTTTAAAAAAGAAGAAAAATTAAAAAAATATGGAAAATACAAGAAAAACATAAAAAATATATATGGAAATTACAAAAAAAAATTAGAAATTAAAAAAATATATTCGTAGAAATTCTTGAAACTAAAGAGAAAAACATTTAAATATTATAAAAAATGCTGGATTTTTTAAAATATTGAAATTACAAATAAACTATTTAAAACATTGGAAATTACCAACGTATTTAAACACCTATAAGAATACTAGAAACTATTTGTTAAAAAAAGAAAAATATTAAAATACTTAAAAGAAAATGACAAGCATTTAGCAATAGTGAAACTATTTAAATAAAATGGGAGGACTAAAAAATTATTATAAATCCGAAAATGACATAAAGAGTTTGGCAACACTAAAATTCAACCTCGGAAATATTTGAAACATTTTATTTTTAATATTTTAGAGAAAATTTTTAAACTTTTTAAAAATAGGAAATTGATATTCGGGGGGGGGGGGGGGGGGGGGGTATATATATATTTTTTTTGAAAATTTGAAAAATAAAATTTTCAAAAATCTGAAAAGCAATGAGAATAAAATACCCTTTACCATGCTTTTTATTTAAGCCCCCAAATCTAGTACCCTCATCAACTCCCATTTAAAAAAAAATCGAGATTCAAACACCCACTTTTCTTAATATCAAACCCACAACAAATCCAAGAGAGAGAAACTCAATACCCATTCCAAACCCATAAAAAAAATCATGTATACGTGTGAGTAAATCTATGTGTGTGTGTGTGCATGTCAGAGAGAGAGAGAGAGAGAGAGAGAGAGAGAGAGAGGGTGCAACCACGACTTCCATGAATGAGGGAGGGAGGAAGAGAAACAAAAAGAAGAATGAGGGTTAAAGTTGTTAACATCAGAGGTTAAAAGACAATAATACCCCTTATAAAGTCGCATGAGGGTCACATGTCATTTTTCTTACAAAACATTAATGTTGTTAGAGTTAGTGGTTAATTGAAGTCATTTTGGAAGTTTAAGGGTTAAATCAAGAAAATAAAAGTTCGGGTGATGAAGTGAAGATGGGGTAAAGTTCAAAGGGAAATTGTACTTAACCCTAAATTTAAATTTGCTAGTCCAACTTAAATATTTTAGTGGCTCTTCCATTATAGTAAAAACTTATTCTAGTTGGATGTATTGATGAATCCTTTTCTGTCTTGTGTGTTCTTATTATTCTGGCCTAGGGTTTGAAGTTGAATCTTTCAATCCTAAGTTTATATCTTTAAAATCTAAATTTACAAAATATTTAAGGTAAAACTAGACTTGTACATAAATATCCTTATTGTAGTGAAATAAGAAAATGTTTTACCCTGAATGGGATTTTCCTGAAATCTATATTTTTTGTTTGTCTTTGATTGCAGGCTTACATAATTTGCCTCATTCAATCACATAGTTCTATGATCTAAGGTTTAAAGGAATTAAAACTGGTGTGAGTTGACATTTAATTAAATAAGTTTTGGCCATTGAACCATAGCGCACTCTCTAATTGATATCAGAGTCATTTACATAACTTTACCGTGTAATTGATTTTTCGCAATTTTTTTTTTGAAACAACAATGAGTTCAAATGGATAACTTATATAAAAGAAGGTCAACTTTTGATGGATTTAATTATGCCTATTGGAAAGTGGGAATGAGGTCCACATTAAAAGCTATTGATGAAGGAGTCTGGATTACATGTGAAAGAGGGTGGACACCACCCACTATTATTGTAGGTAATGATACTAACCATAAACCTGCGAATTTGACTGAAGAAGAATTTAAATGGAGTAACTCTAATTCACGAGGCGTTAGTGCTATTTCTGAAGCCATCAGACCTGACGAGTTTTGGCATATTATGAAATTCACCATGTTAAAAGAGGCATGAGATATCATGGAGCTTACATATGAGGGAAAAAATGTTGTTATAAATTGCAAAATTTGACTACACAGTTTAAGATTATAACCATGCTTGAATTCGAGAGCTTTGATGAATTTTATGCTCGCCTGTCGGATATTGTTAATTCGAGTTTTAATCTTGGTGAAATAATTCCTCACACTAGAGTAGTTAAAAATATTTTAAGATCACTCGCTGCCCGTTTTTATCCCAAAAGTCATTATGCTTAATTCTTTAGGAATGTTAGACTCCCTTAGTTTAGAAGAAATAATAGGGGACCTTCAAACTTTCGAAATCGAAGAGTGAGGAGGTGTCTAGAAAGAGAGATAAGACGTCTAGAAAGAGAGAGGATGTGACTTACGATTCTAAGTATGATTTATACTTACATGATTTAGCCCTTTTTGCTAATAATTTTAAGAAATTTCTCAAACTTAAAAATAATGGCAGATGTAAAGATAAAAACAGTTTTGAGAAAAATAAATTTGGGAAGAAATTTGAAAAGGATAACAAGGATTCCCTAAATAGAGATGAAGAGAAGTGTTAGTGCCCAACTAGGTTAAAGCATCTAGGTAAGGACAAAGCTGCCGTAAATGCCACCCTTAGTGATGATAGCGAGGTCGAGTAAGTGGATTCAGGAGAAGAATCATCGCATGAATATAACTTCACCGCATTCATGGATAGTCATGTGAGTATGTCTAGTGCACCTCAAGATGACGAGGAAGCTACTTCATAGTGACACTTCGACAGTGAGAACGACGTGAGTGACGGTGAGGATGCAACAAGTGAGAGAGAGAGTGACCTACAATGCGCGTACATCGAGTTATACGCTGAGTCTTTTAGAACAAAAAAAGCAAAAGAAAGGGTTATCTATTAGAATCATGGCGCTAGAGAAGAGGTTAGTAGAGATGAGAGAGAGAGAGAGAGTCCTCAGTTAGCAAGTCTTTAAGAGAAAGAGAGAAAGAGAGAGAGAGGTAGTTTGTGGAGAGAGAGAGTATTTTTTTGAGAAAGAAAGAGGGGAATTGACCAAATAAGTGTCTAGTCTTACAAGTGAGCTCCTTACATCCATAGAGATTGGAAAAAACTTGAAGCCCTTATATCCCAACCCGAAAAAGATCTCGAGAGAGCCCGGGAGGTCAAGGTAAATATTGAGGACACATCTAAGAAGATGGAAAAGATGTTCCTCGACCCCGCTTTAGGGTTTGGTGAGAGGCAAGGAATAGGGTTTGCCGATGCTTCCACATCACATGTTGCACCGGAATTGGTTCTTGAATTCATTGTGAATCCTTATGGCTCTTCATTAAAACCCCAAAGAAAGGTTTGGCCAAGAAAAGCAAACCAAGGCCCGCTTAAGACTGTTTATTTATGCACTTATTGTAAGAGAAAAAGGCCACCTTAGGGAGTTTTACAATAGTTTAGGTAGGACTCGAGGTACACATACTCCTTCGCACCATTTTAGCTATTTTTCTAGCCTTAGAGAGCAGGTTGAGTGTCTAGTCGCCACTTCTCATAGTTTTATGGAAGAGTTTCAATGGATGACTTTGCCGTTAGTGGATACTTTAAACATCCCGACTTGAACCAACAATGATAAGGGTAAACGAAAGGTCACCACTACTTGGGTGCCTAAGCGAGAAAAAAAATTCCATTTTGTTTGTCTTTCTCTTAAGGCTCATAATACCTCCCAGTGGTATTTTGACATTGGTTGCTCCTGGCATATAACTGGTGACGTCTCATTTTTCACCAACCTTGAGGCTCACAAGGACGGTATTATAGAGTAGAGATACCTGAATTTACTAAGACAAATAATGTTTTGTACATTAAAAATTTGAAAGCAAACCTTATCAGCATTAGCCAGCTATGTGACGTAGACTTTGATGTAAAGTTTGACCGGAACAAGTGTAACATTTTTTATCAAGCTAGTATACTTTTATTGCAAGGGGTGAGGACATAAGATAACTATTATGGGATTGTGCCCAAGTCCTCATTTGTGTGCAACAACGCCATGATTTTGTAACACCCCTTATTTTTAATGATTTTTATATTGGGATTAATTAAATTAAAATGAAAAATTAATTCGTATATATTAAAGTAAATATTAATTAGAGTGACAAGGGTTACTATATATTTGTATGAATTATATTGAGTATGACTTAGAAAATTAGTAGTAAATTAGTAATAATGTATTATGATTGTCATGAGTGAGAAATAAGACAGTTACAATAATTTAGTTGGTACACGCGTGTCAATCGTGTCGGGACTTAAAATGTATGAAATAAAATAAAATATATTTATAAGTCATCCAAATGATCATTTAGAGTGCGCAAATGTGTCCAAAAGGGTCGAAATAGTCAGAAAACTATATTCGGGTGTCGGTATAGGGTCCCGGGTCACTTTTGGGCCAAGCCGACATTCCAAAAGTCATTTTTAGACCTTTGAATTTCTAGGCTAATAAAAGATAAGGGATTCATCACTTTATAATAAAAATTTTACTTAGATAAAAGTGTTATTGAAATAAATAAATAAGAGGAAGTTATAGGTGAGGCATAGGTAGAGTCCCAAGAGGAATTTGAAGAGTTTTCAAGGGGAGAACCACCATTAGCACCACCTTTTCCTCCACCAAAAGTTGATGAATTGAAATCGAAAGGAGAAGAAGCCATACTCATCAACCTCAACATGAAATAATATCTGCTACTCATAAGGCAAGTATTTATCTTGAAAATTTTTATGAGTTACAATACCCATGTAAAGTAAGGTCTTTGAATTTAGTAAAATTGATGATATTTTGTGATTTGATGAATATAAATCATAATTGGGAATAGGATTGCATGTCGAATGAATCTACATGTAGGAACAAAATGAAATCAGAAGTTATGAGATTTAGATCATGGGACCCTTAACATCATTCTACAGATTGAATTGTAGAACAACTTCTTGAATTTGGGAAGTCTATGAAATTGGGTAAATTAGGAATCATTGAAAACTTAAATCGTCATCTTGAAAACTGTTTTGCGTTGCTTTGGTACCAAAAATGGCTATTTCGCCCGCGGAAACCCCGTAGAAAATCCTGTTGTCTACATTTTGTTCACTGATACGTTTTCTCCCAAAACGACTCCAAAATGCCTCAAAACTATATTTTAAAAATCTGGGCAAATTCTTGGAGTAAATTTTAAGAAATGTTATCTTTGGTTTGTTGTTCCGTTGGAGGTTGTATCGATTAATTGATTGTTGGTTGTTGTTATATACTTGGATGATGAACTACGAGGCTATTTTAAAAGGGTTTGAACCTCAAGAAGGTGTAAGTCGTTCGAATGAGATTGGTGTGTCTGAGATCGAAATCTTTAGTCAAAAAGTTATAAATTAGGTTATGGTAAGGATAATAGGTAACCGAAAATTAAATACCAATACGATAGAGGATTGTAAACTACTAATATTACGTAAGGAGTAAATATGACCCTTAAAGTGGTGAGAGATACTCGAAATTATGTTAAATGGAAATTTAATTAAAATTAATGGTACGTCGAATATGCGAGTGATATATACTACGTACGAGTTGTTATAATTGGGTTGTGTGCATACCTACTATAAAAAAAATACATAGATAGGTTGTGTGAATACCTATAGATATGGTTTGATTATGTGTGTGAACATACCTATGTAGCCTGCTATCCGGATGTTTCCGCATAGAGGGTGATCCCACGTTGACGATTCCAGTGAGGTCTATATTTGTCGCCTAGAACATGAAACTTAGGGGGTTCACTTTGTGTGTGTATTAGTGGGACTGACATGTCATTTGGGCACGTTAGGTATGTGCGTATCCCAAAGGCTTAGAACCATGTTCGCCTCCACTATTATATTGATTTACTTTAGGTTTGAGGAGACAAATCGAACCAATAGTCATTATTTGAGTATGAGAGGTACACGGGCTTGATAGCAGAGTTTGCTAGCATCACGAGGGACCATTCTGGGGATGCTATATTTGTGCATATATTATGTGTGTGATGAATATATATACCAGTGTAATATATCTACATATGTGAAATAGTATAATTGAACGATGATGAATATCAAAAAGGGAAATTAAGTGGTGAAACTTAAATAATTGACTCAATAATAAAATGAGAATAAATAATTTATTATTGAAATCGTAGTATCGTTTAGTATTGGGATGTACGTGAGAATTGGACTTATCGAGAATAGTCAGATACCTTAGCTAGTTGGATAAGGGACACTAGTGTAATACCCCGTATTTTTATGCTATATTAATTTGAGGGATTTATTAAATTTAATGTGACTGTTATTTAATAAAAATCCGAAAATTAATTATGTTATAATTATTAACGTGATATGAGTGAGTAATTATGGGAAACTTGTTGAATATTACTAATGAGCATAGTAAAATATTATATTGGTTATATTGAATGTCATAAGTGAATTAAATGACTATTTCGGAAATTTAAGTCGGGACGTGCCCGTATCACGTCGGGACTAATTATGTCAAATAAAAAGTGAATATTTTATAAGTTGTTCGTATGGTCGTTTTGAGCCCACCAACGCGTCCGGAAGGGTTGAGATAGTCAGAAAAGTGTACTCGGGGGTTTAGTTTGAGTCTCGGGGTGTTTTTAGGCCTAATTAGTGACCCGGGAGGGCATTTTGGTCATTTTACAAAATAGGGTAAGTAAACCCACGAATTTTAGCAGCCTTTATCATCTGGTTAAGTTAACCTTTTAGGGTTAGAACCTACAAAATACTAGAACGGCCATTAGAGAAGAGAGGAGAGACCTTTCAAGGAGATTCAAGGCCAAAACACCACCGTTTGCACCGCCGTCACCACCAACGCGTAGATCGCGAGGAGGAGAACGCAACCACACTAAAATCAATAGGAAATCAGACTTCTGAAAATCCCAGGCAAGTGTTTAACTTGCGTATTTTCGTTGGTGCAATATTCATATTAGTTAGGAATGATTAGGAGTATAATCTATGGAAGAAAACCCCAATTTTTGATAGGAATTTGCATGTAAAAAATATTAAAACCATATTCTGGAAGTCTTATATGATGTAGATGATTAACCCACGAATTTTGATGATTATGTAGAAGGAAATTCTGGAGAAAAACTGATTAGAATGGAAGTTAAGAAAACTTAGGGTTCTTGATGATTTGATGAGATTTTTGGTTGTTTAATCGTGTTTAATGATGGTTATACGCATGCTTAATGTTAGAAACATCTGGTAATATGTTATTATGTTTGTGGTATAAGTTTTGGGACGATTAGGGTTGGAAAATATGAATTTGAATGAATAATTTTGGCGAAACCCGCAACTGCAATTCTGCAGAATTTTCGCAGACCTGCTTGATCGATCGATCGACCCTAGAGCGTCGATCGATCGAAGGTTCGATCGATCGAGCCCCAGCCGTCGATCGATCGACCATTCCTGGCAGCCTCTTATTTCCCATGTTTAATTAGTTAACTTAAGTTTATCGTGAAATTATCTTTGGGCATTCTAAATAAAATGATTTGGGAGACATTGAGGACCAGTAGGGTATATGGATAAATGTTGGAACCTTTAATCTTCAACGGAAATGGTATTTATGGGATATGTACTTTAGGTTGGTAGATTTATGAAATTAAAGGGTGAGGTGCGTAAGAGAGTTACGTTGGAATCAAATAAAGTCATTTACTGAAATGCAGATTTGCGAGAATATAGCCCACGAGTGTTAGGTAATAAGTGAGAAAACCCTTCGAGTTAAGGTTAGGAATGAAACCTTATGCGTAATTCTATAAATGTGGAATTTAGGATAAATGGTATAATTACGGGTGATGAGAAGAACCTATATTAATATGATAATAGTGGTATATTTATATGATTGTGTGTACATATATTATATGCATGTGAAAAATCATACCCACGCTACTTGCTATCCCAGAGGTTTCCGCGCTGGGACAAGTCTTATCTCGATGGGACCTTTATGGGGGATATTGACTTGTACCCTAGAAGATAGATGTCCTTGGTACAGGCTATCGATGTGATAGTTCAGACGGTCCTAAGAGACGCCGGTACGTGCTACCCTCTTAGAGACTTGGAATCTATTCTTCGCCTCAATATTGTTTGTGTATGTATGTTAATACATTTCGAGAGTGATTCCGAATGTATTCCCCTTAATATATGGGGCTTTGGATAGTAGAGTATGCCCGCACCATAATCTAGTTGGGGGTGCTGTTATTATATATATTATGCGAGTAGTTAATATATATATATGAAATTCTGAAATTTGGAACCACCTACCGTGATTTGATATGTAGGACATGGTTGTTTACTGAGAATTATAAAAACTTGTTTTGAGAAAGAAGAATATACCTACAGCATAGTTTATATGTTGGTGTTGTCAGTCGATAGATATATATAAACTATACGAGTAATTTATATATATATCTGGATTGAGGAATTTAAACTATTGTTGTATCGAATAATCCTGGACTAAATTATGTATGCTTATTTTGAGTAAAAATAATATGTCACTGGGAAACTTATGGATTTTATAAAGTTAAAATGGAAAACTTTGGTTACTAATTGGAATATTCTTTTTAGAATTGAATCGTTGAATTGTAAACCTTACGAGTAACCTAAGTTAAGTAAATCTTTTAGAAAGTCAAGTGCGTTATATTGTTAAGAACAAACCAATGGAAAGCTTAGTGCGATAGGTGTGCAATTAGAAGAGAGGTGAGTATTTCTCAAGAGAGCGACGCACTAATATGTTATTGCATTGGCCTGTATCAATTTAAATACTTTCTAAACTAATTTTAAACCATACACACTTTCGGGCTCTGACCCGTTTTATCTCTCCCTCTCCCCCTTGTATATATATATATGTATGTATTTCAGGTGCCCAGCCACAGGGGCGTCTTGCTTAGGATCTTTTGGAAGGAACGCGCTGCAGCTTAGGTGGGAGTTGCAGGTCTTTTGATTAGACGACTTCGTTCATTCAGATCCACTCCTAGCATTTTCATTCAGATGGGCATGTGTAGCCCTTTCCATTATTTCTTTATGTTGGGACATTTATATTTCAGTTAATTCCAGTATTGTTCTATGGGATTTATTCATTATGGGTTTGTGATTCTAGTTTCATATGTTGACATTCGATTGGCGAATGTATTATACTCTTTGGTTTATCGTGGGGTGATTTTTGATTGTAGAAATGTTTTTTTTAATAAATAAATCTTTTTCCCTAATTAAAATTTGGAAAGTTTATGTAAAAAAATTGGTTTTGACACTTAGCTTAATTATTTAGGGTGTTTAATTGGAAAGTTTCTTTTTACGACAGTGATGCTAAGAATGAACCAAACTGTTCACCTTGATTTAATTAAATAAAGGAGTGATCGCCCGGTATTTAATTAGGCGGGGTGTCACAGGTGGTATCAGAGCATCAGGTTCTAGTGTCCTTTAGGATCTGTGCGGCTTATTATGCTTTCAGCGTTGCTTTCTTTGATATAGAGCCCTAATACTAGGAATGTTGTGTTCATCTCTATACTTTGGGAATTCGTGCTTCTGCGATTTGTTTATTTGAATGATGAACTCATCCAAATTTACTTAAATTTTCAGATGGATCGTCGAGGAGAACTAGCTAAAACGGTTGAGGGAGTCGACGAGCAAAATCGACTCACACCTCAGGTGTTCCCAAACATTATATCAATCGCCGAGTTAGCAGGCATCGTAGCACAAGCAGTCACCACTGCAGTTTGACAATACCAAGAACGCAGCATGCAACTTAGAGAAGGCAAAAGGCCTAGAGAGGTTAGCCCAATGCGTGTGACCAAAGCTGACAAATGTGCGAAGACTCCAAAATTTCGACAGCGAACTACCCAAGACAGGGTAAATTCTAGTCAACAACATGGTAAAAAAAAAAGCAGTTTCGAAAGGGGAATAAAGCCCCAAGTCAGCAAGGCCGACCCCAACAACAGCAAGGTCAGAGGGGGAGTAACTTCAGAGGCAAATGTTTTGTGTGTGGCACGCATGGCCATAAACGCCAAGATTGCCCAGAGGGTGTTAAGGCCTCACGACAATAATGTGGCCGTAAGAAGCTGCAAGGGCCATTTTTTCCCGTCACTCTCCCAGCACCATTTCAGGTACCAGATCTACCAACCTTTTCAGTAACACCACTGCAAGAGGGACAGTTACAGTACAGACATACCTTTAATGTCCACCAGGCAGCAGCCCCACAGGCACCACCCTCGATTTGGGGTATGTTTTCTATCCATAGAACTTTGGGACATTCTATTTTTATTGGGGCAACGCATTTTTTCATATAGCTATATATTTTGCGAAGTCCTTAGGATTGTTAGCCACAACAGAGAGCACCGTGGCGTATGTCGACTCACCACTGGGGAGTGAGTCACTTATTTTTATATATGCCGGGGAGTGGGGGTAAAGATTGGTAGCTTGGTATTACCTGCAAACATGTTAGTTTTAGACATGCACAAGCATGATGTAATTATTGGTATGGATTGGCTCGCAGCTTATAGAGCCATGACTGATTGCTTCGGTGGGAGCATTGTTAATGCCATTCCGGGGCAAGAGATGTTTATATTGGCGATGCCTCGCCCAGAGGGAGGTTGTGATTCCCTTGGATTCGATCCCTGTTGTCAGGGAGTAACCCGATGTGTTTCAGGAAATACCAGGCCTAACCCCAGTCGAGAGATGGATTTTGTTATAGATTTATTGCCAGATACGATACCTATAGCACACGCACCATACCGTATGGCTCCGGCAGAGACGCGAGAGCTACGAGAGCAGATAGAGCAGCTATTAGGTCAGGACTTCATTCGTAGGAGCACCTCACCTGGGGCGCTCCAGTCTTGTTTATAAAGAAGAGAGATGGTTCACTGAGATTGTGTGTGGACTACTAGGAGTTGAACATGGTCACGATGCAGAATAAGTACCCGTTACCTCGAACCGATGATCTGTTCGACCAGCTGAGAGGAGCAACTTTCTCTTCGAAGATAGATCTGAGGTCGAGGTACCATCAGTTACGGATTAGAGAGCAGGATGTTTCAAAGACTATCTTCTTGTCGAGATATAGGTCCTATGAGTTCAGGGTGACGCAGTTCGGACTCACAAATGCCCCATCCATTTTCATGAACTTGATGAACCAAATATCCAGAGAGTTCTTGGATCAGTTCGTCATCGTCCCCATCAATGATATCTTGATATATTCACACTCCGAGGAGGAGCATGCCGAGCACTTGAGGCAGGTTCTTCAGACTCTACGAGAGCATCAGTGGTATGCTAAGTACGAGAAGTGTGAATTCTGGTTGCGAGAGGTACAGTTCTGGGGCCATGTTGTTTCTAAGTAGGGGATTGCAGTTGACCTGAGCAAAGGGTCAGCGGTAAGGGAGTGAGAAATCCCCTTTGTTCGTAGACCATAAATCACTGCAGTACCTGTTCACTCAACGAGAGCTGAATATGCGTCAGCGCAGGTGGTTAGAGTTTGTGAGAGACTATCAGTTCGAGATACAATATCATCCGGGAAAGGCCAACGTAATTGCTGATGCGTTGAGCCGTAGACCGGTAGACGATGTAGCGGACATCTGGAAAGAAAAATGGAAGGAGTTGGGTCACCAAGACGCAGTAGCACTTCTTTCATATCCGTGAGGACAGTCACACCCGAAACTGTTACGAGGGTGATACAGACACAGACCACAGACCCGTTTTTCCAGGGGCAGATTGTGCAACTCCTAGCCGAGGGTGCTGAATCCTATTCTGTTAGTTCTGATGGAGGTTTGCGGTTTAATGGGAGATTGGTGGTTCCAGAAGGGGCAGAGTTACGTCATGAAGTAATGACTCATTCTCACGGGTCCCGATTTGCAGTACATCCGGGAGGCGATAAGATGTACCAGGATATGAGGCGACAATACTGGTGGAGTGGGGTGAAGAAGGACATTGCCGAGTTTGTGTCCAAGTGTTCTACCTATCAGCTGGTTAAGGTGGACCACCAGAAACCATCAGGATTGCTTCAGCCATTGGAAGTACCCGCGTGGAAGTGGGAGAGCATTTCCATGGACTTCATTACAGGGTTGCCTACATCACAGAGGGGCCACGATTCAATTTGGGTGATTGTAGACCGTTTGACCAAGGTGGCTCATTTTCTGCCGGTGCGTACAGACTATACCGCGGGTCAGTATGCTCAGTTGTTCATCGCTGAGATTGTCAGATTACACGGGGTGCCCCAAAATATTGTGTCCGATAGAGACAAGATTTTCGTGTCGCGTTTTTGGGAAAGCTTTCAGGAGGCTATGGGTACTGAGTTGAGGTTGAGTTCAGCTTATCACCCACAGACAGATGGACAAACAGAGCGTACTAATCAGATGTTAGAGGATATGCTACGCATGTGTGTTCTTGATTTTGGAGGTGGTTGGGAGCCACATCTTCCACTGGTCGAGTTTACTTATAATAACTCCTATCAGTTCACGATTGGCATGGCTCCATTTGAGGCTTTGTATGGCAGGCCTTGTCGTTCCCCAACTTGTTGGCTTGAAGTGGGGGATAACAAGTTGTTAGGACCATAGGTAATTCAGGAGACCTCTGCGAGGATTGAGATGATCAGGAGTCGCATTCGAGTAGCCCAAGACAGACAGAAGAGCTATGCCGATGCAAAACGGTTCTTCAGGGAGTTTAACGTGGGAGACCAAGTGTTACTGCATGTGTCTCCTATGAAAGGAGTGATGAGGTTCGGGAAGAAGGGAAAGTTGGCTCCGAGGTACGTGGGACCATTCCCTATCATTGAGAGGATCGGGCCAGTTGCATACATATTGGGACTGTCAGAACATTTACATCGCATTCACGATGTATTTCACATCTCGTCGTTGAGACGATACCTTCGAGATGATATGGCCCATACTCACATCGCGATAGATGAGATCGATCTACAGCCTGATAGTTCTTACGAGGAGAGACCGGTGGCTATCCTAGACTATAGTGAGAGGAGATTGAGGTCGAAGATAGTTCCACTTGTGGGGGTCCAGTGGGAACATCATAATGTGGAGGAATCCACTTGGGAGCGCGAGGCAGATATAAGCGAGAGATATCCAGATTTGTTCTTATCAGGTATGCCTTATTCGCCGAATTTCGGGACGAAATTCCGTTATTAGGGGGGAAGTATGTAATACCCCGTATTTTTATGCTATATTAATTTGGGGGATTTATTAAATTTAATGTGACTGTTATTTAATAAAAATCCGGAAATTAATTATGTTATAATTATTAACGTGACATGAGTTAGTAATTATGGGAAACTTGTTGAATATTACTAATGAGCATAGTAAAATATTATATTGGTTATATTGAATGTCATAAGTGAATTAAATTACTATTTCGGAAATTTAAGTCGGGACGTGCCCGTATCACGTCGGGACTAATTATTTCAAATAAAAAGTGAATATTTTATAAGTTGTTCGTGTGGTCATTTTGAGCGCGCCAACGCGTCCGAAAGGGTCGAGATAGTCAAAAAAGTGTACCCGGGGGTTTAGTTTGAGTCTCGGGGTGTTTTTAGGCCTAATTAGTGACCCGGGAGGGCATTTTGGTCATTTTACAAAATAGGGTAAGTAAACCCACGAATTTTAGCAGCCTTTATCAGCTGGTTAAGTTAGCCTTTTAGGGTTAGAACCTACAAAATCCTAGAACGGCCATTAGAGAAGAGAGGAGAGACCTTTCAAGGAGATTCAAGGCCAAAACACCACCGTTTGCACCGCCGTCACCACCAACGCGTAGATCGCGAGGAGGAGAACGCAACCACACCAAAATCAACAGGAAATCAGACTTCTGAAAATCCCAGGCAAGTGTTTAACTTGCGTATTTTCATTGGTGCAATATTCATATTAGTTAGGAATGATTAGGAGTATAATCTATGGAAGAAAACCCCACTTTTTGATAGGAATTTGCATGTAGAAAATATTAAAACCATATTCTGGAAGTCTTATATGATGTAGATGATTAACCCACGAACTTTGATGATTATGTAGAAGGAAATTCTGGAGAAAAACTGATTAGAATGGAAGTTAAGAAAACTTAGGGTTCTTGATGATTTGATGAGATTTTAGGTTGTTTAATCGTGTTTAATGATGGTTATACGCATGCTTAATGTTAGAAACATCTGGTAATATGTTATTATGTTTGTGGTATAAGTTTTGGGACGATTAGGGTTGGAAAATATGAATTTGAATGAATAATTTTGGCGAAACCCGCAACTGCAATTCTGCAGAATTTTCGCAGACCTGCTTGATCGATCGATCGACCCTAGAGCGTCGATCGATCGAAGGTTCGATCGATCGAGCCCCAGCCGTCGATCGATCGACCATTCCTGGCAGCCTCTTATTTCCCATGTTTAATTAGTTAACGTAAGTTTATCGTGAAATTATCTTTGGGCATTCTAAATAAAATGATTTGGGAGACATTGAGGACCAGTAGGGTATATGGATAAATGTTGGAACCTTTAATCTTCAACGGAAATGGTATTTATGGGATATGTACTTTAGGTTGGTAGATTTATGAAATTAAAGGGTGAGGTGCGTAAGAGAGTTACGTTGGAATCAAATAAAGTCATTTACTGAAATGCAAATTTGCGAGAATATAGCCCACGAGTGTTAGGTAATAAGTGAGAAAACCCTTCGAGTTAAGGTTAGGAATGAAACCTTATGCGTAATTCTATAAATGTGGAATTTAGGATAAATGGTATAATTACGGGTGATGAGAAGAACCTATATTAATATGATAATATTGGTATATTTATATGATTGTGTGTACATATATTATATGCATGTGAAAAATCATACCCACGCTACTTGCTATCCCTGAGGTTTTCGCGCTGGGACAAGTCTTATCTCGATGGGACCTTTATGGGGGATATTGACTTGTACCCTAGAAGATAGATGTCCTTGGTACAGGCTATCGATGTGATAGTTCAGACGGTCCTAAGAGACGCCGGTATGTGCTACCCTCTTAGAGACTTGGAATCTATTCTTCGCCTCAATATTGTTTGTGTATGTATGTTAATACATTTCGAGAGTGATTCCGAATGTATTCCCCTTAATATGAGTGATATGGGGCTTTGGATAGTAGAGTATGCCCGCACCATAATCTAGTTGGGGGTGCTGTTATTATATATATTATGCGAGTAGTTAATATATATATATGAAATTCTGAAATTTGGAACCACCTACCGTGATTTGATATGTAGGACATGGTTGTTTACTGAGAATTATAAAAACTTGTTTTGAGAAAGAAGAATATACCTACAGCATAGTTTATATGTTGGTGTTGTCAGTCGATAGATATATATAAACTATACGAGTAATTTATATATATATCTGGATTGAGGAATTTAAACTATTGTTGTATCGAATAATCCTGGACTAAATTATGTATGCTTATTTTGAGTAAAAATAATATGTCACTGGGAAACTTATGGATTTTATAAAGTTAAAATGGAAAACTTTGGTTACTAATTGGAATATTCTTTTTAGAATTGAATCGTTGAATTGTAAACCTTACGAGTAACCTAAGTTAAGTAAATCTTTTAGAAAGTCAAGTGCGTTATATTGTTAAGAACAAACCAATGGAAAGCTTAGTGCGATAGGTGTGAACATTAGAAGAGAGGTGAGTATTTCTCAAGAGAGCGACGCACTAATATGTTATTGCATTGGCCTGTATCAATTTAAATACTTGCTAAACTAATTTTAAACCATACACACTTTCGGGCTCTGACCCGTTTTATCTCTCCCTCTCCCCCTTGTATATATATATATATATGTATGTATTTCAGGTGCCCAGCCACAGGGGCGTCTTGCTTAGGATCTTTTGGAAGAAACGCGCTGCAGCTTAGGTGGGAGTTGCAGGTCTTTTGATTAGACGACTTCGTTCATTCAGATCCACTCCTAGCATTTTCATTCAGATGGGCATGTGTAGCCCTTTCCATTATTTCTTTATGTTGGGACATTTATATTTCAGTTAATTCCAGTATTGTTCTATGGGATTTATTCATTATGGGTTTGTGATTCTAGTTTCATATGTTGACATTCGATTGGCGAATGTATTATACTATTTGGTTTATCGTGGTGTGATTTTTGATTGTAGAAATGTTGTTTTTAATAAATAAATCTTTTTCTCTAATTAAAATTTGGAAAGTTTATGTAAAAAAATTGGTTTTGACACTTAGCTTAATTATTTAGGGTGTTTAATTGGAAAGTCTCTTTTTACGACAGTGATGCTAAGAATGAACCAAACTGTTCACCTTGATTTAATTTAATAGAGGAGTGATCGCCCGGTATTTAATTAGGCGGGGTGTCACAGGTGGTATCAGAGCATCAGGTTCTAGTGTCCTTTAGGATCTGTGCGGCTTATTATGCTTTCAGCGTTGCTTTCTTTGATATAGAGCCCTAATACTAGGAATGTTGTGTTCATCTCTATACTTTGGGAATTCGTGCTTCTGCGATTTGTTTATTTGAATGATGAACTCATCCAAATTTACTTAAATTTTTAGATGGATCGTCGAGGAGAACTAGCTAAAACGGTTGAGGGAGTCGACGAGCAAAATCGACTCACACCTCAGGTGTTCCCAGACAGAATATCAACCGCCGAGTTAGCAGGCATCGTAGCACAAGCAGTCACCACTGCAGTTTTACAATACCAAGAATGCAGCATGCAACTTAGAGAAGGCAAAAGGCCTAGAGAGGTTAGCCCAATGCGTGTGACCAAAGCTGACAAATGTGCGAAGACTCCAAAATTTTGACAGCGAACTACCCAAGACAGGGTAAATTCTAGTCAACAACATGGTAAAAAAAAAGCAGTTTCGAAAGGGGAATAAAGCGCCAAGTCAGCAAGGCCGACCCCAACAACAGCAGGGTCAGAGGGGGAGTAACTTCAGAGGCAAATGTTTTGTGTGTGGCACGCATGGCCATAAACGCCAAGATTGCCCAGAGGGTGTTAAGGCCTCACGACAGCAATGTGGCCGTAAGAAGCCGCAGGGGCCACTTTTTCCCGTCACTCTCCCAGCACCAGTTCAGGTACCAGACCTACCAACCTTTTCAGTAACACCAGTGCAACAGGGACAGTTACAGTACAGACATACCTTTAATGTCCACCAGGCAGCAGCCCCACAGGCACCACCCTCGATTTGGGGTATGTTTTCTATCCATAGAACTTTGGGACATTCTATTTTTACTGGGGCAACGCATTTTTTCATATAGCTATATATTTTGCGAAGTCCTTAGGATTGTTAGCCACAACAGAGAGCACTGTGGCGTATGTCAACTCACCACTGGGGAGTGAGTCACTTATTTTTATATATGCCGGGGAGTGGGGGTAGAGATTGGTAGCTTGGTATTACCTGCAAACATGTTAGTTTTAGACATGCACAAGCATGATGTAATTATTGGTATGGATTGGCTCGCAGCTTATAGAGCCATGACTGATTGCTTCGGTGGGAGCATTGTTAATGCCATTCCGGGGCAAGAGATGTTTATATTGGCGATGCCTCGCCCAGAGGGAGGTTGTGATTCCCTTGGATTCGATCCCTGTTGTCAGGGAGTAACCCGATGTGTTTCAGGAAATACCAGGCCTAACCCCAGTTGAGAGATGGACTTTGTTATAGATTTATTGCCAGATACGATACCTATAGCACACGCACCATACCGTATGGCTCCGGCAGAGATGCGAGAGCTACGAGAGCAGATAGAGCAGCTATTAGGTCAGGACTTCATTCGTAGGAGCACCTCACCTGGGGCGCTCCAATCTTGTTTGTAAAGAAGAGAGATGGTTCACTGAGATTGTGTGTGGACTACCGGGAGTTGAACAGGGTCACGATGCAGAATAAGTACCCGTTACCTCGAACCGATGATCTGTTCGACCAGTTGAGAGGAGAAACTTTCTCTTCGAAGATAGATCTGATGTCGAGGTACCATCAGTTACGGATTAGAGAGCAGGATGTTTCAAAGACTATCTTCTTGTCGAGATATAGGTCCTATGAGTTCAGGGTGACGCCGTTCGGACTCACAAATGCCCCATCCATTTTCATGAACTTGATGAACCAAATATCCGGAGAGTTCTTGGATCAGTTCGTCATCGTCCCCATCAATGATATCTTGATATATTCACACTCCGAGGAGGAGCATGCCGAGCACTTGAGGCAGGTTCTTCAGACTCTACAAGAGCATCAGTGGTATGCTAAGTACGAGAAGTGTGAATTCTGGTTGCGAGAGGTACAGTTCTGGGGCCATGTTGTTTCTAAGTAGGGGATTGCAGTTGACCCGAGCAAAGGGTCAGCGGTAAGGGAGTGAGAAATCCCGTTTGTTCGCAGACCATAAATCACTGCAGTACCTGTTCACTCAGCGAGAGCTGAATATGCGTCAGCGCAGGTGGTTAGAGTTTGTGAAAGACTATCAGTTCGAGATACAGTATCATCCGGGAAAGGCCAACATAATTGCTGATGCGTTGAGCCGTAGACCGGTAGACGATGTAGCGAACATCTAGAAAGCAAAGTGGAAGGAGTTGGGTCACCAAGACGCAGTAGCACATTCTTTTATATCCGTGAGGACAGTCACACCCGAAATTGTTACGAGGGTGATACAGACAAAGACCACAGACCCGTTTTTCCAGGGGCAGATTGTGCGACTCCTAGCCGAGGGTGCTGAGTCCTATTCTGTTAGTTCTGATGGAGGTTTGCGGTTTAATGGGAGATTGGTGGTTCCAGAAGGGGCAGAGTTACGTCATGAAGTAATGACTCATTCTCACGGGTCCCGATTTGCAGTACATCCGGGAGGCGATAAGATGTACCAGGATATGAGGCGACAATACTGGTGGAGTGGGATGAAGAAGGACATTGCCGAGTTTGTGTCCAAGTGTTCTACCTGTCAGCTGGTTAAGGTGGACCACCAGAAACCATCAGGATTGCTTCAGCCATTGGAAGTACCCGCGTGGAAGTGGGAGAGCATTTCCATGGACTTCATTACAGGGTTGCCTACATCACAGAGGGGCCACGATTCAATTTGGGTGATTGTAGACCGTTTGACCAAGGTGGCTCATTTTCTGCCGGTGCGTACAGACTATACCGCGGGTCAGTATGCTCAGTTGTTCATCGCTGAGATTGTCAGATTACACGGGGTGCCCCTAAATATTGTGTCCTATAGAGACAAGATTTTCGTGTCGCGTTTTTGGGAAAGCTTTCAGGAGGCTATGGGTACTGAGTTGAGGTTGAGTTCAGCTTATCACCCACAGACAGATGGACAAACAGAGCGTACTAATCAGATGTTAGAGGATATGCTACGCATGTGTGTTCTTGATTTTGGAGGAGGTTGGGAGCCACATCTTCCACTGGTCGAGTTTACTTATAATAACTCCTATCAGTTCACGATTGGCATGGCTCCATTTGAGGCTTTGTATGGCAGGCCTTGTCGTTCCCCAACTTGTTGGCTTAAAGTGGGGGATAACAAGTTGTTAGGACCATAGGTAATTCAGGAGACCTCTGCGAGGATTGAGATGATCAGGAGTCGCATTCGAGTAGCCCAAGACAGACAGAAGAGCTATGCCGATGCGAAACGGTTCTTCAGGGAGTTTAACGTGGGAGACCAAGTGTTACTGCATGTGTCTCCTATGAAAGGAGTGATGAGGTTCGGGAAGAAGGGAAAGTTGGCTCCGAGGTACGTGGGACCATTCCCTATCATTGAGAGGATCGGGCCAGTTGCATACATATTGGGACTATCAGAACATTTACATCGCATTCACGATGTATTTCACATCTCGTCGTTGAGACGATACCTTCGAGATGATATGGCCCATACTCACATCGCGATAGATGAGATCGATCTACAGCCTGATAGTTCTTACGAGGAGAGACCGGTGGCTATCCTAGACTATAGTGAGAGGAGATTGAGGTCGAAGATAGTTCCACTTGTGGGGGTCCAGTGGGAACATCATAATGTGGAGGAATCCACTTGGGAGCGCGAGGCAGATATAAGCGAGAGATATCCAGATTTGTTCTTATCAGGTATGCCTTATTCGCCGAATTTCGGGACGAAATTCCGTTATTAGGGGGGAAGTATGTAATACCCAGTATTTTTATGCTATATTAATTTGGGGGATTTATTAAATTTAATGTGACTGTTATTTAATAAAAATCCGGAAATTAATTATGTTATAATTATTAACGTGACATGAGTTAGTAATTATGGGAAACTTGTTGAATATTACTAATGAGCATAGTAAAATATTATATTGGTTATATTGAATGTCATAAGTGAACTAAATTACTATTTCGGAAATTTAAGTCGGGACGTGCCCGTATCACGTCGGGACTAATTATTTCAAATAAAAAGTGAATATTTTATAAGTTGTTCGTGAGGTCATTTTGAGCGCGCCAAAGCGTCCGAAAGGGTCGAGATAGTCAGAAAAGTGTACCCGGGGGTTTAGTTTGAGTCTCGGGGTGTTTTTAGGCCTAATTAGTGACCCGGGAGGGCATTTTGGTCATTTTACAAAATAGGGTAAGTAAACCCACGAATTTTAGCAGCCTTTATCAGCTGGTTAAGTTAGCCTTTTAGGGTTAGAACCTACAAAATCCTAGAACGGCCATTAGAGAAGAGAGGAGAGACCTTTCAAGGAGATTCAAGGCCAAAACACCACCGTTTGCACCGCCGTCACCACCAACGCGTAGATCGCGAGGAGGAGAACGTAACCACACCAAAATCAACAGGAAATCAGACTTCTGAAAATCCCAGGCAAGTGTTTAACTTGCGTATTTTCGTTGGTGCAATATTCATATTAGTTAGGAATGATTATGAGTATAATCTATGGAAGAAAACCCCACTTTTTGATAGGAATTTGCATGTAGAAAATATTAAAACCATATTCTGGAAGTCTTATATGATGTAGATGATTAACCCACGAATTTTGATGATTATGTAGAAGGAAATTCTGGAGAAAAACTTATTAGAATGGAAGTTAAGAAAACTTAGGGTTCTTGATGATTTGATGAGATTTTTGGTTGTTTAATCGTGTTTAATGATGGTTATACGCATGCTTAATGTTAGAAACATCTGGTAATATGTTATTATGTTTGTGGTATAAGTTTTGGGACGATTAGGGTTGGAAAATATGAA
The DNA here is from genome assembly GCA_949130495.1 of Sambucus nigra. Lineage (NCBI taxonomy): Eukaryota > Viridiplantae > Streptophyta > Magnoliopsida > Dipsacales > Adoxaceae > Sambucus > Sambucus nigra. Next base: position 484,744,117 of record OX422222.1, on the reverse strand, counting down.
TTTGAATGAATAATTTTGGCGAAACCCGCAACTGCAATTCTGCAGAATTTTCGCAGACCTGCTTGATCGATCGATCGACCCTAGAGCGTCGATCGATCGAAGGTTCGATCGATCGAGCCCCAGCCGTCGATCGATCGACCATTCCTGGCAGCCTCTTATTTCCCATGTTTAATTAGTTAACGTAAGTTTATCGTGAAATTATCTTTGGGCATTCTAAATAAAATGATTTGGGAGACATTGAGGACCAGTAGGGTATATGGATAAATGTTGGAACCTTTAATCTTCAACGGAAATGGTATTTATGGGATATGTACTTTAGGTTGGTAGATTTATGAAATTAAAGGGTGAGGTGCGTAAGAGAGTTACGTTGGAATCAAATAAAGTCATTTACTGAAATGTAGATTTGCGAGAATATAGCCCACGAGTGTTAGGTAATAAGTGAGAAAACCCTTCGAGTTAAGGTTAGGAATGAAACCTTATGCGTAATTCTATAAATGTGGAATTTAGGATAAATGGTATAATTACGGGTGATGAGAAGAACCTATATTAATATGATAATAGTGGTATATTTATATGATTGTGTGTACATATATTATATGCATGTGAAAAATCATACCCACGCTACTTGCTATCCCTGAGGTTTTCGCGCTGGGACAAGTCTTATCTCGATGGGACCTTTATGGGGGATATTGACTTGTACCCTAGAAGATAGATGTCCTTGGTACAGGCTATCGATGTGATAGTTCAGACGGTCCTAAGAGACGCCGGTATGTGCTACCCTCTTAGAGACTTGGAATCTATTCTTCGCCTCAATATTGTTTGTGTATGTATGTTAATACATTTCGAGAGTGATTCCGAATGTATTCCCCTTAATATGAGTGATATGGGGCTTTGGATAGTAGAGTATGCCCGCACCATAATCTAGTTGGGGGTGCTGTTATTATATATATTATGCGAGTAGTTAATATATATATATGAAATTCTGAAATTTGGAACCACCTACCGTGATTTGATATGTAGGACATGGTTGTTTACTGAGAATTATAAATACTTGTTTTGAGAAAGAAGAATATACCTACAGCATAGTTTATATGTTGGTGTTGTCAGTCGATAGATATATATAAACTATACGAGTAATTTATATATATATCTGGATTGAGGAATTTAAACTATTGTTGTATCGAATAATCCTGGACTAAATTATGTATGCTTATTTTGAGTAAAAATAATATGTCACTGGGAAACTTATGGATTTTATAAAGTTAAAATGGAAAACTTTGGTTACTAATTGGAATATTCTTTTTAGAATTGAATCGTTGAATTGTAAACCTTACGAGTAACCTAAGTTAAGTAAATCTTTTAGAAAGTCAAGTGCGTTATATTGTTAAGAACAAACCAATGGAAAGCTTAGTGCGATAGGTGTGCACATTAGAAGAGAGGTGAGTATTTCTCAAGAGAGCGACGCACTAATATGTTATTGCATTGGCCTGTATCAATTTAAATACTTGCTAAACTAATTTTAAACCATACACACTTTCGGGCTCTGACCCGTTTTATCTCTCCCTCTCCCCCTTGTATATATATATATATATATATGTATGTATTTCAGGTGCCCAGCCACAGGGGCGTCTTGCTTAGGATCTTTTGGAAGGAACGCGCTGCAGCTTAGGTGGGAGTTGCAGGTCTTTTGATTAGACGACTTCGTTCATTCAGATCCACTCCTAGCATTTTCATTCAGATGGGCATGTGTAGCCCTTTCCATTATTTCTTTATGTTGGGACATTTATATTTCAGTTAATTCCAGTATTGTTCTATGGGATTTATTCATTATGGGTTTGTGATTCTAGTTTCATATGTTGACATTCGATTGGCGAATGTATTATACTATTTGGTTTATCGTGGTGTGATTTTTGATTGTAGAAATGTTGTTTTTAATAAATAAATCTTTTTCTCTAATTAAAATTTGGAAAGTTTATGTAAAAAAATTGGTTTTTGACACTTAGCTTAATTATTTAGGGTGTTTAATTGGAAAGTTTCTTTTTACGACAGTGATGCTAAGAATGAACCAAACTGTTCACCTTGATTTAATTTAATAAAGGAGTGATCGCCCGGTATTTAATTAGGCGGGGTGTCACAACTAGTTAGGTAGAATACGTTAGACGTGCACATTAGTTGGGAGGTGAGAATCTTAAGTGAGTTTACGTGGATAATACATGTGTAACAAATAACTGATTTAAATTGTGATTTAAATACTTGCTAAATATTTTCAAAATATTTTACTTGGGCTCTCACCCGTATAAAATATTTTCAAACTTTTTAGGTGTTGAGCCACAGGGACGCCCAACTTAAAGATCCTATCCAGAGTTACGTAGCTGCAGCAGTGTGGAGGCTTGTAGGAGATTACTTTAGACGCTTCACCTCATTCATTCTAGATAGGATATTTCCTTAGTGGGTTATTCGAGCATGTTGCCTTTAGAATATTTCTTTTATTCAGTTATGCATCAGATTGTATTCAAATATTATTTACTTATTTCATATTTGTCGTGTGATTGTTTAGACTCTATTTATGTATGAATGGTTCAATTCATTTTATTTATTTCTGCATGTATTCATAATAAAAGTTAAAATTTGACACCAGCTTAATTTGACATAGGTGATTAGCAATTAAATTTTTTTGACAGTGATGCTAAGAATGAAATAATTAATGATTCCTATTGAATTTATTGATGGACTAATCACCCATGCTTAAAATAGGTGTGGTGTCACAGATCTCTTTTATGGATTTTTGGCATCTATGTCTAGTTCACGTTAAGTTCAGAGAGTTGGAGCATCTAGAGAAGAAAGACCTAATATGTGACTTATCATCGCTTAAAAAGCCAACTTTCATGGTTTGTGACCCTTGTCACCGGGGAAAGCAAGTTCGGAGTCCCTATCAGAAGTTGAATTCCATTCCCTCTACACATGTGCATGAGTTGATACACTTGGATCTTATGGGTTCTACTCGTACTGAGAGTTTGGGTGGTAAGAGGTATATTCTCGTGATGGTAGATGAATGGTAGGTATGTTATACACACATTAATCCATTTACTAGAAAATCACACAACCAGTATATATACAATTTCAATATAGGTATACACATCCCCTTTATATTAAGTCTCACCCATAATATTTACGTTTTGGATATTCTACGTAATATTTATTTTACGTGACAAGTCTCGTCATACGGATTCGGGTACCTATACATATCCCAAGTGAATACTAGTTCTCCCATTTGTTCCTAAGGTTATCTCAGCAAATGTAAAATCCCTCTACTACCATTCATACCCTTAGATTATCTTTCATTCCACTTTCAGTCCCAAATCGAAAGATTTCAAACCATCCTCACTCGGTAACCGCTCGTAATTATAACGTTCAAACCCATAAGTTATAACATTTTTTGAGCAATAACTAAGACCCTACTGACCTTAACTAAGTCCCATAATATTATATTAATCACGCTAAGAATCAATATCAGCTTTGGAATTTTCATTAAATCTTAAAGGAAAACAATTGGAAAATCAGAAGAGGTCGATCTATCGAGAAAAAGGATCGATTGATCGATCATCGATCGATCGACATTCTTGGATCGATCAATCGATCAAGCAGGTATCCGACCCTAATTTATTAACTGTTACGGGATTCTCCATTTTTACACCTCCAAATCATATTACAATGTCCCAAACTCCCCAGATGAGTATAATAATCATGAACCAACATTACTACACCGGTCTTAATGTTCAAGATTTATCAAAACATCACAGATTATCGCTTTCTTGGATTAAAATTCATTAAAATACTATAACCCTACTTTTTCCTCATCTCTTCAAAAATAATTAAAAACCTCAATTTAATTTCACGATTTCCTAACTCTTAGTTTATAATTCATTCCCTTAATGATTCCAAAAGGTCCACTATATGCAAACCTACCCAAGTTCATGATTTAGTTTCCAATTTCACATTATCACAATTATTCATAATTTGTCTCCAAATCTAATTTATCATGTAGAACATATGCCAGAAATCTTTGCAAGATAAATCACTTTCCTGGAAAAATAAAGATTCTAATTCGTTGGTGATGTTAATGGTTGGTTCTCCTTTTATCTTCGGTGACAGATCCGGTGAATAATGGTGGTGTGTGGTGGTTATGGCTTGGAAACCCTCTTTGTAACTTGTTCTCTTTCTCACGTTGCTCACTCCTTGATTTTTGGCTGATAATGGCCCTAATGGACCTAATATTGGCTGATAAATATCACCTAATTTTCGTGGGCACTATTAATTAAAAATCAAAATGATTGAAATACCCTCTCGGGTTGTCGGTTAGGCCTAAAAATGCCCCGAGACCCAAACTAAACCCCCGGCTAGTATTTTCTGACTATTTAGACCCTTCTGAATACGTTGACGCACTCTAAATGATCATACGGATGACATAAAAATAAAATACTTTTAAATCCTTTAAATTTAATCCAGACACGACTAACACGCGCATCCCAACTTAATTATCGAAATTTCCGTATTTTCAACTCACGATAATTTTAATAAATTCAATAATCACATATTACCATAATCACTCAGTAATATTCAACATTATCAACATATTTAAATACTAACTCTCATCTCGCTTGTTATTTAAATCTGAATTAATTTCCAACTAATTATCCCAAATTAATTTAATTAATCCCATAATTCAAAGTAATTACATTAAATTAATCTCATAATTAAAAGCCATAAAATTATAGGGTATTATAGAGGCTGATGAGTTTGATGGGTTATGTTGGTAAACATTTGGCACTGATCACACTTCTTAGCATACGTAACTTTATCCTTTGCCAACGTCGGCCACTAGTAACCCTGGGTAATGATCCACTTAGATAACGACCTTCCTCCAATATGACTGGAGCAAGACCCCTCGTGCACGTCCTTTAAAATATAATCTTCCTCAGATGGATTGACATATCTGAGCAGAGGGATTAAGAACCCTTTTTTGTATAAGATGTCACCCATAAGGGATAACTTAGTTGCTTTATACCTCAACTTCTTTCTCTTGGCTCTTAACTCTAGCACCTCCCCATCTCTGAGGTACCGGATGACAGGATCCATCCAAGAAGCTCCCATACTCAAGTTGAAGCAAAATTCCACATTATTGTCTTCTCCTTTAATGCTCGGCCGATGGAGGATCTCTACTGGGACCATTCTTCTAATATATGTTCTAGTACGGGAAGCTAGCCTTACCAAACCATCTGCTCGGCCATTCTCTAGCCGGGGTATCCTCTTTAGCTTTATCTCGCTAAAATGATTCAGTATTGTTTTTACTCTTCCCAAGTACTTGGCCATTTTTTCATCCCTGACCTCGTAAACCCACAAAATTTGGTTTATAACTACCCCATAATCACTGTGCATAAGAAGCTCATTAACATTCAGTTTTCGAGAAAGGGAAAGACTTGCTAGGATGTCTTCATACTCTTATTTATTATTGGAGGCTTTAGAGTTAAATATCAGTTCATACTCAATATCGGTCCCATCTGGGATCGACACAATCAACCCTGCCCCACTTTCATTCTCACACGAAGATCCATCAATGAATAAGCTCCACACAGTACCATTTTTAGAAAAATTACCCGCTTCAGGGTTCCATTCTTGAAGAGGTAATGCTCTTCCTGTTGGGATATGAGGGTCCCCGAATTTTAAAACGTTCTTCAATTAAAATCACAAACTTGTAATTTCCTTTGTATGTAAAACACAATAGATATGCGGAAGCGTTCTAAAAAAGGGGTGATGGTTCAACTTTCAAAAATAACAACAAGTTTTAATTTCTCAAAACAAATTAAAACATGATTCAATTAAATTCAAGTCCTAGAATTTGCCTAAGTCATAATTATTCATTTAAACAAAGTTAGGCGAAACCAATTTTAGCAATAGACTTGAATAAACCAATTTTAACCCAATATAACTTAGTGTGATAATTAAACCGATTTTATCTTGAATTAATCTAGCATGCGTTCTAAGTGATAAGCAAGATAAAATAAACAGTCACACAACACCGCGATATACGAGGAAAAACCCACTAACGGGAAAAAAACCTCGGGACGGCCCTAGCCTCAAATCCACTAAAAACGGTATTACAAATACAAGACAAAAGACTTACTTCCTAAACTCGAACCCTCTCAAGCCGTGACGCTTCTTCTTGTATCGACCTCCAATTAGCGGATAACCAACGGAGCTCCACCGTGGTCTCGGAATGCACCGATAGGACTTTAAACGGACACCGTCACCCGAACATGGAGCCTTTCTCCAAACGGGTAGAATCTCAACAAAAGTCTTCTTTGTGATGGGGTGTAGAAGCAAACCCGAAACGTCTCTTGAATTCGGTAGAGAAAACCGGTGCCAAACACTCCAAGTAAAGATATGTATATAAAGAGCTTGGATAAACAAATTTGGGTGTAAACTAGAGTGTGTATGAATTTTTCATTAGAAATTGACACTCAAAACATGAACATTTTCCCTAAAAGATTTTGCTCTCAAACTCTCTCTAAGAGATGGATATGGAATGGAAAAGTTAGAAGGAAAAATGTGTTTCCCGTCCCTCATAAGGCTGGAAAAAGTTGGTTGAAAAACAAGTGTGGATCATGGGAGAAAACTGCCAAAAAACTGCTCAAAACTGTTCCCGCCTGGCATTCTCGTTCGAACGACTTTGACTGTCGTTCGAACGAGGCTTCTAACGAGCGACCAGCCTGGGCTCGTTAGAACCTCGTTAGATATCTCGTTAGAACGAGAAAGTCGTTCGAACGACTTACCTAACGACTGACCAGTTTGGTTAGAAAGGCAGTCTCGTTCGAACGAAGTTTGGTTCGAACGAAAAATCTCGTTCGAACGAAACTTCGAACAAGTTTCAGAAATTTTGTTAAATTCTATTTTGGCCCAGAAACATTTATATATATATTAATATAAAGTCCTTTTGAAATAATTTCTGAAATAAACAAGGTTTGATTAAACCTAATCACCCAAATAAACAAAGTTCCAAGTTCCTATATAAATATAATTACATTCATACCTTGGGAGCATGGAACCTTAGTTGATAACGTAGAAACGAGGAACATAAACCGGCATTTTGATGAAGCTTTAAATTCTTTGTCGCTACGTCTTCAACATATACTTCATAGGTCTTGAATATTACAATTAAATAAAATCCTATGAAAAAATGTTTTTGTCCGGAATTGAGCCAAAACTATATATGGACTCAATTGGAAATTTGTGTCCTTACAAATCTCCCCCTTTGGCTATTCCGGGACAAAAACCAAACAAAAATCCTAAAGGGCCGTCAAGCTCACTAGACTCAAAACATAACCCGCCCAATCTTGGCTCAACCCAAGGATTGAAACGCTTTGCCATAGAAAGATGTCGCTTTAGAATAATTCCTGCACACTTAAGCAAACTCATCAAATGCATAGGGAATATAAAATATTTGATGCAATGAATTAATTACTCCCCCTAAATTAATTCTCCCTTTAAACACATGACCTACTTAGAAAGACGTCTCCCCCTAAATTAAATCTTCCCAAACTAAGATACGAAAATAATAGGATTAGATACCATTTCTCCCCCTATCATCATTCTCCCCCTTTTTTGTTCAGGAATAGGCAAAGGATTAAAGAACTAATAAATAGCATGTTGAAGCTTAAAGTGTTAAGACATGAAAGCATATGGACAATGAAATCAAGGCAAAGACAAACAATTATCATATATATATATACTATAAATATACCAATAAGTGCGAGCATATATAGATAGATATAAACACACAGATGACACAAAATACAATAAGTTTGTACACTCGTATGGCAAAAATGTGTCATATGGAAACGGAAGTGTAGGGGTGTGAACTAGCAACAATTAAATTTAGACCCAAACACTTAAGAAACGTTCACGGAGTTCTCATTTGATTGCAAACTTCATCACAGTTAAATATAACCTCATGTGACAATATAAAGATTGAACTCAATGAACAAACATACACAATGCATACAAGCCTAGCATGATGATGATTCTACAAACCAAATAGAGTCATGACATTAAAGACATCTAGGATAAACGAACATTGTGCAAACCGTTGATATACCATTCAATTCTCCCTCAATAAGCATATATATTCTTTTACTTTTGAATGAATATATCAAACAAACATAGGCCTTGGCAATTGTTTTCTTTTTAATGCCAAATATTCTGTTTTTAGGCCTTTGGATCACGTATTTCTTTTAGATCCAATCAACGGTGGCTTACTATTCGCAAAGGATCACTTAGTCCTTTCGGAGCCCTTCCCCGTGCATATTTAAAATTATCATGTTTTTCAATTTCACACAAATCTCACATGCAACGGAATTTGACATGCACTAGTCCTCCTAGGTCATAGATATGTAGATGACTAGATTGGTATGAGAACACCTCAAAAAGCTCAAATATAACATGTGACATTAAGATTTCAAAAGAGCTCGTGCATGTGTGAATAGAGGCATATAGAAATAGAATCCATTTGAACAATACAAAATCCAACTACTCCAAAAAAAATGGTAAAGAACATTTTAAGGATTGAAAATCTAAACCAAAAGTTCTAGTCACGTGGGAGCGTAAATGATGGGATTCAAACACAAATAAATGCCACATAAAGTGTGTCAAACAAAAATACACACAAAAAAAATCTTTTTGAGTTTTTAACATTTATAACCAACAAAAATATATACTCAAAAGACTAAACAAAAATCATTTGTATTTTTCATTAAGCATAAATGAAATAATAAAACACAAATGATAAACAAAAATCTTTTTATATTTTTCAGTTAAATCAAACACAAAATATAATACAAAAAGATAAACAAGTCATGATTTCTAGCATGTGATATGGAATAGGGCAATGACTAGAAAATGACTAAACAAGCATACATTTAGCATATGAATATGACATGAAGTACAAACGCTAAAGTATGCAAATACTAACACATTTATCCTTTAGATTTAGCAAGAGAGGAAGCATGTGAAAGTAAATGAGAATCACAATCCCTATTTTGTAAGGCAACCAAGTCGGATTTCCTAACCCAAATTAATGAAGAATTACTATCTTGGGGTGTAGGAACGTTAGCTATCGTGGTTACTTTACTATGGGATTTTCTAGGAATTCGTTTAAGATCTAAACAAAATTGCCTAAGATGACCTTTTCGACCACAATGAGTACAAGTGAGAACATGTCGAAAAGATTTATCTAAGGAGTGATCATTAAATGCATTCCTAGAAGATTCTCCTAAAACATTGGTTTTGACTTTAGGGTTAAATTCATTAAAAGAATTGAAGCTTAAACCAAAAGTGTCATTTTTAATTTGGACCGTTCCTAACATTTTATCAAGTTTTTCCGAACGACATTCCAAATCAAATTTGACATTACTAGAATCTTTTAATTTATTTTCCAATTCTACAATGTTAGATTCTAGTAAAAAATTACGCTCTTCAAAAGCAAGAAGCTCCTTTTTCAAGGATTCCATTAAACCCCTAAGGCTATCTCTCTCGCCTTCTACGTATTCTAGCTTCTCTCGAAGAGTCCTCTCTTGTGTCCTAAGGTCTTCTATTAAAGCACTATCATCAACGACCTTGACACTCTTTCTTAAACAAGCTTCTAACTTCAAATTAGTTCTTTTCAAATTAATAGATTGTTTATATAATTCATGAAAAGCATTTTGAAGTTCACTCACATCAACCTCTTCTTCATTTTCACTCTCTCTTTCTTCTTCACTCTCACTATCATCCAAAATAAGAGAATCATGTACAATGACCTTGGAAGTGGCATGTGCTATAATTTCATCATTCGATGTGTTCTCATTATCACTCACATGTCTAGCCATAAAAGCCACAAAATTTTTCTTAGTGGGAGAATCGGGCTTCTCTTCCTTATCACTATCACTAAGGGTCGCATTATATGAAATGGGTCATTTACCCTCTTTCCTTAGTTTAGTGGGGCACTCAAAAGCCCTATGGCCATAACCTTCACAACCAAAACATTTATTAGACTCGTCCCTATCAATATTTTCATTACTAGGTTTAGGGATCTTATCGGCTTTAGAGATCTTCTCGTTTTTATCATGTTTAGAAGATTCAAATTTCTTAAAATCATTTTTAACTTTATCTTTGTTAAATTTAAGAAATTTTCTAAATTTACGAGCAAACAAAGACATATCTTCCGAGTCACTATCACTATCGCTCTCTACTACTTGTTTGACCTATTTTCGGGCTTTTAAAGCAACGCCCTTTTCGATTTTCATTTCAGTTTTTGAGGGAAACATATCTAGTTCATAGGTTTGTAAGTCACCTACAAGCTCTTCTAATTTTGTAGAGGCTAAAGTGGGTAAAGAATTTAAAACGGTCACCTTTGGAATAAATCTATCGGGTAGGGACCTTAAAATTTTCTTTACTACACGGTCGTCAGGTATTTTCTCTCCCAAGTTAAAGGATGAATTAACAATATCAGAAAGTCTAGCATAAAATTTATCAAAAGTTTCTTTTTCATCCATTTTGATAGTCTCAAATTGAGTGGTGAGGTTTTGGAGTTTAGAAGCTTTAACGACACTAGTTCCTTCATGAGTTAATTGTAAAATATCCCAAGCTTCTTTAGCGGTTTCACACGTCATAATACGTCGGAATTCATCCGGTGCGACAGCGCTAAATAAGGCATTTAGACCATGCGAATTAAAATTTGCAAGCTTAAACTCATTTTCGGTCCATCTATCAATGGGTTTGGGAACACGTTCATTTTCAATTAGATGAGTTGGTGGGGAGTACCCGGTAACAACAGACATCCAAACACGTTCATCGATAGATTTAAGTGCCGATTTCATTCGCGCTTTCCAATACGCGTAGTTTGAACCATCAAAAATAGGAAATTTTGAAAATGGGGAAAAATCCATTTTAGCCAAAAATTAAAGGATCTTTAACGAAATAATTTATCGTTTTTGGCTCTGATACCACTTGTTGAGATATGAGGGTCCCCGGATTTTAAAACGTTCTTCAATTAAAATCACAAACTTGTAATTTCCTTTGTATGTAAAACACAATAGATATGCGGAAGCGTTCTAGAAAAGGGGTGATGGCTCAACTTTCAAAAATAACAACAAGTTTTAATTTCTCAAAACAAATTAAAACATGATTCAATTAAATTCAAGTCCTAGAATTTGCCTAAGTCATAATTATTCATTTAAACAAAGTTAGGCGAAACCAATTTTAGCAATAGACTTGAATAAACCAATTTTAACCCAATATAACTTAGTGTGATAATTAAACCGATTTTATCTTGAATTAATCTAGCATGCGTTCTAAGTGATAAGCAAGATAAAATAAACAGTCACACAACACCGCGATATACGAGGAAAAACCCACTAACAGGAAAAAAACCTCGGGACGGCCCTAGCCTCAAATCCACTAAAAACGGTATTACAAATACAAGACAAAAGACTTGCTTCCTAAACTCGAACCCTCTCAAGCCGTGACGCTTCTTCTTGTATCGACCTCCAATTAGAGGATAACCAACGGAGCTCCACCGTGGTCTCGGAATGCACCGATAGGACTTTAAACGGACACCGTCACCCGAACATGGAGCCTTTCTCCAAACGGGTAGAATCTCAACAAAAGTCTTCTTTGTGATGGGGTGTAGAAGCAAACCCAAAACGTCTCTTGAATTCGGTAGAGAAAACCGGTGCCAAACACTCCAAGTAAAGATATGTATATAAAGAGCTTGGATAAACAAATTTGGGTGTAAACTAGAGTGTGTATGAATTTTTCATTAGAAATTGACACTCAAAACATGAACATTTTCCCTAAAAGATTTTGCTCTCAAACTCTCTCTAAGAGATGGATATGGAATGGAAAAGTTAGAAGGAAAAATGTGTTTCCCGTCCCTCATAAGGCTGGAAAAAGTTGGTTGAAAAACAAGTGTGGATCATGGGAGAAAACTGCCAAAAAACTGCTCAAAACTGTTCCCGCCTGGCATTCTCGTTCGAACGACTTTGACTGTCGTTCGAACGAGGCTTCTAACGAGCGACCAGCCTGGGCTCGTTAGAACCTCGTTAGATATCTCGTTAGAATGAGAAAGTCGTTCGAACGACTTATCTAACGACTGACCAGTTTGGTTAGAAAGGCAGTCTCGTTCGAACGAAGTTTGGTTCGAACGAAAAATCTCGTTCGAACGAAACTTCGAACAAGTTTCAGATATTTTGTTAAATTCTATTTTGGCCCAGAAACATTTATATATATATTAATATAAAGTCCTTTTGAAATAATTTCTGAAATAAACAAGGTTTGATTAAACCTAATCACCCAAATAAACAAAGTTCCAAGTTCCTATATAAATATAATTACATTAATACCTTGGGAGCATGGAACCTTAGTTGATAACATAGAAACGAGGAACATAAACCGGCATTTTGATGAAGCTTTAAATTCTTTGCCGCTACGTCTTCAACATATACTTCATAGGTCTTGAATATTACAATTAAATAAAATCCTATGAAAAAATGTTTTTGTCCGGAATTGAGCCAAAACTATATATGGACTCAATTGGAAATTTGTGTCCTTACACTTCCTCATTTTCAGGTGATTAGGCATATATTCTTCCCAATTTATCCCCTTAATTTAGAGAATTTTAGCACCATAGGCGATGTAAATTGTGTCGATTTATCTCATATATGTGCTACTGACCTTTCTTATATAGTGCCTCGAGTTTTGTGTATTATTTGTGTTTTTTATAGGCATTTTATACAAGTGAGGAGAAGAGGAAACTCAAGAATCGAGAAATCAAGGAAGAAAGAAAGGCAGAAAAGTAAGAGGGCAAAATAGTAACTTTACTTCTGGAGTTCGGATGAAGGACCAAAATAAAAATTGAAAACCTCGAGTCTAAAAGCACGTAAGAAGAAACGACATCCCAATCCGAGTCCCGAATTATAAGTCATGGAACTTCAAAGATGAGAGAAAATCAAAATAAAAGAAGAAAATAAAGAATTCCATAACTGGACCGGACTGGTCATTGACAAAAACAAACCGATCTGAAGGAGATCCAGACCTTGAATAAAATTCACCATCTAACCGATCGGGATAAAGCCAAAATCAAACCAGTCCGATGCCTTGAGAATCTCTTCATAAAATTGGAAGCCAGACCGATCTGAATAAAATGACAAATGAACCAATCCGGCTTATACCAGACCAAACCGAAAGACCACTCCGGATCAGTTCGTTTGAGATTTTTCTAATTTTTATTTTTTGTCAAATTGAGAGTCCAACTTAGCTCAAAATCGTGTAATTTTCATAGGATACTTATTCTAGTTACATACCAAACATTTGATAGTTCTCTTTTTGATAATTTTAGAGAGCTTTTGCAACTAAGAACTTAGTTTATTCAAGTTTCAAGCTTTAATTCTAGAAAATTTTTCCTTCATTCCAAGTATTGTTTACTTTCTGATTTCAATTGCTTTAACATTCAAGTAGGATTATTCATAGGAATTAGGTTATAATTCTTATTTAAAAATTTCTTCCAAATTTTACACGTAGTTATGGAATCATGCAGAATAGATTTTATGTTCATTCTTAGTTTAATTATGTCAAGCTAAATTTCCAAGGGTTGGGATGCATGAACCCGAACCGATGTAGTTTACATGAATAAAAAATAGATTTTGAATTAAATTTTAATCGAATCGTGTTATTTAGTGATCACAACCATCGTAGGCCTTTTAACCTCATTTTCCCTAGGTAACTGGTGTGTTTAAGGATGCGATGTGCGTGTTGCAACACCTCTTTATTCTTGCCTTTGATTGTATATGATGTGGGCTAGTACCCTCATATATGCAATGCTTAGGATTAATAAAGACTGGGTTTAATCAAATACCTAATTCAAAAGTTATTATTCTATCCGGTAAATCTACTAGAGTTTGGCGGATTCTATCCTAACCTGTTTTTCATTCATTCATATTCATTTAATTGCAGTCGCTTTATTTATGTCCATGTATCGTAGTTCACAATTTAAATTTCATATGCATTTAGATAATATAATCCAGTTCAATAATTAATCATTTTTTAGTTTCTTTTCTCGAATCAGTTTAGGGTTAGTCTTTTATTCCTTCATCGTTACAAGTTTTCGTCCTAGTTCCCTGTGGATACGATCCCGACTTACTAGCTTATTACTTATGCGATAGGCTTGCACTTGAGCCTATATAAGCACGCACTTTAGACACATTTGTGGTCGCGTTAGTTTCTTTTCTTAGGCACCTTGCTTATTGCTGAGGTCATCTCAACCTCGATCGGGGGGAGACATACTCCGCCTTCTTGCTCACAAGTAGCTTTAATCTCTTTAGTATCGGCCTCGTTCCATGTGAACTTGGCTCCAAATTCAACTAGGGCCTGCCCCTTAATGGCTGTTCTCGACCGGTAGATGATGTCGAATTCCTTTAATTCAATTGCCCGGGCCATCCACCTTTCTGATTTCTCAGGCTTGTAAATGACCTATCTAAGAGATAAGTCTGTGACGACCACCATGGTATGTGCCTGGAAGTACGACTTTATCTTCCTTGATGCATGGATCAAAGAATAGGCTAACTTCTCTATTTTGGGATGCCTTTCTCGCCCCCTTGGAGCACCTTGTTGTTAAAGTACATTGCAACCATTCTCTTCTCTAGCGATATCGGCACTAATGGGTGATTTTGAAACCGCTAGATAAAAATACAACTTCTCTCCCTGGACCATTCTTGACAAAAAGAGTGGAGAACGGAGATAGGACTTCGAATCTTAAAAGTATTTCTCACACTCATCATTCCATTTGAAATATTTTCTTAGCACCTTAAAGAAAGGAAGGAATTTATCGATGGCTCTAGATACAAACCTATTTAATGCGGCCACTCGTCCAGTTAACCTCCGCACATCCTTTATTGTTATATGAGTATTCATCTCCAAAAAATCCTTGATCTTTTCTGGGTTGGCTTCAATTTCCCTCTGATTCATAATAAAGACTAAGAACTTGCCTGCTCCCACACCGAAGACACACTTGGCGGGGTTGAGTTTCATCTTATACTTGTCCATAGTGTCGAAAGTGCGCTCAAGTTTGGCCATATGAGAGTCAGCCTTGAGACAGTTCATCAGCATGTCATCAACATATACCTCCATTGTGTTCCCAATTTGTTCTTCAAACATCTTATTGACCAGTCTTTAGTAGGTAGCCCCGATATTTTTCAATCCAAAGGTCATGACCTTATAGCAGTACGTCCCTTTGTCAATTATGAATGTTATCTTCTCTACATCGATCAAATTTATACATATCTAATAACCTGAGTAGGCATCCATAAAGCTCATCAATTTATGGTCGACAGTAGCATCGACTGTCTGATATATCCTTGGTAATGGAAATATATCTTTAGGGCAGGCTTTGTTTAGGTCTGTAAAGTCAATGCACATCCTCCACTTGCCATTGGCCTTGGGGACGATAATGACATTTATAATCCATTTAGGGTAAAGGACCTCCCTGATGAAGTTGGCCTTTTTAAACTTCTTAACCTCCTCCCGAATGACATCATACTTCCCTCGAGAGTAAACTCTCATTCTCTGTCTAATTTCCTTTGCATCCTCATCTATGTTAATTCTATGGCAGAGGACCTTCAGATCAATGCCTAGCATATCCTGATGGTTCCAAGTGAAGATACTTTGTCTCTTCTTTAACAGCTTGATTAACTCCTTTTTGGCCTCCTTCTTCAGGACTTTGATAATTTGGACAGTTTTTTCTAGCTCGTCCTCATTGAGGACGATGGAATCTACTTCCTTGGTGGCCTTGCCTTTTTTACCTTTGTTTCATCTTTGGGATCTAAGGTATCAATGTTGTAGGTCTTAGTGGCCCTTTTATACACTTTTGTTTCCTTGATCGAGTTGAAGTACCATTCACGTGCCCCAACTTAGTCCCCTTGAACTTCCACTACCCCATATAGGGTTGGGAATTTATTCATATGGTGGATTGTTGAAGGCGCTGCCTTAAACTCCTTATGGGCTACCCTTCCAAGAATTATATTGTAGGCTGAGTAGACGTTTTCATCCATGAAAAAGCAGTTGATCTTCTTGTTAAGACATTTCGGCCAACAATTTTCCATTCTCACTTCCATCTCATATAAACCCATAGGTTGTACTTTCTCACCACTAAAGTCAATCAGTGGTTGGTGATACGAAATCAACCTCTTCTTGCTCAGCAACAGACCCTTGTGATAGTCCCAAAACATAACATCGGCTGAACTACCGCTATCTATAAAGATCCTCAGGACCTCATACCCATGCACCAGGGTGGTGATGACTAAGGAATTGTCATATGGAGCTAAAATTCCTTTAAAATCCAATCTTAAAAAACCAACAATCAGAGTATTCATATTGACTTTGGCCCTCTTACCTTTCACAGGCTCAATCGCAGCTGAATTCATAGTCTTTGGCTTTGGTGGGAGAGCTTTAGCCCCAGCCACATGAGATTTTTGGCCAGCAACTTCCTTCCCTCCTCCTGTAAACCCTCCATAGATCATCTTGACCTCATATGGAATAATATGTAGCCGACCTTTGGGATTGGTCAATGGAGGAGGAAGGTCGGGGTCGTCTTTCTCATTGTCATCCGAATCATCATCACCCCGGTTGGCTGGAGCGTCTGACTTTCACTTGTCACTTCTTTTCTTATTGAAATTTCTCGTTTTAGTGCTGTGTTATACGAGTATGATATTATGCTAATTATGGTTTCATAATAATGATTAAACTGTTCGGATATTACAAGTCTATCGGGGTTACTACCTTGGTGTAGAATGTTTTGTTCTGGCGAGCCCGGTTGGGCTCGCGTTTATATATTCGTATATATATATATATATATATATATATATATATATATTGTGGAGTCTTCGAAAAGTATAACAGTCTCGAATATTTCTTCCTGGAATGTGTAGGGACTTTATTGATAAAAATCAGAGTGTATTTGCTTTACTGTTTAGCGAAAATATTTACCTGGTTATTATAATTAACGCTCAGGATGTGGTAATAAGAATAGTTCATTGTTATATCACTCTTTAGAGACGTGGAAGTTAATACTCATATGATCCGTCTGGGGACGGGATTTTGAGAGCCCCGATTATATTTGCATAATGTTTATGGAATGTGATTACCATCAATGTTAAGAGACATTGTCTTTTGGAAGAAGTTCCTTATTTAAGAAAGTTGTGAAAGGAGATGTAACTTTGTTATTAAGAGACGGGAATATAGGGGTAGATGTTATGGACTGAAGGCCTAACAATTCCGATGATCGACAATGCTAGGAAGTAGTGTATCGGGGGGGGGGGGTTCCTTGTTTGGATTTCTCTTTGCGAGACATCCGACGCATGAAACTTAGCGTAAGGTTGGTAGTAAGGAGAGGCTTGTCCATTAGTCCATGATGTGGGTACCTCGATAGTTGGGGAGGTATGTAGTTATAATTAGAAGCCAAAGTGTAAATTACGGTATAAGGCGAGTAGAGTCAGTTGTGTGGTGAGGAACTACTGATAATTTTGTTTTATTATTGGCGGGTTGACGGATGAAATGATGTTTAGGAGGATTTAGAATTTTAAATTCGAGGGTGATTGAGAACGTCCAAGTGGTATAGCCACGTTGCAAATGTATGGATAATAAAGAGTTTGGACTACTTATGAAGCGTATGTGATGTTTAAACCCGTATGCAGCGGTTATAAGGGGTGTAGACACCTTGGTTTGCTGGTGTCAGAATCGCCAAAAGAAGAGACATAGATGGGTGAAATTTTTACTTGTGGGACTAATATAACGAAATGGAAGTGGTAGAATGGATTAAGCATCGCAAGAAGGACGACAATCTATAGATTCATGTGCTATCAGAGTAGCACGTCCAAAATTGGTTGAAGGGCAGTGGGAAGCCATTTAAAAAGGGGATATCCCTTGAGAAGACAAATATTTAACTATTATGGACAAGTTTGGAGCAGAGTTCCACCCAATCAAATGTTGAGGGTGGATTAAGCTTAAATAGAGTGAGGATGTTAATAAGGTATAAAGAGTTCGGATGTGCACAACGTGGTAAAAAGTGCACGGCTCAGAACTTTTGGTATACGCCGAGGGAAGAAGAGGGTATAGTAAGTAGTAGTTCGGTTGGGGTAAGATGATCAGCCAAATACTTTTTTATCAAGACAACGATTCCAGTGATGGAAGAGTCAAGTTGGTAAATTTATTTGAGGGGCTGCCAACTTATAGATAAGTAACGAGTTCCTTCGAATGTGTGGAACATATTGTCCAGAAGGAAAGTAATTGTTATATCCTTGGGTAAATTACACTATTAAATAGTGAACGCGCCGATATGTGGTCCTACCAGCATTATTCTGAACTAGGATGAGATCCTTGAAACCCACCTTCAATATGGGGTATGAGGAAGTAGTGGGAATAGTTTCGTTTTGAGAAAGTTGTATCACCTATAGACCGAGGATTAGGCTCAAGGTGATTGATGACTGGTGGAATAGTATGAAAGTAATTTTGGACTCATTGCAATCATTTTATTTTCACAACAGAGATAGCTAGTAAGTGAAGTATAATATGATAATGGGGAGAGGATATTACCTAACAGTAACGATGTGTGATCTCACCCGCACTTATTTACAGTGGACAAGGTGTTTACTGAGGTTTTGTGTGGATAAACCTTACCATTCTTCCTCTAAATGTTTAGACGCGATCGAATTATCAAAGTTTTGGGATCCGTCAGAAATTAGAGTATGATGACTATAATGGGGTAACCACCAACCGTCTAAAGTGGCTTTCCCTTGTGTAAAAGTCACAATGCAGGGAACAGTGATTCAAAGAACGGACAAGAGTAGTCACATGTTCTATGGTGTCTCCCAGGATGGGAATTTTGTGTTTAGATAAACGCGGGGGTTGATACGGAGTGAGGTGCGAACTCACAAGAATATTGAGTTAATGCGGCTAATGATGTATATGCTATTCTTATTCGAATGTTGTTTAGTAAGAGAATAATGTGAGGTGCATTTATTGAGGTGTAACCCTATAACTGATAAAGTGTCAAGAGTGTTCAACAAGCTTGTTGTGAAGTGAGGGCTGAAGTGATTGAGCCTTTCTTTATATTTTGTTTTCAGTACTGAAGGATACCTAATTTTTCCAGGTATGCCTACTTTTTCGAATTTCTGGACAAAATTCCGTTATTAGGGGGGAGTATGTAATACCCCGTAATTTTATGGATTTTAATTATGAGATTAATTAAATGTAATTGCTTTTAATTATGGGATTAATTCAATCAATTTGGGATAATTAATTGGAAATTAATTCGGATTTAAATAACTAGCGAGACGAGAGTAAGTATTTAAATATGATGATGATGTTGAATATTACTAAGTAATTATGGTAATATGTGATTATTGAATTTATTAAAATCATCGTGAGTTGAAAATACGGCAGTTTTGATAATTAAATTAGGACGCGCGTATCAGTCGTGTCCGGACCAAATTTAATGTTTTTACAACTATTTGATTTTTATGTCATCCGTATGATCATTTTGAGTGCGATAACGTATCCGTAAGGGTCAAAATAGTCAGAAAACACTAGCCGGGGATTTAGTTTGGGTCCCGGGGCATTTTTAGGCCTAATCGGCAACCCAGGAGGATATTTCAGTCATTTTAATTTTTAATAAATAATGACCCACGAAAATTAGGTGATATTTATCAGCCAATATTTGGACCATTATGATACAAAAATCAAGGAGTGGGCAACGTGAGAAAGAGGACAAGTTACAAAGAGGGTTTCCAAGCCATAACTACCACACACCACTATTATTCATCGGATCTGTCACCGGAGATAAAAGGAGAACCAATCATTAACATCACCATTGGATCAGAATCTTTATTGTTCCAGGAAAGTGATTTATCTTGCAAAGATTTATGGCATATGTTCTACATGATAAATTAGATTTGGAGACAAATTGTGAATAATTGTGATAATGTGAAATTGGAGACTAAATCATGAACTTGGGTAGGTTTGCATGTAGTGGACCTTCTGTAATCATTAAGGGAATGAATTACAAACTAAGAGTTAGGAAATCACGAAATTAAATTGAGGTTTTTAATGATTTTTGAAGAGATGAAGAAAAACTAGGGATATAGTATTTTAATGACTTTTAATCCCAGAAATCGATAATTTGTGATGTTTTGATAAATGTTGAACGTTAAGACTAGTGTATTAATGTTGGTTCATGATTATTATACTCATTTGTGGAGTTTGGGACGTTGTAATATGATTTGGAGGTGTAAAAATGGAGAATCATGTAACTGTTAAGAAATTCTGGGCAGATACCTGCTTGCTCGATAGATCGATCGATCCTTTTTCTCGATAGATCGACCGCTTCTAATTTTGTAATTATTTTCCTTTAAGATTTAATGAAAATTCCAAAGCCGATATTGATTCTTAGGGGGATTAATATAATATTCCGTGACTTAGTTAAGGTCAGTAGGGTCTTAGTTATTGCTCGAAAAGTGTTATAACTTATGGTTTCCAACGTTATAATTATGAGCGGTTACTGAGTGAGGACGGTTTGAAATCTTTCAATTTGGGACTGAAAGTGGAATGAAAGATAATTTAAGGGTATGAACAATTGCAAAGGGATTTTACATTTACTAAGATAACCTTAGGAACAAATGGGAGAACTGGTATTCAATTGGGATAGGTATAGGTACCCGAATCCGTATGACGAGACTTGTCACGATAAATAAATACTACGTAGAATATCTGGAACATAAATATTGTGGGTGAGACTTAATATAAAAGGGAGGTGTATACCTATATTGAAATTGTATATATACTAGTTGTGGGATTTTCTAGTATATGGATTAATGTGTGTATAACATACCTACCATACTTGTTATGATGGGAGGTCATTAGCAAGAGGATAGTCTCGTCTCTATGTGCCTTCGGGGGGACTTTAGATTGATACCTCAGAACATAGGAGTTGGAAGGGCTTATCGCTAAATGGATAAGTCTGTTGACCTTGGGAGCGTAGGTATGTGCATGACCCATGGGTATGTGAACTATGTTCGCCTCTAATATTTATCCTTTGTATTGAGACGGTTCCTGAGTGATTTGGAACACGTGATCCTTGCATACGTGATGAACATGGATTTGATAGCACAGTATGCATGCACCACAACTTAGCTTAGGGGTGCCATATATGTATATATGTACTGAGAGTGATATACTTATGTACTTGTGACTGGCTCATTGTTGCCTAGTAGATGTGAATAACTAAGATATTTAAATGGGCTAATAATGTGAGAATTTAATTAACACTTGAGATAAGTAATTTAATGAATGTGAATATGGGTTATGAATATGACTTGTTTGGGTGTTACGAGTAGATAATCCTATGTTAGAATGCGAAAGCAGGACTGGTAAAGATTAGTTAGTCCCTCACTGGTACATATTAGTTAGGATGGGTTAAGGGTATATGTTAGGCGTGCACAATTGTTGAGAGGTGAGGATCTCAAGTGAGGGCACTTGACTAATATGTTTAATATATGTGTTGTTAAATATTGTGATTTAAACACTTGGAGGCTCTGACCCATTTGCTTTCAAATCTATCTCTTTTTGTAAAAACATTTTAGGTGCCTAGTCACAGGGACGCCAAGCATAAGAGTTCCATTCTGATGATGTGCTGTAGCTGCTGTGGAAGCTATAAGATCTCTGTATTAGATGCATCCACATTTATACTTGGTTCCTTAAGATTCATTCATATCTGTTAGGGCATGTCGCCCATATCCAGTTAGTGATAGCATTCTCAGAATTTTGTGTTTTATTTCAGTTGTTGGTTTGTTTATTCAGACTCTTGTATCGGGATTTTTACTATACTCTGGTATTATATTTGGAGTGTTTACGCCAGACTCAGTTTGTTTCTTTTCATCGGTTATTTATATGATATTGTTTATGCGATTGATGGTTGGTGATTTAATTACTTGGTTATTGTTAATTTAATTAATAAAATTTGGCATCTCTCTTTTGAAATATTAGGTGGCTAGTAGTAAATTAAATGTTTCGACAGTGATGTTAAGACTGAACCAACTTGATATTCTCTATTAATTTCATAAAGGAGTAGCTACCCGGTATTTAATTAGTCGGGGTGTCATAGCCTCTTACTTCTATTACTTTTTCTTAGCCATTTACGGTATGGGGGATTGATTTGGTTGGACCATTAGCAAGTGCTGTGAACAATTATCGATATTTGATTGTCGAGATTGATTATTTTTTAAAGTGGGTAGAGGCTGAGCCGATGATTACAGTCACAGAGAAGAAATCCTTCTAGTTAATCTGGAAAAACATCATTTGTAGATACGACCTACTTAACACCCTAATTTCTGATAATGGGACGCAACTTAAGGACATCTCCCTTGAGAAATACTATAAGCAAGTCGACATCAAACAGTTCTTATCGACTCCAGGCCGACCCCAAGCCAACGAGAAAATAGAGGTCACCAACATAACAATCCTCAACGGAATCAAGAAAAAGTTAGAAGACGCTAAGGGGAGATGGACTAAGGAAGTGCATGTTGTCCTATGGGCATATTGGATAACATAGAGAACACCGACGGGGGAAACTCCATTCATGCTAGCCTATGTCTCAGAGGTCGTGGTGCTGACAGAGATAGGTCTTCCAACCCATAGAGTCCAAACATATGACCCGGAGCAGAATGTGGAAGAGAGGAGACTGGATTTGGATCTCAAAAAGGAACGAAAAGAAGCTACTGAGGTTCGGCAAACATCCTATCAGCAAAGAACAACAAAGTTTTATAATAATAGGGTGAAGGCCCGTCCACTGGTAGTAGGATACCTATTTTTGAAGAAGATATGGTAGAATCCCAATAAGCATTATCCTAACTGGCATGGTCCCTATAGGGTGATTGAAGAGGTTGTTCCAGGAACGTATCGATTGGAAAATTTAAAAGGAGAGCCATTCTCCAATCCATGGAACGCTAAACATATCAAGTAATACTACCAGTAAGATTTTAGTTTTGATTATCTCTTATCATTTCCATTTTAATAGCATTCGTTCATGTATGTGAGAATTAGGTTATGAATGAAAATTTCCAAATGTTTACTCTTACCTTATCTATTGTTTGAATATTTGTTGCTTGTATATGTCAACCCATCTTAAGCTATAAAACATCATCCGTGGTTAAATAGCTTTAATTTGCTTTCGGTGACATGACATTCCAGATGGGGTTAACCTCGTCCAGGGACTCCCAGAAACATCGAAAGGGGTCAAAATCACTTAGTTATGGTTAATTATTAACTATCATTAATTTGGTGAAAATTCTCTCTTGTTCGAGATGGCAGTGCATGGACAAGACGACTCTTATTCATACACTCTCAAAATGACGAGAGGGGACTTATGATCTAACACAATAATTTGGTGGATTCAAATTCAAAATCACTTAGTTGTGGTTTATATTTAAAAAACATTAATTTGGTGAAAATTCTATCTCGACCGAGATAATAGTACATAGAGGAGATGACTCTCATCCATACACTCTCAAAACGATGAGAGGGGACTTGTGATCTAACACCATAATTTCGTGGATTCAAATTCAAAATCACTTAGTTTTGGTTTATTATTAAAAATAAATAATTTGGTGAAAATTCTTTCTCGATCAAGACGACAGTGCATGCACGAGACAACTCTCATCCATACACTCTCAAAACGATAAGAGTGGACTTCTGATCTAACACCATAATTTGGTGGATTCAAATTCAAAATCAATTTGTTATCGTTTATTATTAAAAATCATTAATTTGGTAAAAAATCTTTCTCTATCGAGACGACAGTGCATGGACGAGAAAACTCTCATCCATACATTCTCAAAATGACGAGAGGGAACTTGTGATCTAATGCCATAATTTGGTGGATTCAAATTCAAAATCACTTAGTTGTGGTTTATTATTAAACATCATTAATTTGGTTAAAATTATTTCTCGACCGAGACGACTTTCTTTCATACACTCTCCAAACGACGAGAGGGGACTTGTGATCTAACACCATAATTTGGTGGATTCAAATTATGATACTTATGAAAAATTAGGGCAGATATATTTGCATAACATATGAAGAAGACATGAAAAAATAAAGAGTTGGCATTTAGTAATGATGGGTTTAGAAAAGTAGTTTGGAATAAGAGTCACACAATTTAAGGAGTATAAGGCCACAAATGTCCACCCCAAAAAAAGCAAGAATAATAAAGAAGCTTAAAGTTATAAACTGCCCTCAGCATCTACCTGAGCCAACCCATCAGCAGGAATGGTCTCGACCCCAGTGTGGGTAGTCTTAGCCCCATCATCATTAGCGCTTGTCTCGATTGCAACATCATTATTCTCGATGACCTCATTGGGGTTGACCTCCAAAGTGTCTATCAAATTTTCAACATCAGCTAGAGCGATCTCAAGAAGGGGGTTGCTGAAGTCAAGACCCACAAAGTCATTAGGAGTCAAATTTCTAACCTCGACGTGCTTGAATGCAGCCCATCGGCCAACATTCTTTATGCCTCTTTTAAGATACTCAAAGGCATAGAACCAGTACTCATCATCCCCTTTTAACTCAGCTATAACTTGTGCCTTAGCCTCGTCCAGGGAAGCTTTGATGGAAACATCAATCTCAGCCTATTTATTTTTATCCATCCTCTTCAGAGTATAAGCATGCTCAGTTTTCAAATTGGTAATCTCATTGACTTTACCCTATAGATCCGACTTAGACTTCTGAAGGTTGTCCCTAAACTCTCTCTCAGTATTCATTGCATCTATTCCCTTTTGAATTAAGGGACATTTCTTACTGATCCAATCCCTCACCCGATAGAAGGAAACTACTCCCTGTAAAAAAATATGGACAGGTAAATCAGTACGAGATGGGACAATGGAGAATATGCCTGACAAGTCTATGTAAGTACCTGAATAGTCATATAGAGAGTAAACTCAGTAAGCAATGATATGTCCATAAACTGAAGGAAACGTTTGTCACCGTTGGAGATGATAGAGCCAAAACCATCAATGGCCTTTTTAGCGTGGCCAATAATGCTCTCATTATTGAGTTTCAATTGGGAGAGACGAGCTGTCAGAGCCTCATCTGTAGAGATGGGTATCACTATGGTGGTATCAAACAAATCATAATAGAGATGTTACAAAGAACAATCACCATCAAGCAAGAAAGCACATAATCACACACAACACAACTATGTACATGGTTCGACAACTTACCTACATCCATGGAGAGGTCTACTATTTTATTAAGTATCTCTCAATATGCTTGGTTACATGACCCTATACCCCGGGCTAGGAGTTAAAATTTATAGATGTAGAATTTCAGTTATCCAAGTAACTCCACGATGTCCATGATGATCCATGAATCCCTTGAATATCTCCATGAGATTATAGGGGATTGACTCGATTTGGGGCGGTGTGGCTTGCACATACTCGCAGCTTATTCCCACGATTTGGGTTGGGCAGATTTCTAGATTTTTTGGGCCAAGTCGTCTACTCTCATGGGCTGAGAATAAAATTGGTCCTCAAAATTGCCCCTAAAATCTTTAGGCCATTTCTTGGGCCGGTGGATTTTAAGTGAGGCCAAGGATGCAGTACTGTTAGTAGTAGTGTATCCATACTTTACTGAAATAGAAGGGGAGCGCTCGTCTTTCTATAAGATATTGAAGTGCCAAATCTTTATCGAGAAATGTAAAACGTCATTTGAATGTTTGAAACTGGTTTGTCAAAAACTTAAACGTCAATTTATCCTATTTGGTCGTCTTTTACGCATAATGTTTCTCAGGCTTCATTCTTTACTTTTATCCTTCAAAATGAAGACTTTCTCAAATTTTTAAGCTTCCTCTCTGTCTCGTATGTTCCAGTTCTCTTCTTGTTCTAGTTTTCATCTTCTGTGAATCGTTCTTCTACTATAGCTAGTGTTTTTGTGTTTTTTTCTTATGGAGATACTTGCTAATAAGTTTTTTCCTGAGTTTAGAAAGTGCTACAATATTCCTGATTGGGTATAGATAGAGTGTACTTAAGTCCCTAAAAATGTTCACGATCTAGAAGATGGTCACTAGATCCATGTTCTGTTAGTTTCACAAAGGGGTTTAGCGTTTCCCCTAACCCTCTATTTTTACATTTTTTCCAATACTTCAATATAGTTCCTACTCAATGTTCTCCAAACGTGTGGAAGATTTTTAATGGAGTTCATAGGTAAACCATATCTATGGCACCAACTTAGGATTAATTGAGATCTGTTATTCTTTCTCTCTCACCAGTGGGGGTCTTCTGTACTTCAAAGCAATAAGTTCTGATAGGGTGTTGGTAGTAAATCTACCTGACTCCCATAAAGACTATTGGTCTGAAGGTTTTATTGCTAGGAATTGGCAATATCCTCCCTAATCAGGGGGCATAAGGTATATGGAACCTCGAATTCTTACCTTTGGGGAGGAATACATAGGTTATTATCACCATCTCTGCATTATTGCTTATTTTCCCACCTTTCTGTACTTTCCTTCTGATATTTTCTTGTTTTTCTTTTATAGAAAAAGCCAATAATCAAGAGAAATCTCCTTGCGAGATCTGAGTTGCTGAACTTTTGAAAGCTTGGAGGATAAGTGATACTGTTGCTGAGGGGGAACATCCTTTGTCTACTGCATTCTTGATAGAATACAAGATTACTACTTCCAGATTTATTGCTCGTCCAGTAGACATAATACCTCATCTAGACCTTCCAGAAGAAGGCGTTGTGGTACTTTCGAACCCATTGAGGTAGAGGATGAGGAAGCAAGTAGCTCGGGAGAGGATCTGGTAGAATAAGACGAGGAATAAAGTGGTGAAGGTGAGAGCAGTGAGGAAGAGTCCAACGAAGAAGATATGGCCCCTTCGAGGAGAAAAAACTTGATTTAGAATGACAATGATGATGATCTGTTGTCTAAGAGGATGAAGTTCCTTAAGAAAAAGGATAGAGACTCTATTGGTAGTTCCAAGGTGGTGGTTCAGGAGAAGGAGGTGGAGAGAAATAAGAGAGAAGAGGAGTAGAGGCGAGAGAGAAAGAAAAAAAGAGAAGGATAAAGGGGAAGGGCATAGGCCTCAAAGGCCTTGATAGTTCCTTATGCTGCTGTTGGGGGCCTCGATGGCTGTTGCTCCTCAACTTACCCCTCTGCTACTGGAAAAACAAGTGCTTACGACAGACCGCGAGAGCTCATCGAGCATAGGGGAGACCAATTAGCCATTAAGTCTACCCAAGGGCTAGCTTTGGTGAGTACTCCTTTATCTATACTTATTTGTTCATGGTTTCCTCTAACATCTCTGATTAACCTGTGTGTTTTTTGTCTTGCAGATTGTCTCTAACTATACTGTGTTGCTCCATGGTCAAATTGAGTTGTTGAGGAGAAACTCAGATCTGGATAAAGCTCTAAAGTATTTCGATAAGGCCCTTGTTGACACGAAGGCCACCTTTGACAAGGAGAGGGAGAAGTCTGCTAAGGAGCTGTCCGACCTCCGTGAAGCCTACAATGTTGTGATCGCATTGCAGATAAGCTGGAAGTAGTAGAGGCAAATAAGGGGCTGGTCGTGGAGGTGGGGCAGCTGAAGGAGAAAGCAACGACCATTCGAGAAAGCAGATATAATGAAGGTTGGGAGGCGGCGTATGACGACGTCGAACGCCATATTAATTATCTTTAGCGAGCATGATTTAAAAAGGGTTGGGATCAAGCCTTGATTACTGCTAAGTTTGCTGTTGACTCTCCCCTTTTCTCCCATCATCATCCTGGTCACAACCCTATTGAAGAATCCCCTTCTACCCAAAAAGATTCTCAGGATAACATGGGGCTAAATTACTCCTGCTATCGAGGCTGCATTGGTCAATCCAAAGGTGGTCATTATCCCAGTTGAAGGAGCTACCCCAGGTGCTAGTGAAAGTGAGGTCCCTGTTGACCAATCTGTTGACAAGGGGAAGGGGACCTCCACGTCTCACTAGGTTAAGGCCTCCTGAGAATTTAGGCTCTGCTCTTATTTTTGTTCATCTATTGTATTTTTTTCTTACTTCTTTGCTTCACTTGTACTGTGATGTACCTTACTTCTTTAATGAAAAGAAAACTTTTTTTTCATTGCTAATTCTTGGTACTTTTGTTGCTTGTTTGGTTGGTTGTAGCTCATTGACTTAGATGATTATATTCCTACTAACTCTCGTCTAGGCCGGATTCTTAGTCTGAACATTAGCGCTCAAGCGCGCTGAGATCTTATAAGGATATGTAAGTCCCTGAGGGTAAGAAACCAGGATTACAAAGATGAATCTGAGGTTGTCTCCAAGAATAGGGATAAGCTCGAGGAGATTGAGGGAATTGGTGCCTCTGTGCAGTAGGAGATGGAGGCCTTGAAAGCAAAACTTTTGGATGCATCCGAAATCAACCAGGTGGGGAGTTATTGAAATGAGAAAATTATGCTCTAAGAAGAAAAAATGCTCGTCTCAGAGAAAATACACCATCTGGCCCTCCTTTGGTGCTGCGAGGATCCTCATCGTCTGCTATAATTTCTCAAACTAACAATCATGCTTCCAAGAGGGAGATCGTCGAGCTAAAAGAAGACGTTCGTCGAGCTTATGTAATTTTTTTTGGTCTTCAAGGGGATGTCACATGATTGAGACATTTATTTTGAAAGGTTCCTCGACAGGTTTGGGCTGATGGTTATGACAAAGGTTGGACAGATGCCCTAGTAAGACTGAAAGAGGTCGAATAACTTTATTTTACTAAGGGATGGATTAACATTCTTACGAATTTGAAATTTCCTAAGGAATCTGCCCCGTGGTATAAATATCATACCGTTCTTTTATCAGCTCTACGAAATCCCTTCTCGAGGGATGATCGTTGGATCGCAATAGATGCTATCCCTGGGCAACTTTTATAGCCACACCCAAAGATCATTGAAGAAGACTTAGTTCCTCATCCTGATGATGGTTGGAGTGCTCGAGTAACGGACTATCTTGCTCGTCATGCTGGGCCATCGTAGGTCTTTAAGTGTTGTAATACCCCGTATTTTTATGCTATATTAATTTGGGGATTTATTAAATTTAATGTGAATTAATTATTTAATATAAATCCAAAAATTAATTATGTTATAATTATTAACGTGATGAGAGTTAGTAATTATGGGAAATTTATTGAATATTACTAATGAGTAAAGTAATATATAATATTGGTTATATTAAATGTCACGAGTGAATAAAATGACAATTTTGGAAATTTAAGTCGGGACGCACCCGTGTCGCATCAGGACTAAATATTGATGAATAAAAGTGAAAATATTATAAGTTTTTTATATGGTCATTTTGAGTGCGCCAAAGTGTCCGGAAGGGTCGAGATAGTCAGAAAAGTGTACTCGGGGGTTTAGTTTGGGTCTCGGGACATTTTTAGGCCTATTTAACACCCCAGGAGGGCATTTTGGACATTTCGCATTTTTGGGTAATTAAACCCACGAAATTTCAAGGGTTATATCAGATGTCTAAGGTTACATTATAGGGTTAAAACAACTCAAACTTTAGAACTCCCATAGGAGAGGGAAGGAGGAAGCTTTTTAAGCAATCCAAGGCCAAAAAGTCACCCGATTGCACCGCCACCACCACCAACGCGTAGATCGCGCGACGGGGAACACAGCCACACCAAAATCGTTCGCAAATCAGAATTCTGAAAATCCCAGGCAAGTGTTTATCTTTCTTATTTTCTTTAATGCATCACTCATGTTAGTCTAGGGATGATTAGGATGAGTTTCATGGAAGAAAACCCAAGTTGGAGATAGGAAATCGCATGTAGTTATGATTTGAATGATAATCTGGAAACCCCTTCACATGTAGAGGATTAAACCATGAATTTATGATGTTTTAGAAGAAGAAAATTCTGGAAAAGATTGATTAGAACCATGTTAAAGAAATTCTAGGGTTCTTGAGATTTTTATGAAGTTTTTGCCTATAAATTCATTGTTATTGACGTAAAATTACATGATGTACGTAGAAGATGAATAATATGAGTGTATACTGATTATAGTATGAATTTCGAGAAGTTTGGGTGTGAAAAATATGGATTTGGATGAGGTTGTATGATAGAACCCGTAACTGGTTAACAACAGAATTCTCCATACGTGCTTGATCGATCGATCGAGCCAAGATCTTCGATCGATCGAAGGTTCGATCGATCGAGCCCCAGACCTCGATCGATCGACCCCTTCTGGAAGACTCATATTTCCCTTTTTTAAATTAGTTGAATTCAATTTAATGAGAAATAATCCTTGGACACCCTTATTAAAATGTTTTGGGAGATAAAGAAGACCAGTAGGACTTATAAATAATTATGGGGCCTTTAATGTAAGACGAGAGATGTATTTTTTGCATAATTACATATAAGGAATGATGAAATTATGTATTAAGGGGAGATACACATAAGATGGTTACGTTGGAAATTAGATGAGTACCTACTGAATTCTACACTTGGGAGGATAAAGTCTATGAGTGTTACGTAATAAGTTGAAATGATCCCTCAAATCAAAGTAAGAAATGAACGGTTATACGTGAGAACTAAATAATGAGATATGAGGACAAATGTCGTAATTTTGGGATTTGAGATGTACCTAAATTGATATGGTAATATTAGTATAGTTATATGATTGTGGTTATTCATATACTATCTATGTGTAAAAATCGTGCCCGTGCTACTTGCTATCCCTGAGGTTACCGCGCCGGGACAGTCTTATCTCGATGGGACCTTTATGGAGGATATTGACTCGTACCCTAGAAGATAGAAATCCTTGGTACAGGCTATCGAATCGATAGTTCAGACGGTCCTAAGAGACGTGGGCCATGTACTATCCTCTTAGAGACTTGGAATCTATGCTTCGCCTCAATATTGTTTGTGTATCTGTTAATACAGTTCGAGAGTGATTCCAAACTTGTATTTCCCTTAGTACGAGTGATACGGGGATTGGATAGCAGAGTATGCACGCACCATAATTTTTATGTGGGGTGCTGTTAGAATATATATATATATATATATATATATATATATATATATATATATATATATATATATATATATATATATTATACGAGTATTTAATATATATATGAAATTCTGAAATTTGGAATTGCCTATTGTGTAATGGTAAGTAAGAAATGAATAATGACTTCGAATTGGAAATACTTGTTTTGAAAAGTATAATATGACACTGAGAAACTTTATTAATAAATAAAGTTAAAAGGAGAGCTTTGTTGCTGAGTGAAATTTTCCTCTTAGACAATTATATTGTTCAGTTTTAAATCTTATGAGTAACCTAAGATAAGTTAAAACATTGGGAAGCTTAGTGCGATATAAGATCAGATAATCCGTTGGGAAGGTTAGTGCGATATGCGTGCACATTAGAAGAGAGTTGAGAATTTCTCAAGAGAGTGCCGCACTAATATGTTGTTGCATTGGCCTGTAAACATTTTAAATACTTGCTAAACAAATTTTAAATCATTCACACTATCGGGCTCTGACCCGTTTCTATTTCTCTTTCTCTCTTGTATATGTATGTATATATTACAGGTGCCCAGCCACAGGGGCGTCTTACATAGGATCCTTTGGAAGGAATGCGCTGCAGCTTAAGTGGGAGTTGCAGGCCTCTTGCTTAGACGAATTCATTTATTTGACTCCACTCCTAGCATATTCATTTAGTGGGGCATGTGTCGCCCTTTCCATTATTCAGTTCTTTATTTGGACATTGTGATTCAGTTATTTCTAGTATTGTCACTTTGGGATTTATTACTATCTGGATGTTTTACTTTAAGTTTTTAATGTTGGGATTTAGTTGTTGAATGTTTAAATTATTTGGATTATATGTTCCAGGATTATTGCGGTGTGATTCTTTAATATTGAATTGTTGTAAATATTTAAATCTTGGTTTATAAAATAAAATTTGGAAAGAAATGTCTAAAAAATGGTTTTGACACTTAGCTTAATTAATTAGTGTGCTTAAATTAGAAAATTTATTTTTCGACAGTGATGCTAAGAATGAACCAACTGTTCACCTTGATTTAATTTAATAAAGGAGTGATAGCCCGGTATTTAATTAGGCGAGGTGTCACAAGTGTCTCTTGGTCTTTCGATGTAAATGTAATCATATGATTATTAATGATAGATATATTTGACTATTTATGTCATGAGAATTTGGTGACTAAACATGTATTAACCTTATTGTTGATTTCTTGCCATCAGTGTTTGACCAAAAAAGTACTTGATAGATCTGATCATAGTATGAATGATTAGTACAATTTTTTTTAATCAATTTGATCTTTTTAACTGACTAAATGATGTTGAGTTTTTTTTTATCTCGTGTTTGAACATTCTCCCAGTCTAATATGCCTTAGCCATATCATTCCGTCCACTTTACCTTTTAGTTTATGTCGTTACACTTCTTATGCCTAAGTAGGGCGATGGAGAGATTGTACCTGGTTAGTGGGACATCCGCCCGAGTAGGATTTTTTAGTCAACCTAAGTTGGCGACCAACCTTGAGTTGGCTTTATTTCCTAAGGATACCTTATAGGTATTTTATTGTTACCGAAGAAAATCAATAGTCCAATTGTGTTTTCAATAAAAACCTGAGGGCGGTTGATCATAAACCTTACTTTATATATATTTTAGTTTTGAATACAATCATAAACCTTACTTTATGTTTTTAGGGGGGGGGGCATATTTCTTAGAAAGGATGCATATTGAGGTTTGATCAAGGGATATTAAACAACTAAGAT
Organism: Sambucus nigra; assembly: GCA_949130495.1. NCBI lineage: Eukaryota > Viridiplantae > Streptophyta > Magnoliopsida > Dipsacales > Adoxaceae > Sambucus > Sambucus nigra. The sequence continues at coordinate 484,711,220 of OX422222.1, read as the reverse complement.
ATTCAGAATGTGCAGGCTAATCGACCTTTATTGACTAAAATGATAAATAAAAGGCAACATTAGTTTGTAAATGAATATTCCCCTAAACTAATGATGCTAAAAAATAAAAGATATAGAATTATAAAAGTAGAACTTCTTAAGGTTGGATGCATTCCAGGCCCTTGGTATCTTCCAACCCTTCAGCGTTTCTAAGTGATATGCTCCCTGTAGGTCATCCCTTATTATCTTGAAATGTCCTTCCCAATTTGGTACCGGTTTATCATCTGATGGTCTTACAGCACTGTCAAGGGCTTTTCTCAGGACGTAATCCCCTATTAGAAATTTTCTCAGATTGACTATTTGGTTGTATTATTTGGCCAGTTTTTATTGGTAAAATGTCAACTTAACTAGTGCCAACTCTCTTCACTCATCCGCTAAGTCAAGTTCTATGAGTCGTGCTTCATCATTGAGGACTTGGTTGACCAGAGTGGTTTTCATGGTAGGGAGTTATGATTCTAATGGGATGACTACCTCTATTCCGTAGGCGAGTGCAAAGGTGGTTTCTCCCATTGATCTCCTAGGAGTTATATGATAAACCCATAAGATGTGGGGTAGTTCTTCTACCCAGGTACCTTTGGATCTTTCCAGCCATTTTTATTTCGTCGATCATTGTCTTGTTGGAGGCTTCAACTTTCTCATTGTTTTATGGGTACGCTACAGAATTAAAGTGGTGCTTGATGCCATGCTCTTTGCAAAAGCCTTGAAAAAACCACTTTCGAACTGCGTGTTATTGTCAGTGATGATCGTTCTTGGTGTCCCAAAACGGGTAATGATGTTCTTTCATATGAATCTCTTCATATCAAAATCATAAATATTTATGAGCAATTCTACCTCTACCTATTTTGTGAAGTGGTCAATGCTGACCAACGGATACTTGAGATTTCCAGATGAGGTAGGGAGAGGCCCTATAATATCCAAGCCACACTGGGCGAAAGACCATGGGCTGGTCAATGACTTGAGGTTGCTCACTGGCTGGTGGACCATAGGGGAGTGATTTTACAACTTTTCACACTTGTGAATGTAAATTCTAGCATCCCTATGAATATACGGCAACCAGTATCCTTCCTTGATTGCTCAAAAAGTCAATGACCTTCCTCCTACATGACTCCCATAAATGCCTTCATGAAGTTCACTAAAAACATGCTTGACATCTTTTGGGTGAACGCGCTGGAGGTAAGGGCCAGTGAAAGACTTTGTGTAAATTTTTTCGTCAGGAGATAAGTGAAAGTGAGCAGCCTTGACTCTTATCTGGTGGGCCAACCTCTTATCGCTTGGCAGTGTGTCACTCTGTAGATAAGTCATTATAGGATCCATCCAGCTGGATACCTTTTTTATATGAAGGACTTGCTCTGCGACTGGTTGGTTAATGCTTGGTTGCGAGAGGAATTCTATCTGAATGGTTCTCCAAAAATCAGAGTCAATGGAGGAGCTTAGAGCTATTAAGGCATCAGCGTGACTGTTCTTCCCCTTAGGGAACTGCTGAACAATAACTCTATCAAAGTTTGTCATAATTTCCCTTACAATAGTAAGGTAAGTTGCTATTCTCTTATACTTGGTGCTGAAGTCTCCACTTATCTTCTTGGATACTAACTTTGAATCGTCGTATACCCATAGGCATATTACCTCTAGAAATTATGATTTGACAGGACGGTAATCAATGCTTCATATTTTGCTTTGTTATTGGAGGCTTTAAATCCTAGCCTGATCCCTTGTTCGAGCACAATATTCCCTGGGGTAACTAATACAATGACTACTCCTACTCCCTAATGTTGGAGGCTCCATCAACATAAAGGGTCTAGTCAAAGGATTTTGCTTCCCTTATGATGGCTTCACAATTTCTAATTGGGCAATAGGATGATTCCCCGTGAACTCAGCGATAAAATTTGCTAAAATTTGACCCTAAATTGTTGTTCTTGGTTGAAAGTGGGTATTAAATCTTCCAAGCTCTACCGATCACTTTGACAGTCGGCCAAAGAGGTCATCTTTCCTTAGAACATCTTTGAGGGGGTGTGAGGTGATCACGATTATGGAATGAGCCTTAAAGTAATGCTTCAGCTTCCTTGAGGCTACTACTAAGGAATATAGGAGCTTCTTTATGGGAAAATAATGTTGCTAGGCATCCAGGATAGTCTTACTTGCGTAATAGACCGTGCGTTAGACTCCTTTCTTCTCGCATACCAAGGCAAAGCTCACAGCGTGGTTTGACATGGCAAGTTAAAGGTATAAGGGGTTGCCTTCAATTCGGATCACCAATAAGGGTGTCTTGTTGAGGTAAGACTTGAGCTCTTTTAGGGATTTGGAGTAGTCATCTGTCCATACTAAGCCCTTATCTTTTTTCAACGGTTGGAAGAATGGGCGATAGCGCTATGAAGATTTAAAGATAAAGCGATTAAGTACAGCGAGCATGCTGATAAGCTTTTGGACATATCTAATCGTCTGAGGGGTCTGGAATTTTCTGATGGTGTCAATCTGATCAGGGTTTACTTTAATCACTCTTGTACTGACCAGGTATCCTAGGAACTTTCCTGACTGGACACTGAATGAACACTTTCTAGCATTAAGTTTCATTCAGTATTTCTTGAGGATCTCAAAGGTTCCAACTAGGTCTGAGAGATGGTCGCCCTTTAGTTTACTTTTCATGATCATGTCGTCGATGTATTCCTCCATTGTTTCTCCCATTTATTTGTTGAACATCCTGGTGACAAGTCGCTGCACTACACCAAAACAAGCTATTAGTAACAGACTTATTTTACGATTACTAACGCTACTATACCATTACTATGTGTAACACTCTTATAGTGTTAGTAATAATTTATAAGTGTTACTAATACATATTTTTTACTTTAAATATAAAAGAAAAAAAAGAAAACCCTCAAAACACCTCCCATTTCTTCCCAAACACACACGACTCTCTCCCAAAAAAAGTCCTTCCCCCACTTCCAAAAGTAGTTCTCTCCACAGCGTCTACTCCGCTCCATGTGGCAAACTTATTCCAAGAGTGGATCGACATCGCCAAATGCTTGATTAAGTTCGGCATTGCTATCAATGCCCTAGATCGTTGGGAAAACTCGGTATCTTTCTATATAGTTTATACATACATACTTGTTGACTTTTGTTTGCTTGAGTTTGTGATTTTTCTTCAGTGTTCATGATTTTGTGTATTCTAGATATTCAATTGAATCTTACTTCAATTATATTAAATCGTCATTTCCTGTTAATAATTTCTCATTAAAACTTATCTTCAATTTTGATAATATCAACATACCCTAGGGTTTCAAAGAGGAGGATTTACACATAAAAGATCGGGCCAAAAGGGAAGCTTCGCTTGAATCTCTAATTAACATTTATTTTAGTTTTTTTTTGGTATTCACATTTCAATAATACCTGGGTGTTACTTTGCTTTTAGTTTTTTTAACATTTAACAAAGTTAGATTTGTTAAAGCTAGATTTATTAGTGTGCTGACTAATGAAGGTCTGTATGTCATATAGGTGTAATGAAAAGTGGAGTTTAGTGTTTCTTGATTTTTATCTCCACCAGATGTGGGTGTGGAGTGGAAATACGAGTGTTTATTATTATGGGTTTCTAAATTATTTTATTTAGTTTTTATTTTATACATTTAAATTTCATTGTTGTTTTAGTGAGAATCTACATCTACCTATGTTTATTAGGTGAGAATATTGATATTTGAGAAACATGTATATGAGAAGTATTGGATATCTTCGAAGTTTTGAAAATGAACTTATATCCCTCGATATAAATCTTGATTTTCATAGAAACCCATTTTCAAAATTTGGTAAATTTTTCCCCAAATAAACAAAACTGTTGGCTGAGTTGCATTTCAGAAAGAATCATGGAAGACCACTATACTATTAGCTTATCAAAGACTTGTTGTAATATATGGGGATCTTAGCATTTCCCCTCTTAATGTTTACAAGAGACCATTTGTAGAAGATATTTATCACTCGGAGATGAACAAAGAAATTTATGGCCTACTTTCATTTGTCTTTTGGACTCTTAACACTTGTTCCTCGATTCAAATGTGTCTTTATAGTCGTTATAGTTGATGACAATGGGGAGGGTGAGTTATTCTTGTTGAAATCATTGATTGATAGGTGAATGATTTTGGTTATTTATTTGAAGTCTCTTGTGCATAATTGTGCTGGTGGTACTTTTCTCCTTGATATGTAGGCATGCTTAATTAATACTTTTAACTCAATAGAAAAATTGTTGTTGAATTGCTCTCTACATATAAGTTGGGACACCCGTCGGAGAGAACAACTCAAGGGTAAGATGAGTGATTGAGAGGAAAAAATCCTTACACCCTGCACTGCTAATCTTGGTTCTTCTGGGCACTAGTATGGTAATTGGAGATGGACTAATTATGCCAGCGATATCTGGTAATTTATTTCCATATTTAACATGTATGTTTTGCAAGATAGCCTTATAACTATAACTTATTTCTTCTTGTAGTTTTTTCATCCGTTTCCAGCCTTAAGTTATCCGTGTCCAAGTAACACCACCCATGTAAGATTCTTATTTGAATTATGATCCATTTTATTCAATCAAATTTGCAACTATTAAGCGTTTATCTTAACATGAAAATCATATAAAATCGTTTCCTGAATGTGAGTTGCATTTTTATTTTGGTAAATCCTACTTTGTTTTGGTGAAATAGTTGGCTCTAATTTTTGAATGGTATTGGTCTAATGCAAATTTTTTAATGAACTCCATGCCATAGGTAAGTAAACTCAAGATTTCGTTTCGCCCCTCAAAGGAAATACTAAAAAATGTTACTAGGCAATGTATTCGAGAGATGGACTATGAAAGTGATAATTGGGTAAAGTACTTGGCAAGTTGGTCAAAAGGTTCAAAACGTGAGGACAACCATTCATTTTTCTCAGAAGCACATTGCCTCTCTAATGAATCTGCACAATGGTGAGCAACTTATTTCCTATGTTCTTTCTCTTTTCATATTCTTGGACTGATACATTTGTTTGCATTTATATATGCATGGATTATCGATCCTAATAAGGTTTTAATTTTGAAGTCTACATAATAAGGAGAACAATTGATATACACATCTACAATGGATAATTTGAAACAGAATTGGGTGATTCGATTGGAAGTCTGTTATGTTGTTAAATACCTTTTTATTCTTTCGTTGAGAAAAAAATACATTTCTATTGTGTTGCTATAATATTTTTTAAGCAATATTGATATTAATACTTTTTACTTGTTATTATTATTTATTGTAGTTATATAGTATTTCTTTCAGATGTTGCTTAATAGGTTATGGATGGACAATAGTAAATATTGCTTGATATCTCAAAGTCGATATACTCCTTCCATAACAACTCTGGCATATCAAGTGTAGGTTGGGCAACTGCGAGTTCGAAAATAACCCTGGCTCGCTCAATTTCAGTGAGGGATGTCTCCAACTCAGCATACTTCCTCCAAGCATAGGAGCTCTCGGGTGACCACTCCAAATACTTGTCGTACAGCTTACGGCAACGATCTATATTGCCAAGCTGAAGCTCAATTTGGATGTACTTGTTAAAAATCTTATGTTTAGGAGCCTTCCCAATAGCGCTTCCAAGGATTAGTCGGGCAGCCTTGAGATTTAGCTGCCTTATTTCAAATTGGGCAGCAAATAACCAACCGTTCCTATTTAACCAAAGTAAATATAAAGTATAGCAGTCGCGCAATCTCGTGTGTTTTAATAAAGTGAATTAAAATCTAAATCTCTAACCCAACCGTTCCTATTTAACCAAAGTATTCCCGACAACCGTCACAACACACAGACCCACGCAAACATACATACGGAAACACATCCACACACTCCCAAACCTCACACACACACTCACACATTGCAGCAAGCAAACAAACACGTAAATGTTTTTTTCTTCTTAATCTAATCGCACATTGTTGATAAAATGCAATAGTATACTCAGAATAGTTTTAAAGTCTTACTAATTGCATGAAAGTCATGGAAATGGTCTGTCTTGTCTAGCTATTTTGCCACTTATCCCCTGTTTAACAGAATAACATTTGAAAGAAAGAAGTTTAGGAGAGATAAAATTGTAAGGGGGTGTGTGAAAAAGAAAAAAATATAAGTGTTAGATAATATATATCTGAAGTCAAACACCACAAACAAACAAATAATTGTATCAACAGGTGGTTGCAATAGAGGTTCTCAGTGCGAATTATTATGTGTAAGAGTTATCTGTAGAGTCAACTAATGATATTATCCAATCGTTGACGGGTTTAATTAAAATTACGGAGAGAGGCCGTCACAGTTATTAAGAGCCATGGAACCAAGTATTCACAAGATTCTTAACCATAACCAATACACACCTTCCTAGTATTCTAAGACTTCTTCATCATTTTATGCCGACACAACAGGCACGTGATCCTCATTTTTAACATCGAAGCAATGCCTGTGGAAAGAAAAATCTGGCAATGATCTTCTTCCAGGATGAACCAATTCTTATTAACGTTTGGTAGTGATTATTAAAACTGGATATGAGAGAATTTTTGGAAGTTTGAAACTAAATGGTATATATACATCTTGTGTGAGCGCAATTGATATGGAGAAACCGCAGATTTCTTATGGGTGCTTTGAAATCGTCAAACTAGGTGCGTTTTCTAGGTGGGTTTAGTGTATGTATCTGTTGTGTCTTTACATTCATCCTAAGAGTATGAAGCTTAGGTAGACAAAAATGAAAATGTATACCTCTATTGCAACCCTTAAAAGGCGTGAAAAATTATTCTATATGGACAAAAGGCAAAGTACCATCAAACCCTGAGAGCAAAATAACACACTACCAACAAAACACGGATATTTATAGCTTGAAAACATCGAGACAAAAAATAATACCAGCAAAGATGGAGAAGTAGAGTCGTGTTTAGGTCCGCAGATGGTAAACAACTGACAGAGAGGAAAAATAATTTTTTGGGTTGGGGAATGGAGGTAGAGGTGTAGGCGATTAGGGAAGCAGAGAGAGGGGGAGAGGTGAGAGGGAGGGACAAATATGAGGTGAGTTTATTTAGTTTGATAAGGGGGAGTTTCAAATCCAAAAGGAAGTATGTTTGTTGGGAGGGATTTTAGGTGACCGTACCTTGAGCAGATATTTCAGTATGGGGTGATGTGATGGACACGGTATTATATTTATATAAAAAAATATTCAAAACTATGAGGAAACAGAATTTGGGTTATGGAGGGTTGTGAGAAAAACAACTATATAGCTATATGTAATATGATAAGATTTTGTGCCAACGCAGAACTAACACAAAACACTTTATGGTGTTTCACATGTTGTATACAGAGTATCAATCAAACCTAGTGTGAAGAGATAAGATTCAAGTTCAATTAGTTAAAATCAAGCTAATCAGTAGCCATGTGTGCGTGCATACAAAGTCCTAAAACGGGAAAAGATAACAAAATAGAAAAAAACTCACCACACAGCAATTATTCTCTCAGATTTTCCGTTTGAGCAATTAAGTCGAGCTATACACATTTCCCAACTTTTTTTTAACTAAATCAAAAATCATACTCAGATTTTGCCCAATCCTCTTTGTATGTAAAACATGCACCCACCCATAAAATGACGAGAAGTTTAAAGAACAATCTTCCATCCTGAACCCCAAACCCAAGCATTACTAAAATTTAATCAAAATGTAAAAAACAGAAACTAAAAAACAAATCAGAAACGCATGAAACTTTAATCAACCGAGTTGGATATGAAATAAGCATAAATCAAAACAAGATTAAAGCAAATCTCAAATCTCCTCCATAATGCAAAAACTCCCCCATTATTTATTCTTCCCCTTTTTATTTGTCCGAAATAGACAAGGAAAAGAATAAACATGGAGTGTCACGATAAGCGTAGAAAAACAAACTACGATCATTAAGGATATACTCAAAGGATCTCACAAACTATTTTTGATTTTTCAATTTTTTCAAAAAAAAAAGCATAAATAATTTTACACAAAAATCACACCATTAATTTACACTAAGATAACTAGATCGTGTATATGGAATGAATGGGTGTGAATAAATTCGAAAGGAAAATCAATGCAGTCAAGCATAACATATGTGCACGATGAATATGGATATTCCTAACGTATGAACTCAAAATCGTCTTTAGGTGTCAAAAAGTGTTGAATTTAAATGACATCGACTCAATCCATCAACACATCAATGTTAAGAATGATTCTCACACCAATAACGTCTAAAACTATGTAATGCTTTTTCATGTCGTTGTCTAGACAGGAAAATTCGTTGATTAATTGCCATCCAAACTCCCTCATAAATAATAATGCATTTATTTTTTCTTTTGAGGTGATGAAACTAAATTCTCTCCTTAGAGAAATCCTATTGTCCCATTGTTGGCATATTTATCTTTTTATTACCTTAATTTTTTTCGGCTCTTTTAAATGGTGGCTTTCACAACGAGTTAATTTTGTATTCTCGCAACCCTTCCCCGTGCACTCATCATTATTTTCAAATTAAAGAAATTCCTCCCGAGCAATGGTTCTTACATGCACTACTTCAATTGTCAAGTTTTCTCGCATATGGTTCGTTTTAAAGACAAAAATAGGAAGAATAGTGTACCCGAGAGTATTATTTGGGTTTTGAGGGAGTTTTAGACTATACCGGGCTCTTACAAGGGTTAATGAGTCAAGTGGGCTTGGCCCATAAGGATAATTTTGGGATTAGAGAGTTTTTAACCTAAGATTATAAGTATTGACAACCATTATCATTAGATACAAGCCCTAAGAGTGAAAGAAAAAGATGCAAAGGCTAAGAGAAAGCTAGAAAGGCCAAATTGAGATAGAATTCAAGAGGGATTCGAGCATTCAACCGTAGATTCGTCGTCTGCAATGGATTTTTTGTCTCTATGAACCATTTAAGGCAAGTGATTAACTTGAAATAATCGCATATGTAGGGATTTTCGATTCATATGATAGTAGGTGTAGAACAAAACTATTTTTGGGAAGGGTTTCACATATAGAAAGGGGTTTTGAGAAATTATCCCATAACATGTAGAGTAAATGCATTTGATGTTTTTTGAATGAATCACAATTTCAAGAATTTGACCCTTGTTAGAGATTCATAGATTGCTACTGATGATTTGGGACTTTGAATCAAATTTAGGGTTATTTGAGGTGTTTATCATGCAAACCAATTTTAATGGATTAATTAGGTGATTGTAGTTAATCTTTGGTATTAGGATGATTATTTGATGTTAGAATCATCGAAGGTATTTGGGTTGGATTTGAAGAAGAAAAATCTGGGTTTTTGCACGGTTTTTGTTTGGGTTTATGTAAGGACATATTTTATAAGTCCGTTTACATTAGTGTATGTCGTATACCGCTACAATCATCTAAGAAATAATTCAAGTTCATTCAAGCATCAAGACGGATCCTAATATCAAGGTTCTTCAACAAAGAAGCCTCTATGAGATTAATTTTGGTAAGACTGTGTTTAAGTCCCTTAATGGTTCATTTAAAGTGTTGGGATATTTTTTTTCTAAGTGTTGGAAAAATTTTCTAAACTGTTTTAATCAGTTAAGGCATTGTTTTTTGTCAATGGAATTGTTTCTAAGTGTTGAGGCAAACATATTTTTTCGCTCCGGTCATTCGAGCGACACTGTCAAGTAGTTCAAGCGACGTAAGGATGTCACGCGATGTCATTTAATTGACATTTCTTCTAATTCGAGTGACTGCATCGAATTAAGTTTTTCTATAAATACGTGTTAAATGAGTCTTTTTTCATTAAGAAGACCTGATGTTTTCAATTACACGAAAACTGCAATCTGCAAAATACTTTTGGCTTCTTCAATTGGTTTGTTTCCAATTCACAAAATCCCAATCTTTTAGTGAAAGTAGGGAGGATAACCTACTACTGATCTAGGTTCCACTTGAGGGAGGTACTGGGATGACATTGAGTGCGTGTCATAGGGAGTGCTCGTGGGTGTTCCTCGATGATTGGACTGCATGTCTTTGTGGATATTCTGCGATTGATTCATTGCTGATTCAGAACTGCATGTTCTTGTGGGCATATGTAGATATTGATTACAGATTTTGCTTGTCATCATTGTAAGTATTATTAAGTGATATAAAAGGTTTTTCCATTTTAGTTTTTTCCTGAAATCTGTGACTTAACAATTTATTTGTGTTGGCATGATCCACTGCACCTAGATGTTTGTTTAGGGTTAATTAAAATTGAGTTTAATTAAGATGTTTAAATTTGATAATTGATTAAATAAGGGTTGAATTGGAATTTGTGAATCCCTCTTGCAATCGATATCATACATCATTCACAAATTAGTATCAGAGCTTTTCAAGCGAGGTCTTACCATTCATAAATTGGTATCAAAGCAGGTTTCACTAAATTGCTGTGAGATCCTTTTTTCGCAAAATTTTGTGATATCGATTTTTTTTGAAAAATCTGATTTTAATTTTTTTTTCACAATGTTTCTAAATGAACAATTATATAATCGATTACCAAATTGTGATGAGACTGATTATGCCTATTGGAAAGCCCTTATGAAATCTCACTTAAAGGCCATCGATGAAAGAGTTTGGGTCGTTTGTGAAAGAGACTGGTCTCCTCCCACTGTCATAGTTAATAAAGTCACGAATCTCAAACCCGTGTCAGTGTTTGAGGATGAATTTAAATAGAGCACTTTTAATTCTGGTGGGTTAAGTGTAATTTCTGGAACTATCATCCCTGACGAGTTTCGATGTATTATGACATGCACTATGTCAAAAGAAGCGTGGGATATTTAACAATTTATCCATGAAGGCACGAATACGGTCAAAGTGTCTAAATTGCAAAATTTAACGACCCAATTTGAAATAATAACCATGATTGAGACTGAGTGTTTTGATGAGTTTTATGCACGTTTTTCTGATATTGTCGACACTAGTTTCAATCTTAGTGAGAACATTCCTAAGAAACGGGTTGTCAAAAAGATTTTTAGATCGTTGCCTAAACGTTTTATCCTGAAAGTGACTATTTTGAATTACTTAGGAAATTTGAGTAGTCTTAAATTAAAAGAGTTGGTTGGAGACCTCAAGACATATGAAATTGACACATTCTTTAACACTGTCAAGCATAAGGATAAATGGATATCAATCAGAGCCCATTCTAGGAAAGGTGAGAAAGTGTCCAAGAGAGAGAAGAAGAAGAAAGAGAAAGTTTACGAGTCTAAGTCTAAGGGCGATTTTAATTTTGACGACATGGCCATGCTTGCAAAGAATTTTAAAAAAATTCTCAAGTTTTCAAAACAAAATTCTTCCAATAAAAAGTTTTTTGAGATAAACAAAAAGAAAGATGAGGTCAAAGAGAGCGGTGAGAAAGAGAATGAGAAAGAGGGTGAGGGTGAGGAAGAAGAAATATGTTTTGAATGTGAGGCAAAAGGGCATAGAGCATTTGAGTACCCCACTAGGATAAAGAGAAAGGGATAGAAGATTTCCATGCTAGTCACTCTTAGCTATAGTGAGGAAGAGGTGAAGGATTCCGAGGATGAATCTTCACATGAGATGTGCGTAGTATTTTTAGCTAGTCGTGTGAGAACGCCTAATTTATCCCATGATGATGAGGATACCTATACACATGAGATCCCCGTAGTCGAGATTGAGGATGATTTAAGTGTTTCGAGTTAGGGTGATAGTGAGTTTAAGAGTGGAGATGAAAGTTAGCTCTAAGTTGCGTTTAGATATTAGCACACCGTGACCTTAAACACGACGAAATTGAATAAGGAATTAGGTCTTAGGGTGAAAGATTTGGAGAGAGAGATTGAGAGTTTGAGGCTAAAGAAATTCAACTCACGAAGGTGAAGGCTTCTTTGAGTGATCAGTTAATTGCTTTAGGTCAAGAAAAGAGTGATTTGACCAACACGGTGTCCAGTCCGACGACATGTGCATCCCAACTTGCGAGTGATCTTGAATGTGCCTAGGAGGTGTAAGTCCCTTTAAAGATCTCATCTAAGAAAGTTGGAAAGATGGTTCTCAATCCCATTTTGGGTAAGTATGAGATGGTAGGAATAGGTCGAGATGGTGCATCTACTTCCTATGTCGGACCCGAGCCGGTTCCCGAGTTTGTTTTAAATCCTTATGGATATCAACCTAACCCACCTAGGCGTCCATTTCCCATTAGGAGAGTGCGTCCTAGAATCTTTAAGAGAGTTGCACCTAGTCCTGTTTATGTTTGCACCCATTGCAAGAAGAGAGAACACCTTAGGGAATTTTTCTTTAAGTTGGTTAGTGTGTCAGAGAGATGTTCGCCACGTGTTCACACACATGCTCCCACACATGATGCTCTATATGATTACGTGAGAGAGTTTCCACGTATTAGGAAGTAAGTAAAGTTTTTGGTCAAAATTTCACATGACTTGTTGGATGTTTTTCATAGGATGTCGCCATCTTTAGAAAACTCCACCGCACCTACCGGTTGAGGTTTAGACTTATTAGCTAGCATCAGATGATTTCCTTGATGATATGTTATGCCTATTGCTAGTATGTACCATTTTTATATTCATGTTTTCCATTTTTGATATATTTTTTGAAAAACCAAAAAGATTTTTGTTTTTGAATTTTTTTTGGAAAAATACAATATGATTTTCATTTTTTTGAGAAAAATGAAAAAAGTCAAAAAGATTTTATTCTGATAATTTTTTTGGAAAAAGACAAAAAAGAGTTTTGTATTTTGTTGACACCTTTTATGAATGAACATTTAGGATGACCAAGTCACAATTTCATTCCATTTCCATGTGACGATCTGATAGTGTTTTGATATGCATCATCATTTCATTTTTGTGTTTTATAATATGTGGAGTCACTGAGAGTTCGAAAGTTCGATGAAAAATAATTGACATCTCATTGCATCATCATTTATAGAACCTATAGCTAAGCAAAAGCCATCCGCATTATCAGCCACATACTTTGTCGGAGTAATAATATAAAAGAAATTGTAAACCTATAGAAATTATCAATTCAATTGTGATTGCAGCATTAACATAATTAGGTCAAATCGTTGGCAATCAAGAACATCCAGGAAAGGAAAAACCATCAGAAGCCTCATCCGATGCAATATTTTGCTTCTTCCACTTGTATGCGGATTCCAAGATCTTAAGTTTCTTCAGGGCTCAAAATGGACCAGCATAACATCTCCAAGCTTGCCGAAACTAATCTCTAAGTTCATCCATTCTTCTAACAAGACGTCCCCCTCTACTTTAATCTCGGGAGTCGATGTTCTAAAGTAGTTGTTGCCGCGGTCAAAGACACTTCTAGTATGCCGAAGGCATTGCATCTTCTGTTGAAGAAGAGATTCCCCGGCATCGTCAGTCAAATCTGGGGCCTGATCAACGTCGCACATAGCAGATGCCTCAAATTTAGCATAACTTATCCATGCCTTTAAATGCTTTATGCGGTCTAAAAGCCTCTCATAGAGCAGTCTTGTTCTTTCAAATTCACAGTTTGAAATATCAAAGTCGATATACTCCTTCCACAACAACTCTGGCATATCAAGTGCAGGTTGGGCAACTGCGAGTTCGAAAATAGCCCTGGCTCGCTCAGTTTCAGTGAGGGATGTCTCCAACTCAGCATACTTCCTCTGAGCATAGGAGCTCTCGGGTGAACACTCCAAATACTTATCGTACAGCTTTCGGCAACGATCTACATTGCCAAGCTGAAGCTCAATTTGGATGTACTTGTTAAAAATCTTATGTTTAGGAGCCTTCCCAATAGCACTTCCAAGAATTCGTCGGGCAGCCTTGAGATTTAGCTGCCTTATTTCAAATTGGGCAGCAAATAACCAAATCTTAGCGAATGAAAACTTGCGATGAGGAATAAGGTTTAGGCAGTTAGTGTACACCTGTCTAGCACAATCCATGTCCTGGGCTTGAAGCTCTTCGTACAAAGCATAATATATCCACAAATAAATGTAACGCTGCCAAAAGCGCTTCTCGTTAGCAGGAGGAACATTTGCAATTGCTTTCTGAAAAACCTCTCGAATACTCTCCATGTTCCCTGCGCTTTCTTCTAATCTAATGTAATCAAACCACACGTCATAATCAAGGCCATTTTGTGTGGCCCTATCCTGGTAGTGAAGCCTCATCTTTGGAATAATTTCATCCTCGCTATCACCGTACTTGTTTTCAAAAGTCACAAACTTTGGGCGTTCCTTACACTTGTCTTCAAAGTCGGCAAAAGCCACAAACAAGTGGGGGGCGTCCTCATTGCCCACCACCAACTGATCAAGTTCCCTCTGATAACAGTTCCTGGCCCTAGCAATCTCCCCATTCTTCATCTCAAACTTTGCATAGCGAATCCAAACACTTGCTTTGGGATGACACTGCACAAATTTATCGAAAATAACCCTGGCTCGGTCCACTTCATTGTAGCGGAGGTCGAATTTGATATAGGATAGCCAAGCTTGGTGGTCAGTGGATTGTGGCATGTATGTTCACTAATATACGTTATATTGTTTTAGTACAAGTCATATATGTCTGGTCACTAATATATGTTCACTAACATTAGTACTAGTCATATATTTCTGGGGTATTAAGCACATATTGTCCAAGTGTACTTGATGAAGTAAATAGTTAATAAAATTATTGATTTGGCCGCTTTTAGCTCATTTTATTGAAATTTTATCGGTGATGGAAGGTGTGAGAGAAATTACCAAGAATGGGGCCAAATTTAAGGATGGTCAGGGGAGAGAATTTGATGAAATAGTGATAGCAACTCGGTACAGGAGCAATATACCATCTTGGCTCAAGGTAGGAATGAGCATGACATATCTTAGTTTTATATATTTTTTTTGTTTTGTAAGTTATTTGAGAAAGCTTACAGGCTAGATCCAACATCAAGTGTGTGTAGTGTTCGCCAATTTAAGACCGCCCTTCTTCAACGCCTAAAAAGGGTATTGTATTCACATGCGACACACTTATTTATAATATAAAGAGAGTCATCCTTATTTATAATACAATATAAAAGTTCAGTTTGATTTTAAAAATTTATTAAAATATCCTTTTTAAAATCAAAAAGTCTATGCATCGGAGTTCCATAGTTGAGTTTGATATGCTAGAATTGGACACAATCATCATTCGGATCCGGACAGTAATGAAGTCCAAATGGCAAAGAAGGGCGTGAGATACTGTGTGGTAATATGTTTCTTGTTTTCTCATCAGATAAATGCATATGTATAGTAGTTTATTACTGTAATGAAGTTTTCCCTCACAGGTTGACGCTTTCACAAAGTCGGCTTTCAAAGGAAACTCGGCGGCGGTTGCTTGTTGGAGGAGGAAAGAGATGATGAGTGGTTGCAATTTAAGAACTCCTATATGACTTCACAATTATTTAACCTGAACAAAAAGAACCATTGGGAGCTAGTAAAAACCAGGATGATGAGGCCTTGCCCGATGTTTTCTTATCACAAGGTACATTAGCGAATCAGCTCGATGATGCGATTGGAACTAAAGGCAGATAGGGGACAAATAAGGTTGACAGTTGCAGTAGGCTACCCTCCCAAACATATGGTCATATTATAGCAGAAAGGAAGCGGCGTGAACAACACAGTCAGTTATTTGTAGCTCTATCTGCCATTGTTCCTGGCCTCAAAAAGGTACATTCTTTTTTATTGCTATTTTTTATGGATTGTTTGTTATTTACTCTCAACTATTCAGATCAAAAAACCTTTACTGTTTTTTTCATTTAAATTTTTAAAGTAATTGTGATTTTGGGATCTTAATTTCTAAGAGGTAAAAATAAAATCTAAATCTCAACACTTAATCGATGTATATTCACTCAGAGTCGTTAACAAACATATTTTTAGACTCAGACTTCATACTCAATTTCAAACTTCTGATTTATCCTATGGATTAAGGGGTAAACGCATACTCTTTTACTGTTTAAAATTGGTTTATAACTAATGTGTTGCACATAAGTAATTTGTGTTTTTTTTCTTGTGTTCTGTTTTGAGCAGATCGATAAAACTTCTGTTGTTGGAGATGCTACTCGACTTCTGTTTTGAGATGGTACTTCATCATTTACTGATGTTGGTTATGGAAACTCTGTCCAAGGTGTGGTCTTTCGTTGATGCTTCGGTGCTCAGTCCCTTATCTTGGCAAGTGTTTACTTTTGTGTTGATGGTGTGTATGTTTTTGTAGCACATATGCAAGTCGCTCTGGTGCTCGACTAATGTTTGGTCCGGACACGATCCAATGAGGTTAAGATATGTTATTGTGTTGAACCAGATGTGTTGCATTTTTTAGTTGGCATAGAAGTACTCTTTACAATAGGGCTACAAAAATAGATAAAATGTTGTGGGATGAAACACTTCTTTGTGAATCATGTTAACTTATGTGTGTTGGGTTTGAATGCCTCATAAAATTACTAAGAAACCGTTACTAATACACTATTCTCGCACCACCTCTTAATTTTAGAATTCGGTTGCAAGGATCAGCAGTTTTCCACGCTAGAAATGGAACCGCGGACACAATGCGAGTGTCTCTTTTCCTTTCAAATGGATTAACAAAAACAAAAGAAGGTTTTTATGTCACATCTTTGACTACTGTTGGAAGTTGTTGGGCCATTGTCATGTCTAGAAATGCTGGATATTCTGAGCAGGTACCAGAGTCCTGTCCAGTTTTGATACTCTCTCTCATACACAAATTTTAAATTAGCAGTCCAGTCAACCGTGTATATGAAATTCTTAGTAAAATGCATATAGCAATGCTAACAATCCAAGTATCCGTGTTCATCTGTGTTTTTCTTTAGCCTTTATAGTATGCAACTTACTATTAACAGGTTACTACCATACCATCATCGCTCTATATTTTAGCTTTGAAGATGGAGTAATCTCTTCAGCTTTTATGGTTCGATATCTCTTGGCGTCTCCTATATTCGCAGCCTTAACAAAGAGGTATTAAACTTATTGTGATGAACTTATATATATATATGTGTGTGTGTGTGTGTATTATGTAAAGATGATGACGTTTGGTTAAAGGCAAAAATGATTATTGTTTAAACATACCTCAACACGTATTTTAGAGGTTAAGACAGCATGTTTGGTTCAAACTGTGGGACATAAATGATTGCAGCGTGTTCTGAAATAAGGTCAAGACAGCATGTTTCAGAGGTAGGAATTACTCCCATCAATTCAATCTTCGGTTTGGGAATCGGTTGTTTGGTCTCTTGTTAATTAATCAATGAGAGAAGCAATGTCAGTTTCATTAAAACAGAGGAAAAGTGGTGAGGAGTTGGCAATCACAGCGTGTTCTGATGATATGCTTATTATATATATGTTTTTTACAATGTTTGTGTAATTAATTTTGCTGTTGGATATTTTTTGTATTAAATTAATTTTGTATGACCAAATGTTGATATTATAACTAATATGATAATTTTATTTTATTTGACAGAATGTCATTTTTGGATCCTCATCAAGTTTCCAGCGTTGCGGGTTTCGGCGTTGATGACGATGATAACATAACGGACTTCTTTTTTTATATTTCATTTGATTGGTTATAATATACAAATATCTCATTTGGGGATGATTTTATTGGGATGTTATATTGGATGATTTTATTAAAATAATGTAACTTTAGGGACGATTGTATCATGATGTTTCATTTGTTTGGTTTAACTTTCTCTTGTAGATAAAGAGTGGAGGCTTATATAAATGTAAATGTTGAATATAATACCCATGTTTTTGTGGACTATTTTTGTATATGTTCTTAGGATTTAAATAGTGTGATAAGAATAATTGAATTTGTTTAAATTCAGGATATTGGATCTTGAATAATTTTTTTTTAAATATGTATTAATATTAGTAACAGAACCTTACCGTTACTAATTCAGCATTTTACCGTTACTATTAGTAACAGAATTTTTCGTTACCAATTATGAATTTTCCGTTACTATTAGTAACAGAATTTTCCGTTACTAGCTTCGTGCCCCACGCCTTTTTTCTAATTGAAAAATTGTGTTACTAATATTTTTTAATCAATTTGATCTTTTTAACTGACTAAATGATGTTGAGTTTTTTTTATCTCGTGTTTGAACATTCTCCCAGTCTAATATGCCTTAGCCATATCATTCCGTCCACTTTACCTTTTATTTTATGTCGTCACACTTCTTAGGCCTAAGTAGGGCGATGGAGAGATTGTACCTGGTTAGTGGGACATCCGCCCGAGTAGGATTTTTCAGTCAACCTAAGTTGGCGACCAACCTTGAGTTGGCTTTATTGCCTAAGGATACCTTATAGGTATTTTATTGTTACCGAAGAAAATCAAGAGTCCAATTGTGTTTTCAATAAAAACCTGAGGGCGGTTAATCATAAACCTTACTTTATATATATTTTAGTTTTGAATACAATCATAAACCTTACTTTATGTTTTTAGGGGGGGGGGGCATATTTCTTAGAAAGGATGCATATTGAGGTTTGATCAAGGGATATTAAACAACCAAGATATTCAGAATGTGCAGGCTAATTGACCTTTATTGACTAAAATGATAAATAAAAGGCAACATTAGTTTGTAAATGAAAATTCCCCTAAACTAATGATGCTGAAAATAAAAGATATAGAATTATAAAAGTAGAACTTCTTAAGATTGGATGCATTCCAGGCCCTTGGTATCTTCCAACCCTTCAGCGTTTCTAAGTGATATTGTCCCTGTAGGTCATCCCTTATTATCTTGAAATGTCCTTCCCAATTTGGTACCGGTTTATCATCTGATGGTCTTAAAGCACTGCCGAGGGCTTTTCTCAGGATGTAATCCCCTATTAGAAATTTTCTCAGATTGGCTTTTTAGTTGTATTATTTGGCCAGTTTTTATTGGTAAAATGTCAACTTAACTAGTGCCAACTCTCTTCACTCATCCGCTAAGTCAAGTTCTATGAGTCGTGCTTCATCATTGAGGACTTGGTTGACCAGAGTGGTTTTCATGGTAGGGAGTTATGATTCTAATGGGATGACTACCTCTATTCCGTAGGCAAGTGCAAAGGGGGTTTCTCCCATTGATCTCCTAGGAGTTATATGATAAACCCATAATATGTGGGGTAGTTCTTCTACCCAGGTACCTTTGGCTGTTTCTAGCCATTTTTATTTCATCGATCATTGTCTTGTTGGAGGCTTCAGCTTTCCCATTGTTTTATGGGTACGCTACAGAAATAAAGTGGTGCTTGATGCCATGCTCTTCGCAAAAGCCTTGAAAAAACCACTTTCGAACTGCGTGTTATTGTCAGTGATGATCGTTCTTGGTGTCCCAAAAGGGGTAATGATGTTCTTTCATATGAATCTCTTCATATCAAAATCATAGATATTTATGAGCAATTCTGCCTCTACCTATTTTGTGAAGTAGTCAATGCTGACCAACGGATACTTGAGATTTCCAGATGAGGTAGGGAGAGGCCCTATAATATCCAAGCCACACTGGGCGAAAGACGATGGGCTGGTCAATGACTTGAGGTTGCTCACTGGCTGGTGGACCATAGGGGAGTAATTTTATAACTTTTCACACTTGTAAATGTAAATTCTAGCATCCCTATGCATATACGGCAACCAGTATCCTTCCTTGATTGCTCAAAAAGCCAATGACCTTCCTCCTACATGACTCCCATAAATGCCTTCATGAAGTTCACTAAAAACATGCTTGACATCTTTTGGGTGAATGCGCTAGAGGTAAGGGCCAGTGAAAGACTTTTTGTAAATTTTTTCGTCAGGAGATAAGTGAAAGTGAGCAGCCTTGACTCTTATCTGGTGCGCCAACCTCTTATCGCTTGGCAGTGTGTCACTCTGTAGATAAGTCATTATAGGATCCATCCAGCTGGATACCTTTTTTATATGAAGGACTTGCTCTGCGACTGGATGGTTAATGCTTGGTTGCGAGAGGAATTCTATCTGAATGGTTCTCCAAAAATCAGAGTCAATGGAGGAGCTTAGAGCTATTAAGGCATCAACGTGACTTTTCTTCCCCTTGGGGAACTACTGAACAATAACTCTATCAAAGTTTGTCATAAGTTCCCTTACAACAGTAAGGTAAGTTGCTATTCTCTTATACTTGGTGCTGAAGTCTCCACTTATCTGCTTGGATACTAACTTTGAATTGTCGTATACCCAAAGACATTACCTCTAGAAATTATGATTTGACAGGACGGTAATCAATGCTTCATATTTTGCTTCGTTATTGGCGGCTTTAAATCCTAGCCTGATCCCTTGTTCGAGCACAATATTCCCTGGGGTAACTAATACAATGACTACTCCTACTCCCTAGTGTTGGAGGCTCCATCAACATAAAGGGTCCAGTCAAAGGATTTTGCTTCCCTTATGATGGCTTCACAATTTCTAATTGGGCAATAGGATGATTCCTCGTGAACTCAATGATAAAATTTGCTAAAATTTGACCCTAAATTGTTGTTCTTGGTTGAAAGTGGGTATTAAATCTTCCAAGCTCTACCGATCACTTTGACAGTCGACCAAAGAGGTCATCTTTCCTTAGAACATCTTTGAGGGGGTGTGAGGTGATCACGATGATGGAATGAGCCTTAAAGTAATGCTTCAGCTTCCTTGAGGCTACTACTGAGGAATATAGGAGCTTCTTTATGGGAAAATAACGTTGCTAGGCATCCAGGATAGTCTTACTTGCGTAATAGACCGTGTGTTAGCCTCCTTTCTTCTCGCATACCAAGGCAAAGCTCACAGCGGGGTTTGACATGGCAAGATAAAGGTATAAGGGGTTGCCTTCAATTCGGATCACCAATAAGGGTGTCTTGTTGAGGTAAGACTTGAGCAATTTTAGGGATTTGGAGTAGTCATCGGTCCATACTAAGCCCTTATCTTTTTTCAACAGTTGGAAGAATGGGCGAGAGCGCTCTGAAGATTTAAAGATAAAGCGGTTAAGTGCAGCGAGCATGATGATAAGCTTTTGGACATATCTAATCGTCTGAGGGGTCTGGAATTTTCTGATGGTGTCGATCTGATCAGGGTTTACTTTAATCACTCTTGTACTGACCAAGTATCCTAGGAACTTTCCTGACTGGAAACTGAATGAACACTTTCTAGCATTAAGTTTCATTCAGTATTTCTGGAGGATCTCAAAGGTTCCAACTAGGTCTGAGAGATGGTCGCCCTTTAGTTTACTTTTCATGAGCATGTCGTTGATGTATTCCTCCATTGTTTCTCCCATTTATTTGATGAACATCCTGGTGACAAGTCACTGATAAGTCGCTCCTCCATTCTTAAGGCTGAACTGTATGACTTTGTGACAATATAACCCAATAGGAGTTATGACGGAGGTCTTGTCTTGGTCCTGCTCATAAAGTGGTATCTGGTGGTATTTAGAGTACGCATCTAAAAATCTCATTATTTCATGTGTTATCGTGGCGTCGACTAACTGATCTATCTTTGGGAGAAGAAAATTATCTTTTGGACAAGCCCTGTCGATGTCAGTAAAGTCAATAAATACTCTTCAACTTCCGTTACTTTTGGGTACGACGATTGGGTTGTATAGCCATTTGGGGAATTGAACTTCCCGAATCAAACCTGCATCTAGTAATTTTCCTACCTTTTTCTCTACTGCCTTCACCTTTTTTGGGGATTTTCGATGAGCCTTCTGAGTGAATGGTTTGAAAGTTGGATCGACATGCAGTCGATGACATGAAATTATGGGATTTATCCCAGGCAGCTCATATGGTTCCCAAGCGAAAACATTTAGATTGCTCCAGAGGAACGTGGTGAACTCCTTCTTTTCTTAGTCGGTGAGCGTGGCTCTGATCATAAACCTCCCTTCCGGTAAGTTAACTTCATCTTTAAATTCTTCCAGGTCTTCGAAGACCCTATTTGTGGTGTGGAATCTGGTTTCCTCCCCCTAGTCGGTGGTACCGTAATTACTATTTTGAAGGCAACACGCCTTCTTGGGCTTCCTCCTGGACTTTCCTCTCACCTTTCTTCTTCTCGTGCTTGGGGTGGATAGTTACGATGAAGCATTTTATAGCCAAAGCTTAGTCTTTACGAATCTCAACCACCCCCGATCTGTTATGCACTTGAGTTTCTGATGATATGAAGATTTAACCCCGTCCCATAATGGAGTGATAAGGGGATTCGATATCTACTACCAAAAAACTTGATCATCTTTGAAATACTTCCTGCCCTAACCGGTAGGACTATCTTGCCCAGTGGCATGGCTATCTTTCCTGCAAAGCCAACCAGCGAAATTGTGGCCTCTTTGAGGTCGGTGATATTAAAATTTAATTTGTGGAATAATTCTAGGTACATCACTTTGAAAGAGCTACCTTGGTCGACAAGCAACCTATCGATGTTCCAATTAGCTATCCTGAGTATGATGACCAATGCGTCATATTAAGAGGTTCTCAAACCAACTAAGATATCTAAACATAATTGGTTTACTGCAGTCGACATCTTTTAGTCACCGATGCTTCCCATCCTGAGTCTTGGCGGGGTCTATTTGAAAGGCTTACATAATTTCATTAAGCTTCTTAACTTCCATCCGAACAATATTTCCTTATAGTTACTTGAGGTTTGATGCCCCATGAATTACTGCGAACTCGTGGCCTGTCTCATCCTGAAGGACGTTGTCTAGCTTCTGGTCATATTTAGTCTTGACTTTGTCTAACTTCTTGTCTATGAACTCATTGAGATGACCAGCCTGGGCTAGCTCCTCAAGATGAGATTTGAGTTTTTTGCAATGTTCAGTCCTGTGAACGCCTTCTTTGTGGAATGCACACCTCAGTGCATTATTGCGCTTTGTTGGATCTCCTCCCATTTTCTTGGTCCATTTGAAAAATGGATCGTCCTTGATCTTGGTGAGGATTTTATATATCGATTCCTTGAAGAATGTGTTAACAACTTGGATCGCTTTTGAGGGATCATTCTTGTTGTCATTTTTTGAGCCATTTCTGCACCCATTTTTGTTTCCTTTCTTTTGGGAATCATTTTTTGAGCCATTCCTGCAACCATTTTTGCCTTTATTAAGATGGATTACATCTTTGACCTTGGCGTATTTTTCAATACGGGCCATGAGGTCGTCGATAGAATTAGCCTCCTTCTTAGTTCGGGATTGGTGTAGTAAAAAAGTGCTTGACAGACCGATCTAAAAGGACGCTACGGAAACCTGCTCTAAGTAGTCCTTAATCTCATTGAAAATCTCCCATTACCTCTTGGTATACTCCCTGACGTTATCCTATGGATTTTTATTCATTGTGAGTGGTGCATCCATCCACTTGTGGTGGGAGCTGCTGTTAATGAATCGTGTTGTGAATAATTCTACCAGAGCCTTAAAGTTCTTGATAGACCTATATGGTAGCCTCTTGAAACATTTTTGGGCATCGTCGTGTAGGCTGGAAGGGAAGATACGACACATCAACATGCTGTTGTGGCTCCACAAGTTCATGGCCTGCCTGTACTACCAAACAGGATCGATAGGGTTAGTTTTCCCATCATAGATATTGAATTTCGGGATTATGAATTTCTTGGGGGATCTTTTTCTTTTATTGTCCTTAAAAAATGGGACTTCATCTGGGTGTTAAGACATCTTCTGGCTAGCTCTCATATGGATCTGGCCCCTCGGTGGGCTGGGTGCTGATCCATCTCCCTACAGACCAAACTCCTGATTTCTATCGAACATGACTCCCATGGCATCGACCTGGCTATAGTTGGTCTAATAGACCATCCTCTGACCTGTTCCTCTCAATTTTCCATTGGTCTCACATGGGGCTCCTTCCTCGACTATGAGATTCACTCACATGTGGGCTAAGAGCCTGATCTTAGCGTCGTCCTGTATTTCTGTGGAGATATCTTTCCATTCTTTCTAGTCACCTTTTCAGGCGAGCATTCACCTCTTATTGGCGACACGTGGATTCTTTTTGTTCCCAAAGTCTGGCCTCATAAGCGTCGACCAAACTGGAAATTTATGTCGACCTTGGTGGTCCATGACTCTCTTGAGAAGGCTGCCTTTGCTAGCGAAGCCTTGGATTTGGTTGGCGAATTTCAGATCTCATCCTGTTAGGGGCTGATTCTTCCTGAACATCATCTTCTTGAGGGATGTTACTGCCATGGTGAGACATTGAGGGATTTCAATTAGTGAGTGTTCTCACAGGAATAACAGTCGTTCCCATAGATGGCGCCAATTGTGGTATAAAAAAATATCATAATAGAGGTTATACGAAGAACAATCTCAATCAATAAAGAAACAACTATGTACGTTGTTCGGTAACTTGCCTATGTCCACGGAGATGTCTAATGTTTTATTAAGTATCTCTTATTATGTTTGGTTACATGCCTCTATGAACTGGGCCAGGGGTTACAAGTTATAGATGTAGAATTTTAGTTATTCAAGTAACTCCATGACGTCCATGATGATCCATGAATACCTTGATTATCTCCATGAGATTTTAGGGGATTGACTTGGTTTTGGGGTTGTGTGGGTTGCATATACTCGCAGATTATTCTCACGATTTGGGTCGAGAAACTTTCAACATTTATTGGGCAAGGTCGGCTACTCTCGTGGGCTGAGAATAAAATTGGTCCCCACAGCTCTCTCAGGACGAACCCGCTTATATGAACGGTGCACAATAGTGTCTTCAGCTCATCCCTTCCTCTTCTTCCAGCATCATCGGCTCGATTGGGGCCGCCCAGAGTGGATTTGTTAGTTATGGTCATAGGAGCATCAGACTTCTTACCAGGTTTGCCGAAAAGTTTGCTTAGGTTTGGGACCACCATCTTCCAAATGTTGCCTGGGTGTTCGATGGATGATTTGTAAGAAATGGACGAGGTCAGCAATGAAAAACTATAATAAATGACACAACAGTTGATAAGAAAATCACTTATAGAGATCAAATAGGGGGTTAACCCCAAACCTGTCTGAGCCAAGTAATATGGGGTCATCAGGTGCTCAAACTTAATGATACGACCACTAACACCTTGTCTACAAAGTTTCTCAACTTTTTCAAAGGCCTTAGGTTCAAGCCCGAATCAAGTTTGGTCGACGCAGAGACCTTGGCCCATCGCTGAGGCACCCTGGGCCCAGATGTGCCACCGAAAAAATTGGGATCAAATTCCCAAGCTCCGGGTATGAAAAGTAGCTAGGCTTCTAGTTATGGTTAGAGGTTTGTGTTACCAGAAGATCTTTCTTTGTAGGTTTCCTAGGTACGAGATGATAGTAGATAGATTGAGTCTTGGGGGACTATATGGTGTAGTAAGCCATAAAAATCTTAATGGGAAGATCAGTTTGGTGAGAAATCTTCCATATAGCAATAAAGCCAAGAAAAATTCTCCAAACATTAGGGGAAAGTTAAGATGGAGTGAGACCTAAATGGTCTAAGATGGCTCATATGGTCGGGTGAATACCTTAAACATCTGCTCATAGACATAGATCTCACCCTATCTGCCATGAAAGGCTCTCTCATCTTTAGAGGGTTTTCCCATGGAAATGGAGGGTCCTATGCCATAAAGGTGTCTCCAAGTTAGAAAATATACCTCAGAGACATTGTTTTCATATAACTCAATGACAGAAGTATCAAGTTTACTCGCTTTACCATTATCGTCTGGTGGTTTGGACGAGGGATTACTTGGGCCACCACTTGGAATTTTTTGGACAAACTCGTCCCTCGTTGCCGCCGAGAGAGGAATTGCATTTTTTTGAGGAAGAACGATGACACTTGGCTTGAGTTTTCGGATAGAAGAGTCCAATTGGTCTGATGTCTCATCCCTATGACAGGATGAGACACTATAAGGGGCTTCATTTACCTCAGACCCTTCAGTGGGGGATGAGGGGTGTGCCATGGATTCCTCAAAAAAGTCAACACTCTCGATCAGCTAAGAGATGGATATATTATCATCTGTAAAAGAGGATGAATCAGACTTAGAGTCACTCAACTCGACAGCTGGAGGACAAATGACAGCTAGTGGGGGAGGATAAATGGGACAAAAAGGAAAAGCCTCGGCTCTATGCCTTTTGGCTTCCTCAACATCTACCCTCCTAATCTCTTGAAAACACGTCTCCCTGAGGCTTGGAAACTCCTCAGCTAGTTTATATAACTACCTTAACATCAACAAGACAAGCCTCAAGTTGGGTAAAAAATGTAAAGGGGGCAAATAAGACACTAGTTTGACTATGGTTGACTAAAGGATCTAAAAGAGGAAGCTGAATCATTTTTAACAAAAACAGTCAAGAATATTGCCCAAAAACCCACCGGAGAAGATGATGGACGAAGGGCCAGAAAAACCTTCCTACGATGCTTTACCCCCAAAACGTAGTAAACACAACCTCTACCACTACTAACAGCCTAAAGGGGCTAACAAAGATGAGGGGTTCAACCCCTATAACCACCCAACAAGTTCGCCAAAAAAAATCTCTATGAAAAAAGTAAGTGCAGAAAATATTCACAAACCAAAGGCAGAAAAATAAAAAAATTGAGAGAAAGTTGTTACATAGGGAGAGGAAACCTCTTGGAAAGGAAGAAAGATGGAAAAGCTTGGGAACAGAGAGAATCAAGAAGGGCTGGAGAAATCATCAATGGTATTTTGTAGGATACTTAAAGCGGGCAAAGATTTGGTAAATGAGGAAAGAAAGAAAATTATAGGTTTAAATACCTTGAAATGATTGTGCACATTTCCCCACACACATCATTATTAAAGGCATAAATCCCTAAGTGCCCAGTCATTAGATCATACATGGGGCAGACGCTACCCAATCCGAATAAGGATACGTGTCACTCTCTTATCCTAAAATTCGTAAGCATCCTACATATCAGAGACATCTCATTAAAGACTATGTCAACTAGTATCCCTCAGCTACCTCTTCATACAGATGGTTACGGGCTAGGGGTGATTGATATGACCAAGTGTGATCTCATCCTAGGACGAGGGTCGACCATTTTCACAGTCGAGTTCCCCAGGGACTCCACATAGACTGTGCCCCCAGAGATCGACCGGACTAGGGTTAGCCATAAAATCCATGCTCTCAGTCCTCTTATGAGCCGAGACACCAGGGCATAATTTCATCAGTAAAGACATGTCTCATCCATTATTTTGGCCGAGACTTAGTAATATCATGTAAGGCATGTCACGGCCAGACGTGTTCAGTTGAGACTACACTTCCACTGGAATATTGAAAAAGGCTATGGTTGGGTTCTTCATTCAGTCAGGCCGAGACCCCTCCAAATGACATATACAGTATGAGCAGTACGAGGTTCTAAGATGACAAATCCATCTTGGACATGTGTTATGATAATATTTTCCCCTCACATGAGGGAATATTACATCATGATTTGCTACATGTGTGAGGGGCCTGTGTCAACTCGTAATTGGGAGCCTCCTCATGCACAAGTTGATTACATGCTTGGGGGTGCATTACACCCCCAAGCACTATAAATAAACTTCATCTTCTATATTGTAAAGGGATAATATATTGAAAACTCTGTCAAACTCACAGTTAGAGAGAGAAAGCTTGAGTACATGTATCTTAAGGCCATTAGAATCTGTATTAGTGGATTTCACACACTCGCACCGTGGATTTTGTCCTTCAATAGACTGAACCACTAAATTTTGGTGTTTACTTACTCTTTGCCTCATCTCTCTCTCTATTTCTCTATTACTGTATTTCTGCCATTATTGAAGTGGGGTGAGCTTATTAATCACTTTGATCTGGTGCTATCGATTCCGTTTTCATCAATGATGAAGTCATGTTATTATTTACTGATTTTACTTTTCCATATTCTAAATTTTTTTTAGTTGGTTACTCATGTTTGTCTAGTTATTCTTCACATGTTATACTCTTGCTGGATATGAATTTATTTTTTACTTGTCACACTAGTTATCGATTCCAGGAAAAAAGGGGGATAGATAGATATGTAATGTAGGGGGATATTTAAGATTTGATCCGAATGTTTACATACTATTTTTATTCCTCCATACTTCACTTGGAATTTATTTGTTTTGTGTATGTAGTGATCATTCAGAGATTCGAATTTTTCAGCTACATCACATTCAGACATCTCATGCTTGCCGATCCTACAGATTCTAGTGCGTATCTTGATTTTTTATCCCAGAATAGCCAACGGGGAAGATTTGTAAGGATAAATTTCCAAATAATGTCAATTTGTATGTTTTGGCATTATTCTAGGCAAAACCACTTTGAATCATATGATAGCCTTTTCATGTCACAATTCCATTAAATCCTTTGATACTGTGATGAATACGTAGCAGCCAAGATTCAAAGATAAATCATGTTGCATTATAGGTGCATGTTTCAAGTCTTCACATGGTTTTCCTTGATTCTCTCAGGTATGAATGCATAGCGATTTATGGTTCTCGAAAT
This sequence comes from Sambucus nigra, assembly GCA_949130495.1. Classification (NCBI taxonomy): domain Eukaryota; kingdom Viridiplantae; phylum Streptophyta; class Magnoliopsida; order Dipsacales; family Adoxaceae; genus Sambucus; species Sambucus nigra. The sequence continues at coordinate 484,682,833 of OX422222.1, read as the reverse complement.
ATTTTATAAGGATATTATCTTTTATTTAAAACTGATTTTAAAATGAGTTTTATAAAAAAATTCTATGTTAAATCGAGTTTAGAGTCAGATGAACAAAGACTTGCACTTTATTTTGTTCTAACGATTTTAAACCTTGTTCAAACAAGATTGTACTCTCGTTCAAATGAGATTGTCCTCTCATTCAAATGACATACTCATTTCGTTCAAACGACTGTTGTTTCTCGTTCAAACAACATGCCACCTTAAAAATGTGTTTTATTATTTATGGCATCCTTGATCCAAAAAAAAGTAATGGTGAACATAAAAATAAAGATATACGTTTTTTGCAATTTGTTTAAAAGGTTTCCAAAGCTAAAACATAAACATCCTTAGTGTTTCAAGATCCGAGTTTACATAATCCTTATGTCATAGAGATATTGGTTTGCACCACTAGTTTTGTTCTTCCTTATTGAACAATTGATTTCGTGCGTGGTCTCCGTACGTGCTGATTGCGAAGAAGAAATGGTGGACTCCCTGTTTCGATTCATAAACGGTTGCTGAGGATGCATCGGTGGATATCGTGGTACACATGGACTCATGTGATATGGACACTTGTATGGGTGGATTCCTACGTTGCACTGTAGAGGAGGAGTAGAAGAGAAGAAGAGGCGTCAAATTTTGTGGAGTCGAGTCACTGTGTAAGACTAAATTCTTTCTTTGTAAGTTTCGTATCATAGTGATTGTCTAGTCTGGGTCATCCGAGGGTTTTTCCCTTAGTGTCTTCCTTGTACTTCGGCTTGTCTTTGTGAACTTGCTTTACTTTATCTATTTAATATCACTAGATGCATGTTTAGGTTTAAAAAGATAAAATTGGGTTAGTTGAATTAGTTCACATATTTGGTGTGTACCAAAATTGATTTTTTTTTAAAAAGATTGTCTTTGCCTAAAGCACATACACGTAAAGGGTTTCTCAAAACATAATTGTATATTTGAGTCTCTTATGTTCATCTACTATAGTTCTTTCACCTAAATCAAACCATTTCCCCCTAAACTAGTCAGAATTCCTTGCAGTTATTATTGCGTGTTCACTTCGAAGTTACTCTCACAGATCACATTCTAGCACACATCAAATCTATTTTTTCTTCTTAAGGAGTCCACTTAAATAAGACTATATAGACTCTCTCTCTCTCTCTCTCTCTCCTCTCTCTTAGAGTAACGAGCTCATGAGTAGTGAGGAAGGAAATGTAAAACTTTTTTCCCAAATGTTTCCTTATGCAATATCAATACCCTATTTTCCCCCAATGAGATGCAACTGTGGGTGAATTCCAACCTAACTTGATTTTTTATCAATCTTACATCCTTAACTAGATTCCTAACTTATCATTGGGACATTATGATGTCTAGTTTAGATGATACCTCTTTAGGTCCAATTATTCTTATTGTAGTCTTCCCTCCCTTATGGTCTTATTACTTCCTTCATTTAATACCCCATGAATTTAAAGGGAATTAATAATTAATTAATTTAAAGATAATTGTATTAATTAATTGAAAATTCAGATCAAGTATAATTTAATTTGTAAATTTAATGTCAACTTAAAAGAATTCAAAGTTAACGGATTCAAATGGAATTATAGAGTTTATTTGATAGTTTCATTAAGTTGTGTGGGCTTTAGATTAATAAGTTTAAAGTTTAGGATTCAAGTTATAATTTTTAGTAAATTATAAATTGATTTGGGTGCATAGGGAACTTTGGTAAAAGATGAAGGGTAAATAGGTCTTTACCCCTTACTTAGGGGTTAAATTAAAGTTTCTATTTTGAACATTTGGAATTTCATATAGCCGCCAAATTAAATCTCATGGCTCATGCCTTAATTGAGATCGTGGCTATCTGGGTTGCCATCACGGGGTGCAAGGCCACGACCATGGCTTGGGAAGATTTTATCAATACACATGTGTAGAAACTAAAGAGCTATACCCATGCCCAAGCAACCAACACATCTCTCAACTCTCTACATTCTCTAGGGTCCATGCATGAGACATCTCGCAAGTGATATACAAACAATCCCCCCACAATACACTACTTCCTAGTATTATCGGTCATCAAGTTACGTATGCCCAAAGCATATAATCGGGATACGCAAAACCCTGCCCCCATACTCATAAGTCTGATCATCGACTCCCGTGTTTCTAAAGGAGTCATACAATATTGATATCGCACTATCACAAAGTCCCTAGTGCTAATTCAATAACGAGCTCTATCTATCTCTGCTCGACGGTAATCCCAATATCCCCTTAACCACACCAGTAAAGTCCCTACGCATCGGGATCGAATATAACGAGACAACTATATACCCCGAATTTTCCTCTTCAGTATAATATAGATGCGAGATTGACCCTATTTTTGGTGAGACATCCAAAAACAATATACCCGCTCCGTGGAACAGCGAACATGATGGCCTTGATGCAACAACCTACCATCACTCAAACCATCGCTAACCGGTTCACACCTGGGATCAAATCATATACATGTATTATATCTCTCTAGAATGAGTAGATCAACTAAAACATATCCTCCTAATGACTGTACCCACTCCACTGATGATGGAACCAAAGAGATCCCCCACTAACTAATGGTAAATATATATACACACAATGGTAACATTAATGATACACCACTAAACATGACTCACACGCGAATAAAGTGCTAGAAAAATAATGTGACTCACCCGTGTTACATAAATATTATTCCATTTACCCATGAATACAACTCATTCCTTCAATCGCCAATAGCACTGGCAGTTTAAATAGATCCTGAACATAATACTCTCATCCGACCAGAATCAAAACTTCTATAATTGTTTCTCCTACTAGACATCCCGCTCCTGTCCCCTAACTTTGTAAGGATAAGATCAACACAAGTGGACCTACTCTCCACACATAAGACAGCTCTATGTGTCATTCCTATATCTCTGACCCCACTGGTCATATTAGGGCTGTCCTTCTCCCGGACCTAGTAGTCTTGTCCCCGATAATTACCTTTGTTGTTCCCTTGGCTCTATTAACCTTGTGTAACACACTAACAACTCGGAATGAATCTATCGTCCTTGGTATGGATTTCATCAATTTGAATCATTTAAGTGGGTCCCATGTCGAGTATCTCCTGTGATGCCTCACTAGCACCGATAAATTCCTGTCTTACCCTTATGGATAGATTCTCTAACTCTCTTGGTTCCCTTCACGTGGAAGCATTAATATATTTATTATAAAAGCACGACATTAATGACATCTGCATAGGTCATCCAAGCTATAATTCCCATAAGCGATGGTGACTTCAATACGTGAGATCATCATCCAACTTAAGTACACCTCTTTCCTCCATACCCATCTCGTCGGGCACGAGGTTCGCTAAATAAGTAAATTTTTCCTCACAATCAGCCTCTGTCAGGCACTCCTATGACAAATTCGGAAATTCCATTCGCCTCTTTGTCTGAACGCTAAATAAACTATCGGTTACCTAAAATCCAAAACAACATCTGAATAAAATAATCAATACATGTAGCGAGTCTAGAAACAAAAGGGGAAACACGCCCAACTAATAACTGAAGTAAAGAGCCTATTTTAAAATATAATAAATAGAGCAGACGCTTAAAAAATTTCAAGACTCCGCATCAGCTGCAGCTTCATGTCCCTGGAAAGAATATTCATCCTTGGCGTCTCTATGGTTGGACACCTAAATGGTTTTGAAAAAATATTTTTGACACGGGTTAAAGCCCAAAACTTTCGAAAAACATTTTCAAGTGATTAAGATGCAGTAATTAAATATGCATGAACACTTTTCATATATAAGAGGGTGTTTCACTCTCATGAGATACTCATCACCTCTCCACTATTGTGCACACCTAGCACCTACATCTTAACCCATTTAGTTATGTTACCCCATCTAACTATCCCTGTTACGAATATTCCTATCATTCTACTCTAACTCTGGTACTTACCATTGTTAATTCATAAGTTATTCTGCTCGTAAACTTAATTAAATCTTTCACCATTAATTGATTATATAACATCCACACTCATTATGTATGTAATACATTCACACTATATGTATTTAACCCGTATATAATTATCTACTCGATTATATACATAATATTATACTACAACAATGACACATATGTCTCGTAATATAACCATCCCTCAGAGTAATATTTCACTGGATGTTTTTCTCTATAATGCTATCATATCCCAGTTATGATCACTCTAGCCCGATTACCATAAGTCGGCCTAACTTAAAAATATCGCAAACATAGTGGAGGCAATCATAGTCCTTCGATAGTGAGACCGGTCCATACCCAAATCATCTCACCTCAAAAATAAATCACACAATTAAATATGTGGCGCTATGACCTAGGGACTATTCTCACCCTGAATTCACTAGCCAGGGAATTCACCCGCATCTAGCAACCTTATATGGTAGCATTAGAGAGGTATGCTTCACATAAATATCATACACACCGATATTTATAAAATACACATATATATACTATATTTATATCTGTATATATATATATACAAACTGTGCCTATCGCCCCCAAGAACTCACCTACTATTCCAAGTCTACACTCCGACTCTTAAATACATAAATATTGACTTACATTTATATATATCCCTACATATTTTTTTTATTCAAGATACTAGGCCCATCTCAATCTAGCTTGTATCCTAATTTCATCAGAAATTCCCATTCGAATTCGTTCATATATTTTCGAGTGTTATTCATCCTAAACACTCCTAGATCTATACCCCGAATTCATTACCATCGAATTACGAGGTAAAAATTATGTTCTTTAATATTTTTTAGGGTCCTAAACTCATCTACGGGCATCCTTAAATAACCCATATTTGATTTTCGACTAAATATTTTGGTCTCAGGTACCCTTCCGTAATAAATTTATAACTAATGAAAAAAAATCAGAAAAATACGAAACTGGTGGTCACGCATTCGTAATGAAAATATCTATAATTCTGAAATCTTGCCAAATATGTGAACCAAACCGGTTCATCCAGGGGGCCGAACCGATTTTCTTGTCAATCAGAATGACACAATTTTGATTCTGACGAACTTCAACCTACGTTCTTCCACAATTTCGATCACAATCACCCTTTAAATCATTTTTCTACATTGCCCAATCAATATAAATCATAAATGGAAATCTCTTAAATTATTTTAACATCTAATAATCATCTTAATTCCATGATTTAACCATCAATCAATACATAAATTCATGCCTAAGATTTTTAATGATGGACACCTCAATTTATATTTCAAAATTCCCAACAATCATATTAAATCTCTACATATCAATATGAATATAATTCCCCAACAGGATTAGATTGTTTACACCTTTATTCATGATTGAAATTCATTATATTCATCATAAAATTTCAATTTAAAGGATTAACTTACCCAAAACACTTTTTACATTTGATTCCCTCCCAAAAATCATTTTGGTCTACACCTAATATGATATGAATCGAAAATCCTTACATATGTGATTAGTGCAAGTCAATTACTTACCTTAAATGGTTCGTAGTGTCTAATTTCTGTTGTAGGTGACGAATCTATGGTTGAATGCTCGAATCCCCCTGAATTATCTTCCAATTTGCCATTTTTAGCTTTTTCCTAGCCTTTGCCTCTCCTCCTTTCTCTCTTAGGGTCTGTATTTAATGATAATTGTTTCCCATAACTCTAATATTAGGTTAAAAACTCTCTAATCTCAAAATTAGTCTAATGGGCCAAGTCCAATTGACCCTTATACCCCCATAAGAGCCCGGTATAGTCTTAAACTTCCCCGAAAACCAAATAATACTTCCGTGTACTCTATTCCGCCTATTTTGGCCCATTCAGAATCAACCCTGACATCAAAATCATCATCCGAGTCAATACAAATAAATTTCCTATCTCGACATTCATATAGACTACACAGTACTCCCTATTAACATATAATATAGTCTCTGTGGTATTACTCACTACAATGTATAATAACTATCACATGTTATTTACTATACACTTAGTAAATTTATTCCACAAATATTAATATTAATCTCACCAGTTAATATTTATTAAATATGAAATATTTTATTTTAATTAAATTACTGTACATGTGTAATTTAAAAATACCAAAAATAATTTAAATCCATAATTATTCAAAAATACGGGGTGTTACACCATCTACGATATTTGTTTAAGGCTGGAGAGAAGTCTCTATCAATAGAATGTTCCCTTAGACCAACCTCTGACTACTCTTATAAGATCAATCATTTATCAAGTAATGCACAATATCTCTACATTAGATGCACCCGATATTTCTAATACAAATGCAACATACAAACTCAATAAACTTACCATTATTATTTGTTAAATAGTATTAGAACTCAATTAATTACTTACTTTAATATTCAATGAACCTAGAGACTTCCTAACATATTAATCATGGACTAATGAGATTTAAGACTCATGAATCCCTAATTATTACATTAGTATAATATTATCTTGTGAGTAGAAAATTAATAGGGAAATTCCTAAAAAATCCTTTAATCCCATGAATGACGACGCACAAAAATGAGTACTAAGGTTTAAGTTATCATACCTGGGCCTAAAGGATTTAAGACACATTTAACCCTTCAAAAAAAAATTCTGAAGGGGATCGATCACAAAAAGGACCAATTACATGTTATAGGAGGGTAGTGTGTTTGGTGTGATATCATGGATCGTGATTTGATTTTCCCATTAAGTGGTGTGAAGCGTGATGTGTTTTAAAAAAAAAAATAGTAATGGTGGAATGCCAAGGTGAGGTTGAAAAGTATCAAAATGGAAGATAAGAACATAGGCACTCTAGAGACAATGAGATATCATGCATGTTCAGATACCACCTTCAATAGTGGATTGGCTTTCTAGATGATGATGATTGTTTTATATATGGATTGAATCTTAAAAAGATAGTAACAACTCTTAGGATGTAAAAGTGTCAGGGTTTTTCTGGAGGTCACGTAAGTAGGGGGTTGATTTGGGTAAGGAGGAGACAAACCTAATCAAGTATAGTAGATAAATAGATAGTACTCGGGTTTTTCTTACCCCATCCATGTATCATCATTAAAGTTGGCTACAAATGGTTCCTCGGCCATAAAAGTAACAACAAATACCCTCACATACACATGTTATTACTAAAATGGTTGTCAATCCAATTGATGGAACTAGATGATGGTTTTCTAGTAGGTTGGAAGAAAATGATCCAACTCATATGGGTCTGGAAGTTTTATTATTCACACTAATTAAGTTAAACTATTTAGTTTTAAAATCAAGTACTTTAGGGTCTATGATTTCTTATAAACTACAATAGTTTATTAGAATGCCCATTTTATACCCAACAAATTTAGTGATTTTGATCATAGCTCTACGAGATGGGATAAAAAATGGTTGCAACTTTTGAAATGGATTCTCACTTAAATAAATAAAACAAGTAAACAATAAATAAAATGCTTAACACGTTCGATTTTAATCAACTACTATTATTCACCCCTCACACACACACAAACTTACATATGGCAAGTGCAGGTAAGGAGTGGACTTGATAGACTCAGATAATAACCGTTGGTCTAAGGTTTGAAACTCCCCAAAGGATACCTAATAGTTAGTGGGGCCTATGTTAAGGTGGCTCTGGCACAGCGTCCCCCTGTTTAGTTTGTATGGAGGAATCCAAAGGGATTGTTTATGTGGAGTTTCAAGGATTATAAAAAAATGTAGAATTATCTTATAAATATTGCAAATGCAATAAATTATACATCAAAGCCAAAAAGGATACAATTAGGAAATTTTGAAAGAGGGTCGTCACCTGTTGTGTTTTTGGTATTGTCCATTTGATTTTGGTGTAGAATTTTTTACACAAATGCAACCTAAACTAACATTATGCTTTTGGGGAGCCTTAGCCATCTTTATTTTTTGATGTCTCATAATTTTCACAGCAGCTTAGTTTTACTGCGCAACTAAGAGCATTATCATATCATCCTGTAATTTCCCTTAAAAAAATCCAGGAAATTCAACCCAAGACCCTAAACCTTACCAATTAATAGATCATAACAACTTGAATGTTTAATTTTCTCATCTACAAAAAATTCATTGAAAAAATTATCAAAAAACTAACCAAAAAGGTAATCAACACTCCACAACCATCTAAAATTGTCTTAAGAAGGTATCATTAGATGTCCCACTCATAGATGAAATTCAATATCTATAGTAAGATATACAAATGGAAAATGAGTTTTTCCTCGACAAAGTTAAAAATTCTTGCAACTACCCTCAGTTTTAAGAAAATTAAGTGTCAGAGTGGAAATGTTTTATAGTAACCTTGTTTTATAGAAACTATCTTTTGGACGTGTGCCATATTTTGGAAGTTATGTACCAGCATAAAAATTCCTAGGGAATTAATGCTTTATAGTAACCATGAGAGTATAAATCTTAAATATATACCAATACGTAATCGATTTGAATTACCCGGAGAATGCCTTATATAGATATCCGATCTATCAAAAAGATGGACGATAAAACCTATTATTTTTCTAATTCAACATGATATCAAAGCGCACAATCCTAGTATTTATAATCCTGAGGGATAGAATTGGTAGTCGAAAATAATCAATAAGAGGCTAGTTATTACTAATACACTAGATTATTGTATTGATGACTTGGTCACTGATGTTTCAAAATCCAATGCCGAAACATTCTCTTTATGACACTGTCCAATCTATATTAATGAACTAAAAGTGATCCTAGGGCTTCTGCATATTGTCCTAAAGTCTTATAGAGAATTTGGCAATCCCAAGGTGTTGATCTCCCAATTCTAAATGACACAATTTGGTTGACTTTGGCACGAAATAAAACATAGGACCTAAATAATGGATCTCAAGGCATATAATCTATGGAATCAGTAAAAAATTAGAATAAGGATGAGTTAAATGGTATTTTTTGAACTATGCCGATAATGATGCAATTGTATTTTCAACACATAACTACGTCCTCCAATTTATAGATCGTAACTTCAATTGACATATATTAATTTTAGGAAGGAATGTTTATTGGATTGCTTTTGAGAACTATGAAGAGTGATATTTATTCAAACTTTATAAAACAAGATGCAATGTGGAAGTGGTTGCGTTCACTAAAACCATATCCAAACGAAGATGTTAATGTAAATAAGATGCAACATATTCTATATTCTATTTATAGGCAATATTAATCCAGTATTAACAAGTGGAGTCAAATATGATAAAAATGACAATGGTATTGATTGCCAAACTAAAATAACATAAACAAACGGTGCATATAGAAATTATAAAATAATTTTTTTTGTAGTAAATGATAATGCTAAATATAGCACCCTGCCGCGATAGTACTCTTCTGAAGTCGCGCATGTTCAGGCCATACAGGCCGCGGCAGTTACCACAGTCAGGGCGCGGCCAGATCTCTCGTAGGGTGCGGCCCCCTCCATCAGAGGCCGCGGCATCCCACCTTAGGGCGCGCGGTACTACTACTCAGCGTTGCTTACTCTACGGGCTGCGCACCCTTATCCACAGTGACTGCAGACTTGGTACATGTCACGTGCTGTGGGCACGTGACTCAACTCACTTCCTAATAAATAGAGGACCATACCTGGAAAAGGGGAGGGATGGGACATACGCCCAAGGTAGGCTCTACAATACTGATCCTCACTACACAACCTCAACACACAACTTGGAGGCCACGCATCCACATCGTAGCCACCTATCCAGCACTCCGTAATCCTCAGTACTGCCATGTACTCTCCTTTATTCTCATATTTGTATGCCACTTTAGGCACGATCATACTGTACCATGCAACGCATATAATGAGAACGGGGCAACACAGTGGATGTAGGCCTATTTTAAAGGCTGAACCACTCTATATCTTGTCTTCTCTCTATTTACTTGCTTTAGTTGATTATTACACACTTCACACCTGATTTAAGGCCGCGGCAGTGCACTTATTTGCCTTATTGGCCGCGGCCGCGGTCTCGGCAGGAATACCATGTGATAGTGAAAACGCTGCATTCCCATTTCCTACTTGGTTACTCCAATATTTCTGAGATTACTCACTTCAGTTAGTTTTTTTCTCAGATTATATATACTTTATAAAGATTAACAAAGCAGAAATGGAAGGAGAATCCAGCCAGAGCATAGAAGTCAAAGATGAGATTGTGCAACTGTATAATCACCTTAATCACCTCTATGACAGCCATGCTTCACTTCAGACCCAGGTCAATTACCTCACTCAGAGGGTGCTGATGCTAGAGGCCGCGGCCAATCAAAATACAAACGCAGGTCTGGGAAGAGCTTTACCTGCCGCGGCAGTCAAAGAAGTCGCAGGACCAACTGGCAAAAGGCAGAAAAGGGAAGCAGAGAAATCAGAGAAAAAGTCGGGCGTCTATACGCCGTTGATTTTCCCAATTGAAGAGATCTTTGAGTGTATCAAAGAGGACAAGCTTTTGATGTGGCCAGAAAAGCTGAGAGCTCCACCCCACAAGAGGAACAAAGATGCCTGGTGCAAATTCCATCAGGACCATGGCCATGACACAGAGCAATGCTATGCTCTGAAAGATGAAGTCGAAAGGCTAATTGGCCAGGGGATGCTGCAGCGATTCCTGAAGAATAGATAACGAATGCATCCAAACCTGACAGAGGCCGCATGCCGCATCTCATCCTTAGTTTTTCCTATTTCTACTATTTATGTTTATGTTTTATGAAGCTCATTGTAGCCCTAATCTTCAAGATTTTATGTTTTATTAGCAAAATCGTTAGCCGAAACATACATATATAAATATATGGATTAGCAAATTCTGCCATATCTCATTCCTCTCTTGTTTTCATAATTTGTCATCTCACAAAAAGACCTTTTGTCTTAAACAGATTCCAAGGGAAGAATAACACATTATCTTGGAAGATTATTATTATTTTGGGATGCACCTACGGAGGGATTGCGGTCTTAATTAGCTCAAAAGTTCCCCTCACGATGTGCAACTGTATCTTATCATATGATGATTATAATCATAAAAGCGTCCGAGGATTCAAGAAGCTTTTATTAGCCACGGGGGCTTACAATGCCCGTTCTCAGCTATTGGGACGCGTCATCAAGCCGGGAGGCTTGTAATCTCTGGCCGTGGAGGACTTTGTGTATATCAGTAGCTGTGGGTGGCTTCATAACATAACCCAGCCTGGAGAGGCTTGATAGTGTCTCATATATTAGCTGTGGGCGGCTTAATAACATAGCCCAGCCTGGAGAGGCTTGATAGTGTCTCACATATTAGCTGTGGGTGGCTTCATAACATAACCCAGCCTGGAGAGGCTTGATAGTGTCTCACACATTAGCTGTGGGCGGCTTAATAACATAGCCCAACCTGGAGAGGCTTGATAGTGTCTCACACATTAGCTGTGGGTGGCTTCATAACATAACCCAGCCTGGAGAGGCTTGATAGTGTCTCACACATTAGCTGTGGGCGGCTTAATAACATAGCCCAGCTGGGAGAGGTTTGATAGTGTCTCACATGTTAGTGCTTGGTGACATGACCCAGCGCGAGAATATTGGGAAACACCAGCATATGTCTACAAAGGCACATCGTTCAGATGAACCAGAAATGTGATGCATCCCACCGGTACGGTTGCAGAGCTCTAAGAGCCACTCATTCGTGAAAGTGCTGAGACACTAGCATCTAGAGGCATGAGAGGGCTACAATGTCGAATGCCATGGTGGAAGAGAATCAATTGTACCAAGTCTAAGGGAAGAGTTTGCTTCATGATTCATGTTGGTTATGGGACAACAAAAGGCAAACAGTTCAGACAACTGGGTGCAATGAAGGCGGATGGAGACACATGCAATCAGCAAGTCCTGGCCTTGAAATCAGGACCGCGGCAACCAAGCGAAGACATTTACGTGGCATGGCATAATGAAGAGCCGCGTCTTGCACACAGCTACCTCATGACCGCTAAATCCTTTACTTCAAAAGACGTCGCACTATCTATATGTCCGCGGAAATGGGATTTTAATCAATATACGAATTCGATCTCTGTCCGCGGACTTAAAATATTATGTTTATCTGGACACGGATGCGTTTTCAAATATGCGGCAGCTACGATGAATCATTCATTACAAACAGGCAATGTAAGAGAGCAAGGATTGGAAAGATAACAATCATGTACAAAGTAGTCAATATGGCCGCAGCCTTGATATTAATATTCAAGATTACAGAAAGGAGGCCGCAGCCACAAATGCAGATTACAAAAAGAAGGGACGCAGCCCTGAATTAATGATGAGCTCCAGAAATTGACTGAATTTAAGAGGCTGTGTCATCATCTTCATCAGCATCTTCTCCATCCGCGACAGACTCTGTCACTCCTTCCGCAGCCGCTGCTTCGGCCTCCGCCTTCATCCTTGCCCTCTCTTCCGCCGCGAACTTGAGCTCAGCGATGCACTCATGATGATCGACATCGCTTAACTTCCAGGCCAGGACCCTCTCCTTGGTTTCGGGGAAGTTCTTTACAAATCTCTGTCGCAGCTCCTGGTAGCCGCGGAGGTAGGCCCTGTTGTTGACAATAAAGAAGTCCTTGGAGCCTTTAAATGACTCCACGGCGTTATCTATGGCTAGCTAGAGGGATTCACCATGATCAGCCTCCAATCTTTTTATTTCCGCGGCATGGTTTGCTGCATCCTGGGCAGACTTGGACTCCAGCTCATCATATTTCTTTTGAAGAAATATAAGCTTGTTATTGGCAATCTCTGCAGCTTGGGCAGCTTCCGCGGTCTGAGCCTGCGAGGCTTTTAGGGATTCCGCGGCTTGTATGAAATTTTGCTCCACTTCCTCCCTTTCCTTGTCTGCCTTCTCCAAGTTCATTTTTATCGCCTGAAGAGTCGCAGCAGCAGAACTCTTCCCGGCCTCAAATGAAGAGGTCCGTGCAGCCTGCAAGTCCGCGGCATGGGCACTCTTCTCGCCCTCCTTCAGCCTGTACAAGGCCTCGTACTTCCTCTTCTGAACAACAATCACATCCGCGGCCTGAAATAAAGGAGAGTACATATGAAAAATATGAAATAAAGGGGAGAAAATATGAAAAATACATATGGTGCAAAAGTTGAAAGAATGACGACTGGTACGTACCCTCAGAAGGCTGTGGAGGCCGCAGTCCTCTAGGTCTTCATGATCTTTACCAACTAGCCTGTCTAGGTCCACGGCATCCAGTGCTCGCTTCATTCTCCGGGCAGCCTTTGCAGTAGTGTCCCAAGAGGAATTGGGGTCAGGCTGCCTCAATTGGGGTCTTGGTCTTCCATCAGGCCCGGACTCTCCGCGGAATTATGGGGGCGGCAAGTTAGCGTTAACCCCCACAATAGCTGGCGATGGAGGAGATGATGAATGAAGGGGCACATCGGTTGACATCAAGCCCACCGCGGCCAGGTTTTCCCCTATGTCATCATCAAATTGGTCATGCGGAAGGCCGTCATTAACCACCTGCTCTGCGGCAGGATCAGTCGCCTTATTGGCAGTGACCGCGGCTTGGGCAGCATTATTTTCTTTCGAGGGAGCCGCGACAGGTCCCTTAGCCTTGGACCTCATCCTTTTTCTGCTCCGCGCGGTATTATTCAGGACGACCGCATCCTCATCCATCTCTGCCAGCTGCGCTGCTAGCAGGTCCCTGTCAACCTCTTCACCTGAAAAAGAATAACATGAGTTCAAGGACAGAAACGGCCATAGAATAAAAATAGTGGTTTACCTTCCGCGCCCATTTGTTGAGGAATGGATTTGTTTGGGAAAAATCTTGCCACAAATATAGTTGCCGACGTTACAAGTACGCTGAACCTCTTGTGTTCAGCAGGAAATCCGCAGCCTCGGCAACTCTTTTCTCCTGCCGCTTGTTTAAATGCAGATTGTCAAGGGCTGCAGAATGAAAAGACGAATCAAGTTAGTGGAAATTACACGTGAAATAAAAAGGACGCGGCTATGATCTTATACCTAATTTTGAGGGTATCCCCCACTGCCGCGGCATTGTATATGTTCTCTCTCTTTCATTCTCCTCAGGGTGTATCTCCCAGCCTTCACCAGAGATGTAGAAATATTTTCCCTTCCAATTTTTCACACTTGTCGGCCTCCCAGAATAAAGGGTCTCATCCCTGCCGCGGCTAGAGAAATAATAGTAGCCCACGAACTTCACCGAGTTCTCCTTTGGACGGTAAAAGTGAAAGAACTCCGCGGGAGTGATGTCCTTTTTGAACTGCTGCTGCCAAAGGACAACTGCAGCGAGAATGGCTCTCCAGCCGTTAGGGTCCAACTGTGCGGGGGCCAATTTCATCGCCTGAAAAAGTCGACGGATAGGAACTGGGACAGGTAGCCGCAGCCCGTAAATGAACGCGTGCAGGGGGAAGCAAATTCCGTCGTCGGATAGAACCGTGCACGGCCTTTGGTTCGCGGCAGGGGATGAACACATCAAATTTTCTGGAAACTCGAAGGCCTCAGCCACCTGCTCAACCCAATCTTGGGTCATTGAGCTGCGGATATCAAGCGCGGCCAAGGGTCTCTCACCCCTCCCTGATGTACCTCCTAGCTTGTTTCTAGCGGCCGCGGTACTATCTCCTTCAGCCGTGGGGTGAGTACTTGAGTTGGCTTCTTCCATCGACGATTGACAACTCTTTCCAGACGCGGAGTCCGCGGAGTCTGAGTCAAGAATTTTGCAGTTTGGGTAATCTTTGAGTTTGCAAGGCCCTACTGATCGTAGAGGGGGCACAGAAGTAAGCTCGGGGGGAGAGGTCCCAAAGTTCTTTGCCCAAAAGCCTCTCAGGAACTCGTTGGGGTCAAAGATCATATGGCTGCAGCAGTACCTGAAAAGCAGAGTTCGCAGTTAGGCGCCGCAGCCAGTATGATTTGTCAGACTTCAAGAAGCCGTGGCAGGGTATTTTTGAGTTAAAAATGATACTTTTGGGATCACTGTCCAAACAAGCCGCAGCCGCATCCGTATCAGAAGAACTCAGGATGCCGCGGTAATAATACAAAATTGCTTTAAGGCATTCCTAGACACGGCATTTCCTAAATTTTTAGTACACTAGCATCAACTACAGTTCTAAGGCTATTCCTGGACTATGGGGTGGTGTTTCGATGCCGCGGATATTAGTTTGGGGGACCGCGGCCAATTAGCATGGAGACGATGAATTGTAAGTCCTTGAAATCAAACCATGCCGCGGCCTCAATCCTAAACACATGATTTCCTAAATCCCATAATTTTTCGGATCAAACTCACAGAATACGGAGTGTTCGATTATGAACATCAAGAACAGTTATGTGTTTCATGTGCAGCATATGTGGGAAAAACAAAACAAACAAATATAACCCTAGATTCCTATCAAACAGCTAGAGTTTGTTCGTGGAAGTTAAAGATGGGTTTGGTATTCGATTCATATGATTTGATTATTAAAACCTGGAAAGAAATGGAAACTACGAAGCCTATTGATCGAAAGATTACCTGGAAATGAGAAGAATCTGCGATGTTCAGCCTCACACCACCTTGGAAACACCACACGCAGCTTCAAACCACCTCGGAAGGCTGTCAGAAAATGCAAGAAGGATTGAGCAGAATTTCGCTCTCGATTTGCTCTCAAAAGTTTTCGAAACGTAATGAAGTCCACGGCCAAAAACAATTTATATAAGGGAGCGCGAAAGACGAATCGTCGCTTTGGAAGCACCGCGGTTCCTAGGCTACTAAGTCGCAGTCCCAATATATCTCCCTTGGCACAACGGCTTGGGGGCTTATTGATAATGCTAAATATAGCACCCTGCCGCGATAGTACTCTTTCGAAGTCGCGCATGTTCAGGCCATACAGGCCGTGGCAGTTACCACAGTCAGGGCGCGGCCAGATCTCTCGTAGGGTGCGGCCCCCTCCATCAGAGGCCGCGGCACCCCACCTTAGGGCGCGCGGTACTACTACTCAGCGTTGCTTACTCTACGGGCTGCGCACCCTTATCCACAGTGACTGCAGACTTGGTACATGTCACGTGTTGTGGGCACGTGACGCAACTCACTTCCTAATAAATAGAGGACCATACCTGGAAAAGGGGAGCGATGGGACATACGCCCAAGGTAGGATCTACAATACTGATCCTCACTACACAACCTCAACACACAACTTGGAGGCCACGCATCCACATCGCAGCCACCTATCCAGCATTCCGTAATCCTCAGTACTGCCATGTACTCTCCTTTATTCTCATATTTGTATGCCACTTTAGGCACGATCATACTGTACCATGCAACGCATATAATGAGAACGGGGCAACACAGTGGATGTAGGCCTATTTTAAAGGCTGAACCACTCTATATCTTGTCTTCTCTCTATTTACTTGCTTTAGTTGATTATTACACACTTCACACCTGATTTGCTGATGCGAGAACGACAAGTGGACGATTTCTTGTATCATCAATAAACTCAGAATTTTGAAGTTAATATTAACACAACAATGTAACTGATTAATAGTGAAAAAAAGATAAAAATAAAAGAATATATATTAGCATAGAACTTAACTGATGTGATGGTGGGACCAAAGTCTATTTTAGGAATTGAAGGATGGAATAAATTTGCGATTCTTGGGTCTAATAATTTAGTTATTTAGGATGGTTACAATTATACATCATATTAAGATATGATTAATCTTTTACTTATTTTAGCTTATCCATTATTATCAATTAATTATCTTATCAGATTATAACTTTCATTATTATACTACAAATAGAGCATTGGCTACCCATTATAAACAACAATTATTAATAAGACTTCTGGGATTGTGGATTTGGGCTTAATATTTTCTATTGCTTTCGTGTTTGTATTTCGTTGTGTAGTGACATGTTTACGTCGTTAACTGTCAGTTTCTGTCCTGGCCATTTCTATTGATTTCGTGTTTGTATTCCATTGCGTAGTGACATGTTTACATCATTAACATCAACGAACGGACTTAGACAACTTCCCTTTACGTCTAACTACAAAGATTGCACCAATAAATTAAGCTCCATTACACTCTTCATCTAAATTATTAGAAGACAAATAAAAAATGGCCAGGACAGAAACTGACAGTTAACAATGTAAAAAGAGGAAAGATAACATTAAAAAAATGGTCATATACTTATTTATGTTGAACAAAAGGGAAGTTGATGTCCAACCGTGATGGGATAAGCATCCGTAGCTAAAGAAAAGGCATTGGCAACAAGAGGATTTATAACATTTGCTGTAGCAAGTCAGTGAATTCTTGCGAATATATAGTTTATGGATCAGGGTTCTGTCCCATCCAACAACATGCCACACCTGAAACACACAATCATTGTAAGATAGCAACATGAAAATAGAACTTGCATGGTGAAAGGTAATATAAGCCTTTAACTTCAACAATATACTATATTATTTCCCGATAAAAATGTCATTGGGAAACAAGTAACGGAGAGGCAAAAATAAAATCAATAGAACACAACAAGTTAATCTTTACGAAACAAACCTTAGAATATCAAATACAGGATGAAACCTACACTATCATCCCTAGGACTCTGGAATCAGCATGTTCAGTTACTTTAGTATCGGTGAAATGTCACTGTATAATTATAATTAATTAAAATTAATCCACCCTTGTAGTTAAGTAGTAATGCATGGAGATAACATGTTGGACATCAAGATGTAACTGTTGGAGGAAGAATTCCAATGTAGAAAGGCCTTCTATATTGCATTAGGTCCAAAATAGTAAGGACATTGAACATGTGTGTTCATGATGGAAGACCATGACCATTAATGAGTAAAGTCTCCTCTAAAAACTTTGTTGTAATGCTATGATAAAGTTTGATTTGTAGTCATAAATGTCCTCAAAAGATTATGTTGTGTTTGAATTATAACAAACATTGTTGTTAGATGATTTTTTTTTTAAATTGCTCCTAAGGAGAAAAAATATCATAAATAAAGGAAAATAGTGGATGAGTTAGCCCACCACCAAGGCGTAGATATAAAAAGCCCAAAGATAACAAACAAAGAACACATCATTTACCATTACAGGTCTTCATAAGATTTTCTGGAAGGTTGAAATTTATCTTCAACGCCGGCATCTCTGCACTTTGGGGCTTCCAACATGAAATGTAACATTCTAGTTTCAGTATCTAGAAAATTTCCATATTCATCCTAAATTTTTTGGAGACAGTACTCAATGTCATGTTTAACTTCAACCATAATTTTGAAATTTTCAATTTCGGCCAATTTCTTATTGGTTTCATCTTGCTCAAGTTGGATTTGCCTCTCTTTCTTTTTTATGGCTTTGTTTTGGACTTTGGTGTGTTTTGAATCATAAGAAATAGTAGGACTAAGGAAAAAAATTTTGCTACATTGTTCAAATCATTTTCATTATTAAAATTACATTAATGGTTTGGAGAATGTAGAGGGGTTGAGGAGATATCCTTAGACAACGTGGAATTTTTTGACTTGGTATTTGGGTCCTTATTCCTAAGATAATCAGGCCATGAATTTTTTCTTGAGTGCTGCTATCAATCCTAAATAACTCCTCCGAATCTCCCCCCAAAAGTAATAAAGTGTGTGCCTTGTCGGGACCCATACCACAAGGCAACACTTAATAGGCAGGCGAAAGAATATGTAGAATCCATGTCACTTTTGGAGGTGGTTTTGGTACCCATATTATTATTTTTTTTTCTTTAAAAATTAACGTCGGACGGCTGAGTGGAGCCATTGAGGTCTTTGGAGATATCTGTAAGGACATGTTTTATAAATGTCCGAGTTAGTATCTAGGCTTATCAATTTTATCCTATATCTCAGCATATATGTCGTAGACCGCTATTATTGGCTCGTCTTAGCACGATCATCTCTTGACGGACTTAATCCTAATTATGTGTTTCACGTGCCCATCATCACCAACACCAACATCGTGCATCGTTACTAACATCATCATGCTCAGTATCTACATCGTATGTTTGTGGCATCATGTGTTGGTAGTACTGCTTTTCGGATTCATAAATCTTCATATTCAGAAAGAATATTCTGACCGGATCGATTCGTTTGAGAAGAAATCAAACCGATCCGGTTGATATTGTTTTACAGGAATAACCTTCTGTCCGGACCGATCCGATTGGTATTTTTATACAGAAAAGTCTTAATGGTCGAACCAATCTGGTAATAAAGAAAATCGAACCGATTCGGATAGCGAACCGATCCGATGACCCTTTTCGGACCAGTTCGTTGATGCAAAAACATTCGATGCATCAGACTTGTTTGAGCATCTATAAATTCCACCTTCGGAGCTTGTTTTGTTTAAGACCTTGAGGGAACATTTTATAGATCTAATGCGCCAAGTCTTTATCTGTTTCAAGACCGAACACCTTGATATTCACCTAACACTCATAATCATATGTGTGAATCATCCTAAACCCAATTATACCCACTCGTGGAGCTTCTTGTGTAAAGAATAAGGGTCTCTACACTGCTGAACTTGGAGCATATTGAGGGAGCTCTTGCTGATGACAATGAACCGGTGCCTGAGGGTCTTCGCTTGTCAAACTGTATTTCATTATGTATGTAAGTGTTTATGAATCATATTGAAATAAAAAGGTTTTGCCTCTTTAGGGGATTTTTCTCCTTTTACTGTGTGTGATTGATCCTTGCTTGATGTGAATGTGTTGAATGTCTAATCAGACACCTTTAAATGCATGACTTAGGTGTGTGTTTAAATCTGGATAATTAAAAATTGGATTTAATTAAATTAGTTTCTCCGGTTGAATAAAAAGCGCTCTCTTAAATTGGTATCAGTGCCAATTACACAATTTCACCGTGTAATTTTCGACAAAGTTTTTTTTTGAATATAAATTTAAAAAAAAATGATTTCTTGAAAAGGCATTTGTTCAAATGGAAAAATCATTTAATAAAATTCTAGTTTTTGACGGGTCTAACTATGCATACTGGAAAGCCCGTATGAAATTCGTCCTTAAAGCCATTGATGAACGTGTGTGGATTCTTGTTGAAAATGGGTGGACACCTCCCACCGTCACTGTTGAAAACGTGACAAGTTTAAAATCTGCGACTCAATGGACCGAGGATGAATTTAAATGGTCCACGTATAATTCTAAAGGTCTTAGTGCCATTTCTGGATTAGTCATGCCTGACGAGTTGTGATGCATAATGACGTGTACCACGTCTAAAGAAGCAGGGGATGTTCTTCAACTTACCCGTGAAGGCACGAATGCTGTTAAAGAATCTAAATTCAGAACCTAACTACACAGTTTGAGACAATAACTATGCTTGAGACTGAATGTTTCGATGAATTCTATGCACGATTTTCTGATATATTTAACACTAGTTTCGATCTTGGTGAGCACATTCCTACGCACGTGTAGTTAAGAAAATCTTACGTTCTTTGCGTGAGCGGTTTATCCCCAAAGTCACCGTGTTAAATTCTTTAGGAAATTTGAATACTCTTAAATTAAAAAAATTAGTAGGTGATCTTCAAACCTATGAAATAGATATTTGTTAAAATAAAAAATAAAGGGATAGATCTTAAATCCCAAGCCAAAAAGAATTTTGAGTCTGCTAGGAGGAGGGTAGGATCGTCTAAACGGAGTGAGGAAAATACGTGAGATTCTGATTTCGATTTTGATTTAGATGATTTGACTTTGTTTGCGAAGAATTTCAAGAATTTTCTCAAGTTAAAAAATAGTGGTCAGTTTAATGAACAAAAGAAATTTGAGAAAAATAAAAATGTCAAAAATTTTGAAAAAGAAAAGAAAGCACACCCAAGAGAAATGAAGAGAGATGCTATGAGTGTGAGGGTAAGGGTCATAGATATTTTGAGTGTGATGCAAGGATGAACATACTAACCAAAGAAAAAGGCAAAGTTGTTATTATTGCTACCCTGAGTGAAGATAGTGAGGTCTAATTGGTTGATTAAGGAGAAGAATAACCGCATGAGTGCAACTTCATCGCATCCATGGCTAGCTACGTTAGAGATTCTGATGCACCTCACGATGATGAGGATGCCTCTTCGCATGGAGACCTCAAAATTAATAGTGAGAGAGAGAATTCAAGGAGTGAGAGCGATAGTGACCTCTGTCGCGCTTATGCTGATTTATATGCTGATTAATTTAAAACAAACAAATGTAACAAAGGTTTAGTTCTTAGGATTGTAGCATTAGATAAAGAGTTAGGAGATATGAGAGAAAGTTGGTCTTCCTTATGCACCACTTTGAGTGACAGAGAGAGAGAGAGAGAGAGAGAGAGAAGTGTTTTGAGAAAGTTAAAAGGGACTTAACAAAGTAAGGGGCTAATCTGATGAGAGACCTCTGTGCATCCGAAAAGGATCGAAAGATTCTGGAAGCCCTTGTTCCCCAGCTCACTCACGATCTTAAGAAAGCACGTGAAGTCAAGGTTCAAATCAAGGATAAATCTGGAAACATGCTCCTCGCTCCTACTCTAGGATTTAGTGAGAGGCTTGGAATTAGGTTTGATGGTGTGACCACTTCACAAATTACACCTGGACCTCAAAACCCAAGAAAGTTGTTCGGCTAAGAAAAATAAATCGAGGTAGGCCTCGAACTGTGTACTTTTGTACTTATTATAAGAGGAAAGGCCACCTGAGAGAGTTTTGCTATAGTTTGTGTCGGATAGGACGTACTTATGCTACATCACACCCCACGAGTAATCTCATGAGCCTGAGAGAGCAAGTTGAGTTTTTAGTCCCTACTTCTCAGAGTTTAATGGGATAATTCCAACGGTTATCTAGACCGTCTGTGGATACTACCAACTTTGTGACTAGAACCACCAACAACAAGGGAAAATAAAAGGTTACCTCCACTTGGGTACCTACGAATGACAACAAATATCTTTTTGCTCATGTTGCTCTAAAAGCTCAGAATACCTTACAGTGGTATTTTGACAGTGGGTGTTCAAGACACGTGACGGATGACGTCTCGTTTTTATCTCCTTAGTGGATCGCAAGGAAGGTAAAGTCACTTTTGGTTATGGGAGAATATATATCATTGTAGGATGAGGTACTATAGATATACCAGGGTTTCTTAAGCTAGATAATGTGTTGTACGTTAAAGGTTTGAAGGCAAACCTTCTCAGCATCAGCCAGCCGTGCGACGCTGACTTTGTAGTTAAGTTTGACCGGGTTGCTTATAATATTTATGACTAAGATGGTAAGTTTTTATTGCAGGGTGTGGGTACAGAAGATAATTGCTATGGGATAATGCCCAAGTCCTCATTTATCTACAACAGTGCCACAATCACTCTTATGGATTTGTGGCATCAACGTCTAGGTTGTGTGAACTTTAGAGATTTAGATTATTTAATAAAAAAGAACCTAGTACGTGGCTTACCATATATTGGAAGACCAACTTCCACACTTTGTGGACCCTGTCAGTTGGGAAAGCAAATTCGTAGCCCCCACAGGAAGTTGAATTCCATTACCACTCCAGGGTACTTGAGTTAATTCACATGGATCTTATGGGTCCTTCTCGTACAAAAAGTCTGGGGGGTAAGAGATATATCCTCGTGATGTACTAGGTTTTTTGAGGGAAAAATCAGATGTTGTTGAGTTCCTAACGACCAAGCATCGTATCCGGCAAAACCAAAACGGTGTCTCAATTAATAGAATGCGTAGTGATAATGGCACTGAATTTATGGAGCTTAAAGTAGATCTTTACTATGATAGCCTTGGGATTAACACGTGAGTTTTCGATCATGAAAACCCTTCAGCAAAATAGGATTATTGAGAAGAAGAATCATACTATTCAGGATATGGCTAGGTCTATGCTTCTTGGTTGTAAAGTTTCTAGGATATTTTGGGCAGAGGCAGTGTCTACCGCATGCCATATGGTGAATAGGGTTTACTTGCATCCACACACACTTTAGATGCCTATGAATTATGGATTGGAAAGAATCCCAACCTGACATATTTTCGTGTCTTTAGGAGTAAATGCTACATCTTACGGGATAGAGAGAAATTAGGAAAGTTTGACTCCCGGAGTGATGAGAGAATATTGTTAGGATATTCATCAAACAGTAGAGCATACCGAGTTTTTAACCTGAGCAGCTCTAAAGTTATAGAGTCAATTAATGTCATCGTGCAAGATGATGAACCTCCGGTGTTAGTTGACCCCTAACATTTGTGTGAGGATGAAGACCTTTCTGGTAATGATCCCCTTCTCCCTCACACACGTAGGGTGGACCCTACTCCTATCTCAGGGGAAATCCTGCTTGGGTTCTCAAGAGTTATGACCCTACTACCATTTTAGAAGATCCCACCTAGGAGTTATGAGTCGTGCTCAGCTTGAGAATGTTTTTATCCATGTATGCTACACATCCAAAGTCGATCCCAAAACCTATAAAAAAATCACTCAACGATGAACACTGGATATCTGCTATGCTGGATGAGTTTCTTAAGTTTAGAAAGAATGATGTTAGGGAATTTGTCCCTTGACCTTGTGAGACTAACGTGATTGGTACCAAGTTGATTTTCAAGAATAAAATCGATAAAAATGATATTATTATCCATAACAAGGCTAGGTTAGTCACTCAAGTCTACACACATATAGAGGGTGTAGACTTTGAGGAGACATTTGCTCCTATTGCGAGGCTTGAGTTTGTCCTCTTATTACTCGCCATCGCATATCATCTCAGTTTCAAGTTATATCAGACGGATATCAAGAGTTCCTTTCAGAATGGCATTCTATAAGAGGAAGTATATGTGGAACAACCAAAAGAGTTTGAAGACCCTAAGCATTCAGGACACGTTTATTATCTAAGAAAAGACCTCTATGGTTTAAAGCAAGCACCCCGTGCTTGGTACGAAAGTCTTATTTCCTATCTCTTAGACCGTGGCTTCAAAAGAGGGGGAGTTGATAAGATGATGTTTGTTAGGAGAGATGACAGTGCTATTTTTATTGCCTGGGTCTATCTGGATGACATAATCTTTGGATCCACATGCTCCAAGCATGCTTACAAATTTGAGGAGGATATTAAGAGTGAGTTTGAGATGAGTATGGTTGGTGAGATTACATTCTTCCTTGGTCTCCAATTTCGTTATCTAGAGGATGGGATATTCATCTCTAAATCCAAGTATTCTAGAGACCTCATGAATAAATTTGGTTTGGAATCCACTAAGCACGCACGTACACCTATGAGTACATCTACAAAGCTTAGTAAGGACACTTCAGGTAAGGACGTTGACACAACCTTATATCGGGGTATAATATGAAGTCTCCTCTACCTGACTGCTAGTCCTCCTGACACCGCCTTTAGTGTTGGAGTCTGTGTGCAATATCAGGCAACCCCAAAAGAGTCACTCTTACTCTCTCTTAAACGTATTATCAAATAGGTAAGTGGGATCTTTCCTATGGTATTTGGTATTGCTTTGATACCAATAACGAACTGTCCGCCTATTTAGATGCCGATTGGGCTGGGATGAATATGGTTGTAAGAGCACCTATGGTGGGTATTTCTATTTTGGTTCTGCTCTTGTCTCTTGGTTGAGAAAGAAGTAAAACTCCATCTCTTTGTCCACTGCAAAGGTTGATTATATCACCATCGGGAGTTATTGCACGCAACTCTTGTGGATGAAGCATATGCTGGAGGATTATGGGATATCATAGGACACCATGACCATTTCATGTGATAACATGAGCGCGATACAGATATCGTGCAATCTTGTCCAGTACGCGCGCACAAAACACATTAGGATATGCGAGCACTTTATCTATGAGCTTGTAGAGGAAAAGGTTGTGTCCTTGAGTTTTGTATCTACCGACCATCAGTTAGCCGACATTTCACGAATCCTTTAGATGCCCTTAGATTCAATAGTCGTAGGAAGTCTTTAGGAATTTTCACAGTTGACTGAGAGGTGGTCACCATGTCTAGAGTAGGATGCATTTTTCATGTTCATATCATCTGAGTCCAATCTATATATTATATCATTTGTAGCATTATGTATTTTTTTGTTTGTTTTAAAAAATTATAAACTTCAAAAAGATTTTATATTTTTAAGAATTTTAGAAAAAGTCAAAAAGATTTTCATTTTATAAAATTTTTAAAAAAACACAAAAAGAGCCTTGTATTTTGTTTACACCATTTATGGATGAACTTTTAAGATAGACATAGTCACAACTTCATTTGATATTCCATGTGACTGTTTGATAGTGATTTGAGATGCTACATCATTTTATCCATGTGCTTCACATTATTTGGAGTCTTTGAGATGTGATTAGTGATATCTTCTACATGTTTGGCACCTTATCTCCTTTATTGCACATGTGCACGAAATTATTTGAGTATTGTACTTGTCTATCACATCTTGGCTTAAGTGTTTTCATCTCAATTATGTCTATACAACGACCAAAATGCGATAAAACTTGACAAGATAGTAGTTCATGTAAAAATTGTTTATCGTGAGGATTTAATTGCAACAAAATATGATGAGTGAATCACGAAAAAGGGCTACGAGATTTCAAAGTTAACTCGTTGAGAAAGACACCATTTGAAAAAGAGCTCGAAAAAATTAAATGGCATTAAAAAGAAAAATATGCCAAATCAAACGGGCCAATAGGTTTTAGTTTCATCACCTGAAAAGAAAAAATATAATGTTTAATTATTTATGAGGTAGTTTGGATGGAAAGAAATGAAAAATGGGTTTGTACGTCCTTGAAAGTCATGAAAAAATGTTTCAAACGTTTTGGACATTATTGGTGTAGAAATCATTCTGAGCTATGATTTGTTGATTTGATTGAGTTACTTTCTTTTAATCCCATAATTTGTACACCTACGGAAGTTGTTGAGTTCATTCGTTAGGAATATCCAAAATTCATCGTGCACATATGTTATGGTTGCATGTATTGATTTTATGGTCGAATTTGTTCACATCCTTACATTTCCCATATCACTAACTTGGTTGTTTTAGTGTTCTTTCATGGTGTGATTCTTTGTTGTATATTTTGTAAGCAAAATTTTGCAAATTCAAATCGAGAAAGTAGTTCTGCATGTAACAATCTCCATTTGCATTTATTTGTGTTCTTATTATTTGTCTACTTGGGTACATCATAAAAGGGGGAGAACAAATTATGGGGGAGAATGGATGGTTATTAAGGGGGAGAATGAATGGTTTGTTTTACAAATGATTTGCTTGCATATAATTGAAACTTATTTTTACTTATCATTATATTTCAAACTGTTGCGTGTCATGGGTAATTGTTTCTTGCCTCATGTGTGAAGCTATCAAATTAAGGATTATTTTTGCACACCCTGATGAGGACAACGGAAAAGACTTGAAGATGTTGATGTTTGTTTGAAGACATGTCATCCATTTAGTATTTCCAATTTTCAGGTTTAATGGGGATATTAAAATGTATGTCGTATAGTTTAATTTTGGGCACCATAATTTGGATTTTTTATGTATGTACCGGCATAGACATATGGGGAGATTTGTAAGGACATTTTTTGGTAGCCATATTATTATTCCTTTTTCTTTCAAAATTAACGTCGGACGGATGAGTGGAGCCATTGAGTCTTTGGAGATATCTGTAAGGACATGTTTTATAGATTTTCGGGTTAGTATCTAGGCTTCTCAGTTTTATCCTAGATCTCAGCATACATGTCGTATACTTCTATTGTCGGCTCTCCTCATCATGATCATCTTTTGACGGACTTAATCCGAATTATGTGTTTCACGTGCCCATCATCACCAACATCGTGTGTCGTTCTCAGTATTATCATGCTTAGTATCTACATCGTGTGTTCGTGGTATTGCTTTTCAGATTTGTAAGTCTTCATGTTTAGGAAGAACTTTATGACCGGATCGATCCGTTTAAGAATAAATCGAATCGATTCGGTTGGAATTTTTATACAAGAAAGTCTTAGTGGCCAAACCGATCTGATAATGAAAAAAATCGAACCAATATGGATAGAAAATTGATTCGATGATCCTTTTTGGACCGGTCCGTCGATTTATAAAAATTCGACACATCAGATTTGTTTGAGTATCTATAAATTTCACCTTCGGAGCTTGTTTTGTTTAAGACCTTAAGGGAACACTTTGTAGGCGTAATATGTCAAATCTTCATATGTTTCAAGCCCAAACAACTTGAGATTAACCTAACACTCATAATCATATGTGTGAATCATCCTAAACCCTACTATACCCACTCGTGGAGCATCTTGTGTGGATAAGAAGGGTCTCTACACTGCTGAACTTGGAGCATCTTGAGGGAGATCTTGCTGATGACAATAAATCGGTGCCTGAGGGTCTTCGCTTGTCAAACTGTATTTTGTTATGTATGTAAGTTTTTACAAATCATATTGAAATGAAAAGGTTTTTCCCCTTTAGGGGATTTTTCCTCATTTTTTGTGTGTGATTGATCCTTGGTTGATGTGAATATGTTGAATGTCCAATCAATCACCTTTAGATGCAGGACTTAGGTGTGTGTTTAAATCTGGATAATTAAAAGTTGGATTTAATTAAATTAGTTTCTCCGGTTGAATAAAAAGCGCACTCTCAATATTAATATATAATGAAAGGGTTGGGATAACTATTCCCTCCTCAAAAGGCACATGATTTTGGGATAAAATTCCCATATGAGGCACAAATATTTTAGAGGAGCAACTAGCTAGACTGGACTCATAGTGCTAGGTTGGATATCAAGATGACCACTACTTATGTCATCAGTAGACATAATAGGAAATAGAAATTGTCCAGTATCTGCCCCTGCTTTAGCAACTTTATACTAATTAAAAGCCACATTATCCTCCTCTATCTCAGCTAAAGTTTCGTCATTTCCAAGGGCATAAAAGCTATTTTTGATTGGTGTGATCGGTGTGCTGCTATTCTAGTCTGCTGCTCGTTGGTTTAGAGAGGACCCGACTTCCAGGACAACCATGGAAATGTCCAGTATTGATGTGGCTCTGTGATCACTTACAGCTTCGTGATTTTGAGTGTTGGGATATGAATTATTATTGTGGTTTACCTAGGTATCACTATCAACACTAAGATATTAAACTCGATAATATTGGGCTCCAACTGGAGTCGCCTCACTAGACTTTAAACTGACTCCATTTTTAGCCAAAAAAAATGAACTTTAGCTGAAGCATTTCCATCAAGCTGAGTTGCCTTCTGCTTCTTCCTATCATGATGAACTAAGTTGTCTTGATTTATGGAGTTTTCATGAAATTTGTGTTTAAATTTTTACAGGCTGTAATTGGATGACCAATAGAACCATAAAATTCACAAAAGGATGGAGAGTCCTCAAGCAAATTTTATGGGAAATTTCATCCCATAAAATTCGATAACAACAACATTAGGAAAAGCATAGCAAAAATCAATATCAATACGAACCCTAGCAAACAATCCATATTTTTACTTTAAAGCTCGATTCTAATGGGAATACCCACCCCTCTTATCAATTTCTAGCAGAAGACAAGGATGCCAAAATCCGTTCGACAGATCCAGGTAGTGAACCCAAACATTAGCATTAGAAAAAAAAAATTTAAGGGACAAAAATTTGGACTTTAGTGCTTGGGTTTAAACAGTCCTATGTTAAATCTTATAGTGCCTAAAATCCAAACCTTATATAAATCTTCTTATGAATCAAAACACAAATTTTATAAATCCTTACCTTTAGGAGTTAAGCACCGTGATTCTTTGGTTTTCCAGACATAATTCAAAGAAGACTTCAATTCTGAAGCTATTAAATTTATTTTGGCCTTTAGCCAAAAACAATCTTCCTAAAAGTCTCGAGTTACATGATTCCATTGATTGCTTATAAATGTCTGTAGGAATTTGAACATGTGGAGCATCATCTTAATAATATGGTTTAGGGAGGTTGGACATATGTTGAGAGATATCGTCAAGATCTGATAGATGCTTCTTTGATGCTTGTGAAAACTCATTCATGTGGAGAACTTGAATAGAAGAATTTGGCATTTAGATGCCATACTTGTGAGAGAATTAATTTGAGACATTGTGTAGGAGGATAGTGAGACTGGGATCTATGAATAACTGGAAATGGTAAGGCGTGACCCACTCTAATGGACGTTGTTTGTAAGGTTCTCAAGAACTTCTGGAGCAGCTATTGGTAAAACCTTCTCCTTTTGGTAAAAATGGAGCTCAAGATGGAACTCCCTCCCTGCAAGAAGATAAACTTACATAATAATAATAGTTATTTTCTCAAGAGGAGCTCCTGATAATGATGGTTGTTAGTGGGTAGTGAAAGAACAAGGCACGGAGCACTAGAGAGAGATCAAGGAGAGAACTAGGAAGTCTGGTGTGATTTTGACAGAGTAACAGTGGTATTGGGTTTTTTCTCCTCTTCATGACCTTACCCAGGGGTCATATTTATACTTGGGCACTAGGGCTGGGTTGGAACTTTTGGTGCCAAAACTTATAGGGTTAGTGAGGGGCAAAGTCAGTAGCGTACTATTTGTTCCTACTTACAGGCAACACTGCCTGTTCCCTCTGGCAGGTGCCACTTAGTGCCAACAAAAATCAAATATGTCTTTTAATGGAGACAAAATATCTTATTTTCTAAATATCTTTTGAAACGGTAACTCCTGGTGCAATCTTTGCAAATCTTGAGAGAGGAGGCCTTAAGGACCCCTCTATTCTAAAACCATTGTTTTTTTTAAGAGGGACCTTGAGGACCCCCTATTCTGTAAAAGTCATTTTTTGTAAAGAGTTTATTCCTTGTGAGCAGCTAGCTCTTTGGTTGCTCACTTCACTTATGACCAGGTGTGAAGTGTGTGTAGTGCCGAGTGACTTTTGGGTCTTCCTACTAGTATTTTCTTAATCTTATAGCACTAAGTGGTTGAGCTTGCTCAACATACCTTGTCCCTCAGCCGCCAAGCTAAAACTCCCAAGAGATCCCAACTGGCCTACTTGAGCCCTGCTTGCTCAACTAAGAAACCTATACAAGAAAATAAGTTTTAGTACTTTTGTTCTTTTTCATGATGAGGGGTGTCTTATGGTAGACACCTCAGCATCCTAACTTGGTTTTCTGGGAGCTGAGGGGGGAAGGACCTTATAGGTACCTCCTCCCATATAAGTTATCACTATTGAGGAACCCTAGTGGGGGTTACTTATCAAATGTCATTTCTGTAAGGACCCTTACGATAGCCCTTTTCAACTTGGGTTTCTGCAGTGACACTTGCGGTGGCCCTTCTCAAACTTGGGTTTCTACAGTGACCATTGTGGTGGCCCTTCTTAACTAGAGTTTCTACCGGGACTCTTGCAGTAGCCCTTCTCAACTTGGGTTTCTATAGAGACCCTTGCGATGGCCCCTTCTATACTTGAGTTTTTGTAGGGACCCTCGCGATGGCCCATTTAGACTTGGGTTTTTGCAGTAACCCTTATGGTGGCCCTTATCAACTTGAGTTTCTACAGGGACCCTTGTGATAGCCCTTCTCAACTTGGGTTTATGCAGTGACCCTTATGGTGGCCCTTCTCAACTTGAGTTTCTATAGTGACCCTTGCGGTGGCCCCTTCTGTACTTGAGTTTTTACAGGGACCTTTGCGGTTGCACTTCTCAACTTCGGTTTTTACAGTGACCCTTGCGATGGCCCTTCTCAACTTGAGTTTCTGTAGGGAGGGACCCTTGCGGTGGCCCCTCTCAACTTGGGCTTCTGCAGTGACCCTTGCAGTGGCCCTTCTTAACTTGCGTTCCTGCAGGGACCCTTACGGTGGACCCTCTCAACTTAAGTTTATACAGGGACCCTTGCGGTGGACCTTCTCAACTTGAGTTTCTGTAGGTACCCTTGCGGTGGCCCTTCTCAACTTGGGCTTCTACTTGGGCTTCTGCAGGTACCCTCTCAACATAGGCTTCTGTTGCGACCAAGGTGGGGTCCCTTCTCTAATATGGCATTTCTGCGATGGAGGGACCCTGGGGGTTCCTTCTCCAATACGACACTTCTATGATGGAGGGACCTTGGGGGTTCCTTCTTCAATATGGAACTACTGCAGTGGAGGGACCCTCGGCATTCCTTCTCCAATATGGCACTTCTACGGTAAAGGAACCCTGGGGGTTCCATCTCCAATATGGTACTTCTGTGGTGGAGGGACCCTGGGGTTCCCTCAACCTCATATTTTATGTAAGTTGAAGGGGGGGTCTTTGAGGGACCCTCTGATGATACACAAATATTGCGTATTTCATCTTCTGAACCTACACATTTTAGCCCCCTCGGGTATCTTATTCCCTATATATATGCTCGTTAACCATATAACCTCGGATTTCTATGTTAACATGTTTTACAGGGGTTAATTGAGCTTTAATAGGTATTTGGATGCTAAGTGTGAAGTTTGAACGCGTTCCGCTCGATTTTCGTACGTGATCGCACGTTCAAGGGCATTTTAGTCAATTCACAGCTTGGTAACCTGGCCCAACATCTACACGAAAGTTATATCCTTCCTCGCAAGCTTTGTGTGACCGTGAACGGTGCGTGATTCCAAGTCCATATAAAGAAGTTATGGGAGTTTTAGCGGATGGGATATGCAAAAAGGCCAAAACAGCAATGCAGTGTGCTCACCCCTGCTTGATCTATGGATCGACCAAAGGGATCGATCCCACTTATTTTGCGAAATCGTGGGAGACAATGGGCTAGATTTCTAATCATCTATCGATCGAGCCCAGAAAAGAAAAGGGAAAAGAAAAGAAAAGGCCAAAATATCAGTAGAAAATAGGGGATCGATCGATCGATCCGCTATTTTCTACAGATATTTTGGCCTTTTCTTTTCTTTTCCCTTTTCTTTTCTATTTTTCTTCCACTTAGTACAAATACCAAATTTTGTGTAAATATCAGATATAATTCGGTTTAGGTAGGATAGGTTAGGGTTTTGGAGGTTTGAGAGCTCATTTATTCATATTTTCTTGGATTGACACCCAATTGGGCTTGTAATTTGTGCTACCATCTTCCATCTCCATTAATATAGTTTTACTAACTTATTTCTTTCTTTTTAATTAGGTTAACAAGCTTTATTAATTAGTTTACAAGCTTTCTTTCATTACTTTCTAGTGTAACTTTACTGCGTTTATTTATTGCATTTATTTACCGCATTTTTTAGATTCTTTCTAGCTAATTTAAATTAGTTTGTGTTTGAATGGAACTCACTCGAGTTGATGCGTTGCTTTGCTTTGGTGATGGCATTTATAGGTCTATTTCAGGTGCGTTGTCCTAGTTATTATATCTAAGAGATTTGACGGGGCATATCAAGTATGTCTCGTGCTTACGACCTTTCGTGCGCAATTTCCGGGGTATTTGTTGACGCCAAAACCTCATTAGTCTTTTATGCAAATTTAGGGGCGTGACAATCCTTGATTTAATAACCTATCGAAACGAGACCCATTCGTAATAACTCGTCGACCCATGTATCCATTTTATACAAATTAACTCGGGTGAGGGATATTCGACGCAACCTATAGTTTTTACCTCTTTGTTAATCTAGTTTCATTTCCCTCGCCTAGTTAAACATTTCCCTTTTATGAATCTTTTACTTTTTAGTTTGTAATTACCTTTTTCCCTTCTATTTAGAAGTATTAAATCATATAAATTCTAGCAACTCATCTCAGTGGATCTTTCGATACCCGACTTACCGTCGTGCTTGCCTCGCAAGTGTAGTAGTAACTTAGGTTTTTGCATTATCGTAGTGAAACAAAAACAACGACCGTGCCCTTACACGAGCACGCATTTCACGCGCGTAATCAAAATGGCGCCGTTGCTGGGGATGAGTTTGTTTTAGACTTTATTTGATTTAGTATTTCGTAGTATTTTCTTTCTATTTGTATTATTTGTTATCCTTTTTGCAGGACTTCCACATTTGAGGACTTAGAAACTCTCGAATTTTTCCCGCGCGCACTTACTTTGTGGAATCCGCCACTTCGAGCCATTTTGTAGGTAAGCATGTCTTATTCCAATTCTTTCGGTAATGATTGTTATAATTCTCAAAATTCTCGTAATCCTATGACTTTCGGTCAATACTTGGAATCCTAAAGAATTTCAAATTCAAATATGACTTTGGGCAAGTATAACGAAAGTCAAAATTTGGGTTATTGGAATTTTGATTATGATGACAATAATTTTGGGCCTTTGCCTCCTTATAATAGTAATTTTGAAACGAATTATGATAGTTTTCAAAATTCCTATAATAATGAGTTTTTGTTTAAGTCCGATGGTAATTTTCATAGTTCCCATTCTCATGGATCCGCACTTCGACCTATGACATTCGGTGAGGGTTTGCGTATGTATGAGAATGATAAAATTAAAAATCCTTATCGAGAAGAAAATCGTTCGTGGGAACATGAATTGGATTTATTATTTGAGTTCGACGATGATATTGCTTCTGAGACTTTTGAAGTCGAAGAGTGTTTGGAACCGAATGAGGTTTTTGTGCCTACTTTGGAAAAAACCATTCTAGACTTTGCCCATTTCATAATAGATATTGAAAGTGAGGATGAAAATGACGCAATATCTATTTTCAATGAAATGATTTCTTCTTTGGCCCCCAAAGAAGAACATTTCATTGAAAATGATATTATTTCATTTGAAACTCAATCTTCATGCGATGATGATTCATCTCACGAGTTTGAATTTCTTTCATCCCCATTTTCATTCTCTATTATCACACCATCACAAGTACCCGATGATTCGATTTCAAACTTTAATGTTTTAAACCTTTTCACCGATGAGGAGTACTTGCTTGAGTCTTATTCCATGATCGCATCCGTGCCTTTGTGTGCGCCACCTCCCATTCCAATTTCAAAATCCTTGGGAGGATATTCGGCTTTTCTCGGTCCGCACATGTTTTTATCACCCGTTCAATCCAAACCCCCCATCGTCCCTCCAAAAATTTTAATTGTCGATGGTTAGTTTCTTACGCCTTACACATGTCTTTCGTTGTTCAAACATAATTCATATTTTACGAAAGGCATGTTTGTATGTGAGGGTACACCGGTTATCCTCCAAAGTCAAATCATTTTTACGGTGGACCCTCAACTATTTAGAGTTCTAGTGTACAGTTAGTGTGAGGCCTAAATAGTAGGTTATATATAGTTAGCTTTTTATTCTTTCTTTCTTTTTATTTTTTCTTTCCTTTTTAATTTAGTCTAGTGTAATTAGTTAACTTTTTGTTATTTCTTTTATGCTCGGTACTAACTTGTTTTATAGATTCTTTGGACTTGTTCTTATGGGGATCGCTCCAATTTTGGGCAATATCGCTCTTTTCCTCTCTTTAACTTGGTTCTTAATTCACATTGAGGGACAATGTCAAGTTTTAGGTTAGGGGGTATGGGATATTCTATCCATTTCTTTATTTAGTCCACGTTTTTTCTCACATGTTAGTTACTTAGTATGCTTTTCTTAGAAAAATTCAAAAATTTCAAAAAGATTTTCTTTATTTTTTCTCCTTTTTTGGGCGTTTTACCTTTGTTTTCGATGATAAATTTCAATAATTTCCCTATCCAATAGACAACTCAATGATGCATGTTCTCGATTTTAGAAGTTATTAGACTTTAGTCTCCATTATTGATATTATGAATAATTTCATGAATTAAACTTTAATCCCATGTGCACATGCACTTTTGTCGTTTTATTGATTTGGTTTAAAAAAAATTTAACTCGGTAATCTTTTGTTGCATTGTATATACATACACCGAGTAAGCTTTGTACCTTTCGTCATTTGTGAGTGTATACACTATTCTTTTCTCATTGAAAACGTTGAATTCGTTAGTAATCTCACTATTCTTTCACTTGATCATTCATTAATTGAGTTTACGTCTTGAAATGTGTTACTTGATCATGATTTTCATATATTGTTTTGATTCGAGAATTGCGTAAACTTTTGGAAATGATCATAGGCATTCTTTGTTATATCACCCATATTATCCTTGACCTCACCCTTATATGTTTACCCTCGTTAACCCCTTTGAGCCTAAATATTAGCCTTTCATTTCATAACCCAATTCCCATAACTAGCTCTAAATTGGAGTTTCATACCATATATACACTTTCCATACCTTTGTTTGGAATGTTACTTGGGATTGAATGATGTTGTTGTGATGTCATTTGAAATTTAGGCATATGAGAGTTTGAAAAGAAAAAGAAAGTGGTGAAAATGAGAAGAAAAAGAGAAAGCAAAAAACAAAAGAAAACAAAAGAAAAAATGAGAAAAAGAAGAAAAGAAAAAGAAAGAGAAAGTTGTAAATGTTATATATAGTTCAATAAGCTTTGATTACTCTCCAATTGATATATCCAGTGCCTTTTTGGAACTTGTTTTCCCATTTTGACATTCCCCGCAGTTTCCCATTATTCCGAGTTTTCATTCCGAACACTTTGAATCCGTACATACGTAACCTTCATTTCTCACCCTAGCCTAGCCTACATCACAACCCTATTAAAGTCCTATGTGATCTTAAGTTGATGTAATTTAAAAGTAATAACAGTTTTGATAATATGTGAAAATGCATTTCGCCTCCTTTAGTGAGCGGTATCTTTCATTGAGATTACAGTTTTTCAGTTTTTATATAGCGTTCTTCATTTGTGACATGTGCGTGGCCTAGTTTCCATTTACATTTACTCCTTTTTCCCGCATGTCCCGTGTGTTACCTCCCTGTTTCGAGTGAATTCTCTTGATGAGTGTAATGCCCGTGAGGATTGAATATATGCTTGCGTTAATTTAGTATCCGATTTATTTAAGTTTTTCGCCAAATCACACTTTGTATGTGTAATACCCCGTACTTTTGGCCATATTTATTTATGGGATTAATTAATTAATTGGAAATTAATCCGGGCTATAAATACTAATGAGATGCGAGTTGGTATTTGATTATGTGCATATATGATTATATATGAATTTGGAATTATGAAATTTGTCGTGATATTTATATACGGCAATTTGGAAATTTTATTGAGACGCGTGGGACCGCCGCGTCACGGTGAAATATCTTGATTATAAAAGTGAATTTAAAATCTATAATCCGTATGGTCGTTTTGAGTGCGCCAACGCGTCCGGAAGGGTCGAGATAGTCAGAAAACACTAGCCGGAGGTATAGTTTGGGTCCCGGGGTATTTTTAGGCCATACCGGTAACTTAAAGGGTATTTTGGTAATTTTACATTTTTAGGAATTAAAAGTGACGAAAATTGGTTAATTAAATCTGAGGTGGATATTGACCCACTAAGCCCATAACCAACCCATATTAACCCTTTAAGCTACGGAGGCTAACATTAGCTTTACAATCTTCCCCAAATCAAACCCTAGCCACCTTAAGCCACCAATGGAGGAAAAGCTTGGAGAGAGGGAAATTCTGCATAAATCTTCACCAAACCAACACCAAAATCAGAAATCAAACCAAGGCAAGTGATTTAAATTACATTCCTTAAGCAGTGAATGCTTCTTCTATGTTAGAAACCTTGATAATCAATCTGATATAAGAGTTAAAAGAAAACCCATGAAATTTGAAGTTATTATTTAATTTTGGGATAGGTTTGCATGTAGAAACATTGTTTGAAGATTGAATTCAGAGATTTCATATCTATGTGATGTATAAACGGATTAAAATCTAGGAAATTATGATGAGAAAAAAATTAGGGTTTATGTTCTTGAAGAAAATTGGGGAATAGTATAAAATCTTGTGATTTAATGATGTTTAGGTTGCATTGATACCTTAAAAGATGTTAGTTTATGACCTTAACATGATTTAGTATGATTAGAGGACTTAAAACACTGCTAGAACGAACTTTGGAGAAGACTTGAGGAGTAAAAATGGTGAAAAACGATTTTTGGCAAAAATCTGGGCTTGAACTGGTCGCTCGTTAGAAACCATTCCCAGGTCGTTCGAACGAGCTCGTTCGAACGAGCTTCTAACGAGTTGACCAGTCGTTGCTAACGAGTAGGGATTTCGTTCGATATCTTGTTCGAACGAGATATCGTTAGAAGGGACAGTTCGTTCGAACGAACTGGATCTCGTTCGAACAGTCTCGTTCGAACGAGACTTCTAACGAGGTGACAGTCCAAACTCGTTCGAACACTCGTTCGAACGAGACTTCTAACGAGCTCGCATTTTGGGCCATTTTGGACTGTTTTGATTTTTGGAGTCCCGTGAACTTATTCGAGGATATAGATATCATTCCGTAGAAGTAGTAATGATAGACTTAGGACTTTTGGGTATTTATGAGCAGGAATTTATATACGAGAGTTGTATTACATGGACGGTTTGGGTCGAGACGTGAGTGTCTACTACGACGTGAGAATTAATTATGGAACGTACGATGATAAACCGGAATAGTATATATTGTGATAATCATAAGTTAGTACGAGAATGCGATATGTACTACGATTAAAATACGGTATTACTAAGATGTGTGTTTACTTAGTATTGGTATATGGATTGTGTGTATGACATACCTACCATACTTGCTATCACGGGAGGTTTGCGTTCGCTTAGGACCCTCTAATCCTTGTGTGCCTACGGGGGGGATATAGACTGGTACCTTGATGAACATAGGTCAGAGAAAGACTTATTGGGATGTTAATAAGTCTGCTGATCGTGGGAGCGTAGGTATGTACGTGACCCATGTGATGTGACTGTGTTCGCCTCCACTATTTGTGATTTGTGTTATCTAAACTATTCCTGAGAGATTCGGAATATGTGATCCTTATGTACGTGATGTACCGGGATGGATAGCAGAGTATGTGTGCACCGCAGCTTAGTTCTCGGGGTGCTTGTATTGTATATTTATGATGTGAATAATATACACTTAATTAATGAGAACCTTCATGTTAACGTTGTGAATATAATTACGATATTGTTTCGAGAATAACATAACGGGTTAGTGATATATATATATATATATATATATATATATATATATATATATTGCATATTGAGCATCTGAGCTTACGTTAAATCCCTGTCTAAGTATGAGCGTTATTATGTTAATGGAACCGAGTAAGAAGGGTAGGACCTATTACAGTCTAGCTAGATATAATGTCATTTAGCTAGGGGTTTACATCGTTGTAGATGGGTATTTACGTTAGGAGTGCACAGTTAGACGAGAGGTGAGAATATCATGTGAGTGCACGTCCTAACATGTACTTTGCATTTAATGTTTTAAATATTTTTAAAGCACTTACAGGTTTTTAAAATATAACTCCACAATCGGTCTCTGACCCGTTTGCCTTTCAAATGTTTTTCTTGTAAAACCATTTTAGGTGCCCAGCCACAAGGACACCAAGCATAGGATACTCATTCAGGTGACGAGCTGCAGCTGTTTGTGGAAGCTACAGGGTCTTTGCTTGTAGACGCTTCTATCTTTTGGATTCCAGAGTCACTATCTATCAGTTGTAGGGCATGTTGCCCATTTCTATTTAGAGACATCTTTTACATTCAGTTTTCAAACTTTGGTTGTATTGTTAGTATTCGGTTATTTATTTCAGTCATGGGATTGTGGGAGGAGTTTTCCTCCAGACTTTATTTACTTATTGTGACAGTTATCCGTTTTACTTTAGTATGGTGAATGGTGTTATTTATTTCTCCTTTACATTTGTTGCATGTTAATCAGACTTAAATTAAAATTTGGCACTTACTTTTTAAATACTAGGTGGTTAGTAACAATAAAAACGTTTTCGACAGTGATGCTATTAACTGAGCCAACTTGGCATTTTGAATTAATTTAATAAAGGAGTAGCTACCCGGTGTTTAATTAGTCGGGGTGTCACAGTATGTGCTCGCTCCCCTCCCACATTTTAAGGTTTCAATTCTATGAGGTGCATTCTATAATGTTAATGATTCGGACTTTTGCTTGAATTCATTGACTTTGCTAATAATGTGTATGAAATCATTTTTGTTATTATTGGGCTTGCCGCATGTTGGTTTGGGCATATTTTGAGAAAACCATGTGATGTTTGTGGGTATCATCCCGGAAAACCCTCACGAGACGACACTCGTCCAATCGGGTGACCTAGGGGTTTAACGACTTATTGCATACTCTAAATGCAATCGAATCGCCTGAGAAAGTGGCTTGAAGCTTTTATACCATACTTTTGTACTATCTACTGCTTTCGGTTTGCTTGTAGTTCTTGTTGCATCCTATTTCATTGCTAGAGACTAGCAATGTGTAAGTTAGGGGGTGTGATTATACGCAAATATTACGTATTTCATCCTCCGAACCTACGCATTTTAGCCCCCTCGGGTATCTTATTCCCTATATTTATGCTCGTTAACCAGACAACCTCGGATTTCTAAATTAACATGTTTTGGAGGGGTTAATTGAGCTTTTATAGGTCTTTGGGTGCTAAGTGTGAAGTTCGGACGCATTTTGCTCGATTTTTGTACGCGATCGCACGTTCAAGGGCATTTTATTTAGTTCACATCTTGGGAACCTATCCCAACATCTACATGGAAGTTTTAGCCCTCCTCGCAAGATTCGCGTGGCCACGAACGGTGCGCGATTCCAAGTCCGTATGAAAAAGTTACGGGAGTTTTAACGGATGGGAAATGCAAACAGGACAAAACAGCAATGCAGTGTACTCACCCCTGCTTGATCAATCGATCGACCAAAGGGGTCTATCGATCAATCCCTCTTATTTTGCCAAATCATGGGAGACAGTGGGCAAGATTTCTTAGCATCGATCGATCGAGCCTAGGGGATCGATCGATCGATCCCCTATTTTCCACAGATATTTTGGCCTTTTCTTTTCTTTTTCATTTTCCTTACTATTTTTATTCCACTTAGTATAAATACCAAATTTTTTGTAAATATTATATATAATTCATTTTAGGTAGGATAGGTTAGGGTTTTGGAGGTTTGAGAGCTCATTTATTCATTTCTTCTTGGATTGACACCCAATTGGGCTTGTAATTTGTGCTACCATCTTCCATCTCCATTAATATAGTTGTATTTACTTATTTCTTGCTTTTTAATTAAGTTTACAAGCTTTCATAGTTAGTTTACATTCTTTCTTTCATTGTTTCTAGTGTAACTTTACCGCGTTTATTTATTGCGTTTATTTACCGCATTTTTAAGATGCCTTCTAGCTAATTTAAATTAGGTTTTGTTTGAATAGAACTCACTCGAGTTGACGCGTTGCTTTGCTTTGGTGATGGCGTTTACGGGTCTATTTTGGGTGCGTTGTCCTAGTTATTGTGCCTAGGAGATTTGACGGGGCATATCATGTATGTCCCATGCTTACGCCCTTTCGTGCACAATTTTCAGGGTATTTGTTGACGCCAAAATCTTATTTGACTTTTATGCGGATTTAGGGGCATGACAACCCTTGATTCAATTAAATGTCGAAATGAGACGCATTCGTAATAACTCGTCGACCCATGTATCCATTTTATAAAAATTAACTCGGGTGAAGGATATTCGACTCAACCTATAGTTTTTACCGTTTTGTTAATCTAGTTTCATTTCTCTCGCCTAGTTAAACATTTCCCTTTTATGCATCTTTTACTTTTTAGTTTGTAATCACCTTTTTCCCTTTTATTTAGAAGTATTAAATCATATAAATTCTAGCAACTCATCTCAGTGGATCTTTCGATACCCGACTTTTCGCTGTGCTTGCCTTGCAAGTGTAGTAGTAACTTAGGTTTTTACATTACTGTGGTGAAATGAAAACAATGACCGTGCCCTTACATGAGCACGCATTTTACTCTCGTAATCACCCTCACCGAAAAATATAGTGGTGAAGCTTGAAACACCCTTCTATATTAGCCCCTAGTTCAAAGTCTTTTGTGTTGGGTAGACCAAAAGGCTTTGTACACCATAAATTCGATTTTTTAATTTTGAGGGACCCTAGGGTTCCTTTATCATTCCCGTTAGGGTCATTAAATGTTTTGTCACTTCATCCCAAGTTTTGTAGATGAGTCCACTTATAGTGGACCTCCCTATCTGGGTATCAACTTGGGCGGAGGGGTTACTCGCGATGAGCCCCTCGTTCTTGGCCTTCTTCTATGGCCTTCTACTTTGTTTAGAGGGGTTCTCACGGTGAGCCCCTCATTCTTTGCCTTCTTCTATGGCCTTCTACTTTGTTTAGAGGGGTTCTCGCGGTGAGCCCCTCATTCTTGGCCTTCTTCTATGGCCTTCTACTTTGTTTAGAGGTCTTGCTCATGGTGAGCCCCTCTTCCTAGGCTTCTTTTCTTGTAGCCTTCTATCTTAGGTACAGGGGTTGCTCAAAGTGATCCTCTCGCCCTTGGCCTTCTTTTATGGCCTTCTTTCTTGGGCGTAGGGGTTGTTCACGTTGAGCCCCTCGCCCCTGGCCTTCTTCTGTGGCATTCTATCTTGGGCAGGTGAGACCATCGCCATTAGCCTTCTTTTGTGGCCTTCTTTCTTAAGTAGAGGGATTGTTGCGGTGAGTCCCTCACTCTTGGCCTTCTTCTATGGAATTCTATCTTGGGCGGAGGGGTTACTCGCGGTGGGCCCCACACCCTTGGCCTTCTTCTGTGGCCTTCTATCTTGGGCGGAGGGGTTACTCGCAGTGAGCCCCTCGTCATTGGCCTTCTTCTATGGCCTTTCATCTTAGGCGGAGGGGTTACTCGCGGTGGGCCCCTTCGCCCTTGGCCATCTTCTAGGGCCTTCTATCTTGGGCGGAGGGGTTACTCGTGGTGGGCCCCTCGCCCTTGGACTTCTCTTGTAGCCTTCTATTTTTTGGCCGGAGGGGTTACTTATAATGGGCCCCTCGACCTTGGCCTTCTTCTGTGGCTATCTATTTTGGGTAGAGGGTTGCTCGCGGTGAGCCCCTCGCCCCTGGCTTTCTTCTGTGGCATTCTATCTTGGGTGGAGGGGTTGCTCGCCCTAAGTCCTTTTCTGTAGCATCAAGTTAGGGAAGAGGGGTCACTAAAGGTGGATCCCCTCGCCCTAGGCTATTTTCTGTCAAACTTGCAATCTTGGGTAGGTGGAGCCAATCTAAGTGGATCCTCACACTCCAGGCTATTTTATTATTTATTCACTTGCTTGAGAACTTCTCAATATTAGTCCCCTCGTGAAAAAGTGTCTTGTAATGTCGAGAGACTTGTGCTCAAAATTATCGTATCTTTTATTTATACTTGGCAGTTGCTCAAGACTGTGAGCGCTCCGGTACCCTTGGAGCCTTAGGTGATCATCTGGAGCACCTTATGTTTATACGAGGCACTTGCTCAAGATTGTGAGCGCTCCGGTGACCTTGGAGCCTTAGGTTCTAAACAATCACACCTTAAATTTATACTTGGCACTTGCTCAAGACTGTGAGCGCTCCGGTGCCCTTGGAGCCTTAGGTACAAAATTGTCGTACTTATATGTATACTTGGCACTTACTCAATACTGTGAGCGCTCCGGTGCCCTTGGAGCCTTAGGTACAAAACTTTTGTTGCTTATATTTATACTTTGCAGTTGCTCAATATGATGAGCGCTCCGTTGCCCTTGGAGCCTGAGGTACTAAACAGTCGTACCATATATTTATACTTGACACTTGCTCAAGACGGTGAGTTGCTCTATTTTCTGTGAGAACTTCAAGATCGAATTGCCCCGTAGTCTGTGGGGTACTTTTCATACAACTGAGCAAGTTAAAGTTTTGAAGTTGCCCCTCTATCTGCGGGGTACTTGTATATAAGCTGAGTAAGTTAAAATTTGGAAGCAGCCCCTCTAGCTGCGGGGTACTTGCATATAACTGAGCAAGTTAAAAATTTTGAATTTACCCCTCTAAATGCGGGGTACTTGCATATGAGATTAGCAAGTTAAAATTTGTAAGCGGCCCCTCTAGCTGCGGGGTACTTGCATATAACTAAGCAAGTTAAAATTTTTAAAGCTACCCCTCTAATCTGCAGGGTACTTGCATATGAGCTGAGCAAGTTAAATTTGGAAGTGTCCCCTCTAGCTGCGGGGTACTTGCGTATAACTGAGCAAGTTAAAAATTTCGAAGCGGCCCCTCTAACTGTGGTGTAATTGCATATAGTTGAGCAAATTTAAAATTTTGAAGCTGCCCCTCTAACTACAGGGTAGCGATATGAGGTATGAGCAAGTTATCTTTTCTGAAGCTGCCCCTCTAACTGCAGGGTACTTGCATATAGTTGAGCAAGTTTAAAATTTTGAAGCTGCCCCTCTAGCTGCGGGTTACTTGCATATGAGCTGAGTGAATTAAAATTTGGAAGTTGCCCCTCTAGCTGCGGGGTACTTTCATATAAGTGAGTAAGTTAAAACTTTGAAGTTGCCCCTCTAACTGCGGGGTACTTGCATATGAGCTGAGCAAGTTAAAATTTGGAAGCGGCCCCTCTAGCTGCGGGGTACTTGCATATAACTGAGCAAGTTAAAAAATTTGAAGCTAGCCCTCTAACTGAGGGGTACTTGCATATAGTTGAGCAAGTTATAATATTTAGCGCAACCCCGTGTGACTTTGGGGTATATTTTTTTAGCATCGCCATGTGACTGTGGGGTATTTTTTTTTATGCATATTCATTTCTTAGGGAGTAACTAGGAGATGGGGTTAGCCCTGGTCAAGTAATTTTTTTCTTGAGAACAGAGGTTAGGACTTGTTCTCTAGGCTATAAATATGTATAGAGTAATAACAAAAAAAATGTAGTGATTTTTTATTATTATTATTACTAAGAGGATAACCTCTTGCTGGTCCAGTGTAAATATTTATCTGTAAGGAGTTTACTCACTATACTTTTACTTTTGGGTCAAATATACCCCTAAGTATAATGACTTAAGTTCCTTATATCATGGGCCCTCTTCTAATCTAGTAGAGGTTCTATTATACTATTAAGAAAGAGAAAACATTAGTCTGGTGTACCTTTTGTTGCGCGATTCTAGGCCTTTCTGCCTATATTTCGGTCGCATCCACTTTTTTTTAGTTTAT
Organism: Sambucus nigra; assembly: GCA_949130495.1. Taxonomy (NCBI): domain Eukaryota; kingdom Viridiplantae; phylum Streptophyta; class Magnoliopsida; order Dipsacales; family Adoxaceae; genus Sambucus; species Sambucus nigra. Next base: position 484,638,924 of record OX422222.1, on the reverse strand, counting down.
ATGGGAAGTTCTCTGTCTGGGATTTCAGACATCCAGGGTTCCGAGCTTGGGATCTGTACCCCTGGGGTTTCCTCGTCAGGGGCATCACAGAATTTGGGTTCCTCGCCCATAGCAGTAGCTGGTGGGGATTCCTTGCGAAAGACATCTGTGTGGCAGGGGGGTTGTTTGCTGATGAGGGTTCCTCTCTTGGATTCCCAAAGCCCCTTCTTCACTGGTTTCCTCGCTGGAACATAGATCTACTGGTAGTTCCTCATGCGAGGTGTTACCCATGGGGTTTCATCATCTGGAGACTGTGCCCGTGGGTTCCTCATCTGAGGAATAAAAAAATTTCAAATAAGGGTTCCTCTAATTTTGGGACTTCATTAATTTTGGGTTCCTCAACTGTGATATATCATCTAGAGAGATGAGTTTTGATCCCAAATATTTAGGAGCCACTGTTGGTGAGACATGAGGAACGAGGGTCCCTCGTCGGAGGTCGCTGTTAACGCCATTATGATTTTTCCACAATTTAGGACTTTGTTTTTTTATGGGTTCCTCGACCGGGGGTACCAAGTCTAGAGGAACATATTTTGTTCCCAAATCTTTGGGGGCCACTGTTGGTGAAACCTTTGGTTTTGGAACATTATCTGGTATGGGTTCCTCGTTGAGGGGTGTAACTGGCGAGGAGGTAATATCTGATTTAGTTCCTCATCGCATGTCTTTTTACAATCAAAGGGTTTCGTCAGTTGAGGAGGCGGTGCCTTTAGGTTCCTTGCTAATTTTTTTTTCCAAACATGGTCTCTTCTTGGGCCACTTCCAATGAGGCATCTGACTTTCAGCTCTAGGAGGGGGTAAGATTGTTACCAGTTTGATGTTTGGGGCTAGGACTGTAGAGGGTTCCTCACCACTAGCTGGAGTGAGGGGCGAACATTTGCATGGGGGTTCTGATCTGGCCTTGGGTTCCTCGCCAACTGCTGTCACCATGGGGGTGCGCTTTCAGTCGAAGGTTCCTCATGATCCCTCTTGTTGGTGGATTCCTCGCCCACTACGAATTCCTCACACATTTTTTTTGTCGAGGGTTCACAGTCATTGAGTTCCTCATGGAAAGAAGTAATTTTTTTATGAGGGGTCCTCGCGCACCGTTAGCATCTTTGAGCTCAGATCCTCGCGTGTTTTTCGAGGGATTAGTGAGTCTTCCATCAATAATTTGGGTTGTATGAGTTCCTCGCGCGAGGCCCTGAATGCAGAGGGATCCTCGCTTCTGTTCCATGTTCATTGTTCCACACATGGTGGGTTCCTCGCATTTGGGGTTACTATTGTGCGTCCCACCAGGGTTTTTTTTTCCACCATAGCTATCTCCTCTACACTCTTAGCCTCATCTCCTAACTTCCCCATGAGGGGTTCCTCGAGCGCCTAGGGTTTCTTGCGATCGTCGCCAGCCGAGGTGGGTTCCTCACCCCAAACAATTATGGCAACTTATAGTTCTTTGACTGCTTATAGAACCTCGGGTTCTTCGAGGGTTGACCTTGTCTAAGTCTTTTCTTTTAAGAGGTCCCTCGCCCCCTGTTAAAATGCCATGAAGGGTTCCTCGCATATTGATTTGTTTTTGCTACAGGTGTCTCAAAATCTAACAATGAGGTGTTGGCTTCCAGCTGTTGGAAGGAGGGTTTCTCGCATATGATTAATTCTTCTGGGGGTTCCTCGTACTTCGACTTCACCTATAAGGATGTCTCGACATCTGCCAATGTTGGTAGGGGTTCCTTGCGTATGGACCTTGGGTTCGAGGGTATCTCACCAACTTCTCATCAAGTGCCACTTCTCTAGCAATGGGTTCCTCACATGCCAACTTCTCATCCAAGGGTGTCTCGACCTCCTGCCTCGTCGAGGGTCCCTCGCCTGGTGGTACCACATTTGGTGAAGTGTGACATTTTCAACTTGCTTCAAGTGGGGGTATCTCGACCTCATGCTTCTTCGAGGCTGTTGCCACAACTTCTTTGTTGGCGGAGAGGGACACCCAGGGTTCCTCGCCCATAAGTTCCTCGCACCTCGACATCCCATCCGAGGGTGTCTCAACCTCATTCTTCGTCGAGACTGCTGCCACGACTTCTTTGTTGGCTGCTCACTTCACTTGTGACCAGGTGTGATGTGTGTGTAGTCTTGAGTGACTTCTGGGTCTTCCTACTAGTATTCTATCAATCCTATAGTGCTAAGTGGTTGATCTTGCTCAACATACCTTTTCCCTCAGTCGCCAAGCCAAAACTCCCAAGAGATCCCAACTGGCCTACTTGAACCCTGCTTGCTCAACTAGGCAACTTGTACAAGAAAATAAATGTTAGTTTTTCTGTTCTTTTTCATGATGAGGGGTGTCTTATGGTAGACACACCATCATCCTAACTTGGTTTTCTGGGAGTTGAGGAGGAAGGGCTTTGTGGGTCCCTCCTCCCATGTAAGTTTTCGTTGTTAAGGAACCCTAGTGAGGGTTCCTTATCAAATTTTATTTCTGCAGGGACCCTTGTGATAGACCTTCTCAACTTGGGCTTCTGCAGCGACCCTTGTGGTGGCCCTTCTCAAACTTGGGTTTCTGTAGTGACCCTTGCGGTGGCCCTTCTCAACTTGAGTTTATGTAGGGACCCTTGCAGTATCCCTTCTCAACTTGGGTTTCTGCAGTGACCGTTGTGGTGGCCCCTTTTGTACTTGAGTTTCTGCAGGGACCCTTACGGGGGAACTTTTTGACTTGGGTTTCTGCAGTGACCCTTGTGGTGGCCCTTCTCAACTTCAATTTCTATAGGGACCCTTACGATAGCCCTTCTCAACTTGGGTTTCTGCAGTGACCCTTGCGGTGGCCCTTCTCAACTTGAGCTTCTGCAGTGACCCTTGCGGTGGCACTTTCTATATTTAAGTTTTTGCAGGGACCCTTGTGGTGGCCCTTCTCAACTTAGGTTTCTGTAGTGACTCTTGCGGTGGCCCTTCTCAACTTGAGTTTCTGCAGGGAGGGACCTTTGCGGTGGCCCCTCTTAACTTGGGCTTCTGCAGTGACCCTTGCGGTTGCCTTTCTTAACTTGCGTTTCTGCAGGGACCCTTGCGGTGGCCCTTCTCAACTTGAGTTTCTGCAGGGACCCTTATGGTGTCCCTTCTTAACTTGAGTTTCTGCAGGGACCCTTGCGGTGACCTTTCTCAACTTGAGTTTCTGCAGGGACCCTTGTGGTGGCCCTTCTCAACTTGGGCTTCTACTTAGGCTTCTGTAGTTACCCTCTCAACATAGGTTTCTGTTGCTACCAAAGTGGGGTCCCTTTTCCAATATGGCATTTCTGTGGTGGAGGGACCCTGGGGGATCCTTCTCCAATACGGCACTTCTCCGATGGAGGGACCTTGGGGGTTCCTTCTCCAATATGGCACTTCTGAGGTGGAGGGACCCTGGGGGTTCCTTCTCCAATATAGCACTTCTACGGTAAAGTAACCCTGGTGGTTACATCTCCAATATTGCACTTATACGGTGGAGGGACCCTGGGGGTTCCCTTAGCCTCATATTTTCTGTAAACTAAAGGGGGGATTTTTGAGGGACCCTCACCCACAAATATTGTGGTGAAGCTTGAAACACCCTTATACACTTTGAAAAGCAGACGAACACTCATAAAAATCAACAGAGAAGTAGGATCTACTCTCTCTAGAATAAGCTATTAGGGGCTCACCTAACAACTGCCAATTGAAAATATGTTCTTAAATGAGTTCACTTCTTACCAAAGACACAAAAAAATTGAAAATATGTTCTTAGATTGCTGCTTCTGCTTTAGCAGCAATTGGTGGCAACCCCAGAACTATGGAAAGGATTCGACTTTAGATCTCAATAGCGAAATGTGATCCGAATTTGAACAACGGATCCATTTTGATTGGATCTCATTTGATACCCTAGAGTTTCAATGCTACAACTTTGATTTACCCCCCTAAGTCATCGATTTCTTTTTTGCGTTTATCCACCTATACATCGACGTTGATATGTAGGTTGTCCAACTTTAAAAATTACTTCGAGTGCAAAAATATATGTTATTTTCTATTGTTCACTCCATTAGCTCGTATAGTGTACCATGCACCCTTTTGTGCATGCAAATGACAAAAGCAAATCCCTGTGAGCAACAGAGTGAACTGGACAAAAAACGTGAGATTTCATGTAATTTTGCATGCAACGTAAATTATTAGCACTGGTGGGGGGCTCAAAAATAGAATCTAGAAGAACCTATAGAATTATTTGAATTTTCATGTCAAGAAATTCTAACCCACTCCTAGGTAGGTCATAGGTATTTATCTATAAATTCAATAGAATAAATATTGTAAGTCAAACCATTTTATATAAAACAACGGCACTCATGACCACTGCACAAAGGAAGGGGAATGATAAACAAAACAAAAAATATCGAATTTTATTTTTGACATTTTCTGAAAGTGAGTACATAACTAAAAGTAGAATGCAATAAACGAAAACATGACGGCAGTGAAGTGACGAAATTAAGTGTAGTGGACTATTTTAAATCCTATTTTTTCCAATTTGAATTGTCTTGATTTTAAGTGCAGTGCTTCCTTTCTCCTATCTCTTTCCCAACATCCTCCCCCACTCAACCCATAAATGAGGGACTTGTTAGCACCAATGAACTAAGGAAGGTCATCATAAATTTTGAAGGGAGGTGTACTGTAGTTGTTTCAGAAAATGGAATCAACACCAAATATGTGGAGAAATGCTCTACTTTTTTGGTAACTAGATCATAAAGAACTACTCACCTATGAAACCATATATTAACCCATGTTTAATCTCATGACAAACTAGATAATATATCATCATATAAGTGCTCAGATTTAACATTAAAATTTGCAAACCATTAACTGATAGAGATGCCTCTCACGCACATTGAGTATTTACCCCTGGCTTGTCAATATAATCTGACTAAAGAAAAGTTGATGGAGTTACGACATAAAAATATCCTCATACAACCCATGTTTGGACATGTAATTAGAAACTTTCGATTATAGAAAGTTGAAGAAAATATCCACAATTATTCATTTTACATCTCATTTGGTGCACTTACAAGACCATCAGGTAACTTTGTGAAGAAATCAGAAATTTTAGTCAACACTAAATTTTTGAAGAAATACTCTCCTTTCTTTGGCAACTAGTGTAAAATGTTATTGGTTATCATGTCTTCACTATCAACAATAATCTTCATTACGGCGAAAACGTAATAATGTAAAGGGAACCTACGTCTGCCCATTGCACTATTTGGAGAAGACAGGCAATTCTTCTACTTGATACAAACTGCAACTTGCACGAAATATTTTGATCTCTGAGAGAACATTTCTCTCTTATCTACTATATTCTAAAAAGAAGATTAAACAATTTTTTTTATTTCAGTAATTCATTTTTTAAGCAAAATGATTTTTATATACACTTCCAAGGTCATTTGAGAATAAGGAACATATTTGATCCAAAGTTAACTAAGAAGTATATTTAGGGTACTTTAATTAAGAGTAAACTATTCCTTCTTGGGACGTATCAAATTAAGAGTCCACTTTCCTTTTTTGGATAAAATCAATGATCCAAATTTCCCAATAGTTGTCATATTTCGATCTTGATCATTTATTAGAGGTATCATTAATCTACACAAAAAGAGAATGTCAACTCTTTCTTTAGGACGGGGAAAGTATTTTTTTTGGACGGGCGGGGGAGGTAATTCTGAGACACAAACCTCAAACAAAAGATGAGATTAATACACAGGACGTGTAGAAAAAAATTAAGTTAACTTTGTACATCACAAGTATTAGGTGAGAACCAAGCATAGCTGAGAAAAATAAGTTGCCTCTAATAATCTTTCTGAGAAAGCACCAAGATATTTTTTTTAAAACATAACAAACCTGTAGCATTTGGTCCAGCCATAATGATAATTTCCTGCTTTACTACAGCTTTGTACTGTTGCATAAAATAGGTTACACTAAGTTTAGTGTTAACAACAAAAATGATCATCGGGGTACATTTTATGCAATTATTTCAACTTGGGTAACACAAAAACATAAAAATCTAGGAAGATACAAAAGGGTTCTAATTTCGCCTTAACCATTTAAGGTGAAAGAACATCTCAAGTTCTACATAACAATTGCAGTATTTATTATAGGTTGTCATGGTTCGGTCGGTTCTGGTTTTGAGGGTTTTTTTATCAGACCAAGTTGGTTAGTCCTCGGAAAAATGGACCAACACCGGACCTATAATGTCGGTTAATCGACCCTAAACAATCCATTTTTTTATAATTTCAATTTTGTCTAGCATGTCGGTCCTCACATTAATGAATTACATCATTTATGAAAATAAGAATATCCCGGAGTTTTTTTTTCCAAAAAATTAAAACTAAAAAATATCAAACTTTTGCAATTAAAATAAACCTACTATTAGATTAAACTACAATTTAAATTAACCAAATATATAATTTTATTATTTGTTTATCTTACATATATATATATATATATATATATATATATTATTTTAATCAAGTCGATCCGGGTCGATCCTAACAGGGTTTTTGAACCTATAAGCCCCGGATCGGACCGGTTGACCGAAAAAACGATCAGTTCGACTTGGTCTGTCAATTTCTTCAATGACACTAGTATATATACATTTTATGAAACATACAAGTCATTAAAGTTAATTTTCACTTGAAAGAGAATAAAATTTTATGTTAACATTGGGATTTGAACCCAAGCCTTTTCGGACGAAAACCTTAATCTGGCACCTTAGGCCAACTCGGTCATTTCAACATGATGTCATATGAGGGTTCAATGATATTCTTTCTATTAAAACATTATAAACAACCCACTTTCATGTTCAAACCTCACACACACACACACACACACACACACACACACACACACATATATATATATATATATATATATATATATATATATATATAAAGAAAGAGAGAGAGAGAGAGAGAGAGAGAGGGAGGGATTGACCTAAGAGAAAGGGAGTTGATTTGTGTGGGTTAAGAAAAAATTAACATATTTGGGACAAGATTGGAGCCTAAACATGATTGCCACCAACTAAAAAAGAAGATTTGTTTGGCCAAATTTATTTTCTCCCAATCTTCAATTCTCGTATTAGGGAAATAATTAGAGATAAGGCATACATGAATAGTTCTGACTCTATTTTTAGTTTATGAATTCTGAATAAAGTCCGTTTGTTTTGTTTATTTGAATGAAGCTTCGAATTCGAATTTATATTATTTATTTGGAGTAATTTGACTATAAATGTTGAATAGAACTAATTTGATTCTATTTAAAATCCTATTTTTCAGATATGAACTGTTTTTATTTTAAGTTGATTCTTTTTTCTGACGTGACATGGAGAAAAAATGAACATACTTTGAGTTTTAGCAAAAACAAAATTAAAATGTTAAAAGTTAAATAAAAAACACAAGAAGAGAGAGAGACTGGTTTGACAGAAAGAAATAGTTGATGTAAAGTTAATTTTTCAGAGAGACAAGGGTGAGGTGCATCAGCAGAGACAGAAATTGGGCTTGAGGGTGAGAGGGGTGGGTTTACTTTAAATGACACTTGTATCAGATCCTCTCACTGTCTCTCTTTGTGTGTACATATACTTTGGTGTGCCCTTGCCAAATGTATTGATTCTAAGTCATTTAGTGTCTTATGGTTGAATTTCAATTGTTTTTTTCACATATATGCCTAAAGAGAATGAAAGGTGTACACATGTCTAATAAAATTTCTTGTAAATTGCAAGTATAAATATGGCAAAAATTTTAGAAACAACGTAAAAATCACACCCCAATATGATACGAAATTTTCCCAAATTAACACAACATGTCATATACGTGTTGGGTAGTTATTATACGAATTAATGCCAAAATTATGAATCGTGTTATCATGTCTAGCAATTCTAATCATTCTTTTATTTAGGTTATCATATATTTATATTTCATTGAGTGTAAATTTAAGAAATTTTGGTAATAGAGGTGAGTTGTGTCCTGTTTAACAAAACAATGAAGTCTAGTCATGTCTAAAAACCATTGCCATGTCATGTCAATGTAGAAACTCATCCCAAATACATGAATTGTCACCGCTACATATGGAGAACCATTTTTTCAAGGTTAAAAAAATCTTAGGCAATAAAATTCGTATAATGAAGTTAAAGATAACACACTATCACTACACAAATAAAAACTTATATACTCATACTAAATTAAATAAATCAACTACATACTATGAAAATGACATCATCAATTTAGCATTATATTTTCTGAATAAAACTAAATTTAAAATATTATTACATTTATTGATTCTAACAAATAATATATATATTTATAAACATTCATAAATTGAATCATTTGATTCTTGATTCTGCAATTAAACCTCCAAGTTTATACACTTTATGTGGTGATCAAATAACAGTCAAATAAAACCATGAACAAAAATAACATCCCAACTAAACTGACCCCCAATGTAGCGAGGCACGGTAGCATTCCACGTATCTATACTCATACCATGCCCCAAAAGTCTTTCGTATTTCAGGTAACTGTGGTTAAGACCACTAAGCCTACTTTCCGTAATCTCCATAAACCCAGTAAAATACCAAATCACGATAAGAACTCTTACAATCATATACCACCACCACAATTATCCTCCCCCCCCCCCCCCCCCCCCCCACACACACACACAACACACAAAATTTTCATTCTATCAAATCATACTAACCAAGATACCACCACCATCTAATTTCGCTTTGGTTCCTTCCTCCTCTCTCTTACCTTACATCCTTTCCCACTCAATCCATAAAGGAATGGTATGTCAGCACCTATAAACTAGGGAAGGCCATCATAAATTTTAAAGTCAAATGTGTTGCGATTGTTAGAACTCTCAGGGTATATAAGTGGAGTTTCCCCAAAAGGAAAAAAAATTACTTACCTTGAGAAGAACTAGTCCTTTGCTTAATGGTAGAAGAAAAAAATAGCAAACTAAGGAAGCTTGCCTCAAATTGTTTCTATTACAATTTGACTAGCAAATCAAGTCCTCATCCAGACAATGTAGTGCAAGTGCAACATTATTGAAAAACTGCTAAAATCCGAAAATGGAATCAACACCAAATGTGTGACGAAATACTCACTTTTTTTGGTAACTAATAAAAAAGAACTACTCACTTATGTAACTATAAATTAACCTATGTTTAAGCTCAAGACAAACTAGAGAATCTATCATCATATATCTCATTTGGTGGAATTACGACATAAAAAGATCCTCATACAACCCCTATTTGGAAGTGAATAATAAGAAACTTCCTATTATAAATAGTTGATAAAAATGTCCATAATTTTTCATTTTATATCTCATTTGGTGCGATTACAAGACCGTGAGTTAATTTTTCGGTTGGCCTCCAACAAACCAAACAAAGACGGAGAGAGGAGAAAGAATGTTGTTATTCTTATGACTCTAAAATATTAGCCCAGTGCATGCCAAAAGTCTTTTATCCAAGTTGTATTATATATAAGACCCCTAAAATCATGAGTATTTATTTGGAGTTACAAATACAATCAAATTTCAGGAGACCCGTTATATTTCCACAAAGTACATGTGAAGAAGGCAATTACAAAGTTCAAATTTCCAACGTCGCTTGAGAATAAGGAACAAATTTGGCCCAAAGTTAACTAAGAATTATAGCTGGGGTATTTTAGTAATAATTCTATGACTTATTTTATTTTCTACTCCCTCCGCCCAAATTAAGAATTTGCTATTCCTTTTTGGGTCGTCTCGAATTAAGAGTCCACTCTCCTTTTTTGGACATAATCAACTATCCAAATTTCCCGATAGTGATCATGTTTTGCTCTTGTCCATTGATTGAGGTATCCTTAATCTACACAAAAAGAGATAATGACATCTGAATTTAGGACAGAGCGGGTATTTTTTTTTAGGGGGGAGAGGATGTAATTCTGAGACAGACCTCAAACATAAGACAAGATTGATACATAGGACGTGTAGATCAAGATTAAGTCAACTTTGTACATCCCAAGTACTAGGTGAGAACCAAGCATAAGCATCACATATTACCAATTTAGCTGAGAAAAATGAGTAGCCTCTAGTAATCTTTATAATAAAGCACCAATATATTTAAAAAAAAAATAAGAACAAACCTGTAGTATTGGGTCCAGACAGAATAATAATTTCCTACTCTACAGCTTTGTACCATTGCGTAAAAGTTGATCAATGAGCTACATTTTATGCAATTATCTCATCTTAGGTAATACAAAAACAAAAAATCAGTAATAGGGTGGCCACATTCACTAGAGGATATTAGAAGCTTATTCGAGAATGATTGGATCCTCCCTAGTTTTAACTCCAATCATATAAACCCTCATAGTGAAAGTTAATGGATCTAATTCTATCTCCTTATTTAGACCAATTGCCTTGGCTAATTTTGATTTCAAAATTATAAATATGAACATGGCCAAGAGAATGAAGAAAATTATCCTTCTTATCCTCACCCCAAATTTTATTTCTGATAGAAGCATTATTCACTCCATATCTTTGGCCTCAGAAAATTTCAATTTTCTTGATTATAAATGTTTGGGAGGGAATATTGTTATTAAGTTTGATATCTCCAAAGCTTTTGACACATTTGAGTGCCGCATCATTTTCAAGACTATTAAAAGCTACGGTTTTTGTGACATTTTTGTGAATAAGATCACCATTATTTTCAAATCTACTAGATTATCAATCCTCATGAATGGATATCCTTATGGACCCTTTGTGGTTTTTCATTGCAGAAGATGTGCTTATTAGGGCCATTACTCATGAAGTCTTAAATGGAAAAATCCATAATATCTCATCTCCTAAAGGTTTCAAAGCCCCCTCACATTTAATTTATGTTGATGATATTATGGTTTTTTGCAGAGGTAACAATCAATCCATTCCTAATATAATGGAGGTTTTTGATAGATGCATTGATTGCTTAGGCCAATTAACCAATAGGAATAAAGGTTCACTACTTTGGGGGTAAGGTTGTTTGAGTAGAAAGAATGATATGTGTGACTTGATTAGAAAGAAAGAAGAGAAAGCTCCATTTACTTATTTAGGGGTGCCTATTTTTAAGGGTAAACCTAGATGTGTCCACCTTCAATAGTTGCGTATAGATCCAAAAGTAAACTAGAAAGTTGGCATGGTAGAATGTTATCGATGGCAGGCATGCTTCAGCTATTAAAAGGAGTGGTTCAGCCTATGTAGGTGTATAACGTTTTTTTGTATAAATGGTCGAATTATCTTCTTAAAACATTGCAGTCTTGTATGAGATGTTTGTTATGGATTGGATCCACATCTAAGAAAAAACTTATATTTGTATCTTGGAAAAAGGGTTTGTTTACCTTTAATGAAGGAGGCTTAAACGTGAGAAACCTCAAAGAAATTAGCACGGTTGCTATTTTAAAATAGGCTTGGGACTGTTGTACCAAGATATCTATTTGTTTTGACTTCATTAAGCAAAGTTTAATCCTTTTGGAGATTCTAAATGCTACAAAGTTAGTTCAGTTTGTCCAGGTTATAAAGAGGCTTATAGTCTTACAAAATTTCATTCTAAATGGTCTATCGGAGATGGTAAATCAGTTCATCTTTTGACTCATAAATGGCTTGGAGACTCAATTTTTAATCAGTTGGGTGGCCCTATTAATGGTTTTTATCCTCTAATGAAGGTGGAAGATTGGATTACTAATAAAATATGGGATAGTTTCTGCTCCATTTGGTCTGTCTTAATCTTTCCTCTTTACAACTTATCAAATTGTGTTGGTCCAATCAAGTATTCCTCCCTAAAACTATCCCTCAATAACTCCAAGAGCTTCGAATTACATGCGAACGAATTTGTAGAACCCCCGTTTTTACTTTGTATCTTCGTCCCTTTTGAGCCATGAAAATTATTTTTGTGCTAGCACAAAATCATGCCATGCAAAAGGCAACACAAGTGGAACAAACATTTTGCATATTAATTCCTAGCCAAATCAAGATATAGATATTTCTTCTATGGTAACCCCAAATTTTGGAAGTTTCCATATCGCTGTATATGGTCAATGTGTTAAACCATTAATCGACTCATGCTATTAACCCATTTATGAATCATTTGTCTAGTCTTGTATCAAGCCACACAAAATGTTCACTCAAATTTGAGAACTAGTTATACAAAAATAGGGATGGAAATTTATCCAGGCCCGTAGGGTTACCGACCTGACCCTAATGGGAAGGGTTAAAAAATTGCTTAAAATAATAGGGGCGGGTTTGGATTTAAAAAAAATATTTATTAAATGGGGCGGGTTCAAGTTTTGTAAAAACTAGCATGTGGGCGTTTGATAAAATAAACACTTATAATTGAATTTAAATAATCATACGCGATAAAAATAAAAACTTATGTACAATATTATGGTGAATCACTTAAAAATAATGGACCCAAAATAGATACACAATTATAGGCAAGATACTACAAAATGATCCAAAAATGATTTAAAGCGAAAACGACATGTCTTTTACATGTCATGTTCATGTGAAAATTATGAATGTTATTCATAACATAGTGTCATCTGAACCATTTTTTTTAATCTTATTTTTGTTTTATCATGTTTAGTTTTATGACAAAAATATTAATTGTATTATTCATGTCATCTTTTAAATCATCCGCTTTCGATTGAGGTAAAAAAGAAAAAGATAATTTCATTTTGTATCATGTTCGTACCTCAATTAAAAAAAATATAATAAAAAGTTCTTTGGATAAAAATGGAAAAAAAATAATCAAGTTTGCCTTCAATTTACATCATTATATTATTTGGAGTCCAATATAGAAAAATATGAGTCAAAACAGATAAAAGATAAAAATGATATTCATGTTACTGTAACAATATGTTATCATACATGGAAATATACTTAAATATCGTACCTGCAAATTATAAAGAGAGAATCGATAGAGATTCAACTAATCAAACGTAATATTGAAGAAATAATTAGAAAAGAATAATTTTCTTGTCTAATAATTTCTCAATACACAGTGTTTTGATATGACAACCAATCTTTGAATTTGCAGATAAATCGATCAATATACCCGTCCAAGAGAAATTTGAAAAGAATAAGCCTCCGACCATCTCTATTTTCAGACACGACGAGTGCAAAATCATTATGCCATTTTGTCCCAAAATATAGCCATCTAAATAGTTTTTTTGTCATTTTAGCAAGCCCTGCTGGAAAGGGTCTAACAACTTGAAATAGAACATCATGTGAAGTTTTCAATGTAATAATATTTTTTACAATTTATATGAAATAAAAAAAACTTGTTCTTATCCTCATATGCAATTTGAATATATTTATCTGTGAAACTTTCAATATAATAATATTTTCATCAAAATTATCTTGAAACTATATGCATGAATTTATAAAAAAAACATTGTAGTTCCCAGTTGTATTAATAATAAGAATACATGTAAGTATTCAAAAACTAATAGGTAAGTTAGAGATTTAAGTTGAAACAGTGTTCCCAAAGTAAAGTCCTGAATGTCGTTAGTGTTTGTACCATTTGAACAAATCCACCTCAAAATGACAAAGGAATCAAGTAGCACAATATTAAATGCATGTATAGATTATAGATTAAAAAATAACTTCACAAAAGAGTTCCAGTTTTAGTTGTAAAAAATGCAACTCGATCCAATTACACCTATTTTAGGAAAAAATTTATATATACATACACTCTACTGATTTATATATAACAAAAATCTTAATGGGCCAATATGCCAAGTTCCCCTTTCAAAAACCCGAGTCAAAACCTTCACATAAAGTCTCATCTCTACTGATTTTATTTGATAATAAAGGCATATAAATTTTGTGAGACAGTGGCAACAATAAACATTATCTCTGGTGAAGATCTATAATATTTTAATTTTTTTGGATGACTTAAGTAATCGCTGGAACAATCGGATTTAAAAGATGGTAACCATAGAGAATCCATAATTCACAACAGTAGGTGGGAAATGAAAGAGACTATCAGTACTATCATCAGCAAATTTTTCATATGAGAGTTCATAGAGGTTATCCTCGTCTTCATTATTATGGACTTAGAATTGTAGGTTCGTCCCAACCTAATAGAATTCGACCACCTCCTTCACCTTCATCTTATAAATTGGGGGTCCAAGTTCACTAAATACTTGCATAACCCCCAAATTCCTATGCCAAGATAATTAAAAAAAATTAAGTTCCTCATCTAACTATGAAGACGGTTAAAGAGGAGAAAATTCCACCAAAGTTCATACGCTAAATACAATTGCATATAAACAAATCACCATTCCAGTTTTCTTAAAGAAATCTTATAAAATAATACCTGAGATATTTGCGGGGTTATGTATCCCACTTAGTACCATGGATATATATATATATATATATATATATATATATATATATATATATATATATATATATAAAATAAAGCAGGAGGGTCTTTTTGCTATGTCATACAATTATCGCCACATCATATAGCCACATCATACAACTTTATATACAAAATCTATTTCAAACCTATCTATAAGTTCTGGCTGCCACATCTTAAGTCTCCACGTCATAAATTAAACACAAATCTACCCGACACAACATATTGACTAGATTAAATCAGATGGGTTTGTATTTAAGGGTCCAAAACGAGCCATATGGAGGAGGGGTTTTTGAATCCTACGGTTTAAAATCGTTCAAATGGGAAGGATTACATTTCTGGTAGTGGGTAATTCCCATCATCAGTTACCTTATTAAAGCTACTACAAACCATCAATCAACAGAGCGCAAGGCTCAAAAAATAAGACGGGTTAATCAAACTACCCGTCTATCTCTTTCTTTTCTCTCACCTCCCTCCTCATATCACATCCACTCCCCAAATCAAATATGCACTACTACACACGATTTTCTCTCTCTCTCTCTCATACACTCACAATTCTGCAACGCCAATGGAGGAACAACCACCTCCGGCTATACCACAACCGAACGCCAAGAAATAAGCTCCACATGATTTTTCTTCAAGGTGCATATTTCTCAGGTGAGTTAATGGTTC
Source organism: Sambucus nigra (assembly GCA_949130495.1). Classification (NCBI taxonomy): domain Eukaryota; kingdom Viridiplantae; phylum Streptophyta; class Magnoliopsida; order Dipsacales; family Adoxaceae; genus Sambucus; species Sambucus nigra. The sequence goes on along the minus strand of OX422222.1, from coordinate 484,623,845 downwards.
TGAGCATTTGGTGGGTTCTTTTTATTCAATAAACTTTCTGAAACGTGATATACCCAGACAACATTTGGTGGCTTCTGTGCTTTTTATCAATTTTTTCGGTGGCCTTTTATCTATTGTTGTTCTAATCCAATATCTTTTTTTTGTGTTGTTGATAAACTTACGGTTGTAGTTGGTTTATATCACCATTTTATTTCTCACCAAACCGTAAGTTTATCCCATCCCTGATCTAACATTTTATTTTTCCTGATAAACCGTAAGTTTCTCACCATTCAATGTAGGGTTGCGGTGACTCCCGGCGGTGGGATCCATGAGAGCGGAGGGAATCAGAGCCCTCGCTCGAACCGGTCACCTGGAAGGAAGTGCTAATACCGGAGTTGGAGCCGGCGTACTCACATCTTCCATCTTTTTCTCTTTTTGTTCATCATTCTTAGTTTTAACTATGTCCTAGCTTATTTTGTTTTGAAGCTGTTACTGATTCTTGAATTTTTCAGGGTTTGATGGGCGGCGCTAGACTCTGGGAGGCATTAACTTTTTATTTGTATCTATTTTCAATATTTGTGATTTTTGTTCTTAGTGTTTGTTTAGTTTTTTTTTTTTTAATTTTTGTATCATATTTAACTTCTACAACAATAGAGTTGTGAAGCAATGATGTTTGCAGGTAGTTGTGAAGCAAAATCAGTAAATCATCAATGTGTGTGCGCCTATTTTTTTTTCCTATTTTTCTTTCATTCTATAGGTATTTAGAATGATGTCTGTTGTTATTTAGTTTATTTACTCGTTTTGGATTCTAATCAGGTTTATATTAATTTTGGTCTTCATTGTTTTTTGCAGGATCCGGATTGTGTGTACTCAGGGTATTTTCGAACCGGGTCGGCTCTAAAAGCGGGTTCTGGTTTTTCCCTTTCTCTCTCAAGTTTTAATGCCAGTTCTCAAATGTCAAGTGAAGATGGGTTGAAGAAATGGGTTAGAGAGAGAAAAAATGTGGGAATTTTGGTCATATCTCATGGGTTGCAGAAATGGGTTTTTTTCCTTTCCTGGGTTCGTCACATGAGGTTGACACCATGTACTGTTTATGTTGGAGAAAGTATTGTCTTCCCCTATTTTCTGCCCCTATTTTTTATTCCTTTTTTATGAGTTTATTTTCTCTTCTGTTGCAGCAGGTGTTTAAGCCATGTACTCTATTTTCTCGATGGGGTTTCAACATTTCTCTATTTTTTTAAAAAAAATTATTTTGCAAACACAAAAAACTTGCTCATATATGGGGGATATATCAGACGTTTTTTTAGGGCAAACATAATTAACTCTCCTCAACCTTTTGGATTTTATAATTAACTTGCTCATAATTATCTTTTTTTTTATTGATGAGTATTCATTTACCGATGACTAAGTTGATGTCATTTCGTCATTTAAAGTTGAATGTTTCAAGAAACAGTAATGCCGAAGCTTGCCATATATTAGAGAAATGCATGTCTGGCAAGGTTTAAAGTTGAATGTTTAAAGTTTGTAACCTTCAAACATTGCAATATATTATTGTAACATTCAACGATAGTATTCACATCAACCTACATTTGTTAGGAGAAAATAAATTTACAATAATGCCGAAACTTGCCATATATTAGATTTCATCTGTTTGTCTAAGTGCTTTTTTTTCAATTTAAACTGTAATTTGGCTTGAAACAAATACTAACTTTGGATAAAACAAATATATAATACAATAGGATTTGAGTGCCAACGTGTGGTCCAAAGTATACAAGTTTAGAAAAGTAAAAGTATTTGTGTGGCTTTCTGTTATAATAAATGAAGGGACACAAAGTGATTCTTTAGGTAAATAGATAACCTAACTGTACGACAGATATATGTACCAATTTACACCAAATGCGGATGGACAACACAATGGCATGGATAAAAAGAAAACTGACCAAGCCAGTCTATTCGTAATGGATAGGAAATATGACAACACGGAACTCAAAGTAATATGTATTTTATCATATTTTAGTCCGGACTTTTAAACTATTTTAAGAAATCCAAAAAATTATTTTAAATATTGTAAAATTAAAATAAATTAAGGGGTGGCGTTGGTGCGGACTTTTGAAAATAAAATAACATAAGAAAACTGAGTGTTTCAGTGACTAAATAAGTTAAAAATAATAATTTATCATTAGAATAGTTTTTTAATGCGTACTTTTTAAACAATTTTAAGAAATATAAAAATTGCTTTAAATGTTGTAAAATTAAAAAAAAAATCAAGTTTAAAAATAAGGTGTGCTGGTGGGGCGGACTTTTAAAACTAAGAGAATATAAGAAAAATGAGTGTTTGAGCGACTAAATGAGTTAAAAATAATTAAAAAAAAGAGAGAATATTGGAGTGTGTTATTTAAACCAATGAAAAATAAAAAAAAATTGTCGGATTATTTTTTAGTCAAATTTTTGTGTGTTATTTAAATATTTTGGGTGAAACATAAAAAAAATATACTCGACGTAATTTTTTTAAAATTAATTAACTGTTTTTTAAATAATTGTTTTTTAAATTAATTAATTGTTTATTTGGAGTGTCTTGATGATGTCTGTTGATGATGTGGAAGTCCACATCCTTAAGTTGCCATTTTATGTCTAAAATGTGGGTCACTCTATTATTTTAGTTTGGTTTGCCTTAAGCTTCTACAATGGTGAGTTGTTTATGGTTTAGAATTATTATGAATTATAAAATTGAAAGCATTAATTCAATGACTACCATAAACAAGTAAAATTATTTTGTATTTTGTTTAATTTTTTATTTAACAGGGAGTGCCTTTAAGCACGGGTATATCTTGGTTTCCTTAAAGCCCATGACACATATATTAGTATTAGTAATAATAAAATTTAAGTCAATTTAATTAAAAAAAATACCAGTTTAAATTAAAAAAAAATAACATTATTTTAATTGTAATAAATTAAAAAAATATTATTATATCCCTGTTCGCGTGTGGGTTCGAGTTAAAAAAAATTATTTGCAAATACAATTTATATTATTATATCCCACTTTGCGCTTGGGTTCGAGTTACAAAATTATTTGCAAATAAAATTTATATTATTATATCCCACTTTACTACGCTCATATCATGTTATCACGTGTCTTATTTTGCCCAACTTATAATTATTACTAAACGTGCTTTGCGTAAAATTGATAAGAGGGTAAATTGAGTTTGAATAGAACGTTTGGAAATGATGAATTACAAATTACAGGACCTAATTTATCACGGGAATAAATTTATTGTCGTCACGGGAACAAAATTATCGTCGTGCCATCGGCACGGGTACACCCTAGTATATATATATATATATATATATATATATATATATATATATATATATATATATATATATATATATATATATATATATCGAGAGAGAGAGAGAGAGAGAGAGAGAAAGAGAGAGAGAGAGAGAGGACAATAAGGGAACTCAAATGTATATAGAAGTTTGTGAAGGGCAGAAGAGAGAACCCCTTCCATGCCCTAATACATACACCTTTGAGTGGGAAGATTATGAGATAATGAAGATGTTTAGGTACGAAAGATGAAAGGTTGGTAGAGAAAGAGTCCATCATTTGCATGGATGGAGAGAGAGACATTAATGCACTCCCGACTGATGATATATGAGTGGGTTTATAACCGTTGAATTGTTATTTGTTTATTTCACAAAGGGTTAACGTTAAAATTGACACTTTTGGTTTTAGGTTGTGCATTTATTGCTATTAAACCTCTAATGCTATTGTATTAGGGGTATAACTAGGTTTTAACCCCGCGCGAGGCACGGGCGCTATTAATAGGATTGTATAGGTTGTATAATATTCTTACTCCCACAATACAGATGAGATCATTTGAGATCGTGTAATTCAAATACACTTGGAAGTTATGCACTATGCAGTAATTAATTTATATGAAAGATTACCACAGAGGATTATCAATTGTATATCATTTACTCAAGATAACCCAAATTTAAAGTTCATAAAACTAGATCAACTCAATAGAAAGCAATTGATAGTCTCTTGTAATATATTTCTCACCATCCAATGAAACGATGCTTGTATGTTTTTAGCATTTGGCCTTTATTCGTAAGAAGCCAATGAGAATGTATTAAGTTAGATTGGGAAGATTTTTTTTTTGGAATTAGAAACTGTAAATAGATATTATGATTAATGTATGTGTTTGAGTGATTGAAAGATGAAAGTGTAATTACCTATAATATTATTGGAATGGGATTTCGATCATGAGCTAAGTCTATAGCAATTCCATTATTTTCTCATGGAAAAATAAATATCCTTTGTTGAATTACTTGTAATATTATTGGAATGGGATTTTGATCATGAGTTAAGTCTATATCAATTCCATTATTTTCTCATGGAAAAATAAATATCCTTTGTTGAGATGCAAATAATCGCAACAGGTATGTTTAGGTTCATGGTTGGTAGAAATAGAAAATGCTTACTAAATTTGCATGATTTTTTATTTGATGAAGTTGGTGCGGAGTCAATCTCATCATCGGACTAAATTGTGATTGATTTTGTTGATCCTTAATGGCCCAGATAAATGATATGTATGAGGAAATAACAATTAATCGAATGGAAATTAGCTATAGGATGGGAAGGAAATATTATTTACTTGATATTCATTTGTGGTGATGGACTTATTCTCTAGGAAGTTGTGTCCTTTGGCAATTTTGGTGACCGTGTAGCTACGGTTTCCATCTTTAAAGTTGTACTTATCAAGCTTGATGTTGAAGACATACGTCGCTCCCAAAATTTTATTGATGACTGTAGGGACTTTCATTTCATTATGGTCCTATATATGAAAAGAAATGAGTAAATTTACTAAAAGTAGATAATAAGAGAAATTAATTTATTTGAGGTAATACCTTTTCGACCAAGAATTTTTTCATCTTCTTTATCGAAAATCACGAACGTAGTTGAGCTCATTGCATCCCTGACTTCGACACCCAAGAGATATCTTCGGGGAAATTTTAAAAACAATAGTTTAGTAGATGTTTTATATGAGTAAATGAAAATGGCTTACATATCTCGGTTTAGGGAATTTTGGTTCAATGTTGCAATAATCGCAACAAAATGTTGTAGATAGTGGCATACACTTTCTATTGCAAACAATGCAGGATAGGTAGCACCAACCATATTGTGTATCAAGCTCAATGATTTGGCTTTTCACGAAATGAATAGAGTCTATATGTGTATAAGATGTTATATTTTTTGTAATGTTCGTAGTTAATAAACTGTATATGTATTGAAATTAGTATATAAGTTTACATACCTCCATGTTGGAATTGGATGTAATTGCCAAAATTTCATCTATTGTTTTTATTTCAGGCATATGATGAGATGTTTCCCCCATTTGGCTGATCTCGTAACTTCTCATCGAAATACTGAACAACGATTTCACATCAGTCTATCTAGCATTATATACATTTATAAATTAAATATGTTATAAAATAAATATTTAATGCATAACCTTTGAAAGATGAAACTTCTGGAATATCTAAGTTGATGTAAACTTTGCTCGCATTCGTTGTTGAGAGTGATCAAATACCTGGTAAATAGGATATCGCAAAATATTATAAAGTCAAGTTTTCTTTTACTAAATTAGAAATATAAAGGTAATTTAGATTATTAAGCGATGTTGAGAAATAAAGTGCTATATATATTAAAATATCTATACATAAATTATAGTTTATTAGCATGCACAATCTATAAACATAGGGTATAAGTATATCTACTATACCTTTCAAAGATTGACATGAAAATTGATTTGTATTGGGTTGTCCTTCCAAGTGTAAAATTTATGTTACCCCTTAAAAAGACCATTAGCAACTGTTTAGGTACGTCGGTAGTTTGATCTGTGAATAAGATTGAATAGGAATCGCTTGAAATACATAATTCTCCTGTAATGTGTTAACAGGTTAATAATTATAGTCGGGTGGGTATATTGGTTTGACGATCTATTAAAAATAGTAGAGGAAACGCTACCAGAATTTTATTACAAATGTGTTATTTGTGTTTCCAAAGGAAACTCGTGAAATAATAAAACGTTTCCAAAGGTATTCCTTTCATGTGTGTTATTATTATTACTTGTAACAATTCAGCCACATCTTGGATTTTGAGCTGGTAGCCTGGTACGCTTGAGGAAGAAAAAGTTTTTTTACTTCCCTAATATAATGTCAAAATTAGATTTAAAAAAATAGACTTACCCCCCCCCCCCCCCCCCCCCCCGATCATCATCCCTCTTCCACCTTATCCATTGACTTTCTTGTACCTTATGCATACGGGGTAAGTCTAATTATTGGACTTCTCAGAAGGTATCTCTAAATACAAAATTATATATCAGGGGGGAAAGTTTTAAAAAAAATTATTTTGCATTAGTGGATCTTAATTGGGGATTGTAGTTAATAACTATGGACTGAATTATGTCAAAAACATGATATATTTTAATCATATCCAGTATAGATGCAGAACTCTCAATCACACAAAAATGATCATTATCACCAAACATGAGCTTTCTTATTATGAGACTACTCCCTTAGAAGAAGCACGGATATGGACATGGACACGGGTATCGTGTCTAACACGACAAGGACACACTGGCACGACAAATCTTAATAAATTAGGATACGTGACACGTTAATAAATAAATCTATTTTTAACAATTTATATATCGAAAACAAAAAAAATGAAAATAAAAGAAAAAATAAATATGTTGGACTACATATTAACAAGGATGGATTAATATTTAAAGTTGAACATGGAAATGGGGGTCTTTTAAGATAATAACTTTCAAGGATAACCATTTAAGTATTACTACAGCGGATCAAAAATATTTAAGTGCCATTACGGGCATAATCTTTTAATAGATGAAGCCAAAATGATGCCACCAATCTAACTTATATGTTTATATAGTGTTGATAAGTGTCGAACAAGCCGACCCCAAATAATTGGGAAAAGGATTTGAGGAAAGAAGTCTACCAACATGGACTCTATTCGTGATCTTCTACTTCTAGATGACATGTTGTCCTTAATGTCTCCTTATCGACCTCAAATACTTATTTTTCACGTATCGGATTCAATATCAAGAAAATGGTGAGAACTCGTAGCCGGAGCTAACCTAGGATGAAGTGGTTCCTCGGGAACACACGCAGTGGGCTCAATAGGTGTAGGCTCAGGCATAAATAAGTATTCTATGGAAGGGGGAAGGCGAACCTCAATGGTGGGTTCGAGAGGATATAGTGGTGTGGGATCAGTCTCAGAATCAATGGATACATCAACACAATTGTCAATTTGGGGCCCGGACCACGGAGTGGTCTCAATGTCGATATTCTCAGGAAGATAGGGTTGGTCACACTCAAAATTAGTGGCACAAGATGACGCATCATCGTTCCACATGGGGCAATATTGGGTTGACTTAGGGTGAAATCCGACTCGTTCGCACACTCAAATGCAGTAAACCTGTGTTCAAGCCGTTGAAGGGCCTCATTTTGAGATTGAAGAGTGTGCGCGAACTTGTGTAAGAGGCTCTCGAGAGCGTATGTGCAAGGTGGTTGTGAAGTGTCGGTCGATGGCGATGGTGGGTGAGGTGGACACAACTCTCTAGAAACACTAGGATGTGGAGAATACTCATATGAAGTGTGTGGAGCAAGGTCAAGTGTAGCATTCACGGGAGAAGCATCTCCGTGAGGGATAAAAGTGTGATCAGCATGAGGAGCATATGAAGGGAACTGATAGGTATGAGGTGCACAAGGTAGCGATGATGACTGTTGGAAACCAAAAGGATCCACAACATGGGGTTGGGATTCATATTGCATGGAAGGATGATCAGGCCTCCATGAATAGCTCGGGTACTCATACCCCTCGACATTAGATATGTCATGACAATACGTCGAGGGTGGGTCCAAAACAGTGTCATATGGATACAGATGGAGAGAATATAAATGGACACTCATGGTACAAGTGATCACTAAGGAAGCAGTGTGTGCACGGCGAAGCATGTGATGGGTTGACACTCGTCACCGAAGGCGGTGGAAGATGAGATGTGTGCATGGACGACACAGGAGTATCAACGGTGTGCGTTTGAGAGTTAAAGCCGTGAATTAATGAATCAAGGGTCGATTCAGGCTTATCATCAAACAAACTTTGAGAGAATGTGAAATGGCCAAAGTATTCTCATAAAGGAAGTTCTTCGGCCATGACAAGAGGAATATTTTTTTGGTTTTCAAATATTTTTCAAAAGAAAATAAAATCTTTTTGTGATTTTTGAAAATAAGAAAAGGAAAATCTTTTTGGTATGTTAAATATGGGAAAAAATTGGGATATTTGAAAATAAAAGAAAATAGTTTTGGGTTTTTTTCGGAAAAAGGGAGAAAATAGACTATGGATGTGATCGAACTAATGAAACCCGACTACCAAAATAATGGAATTGGACACACACGAGTCAAGAAAAAATCCGAACGAGCACGTAGCCAATTATTATCTTCAAAATTAGTAAAAGGGGTAGTCAAATTTTAATTAAGTCCGCGAGCGACAAAAATCACGGAATTTATCTTTGGGATCGCCTGTTGCAAAAATGTGTTCCTACGGGGTTAGCTAGTTGATTGATTTTAAATTTAATGACAGCTAGGGTAGCACACAATGGATAAGCGAGTGAGTCGGGTGATGAAATCCCTTCTCATTTTGATGACCGAATCCAGGTCTTAGGTAAATTAATTCATCAAACCATGCAATTTAAGTGCGATGCAGAAATTAAAAGCATATAGGAGCAATTAATCAACAAAAAATGAACTCGCTGGCAGGAGAGTTGCGAGGGATTAAATATTGTACCTCCCACGGCTTTTACACACGTGGGGTGAAGACCAAGTTGAGTCGACCGGGGGGAAATCTCACATATCTCAGTCTTCCCCGGGAGTCCTACCGACCCAAAGTAGAGAGGCTTCAAAATCCTCGCCTTTGGACGCCCTCTCTCTACCTTGTTCGGTTTCCCTTTTCGCTTTTTTTTATGGAATAATTATTACAAAATAATATGGTGTCAAAATGCACCCTAAATAGATATACAATCTTAAAAAAAAATCCCATACAACCAGTCTAAGGAGGAGGGAGGACGAAGAACTACGCTAAAAAAGATAAATAAAATTACAAGTCTTCAATCATGTCTCCACGTCAAGAAAGCGGCAACGACGCCATTTGATAAGAAGCTTTTTTATATACCCGACAACGGCGCCATTTAATAAAGAAGCTTTTTGCGTATATATCATTGTAGTGAAAAATCCACTCTCAAAATTCCCTTGAGTACCTACAAAACTTGTCTAAAAATAACTCGTATTGCGGTAAGTACGGGTATCAATCCAACTTTCAAGGTGAGACAATTAATGTGAAAACGTGCAATTCCAATTTTTTTTTATTAAAATATTTTTTTATTTTTTATTTTCAAAAACATTTTCAAGGGAAAAATTAACTAACAAATGCTAAAAATTATAAAAAGACTAAATAATGACAAAGAATGTGCAACCGAGTGTGAAATATGTGAGAAGATCAAGAGATGGGATTACACAGCTTCTTCAATTATTTTAATTTCTCAATTTATTAATTTGAAATATTTTGAGATAATATTAAATCGATAATCTAACTCTCGTTAAAATTTTAAATTTAATAAAATCTTTTTCAGAAAATTAATTTAAAAATGTCACACAATGAAAAATTAGGACTTATACTATTTTCAGAAAATTACCCGCTAGGATCAATTTAAAGAAAACAATATCAATCCCCAAATTTCAATATCAAATCAATATTCAAATATCGAAAAAACCTATCTCTAGTCCGATTCCTAAATTCAAACATTAATTTACTTGTAGTCCCCGATTTTATATTTCTTTAAGAAATATATAATTTCCTTTTTATGAAATAGATGCGGAAGCGATGAGATGGTTCAACTTAAAACAAATTTACACCAAATTTTAACTTCTATGTCAAATTAGAATTAGACCGAGTGAAATTAACTCACAACACACACACAATTCAAATTTCACTTAAACCAAGTTAATTAGTCCTAGAATTTGCCTACGTCATATTTATCAATATTTCCAAATTAGGCCAAACTAGTTTAAGTGATAGACTTGAATTAAATAAACACTTTCCCAAATTTAATTAACACCCAATAAAATTAAGTGTGACAATTAAAATCATTTTTATCTTGAATTATCCTAAGCATGAGTTCTAAGTTGTTATGCAAGATAAAAATAAATCAATCACACTACGCCGCGATGTACGAGGAAAAACGCAAGATGGGAAACAACCTTGGACGGCCCTAGCCTCAAATCCACTAAGTATGGAATTTACACTTACAAGACAAAGGACTTACATCACACGACTCGATCCCTCTCAAGCCTCGACGCTCCTTCTTGTAAACACCTCCACTTAGCGAATAATCCCGGAGCTCCACCGCGGTCTCAGAATCCACCGATCGGACTTTATGTGGTCACCGTCACCCGAACTAGGAGCCTTTCTCCAAGTGGGTAAATCACGAAAACTTCTTCTTCTTTGTGGGATTTAGAAGCAAACCCAAACTTCGCTTCTTCAATGGTGTAGAGAAAATCAGTGCAAAAACTCCAAGCAAGATGTATATATATATATATGAACTTGGATAAACAAAATAATGGGTGTAAACTAAAGTGTATATTGATTTTCTTTGAAAATTGACACTTTAAAACAATGAACTTTTCCCTAATCTTTCCCTCAAACACTCTCTAAAGGTTGGTAGGATATGAAAAGTTAAGTTGGAAAAAGTTGCTCGTGCACATAATAAGTTCTGAAAAAGTTAGTGGGGAAAAACAAGTGGGAGTGGGCAAAACTGCTCAAAACAGCCAAAAAACCCATTCCCGCCAAATCTCGTTCGAACGACATTTCGTTCGAACGACATTCTCGTTCGAACGAGTCTTCTAACGAAGTTCCAGTATGGACTCATTAGAAGCTCGTTAGAATGACCATAGCATTCGAACGACATTTCGAACGAGGTTCCAGTATGCCATAATGGGAAGCCGTTGGCAGTCTCGTTCGAACGACACTTCGAACGAACTTACAGAATGTTCAAAAATTCTTCTTAAGCCTAGAAACTTTTATATACTTTATATATAAGTTTTAGTAGAAAACATTCTTAAAACGAAACATAATTTTAAAAACCTAACACCCAATATAAACAGTTCCAAGCTCCTATATATATATATATATATATATATATATATATATGTAATGCATTCATACCTTGGGAGCATGGAACCGCTGTTGATGACGTAGAAACGAGGCACTTAAAATCGGCAAATTGATGAAGATTTATACACTTGGACGCTACGTCTACAACGAACACATCATAGGCTTGAAAGATGATCAATATACTTTATCCTATGACTCAAACGTTTTTGTCCAGAATTGAGCAAAAATAACAAAGGACTCAATTTAAGATTTGCGTCCTTACAAATCTCCCCCTCTGGCTATTCCGAGACAAAAACCAACAAAAATCCTAAAGGGCCTAACTCTCGTTACATAAATTAATTGGTGATACTTAAAATTAATTTACGTAGAAATATAAAATTAATGAAACCAATTAATTAAAGTAACATCATATGCAGTGCATCCAACCCCTCGAACGGGGTGTTTAGCCAAACATTCTCATGTGTGCATAAACAACAATAGATAATGTGTTAAGAAGGAAATAAATTAAAAAGAGAATGTAGAAATACAATACGTAATTTTTTCCCCAAATTTGTCTTGAAATACGCCTTGACATGCGTCCAACTTCTTCACAATTTTCAGCACTTGATTACAAAAAGAAGAGTAGAAACTAAACCTAAAAATTATCCTAAAGCTAAACTAATTTTTTTTGTATTTTACTAAAAAAAATTATGAATCTAAACTGTACATAATATACACAGTGTTTCTCTCTCCTTGCGTCTCTTTTTGTTGCCTGATGAGAGTCTTTTTTATGAGAAGCCCTTGCCCTTGTTTTATTAGCCACAAAGGTTTTGTTTTGGGTTGAGAGATATTGGTGGGATTTTGAGTTGCCAAGTTAAGGATTTCTTGGAGATACTTATTAACAATGGATTTGTTCATGATTTTATGGAGATATGGATCAATTGGAAGTGGAAGGTCGCAGGTTTGATTCCGAAATCGCCGGAGTGGGTCGGGTTGTCTCGGGTCTGGACAAATAATGGGTCGCTGGTGATTGGGTCGTGAGGGAAGAAGGCACCGACGAGCTCGAGTTTGAGATGGTCCGAACAAGGGTTCGGGTTTCGGTTTGCTGGTTGTCCGAATAAGTTTTGAGGTTGGATCTGGGCCAAGGTCGCGTAGCCGGAGGTAGTCAGGATCGGGTTGGGGAGATCTGTCCATCAGCGATTACGTTTCTGGTTCAGGCGGCAGTTATGCCGGTCGGGTTGGGGTAGGTCGAGTCGCCGGCGAGAGGGAGGTGAGGCGCTGGTGGTTGGTTCTTGGGTTTCCAGAAACGGGTTTGGTTGAGAAGCAGGTGAAGGTTTGGTGTAGTTGTTGTTTTGTAATGGAGGGTTGATGAGAGAGGGAGAGAAAGAGGTGTTTTGGGGAAGAAGATGAAAGGGGGGGGGGGGGGGGTTGGGTGTGTGAGGGTGTAGGAATTTAGGTGAGGGTGTAAGTAGGTTAATGTGTGAGTGTAGGATTTGAGGTGTGAATGGGTTGTGTGTGCGTTTAATTTGGACACCTAAAAAAATAACATAACTAACTAACTAACTAAAAATAAAACTACTAACTAAAAAATTAAAATCAACTAAAAAAAATTAAAATCCTAACCAAAAAAAATTCAAATAATAAAACAAAAGAAATAAAAGTAAAAATCTCATAATCAAAACTAAAATCCTAAAAAATTGTAAAATCTAATAAAATAAAAATAAATGAAATCCTAAAAACTAATCCTAATAAAATAAAATAAAATAAAGACTAATAAAAATAAAAATAAAAATAAAAATAAAAATAAAAAATACACTAATAAAAATAAGATATAAAAATATGCAAATAAATTTTAAAAATCCTAAATAATTCTAAAATAAAACGACTCAAAAAAAATCTAAGAAAATCTAAAAAGGTACAAACTCAACACACACAGGCTCGGGTGATGAATTGGGCTCGGTGTAGGCTTAGGTTTGGGTTACGGGACTGTTTCGGGGCATCGGATCACATCGAGGCAATCTCAGAATGGACTTCTTATTTCACGGTCTCCTTTGATTTCTTTGATGCAAGCTTTTGACGGCTATTGAATCGCAATTGCACTGATTTAGCATTATTTGTACCCCAACTGCGTATTGACCTGCAAAACTGATAAAATACGAACATAAGGCCAATTTTAATTAAAACGAGAGAATAAAATGCATTTATTCGGGGCATAAATTATACCCTTTTGGGTGCTTATCAATATATAACGTTAAAAGACCTATTTTATATTTGTGTGATACATGCCTTTAATGTAGAAAAATTATAAAAGGATAATGAATATATGTATTTTATTTGTAGAATATTTGAGGTCAAACAAATACTTGCATATAAAATTGAAATGCAAAAAGAAGAATATTTAATGATGAAGTAGTGGGAATTAAACAAACAAAAAGAATAGAACACACACACAAACACACACACATATGTATATATCTTAAAAAGTATTTTTAAATATAAATTATTTTTTTAAACAATACTATTTTTTATAAAATCAAAAATATATAATTTTTTTTTATAAAACTATACTTTTAACCTTTTTTTGTAATTTTTTTTACAAAACTTGATTTTATAAAGATAAGTATAAAATATTTTATTATGTATAAAAATTGTATTTTTATAAAGTAGTTTTTCTAAAAACTCTTGTTTTTGACTTCATTTCTTTACATAAATTGCATTTTAAAAGGTTGTTTTATTAATATACATATAATTTTTTTAAGGAAAATATGTTTCTATAAAGTAATGTTAACGTTTAGAATCGAATATAAACTATACACCTTTTTTAAAAATACAACTTTTATATATAATAATGTAAGGACATTTTGTCCATTATTTATATGTATGTCATAAACCGTTACATCTTTGAAGAAATTCAAGATCACATCGTCATCAACGGATCCGAATATCAAAGAATTCAAGGAATAAGTTTTCTTGTCTACTGGACCGATCCGCACCGAACCAATTCGCCAACGAAATGATCAGCCTCAAGTCGGAACGATCCGCTTATGCTTCAAACCAATAAACCCCAGACCGATTGCGAACTGAAGAAGCCCTATTAAAAAAAGAACCGATCCAACTTCGGATCATTCCGGATAGGAATCGGACCGATCCGCCTGGGATAAAATCGTGCAGATCGTGTTTAGATATTTTTGGCCCAGGTTTTCTTTTATAAACCAACATCGGGGATTTGTTTTCTAAGACTTTCATAGACGATTTTCAGAGTCCAAAAACTCTAAGTCTTCACCTTTGTGAGTCCCAAGACTCATGTTTCGATTCACACAACTTTTCAAACCCTTGTGAATCTTTTTGCAACCTAAGAACACAATCGTGTGTCTGTTCATACCCTTGTGGAGAAGACCGTACTTTTTCTTCATTGTTGCCCTCCTGGAAAGGGAATGTTCCAGCCACCGACTACAGATCTGACGCCTACGGGTAATTCTGTGTCACTGTATTTTCATTGTAATCCGAGAAATTGTATGTTACAATATTATAATGAAAATAAATGGTTTTGCCCCTTTGGGGGATTTTTCCTCACATGTGTGTGTTTGAATGTTCTTGCATGTTTCATCATCTTGTTCAACCACATATAGATGCATGTTTAGCACTTCACTAATAAAACTGTGTTTAATTAAATAATATCTCTCTTTAGATGCACGCGCACTCTTTCAAATTGGTATTAGAGCCAATTACACAACTTTATCGTGTAATTTTTTGCAAAAATTTTCTAAGATATCAATATTCAGAAAAATTGATTTCTGAAAACGAGTGTGTTCATAACGGAGAAATTATATAATAAAATGCCAGTTTTTTACGGGACAAACTATGCATACTGGAAATCACGCATGAGATCTACATTAAAAGCCACTGATGAACGTGTCTGGATTTTAGTTAAAAGAGGGTGGACACCTCCCTCCGTCACTGTTAAAAACGTGATCAATTTAAAACCTGTCACCTCTTGGTCTGAAGAAGAATTTAAATGGTCTTCTTTTAATTCTAAGGGTTTAAGTGATATTTCTGGGTCTGTCACACCTGATGAGTTCAAACGCATAATGACGTGCACCACATCAAAAGAGGCATGGGATGTTTTGAAACTTACCCATGAAGGAATTAATGCTGTGAAAGAGTCTAAACTGCAAAATTTAACAACTCAATTTGAAACCATCACCATGCATGAAACTGAATGTTTTGATGATTTTTATGCTAGGCTATCTGATATTGTTAATGCTTGCTTTAATCGTGGTGAAAACATTTATAATGCTAGAGTTGTTAAAAAGATTCTTCGCTATCTTCCTAAGCGTTTTATCCCTAAAGTCACCGTGCTAAATTCTATGGGTAATTTAAATATGCTAAAATTGGAGGAACTTGTAGGAGACTTGCAAACATATGAAATTGATATGTTTCCTAAATTTGCTAAAACTAAAGATAAGGGAATTGCACTTAATGCCCAAGAGAGAAAGAGTGAGGGGTCGGCAAGAAAGAGGGGAGAGTCATCTAGAAAAAGAGAGACAGATATGTCAGATTCTGAGTGTGATTTCGACTTAGATGATTTGGCTCTTTTTGCTAAAAAATTCAAGAGAATTCTCAAATTCAAGAAAAATGGAAATTTCAAAGATAAAAAGAATTTTGAGAAAAATAAGTTTGAAAAGAAAAATGAAAAAGTGTTTAAAGATCATCCTAAGAAAGAAAGTGAGAGATGCTTTGAGTGCGACAGTAAGGGTCATAGAGCTTTTAAGTGTGCTACTAAGCTGAATAGAGAAAAGGGCAAAGGTGTCCTTAATGCTACCCTTAGTGATGATAGTGAGGTCGAGTAGGTGGATTATGGAGACGAGTCACCGCATGAGTGTAACTTCACCGCATTCATGGCTATTCATGTGAGTACTTCTAGTACTCCCTACGACGATGAGGATGCTGCATCATAGGGACACCTTGACAGTGAGATCAATGTGAGTGAGGGGGAGGATGACACAAGTGAGAGCGAGAGTGATATTCAACGCGCCTACACTGAGTTATATTCTGAGTCATTTAAAACTAGAAAGCGTAACATAGCGTTAGTTCTTAAGATCACCAGTTTAGAGGAAGATTTAAGAAAAGGGAGAGAAAGAGAGAGAGAGTCCTCCACCTGCACCACCTTGAGAGAGAGAGAGAGAGAGTCTACCTGTGTTGTGAAAGAGAGTTTGTTTCGAGAGAAAGAGAGTTGTTTTGAGAAAGAGAGAGAGGACTTGACTAAACAAGTGGCTAGTTTTACGAGTAAGCTTCATTCCTTCATGGAGACTCAAAAGAAAATTGAAGCCTTTATTACCCAGCTTACTCATGATCTGGAGATAGCATGGGAAGTCAAGGTACAAATTGAGGATAGATCTGAGAAAATGGGAAAGATGCTCCTCAGCCCCGCTTTAGGTTTTGGTGATAGGCAGGGAATAGGTTATGATGGTGCCTCCACGTCCCAAATTGCATCTGGACCAGTTCCTGAGTTTACTACGACTCCTTATGGCCATCATCAAAATCCTCGAAGGAGAGTTCGACCAAGAAAAACAAACCAAGGTTCGCCTTTGACTGTGTTCTTTTGTACTTATTACAAAAGAAAAGGCCACCTCAGGGAGTTTTGCTATAGTATGGGTCGGACACGACGTACTACTACTCCACCTCAGCATACTGATGATTTTACCAGTCTGAGAGAGCGAGTTGAGTTTTTAGCTGCCTCGTCTCAGAGTTTGATGGAGGAATTTCGACGGATGTCTTTACCATCAGTGA
Source organism: Sambucus nigra (assembly GCA_949130495.1). Taxonomy (NCBI): domain Eukaryota; kingdom Viridiplantae; phylum Streptophyta; class Magnoliopsida; order Dipsacales; family Adoxaceae; genus Sambucus; species Sambucus nigra. The sequence goes on along the minus strand of OX422222.1, from coordinate 484,606,840 downwards.
ATGCTTCTCACATTTCGGCTAAAACTAACAACAACAAAGGTAAACAAAATGTCACCACTTCTTGGGTGACTAAGAAAGATAAGAAAGCCCTTGTTGTTCATATTACTCTCAAAGCACATAATACCTCACAGTGGTATTTTGACAGTGGGTGCTCCAGACATATGACAGGTGGTGCCTCATTTTTTACATCTCTTGAGGATTATCAGGATGGCAGAGTCACCTTTGGAGATGGGAGCAAGTCTAGAATTATAGGACGTGGTACTGTAGAGTTACCAGGATTTCCTAAGCTAGAAAATGTTTTATACGTCAAAGGTTTGAAAGCAAACCTTCTCAGCATTAGCCAGCTGTGCGACGCTGACTTTGCCGTAAAGTTTGACCGGTTGCGTGTAAGGTCTATAATCAAGCCAGTAAAATTTTAGTGCAAGGGGTGAGGACCAAGGATAATTGCTATGGGACTGAGCCCACATCCTCACTTGTCTGCAACAGCGCCATGATCACTCCTATGGATTTGTGGCACCAACGTCTAGGTCACGTAAATATTAGAGATCTAACTCGCTTAGCTAAAAAGGACCTAGTACGTGGCTTACCATCTCTTGGAAGGCCAACTTCGACGTTTTGTGGGCTCTGTCAGTTGGGAAAACAAATTTGTATCCCCCATAGGGGTTGCATTCTATTACCACCTCTCGTGTACTGGAGCTTATTCACATGGATCTTATGGGTCCTACTCGTACTGAGAGTCTGGGTGGTAAGAGATATATCCTCGTGATGGTGGATAATTTCTCCAGATACTCAATTGTAGGATTTCTGAGGGAGAAATCTGATGCTATAGAGTTTTTAATGACCAAGTTTCGTGTCCTGCAAAATCAACACGGAGTCACTATTAACAGGATACGTAGTGACAGCGGCACTGAATTTAAGGAAGCAAAGGTAGATCTTTATTGTGATAGCTTTGGGATCAAACATGAGTTTTCTACTGTGAAGACTCCTCAGCAAAATGGGATTGTAGAGAGAAAGAATAGGACGATCTATCAAATGTCTAGATCTATGCTTCTAGGTCGTAATGTTTCTAGGAGATTTTAGGTAGAGGCAGTGTCTATTGCATGCCACACGGTGAATAGGGTTTATATGCGTCCACACACACTTAAGACGCCTTATGAATTGTGGACTGGCAAGAAACCCAACCTTGCATATTTTCCTATTTTGGGGAGTAAATGCTACATCCTACGGGATCGAGAGCAATTAGAAAAGTTTGAATCCCGAAGCGACGAGGGAATATTATTAGGCTATTCATCGAATAGTAGAACGTACCAAGTTTTTAACCTGAGGAGCTCTAAGGTTATGGAGTCAATAAACGTCACCGTGTAAGATGATGATCCTCCGACGGTTATTGATCCTAACCTACAGTGTCAGGATGAGGACTTTTCTGGCCGTGATTTACTTATCCCTCACCCACACTCTGTGGACCATACTCCTGTGTTAGGGGACAGACATGCTTGGGTTTGCAAGATTCATGACCCTACATCCATTATAGGTGATCCCACTCTTGGGGTCAAGACTCGTGATCACCTAGAGAACGTCGCTAGCCACTTTTTCTACACGTCCAAAGTTGAGCCCATGAATCACAAAGAAGCACTCAAGGATGAACACTGGATATCTGCTATGCAAGATGAGTTGCTTCATTTTAAAAAGAATAATGTCCGGGAACTAGTCCCCCGACCTAGTGAGACTAATGTGATAGGTACCAAGTGGATTTTTAAGAATAAAATGGATGAAAATGGTACCATAAGCAGAAACAAGGCTAGGTTGGTCGCTCAAGGCTACACACAGATGGAGGGTGTAGACTTTGGGGAGACATTTTCTCCTATTGCGAGGCTTGAGTCCATCCGCTTACTACTCACCATCGCATGTCATCTACGTTTTAAGTTATATCAGTTGGATGTCAAGAGTGCCTTCGTGAATGGCATTTTATAGAAGGAGGTTTATGTGGAACAACCAAAAGGGTTAAAAAACCCTAAGCACCCGGAACACGTCTATTATCTGAGAAAAGCCTTGTATGGTTTGAAGCAAGCACCTCGTGCTTGGTACGAAAGGCTTACTTCCTATCTCTTAGCCCGTGGCTTTAAGAGAGGGGGAGTTGATATGACACTGTCCGTCAGGAGAGATGATGGTGCTATTTTGGTTACCCAGGTCTATGTGGATGACATAATCTTTGGATCCACATGCTCCCAGAATGCTCACCACTTTGAGGAGGAGATGAAAAGTGAGTTTGAGATGAGCATGCTAGGTGAGCATACCTTCTTCGTTGGTCTTCAGGTTCTTCAGCTAGAAAATGGGATGTTCATCTCCCAATCCAAGTATGCTAGAGAGCTAGTGAAGAAATTTGGTTTAGACTCCGCTAAGCATGCTCGTACACCTATGAGTACTTCTATCAAGCTTAGTAAGGACACTTCAGGCAAGGACGTAGAGCAAACCTTGTATTGGAGTATGATAGGTAGTCTTTGCTACCTGACTGCCAATCATCCCGACATAGCCTTTAGTGTTAGAGTTTGTGCGCGATATCAGGCGTCCCCAAAAGAGTCACACTTACTCGTTCTAAAATGTATTATCAAATACGTGAGTGGGACTCTCTCATATGGTATTTGGTATTCCTTTGATACCAATGATCGTTTGTCCACTTATTCAGATGCCAATTGGGCCGGGGATGTAGACGGTTATAGGAGCACTTCTGATGGGTGTTTCTATTTTGGTTCTGCTCATGTCTCCTAGTTGAGCAAGAAGCAAAACTCCATCTCTTTGTCCACTGCGGAGGCTGAGTACATCGCTGTCGGGAGTTATTGCACGCAACTCATGTTGATGAAGCAGATGCTGGAGGATTATGGGATTTCACAGGACATCATGACCATTTTCTGTGATAACACGAGAGCAATACACTTATCCCGCAATCTCGTCCAGTATTCGTGCATAAATCACATCAGGATACGCGAGCACTTTATACGTCAGTTAGTTGAAGAGAAAGTCGTATCCCTGAGTTTCGTTCCCACCGATCGTCAGTTAGCCAATATTTTCACGAAACCTTTAGATGCCCTTAGATTTAAGAGTCTTAGGAAGTCTTTGGGGATTTGCACAGTTGACTGAGGGGTTGGATCGTGTCTAGCATAGGATTAATTGTCATTTTCATATCATCTGATTCCTATTGCTAGCTTGTATCTTTAGTTTGTTTTTTAATTTCTTTTTTCTTTTTTTTTAGATAAAAATTTAGAAAAGCACAAAAAGATTTTATTTTAATAAAATTTTTGAAAAATCCAAAAAGATATTTTTTCTTTGTACCTTTTATAGACGAGCATTTAAGATAGCCAAGTCACAAACTTCACTTCATATTTCCATGTGACAGTTTGATAGAGATTTGAGACGCTACATCATTTCATTCATGTGCTTTACATTGTTTGGAGTCTTTGAGATGTGATTAGTGATATCTTTCTACATGTTTGACTCATATCTCCTTTATTGCACACATGCACTATTTTATTTGATTATTGCACTTGTCTATCACATATTGGCTTAAGTGTTTCCATCTCAATTCTATCTATACAATGTACAATCTGCGATAAAACTTGACAAGATTGGAATGCATATAAAAACCATTTTGGTGAGACTGTGTGTTTAATTGAGAACGTGGAGGTGATGCGAAAGGTAATTATCTATCCTTTGTGCAAAAGCCACCGTTAAAAAGGACCTAAAAAATTGAGGAATTTTATTATCCGAGGTCCAAAGAGGTTAAAAGAGACCGAAAAATTTAAAGGCAATAAAAAGCAATTCATGCCAAATATGGGCCATTAGGTTTCACCATCAAGTCTCCAAAGTTTGAAAATTTAGATTACCTCTATTCAAAATATACATCTGAGGGAGTTTGGTTGGAGAATTTAAACGGGTTTGCACTTCCTTGAAAGTCCTGAAAAAGCATGAAATTGTTTTGGACGTTATTGGTGTGGAAATCACTTTGAGCTTTGATTTGTTGATTTGATTAAGTCAATGTCTCGTACCATTTTTTTTACACCTAAGGAAGCATTTGAGTTCATTCGTTAGGAGTATCCAATATTCATCATGCACATATTTCATGTTTGTATGCATTGATTTTCCTATCGAATTTGATCACACCCCTACATTTACACTATCATCAACTTGGTTGTTTTGTGTTCGTTCATGGTGTGATTTTTTATTTGTTGAGTTTGAAAAAATTTGAAATTTTTTAAAAATAGTAGTTTATTCCTTGTGACTCCCCGTCTTTGCTTATTTGATTTATTCTTTTCTTTTGTCTATTTGGGGACATCATAAAAGGGGGAGAAAGAATTATCATTTTATGGGGGAGTTCCGAGTTGTTGAGATTTGATAAAGTATGCTTTCATCATAAATTGGTATCTTTGTTTATGTCATTTCAAACTCGATACGTCACTTGGTATTTGCTTTGTCTCATGTGTGTAGGTACTTCTTTGATGATCTCTGAATTGCACACCCTGATGAGAAAAGCGTTGAGATTCCCGAAGAGTTGAAGAACAAACGATGAAGTCTTATTCATCTGTACCTTTTCAGTTTTGGGTTCATGGAAGGGTAGATTTGTATAGGCAATTTAATATTCGATAATTCGGATGTTCTTTTTATGTTTGTACCTGCATATACATAGGGGGAGATTTGTAAGGACATTTTGTCCATTATTTATGTGTACGTCATAAGCCGTTACATCGTTGAAGAAATTCAAGATCACATCGTCATCAATAGATCCGAATATTAAAGAATTCAAGGAATCAGTTTTCTGGTTAGCCGGACCGGTCTGCCTGTTTTAAAAAGGAATCGGTCCGCACCTGATCGATCCGCCAGTTTGGAAAAAGAACCGATCTGCCAACGGACCGATCCACTTATGCTTCAAACCAGTAAACTCCGGACCGAATGCGAACCGAAGAAGCCCTATTCAAAAAAGAATCGATCCGACTTCGGACCGGTCCGGATCACAAGCGGACCGATTCGCCTGGGATAAAATCGTGCAAATCGTGTTCAGATATTTTCGGCCCAGGTTTTCTTTTATAAACCAACATCCGGGATTTGTTTTCTAAGACTTTTATAGACGATTTTCAGAGTCCAAAAACTCTAAGTCTTCACCTTTGTGAGTCCCAAGACTCATATTTCGATTCACACAACTTTTCAAACCCTTGTGAATCTATTTGCAACCTAAGAACACAATCGTGTGTCTGTTCATACCCTTGTGGAGAAGACCGTACTTCTTCTTCATTGATGCCCTCCTGGAAAGGGAAAGTTCAAGCCGCCGACTACAGATCTGATGCCTGCGGGTAATTCTGTGTCACTATATTTTATTTGTACGTTACAATATTATAATGAAAATAAATGGTTTTGCCCCTTTGGGGAATTTTTCCTCACATGTGTGTGTTTGAATGTTCTTGCATGTTTCATCATCTTGTTCAACCACATATAGCTGCATGTTTAGGACTTCACTTATAAAACTATGTTTAATTAAATAATATCTCTGTTTGGACGCACGCGCACTCTTTCAAATAAAATAATTTATACTTATCTTTATAAAATCAACATTTGTAAATAAACGTTTTTATAGAAAGAAAAAGAACCTAAAACTATAGATTTTTATAAAAATAAATTTTTATTTAAATTTCCACCAAAAGAGTATTGTTTTAAAAAATAATTTATATTTATAAAACATTTTTTCAAATTTTTTTATACATATATATTATTTTTTTATTAATTTTACCGTATCAGAGCCAATTACACAATTTCACCGTGTAATTTCCGACAAAGTTTTTTTTCTAAATATCAATTTTAAAAAAATGATTTCTTGAAAAGGCATTTGTTCAAATGGAAAAATCATTTAAGAAAATTCCAGTTTTTGACGGGTCTAACTATGCATACTGGAATGCCCGTATGAAATCCGCCCTTAAAGCCATTGATGAACGTGTTGGGATTCTTGTTGAAAATGGGTGGACACCTCCCACCATCACAGTTGAAAATGCGACAAGTTTAAAATCTACAACTCAATGGATCGAGGATGAATTTAAATGGTACACATATAATTCTAAAGGTCTTAGTACCATTTCTGGACTTGTCACGCCTAACGATTGACGTGTACCACGTCTAAAGAAGCATGGGATGTTCTTCAACTTACCCATGAAGGCAGGAATGCTGTTAAAGAATCTAAATTTCAGAACCTGGCTACACAGTTTAAGACAATAACTATGCTTGAGACTGAATGTTTTGATGAATTCTATGCACGATTGTCTGATATAGTTAACACTAGTTTCGATCATAGTGAGCACATTCCTAATGCACGTGTAGTTAAGAAAATCTTATGTTCTTTGCCTAAGAGGTTTATCCCCAAAGTTATTGTGTTAAATTCTTTAGGAAATTTGAATACCCTTAAATTAGAAGAATTAGTAGGTGATCTTCAAACCTATGAAATATATATGTTTCCTAAAATTGTTATAACAAAAAATAAAGGGATATCTCTTAAAGCCCAAACCAAAAAAAAAATTGAGTCAGCTAGGAGGAGGGTAGAATCATCTAAACGGAGTGAGGAAAATACGTCAGATTCTGATTTCGACTTCGATTTAGATGATTTGGCTTTATTTGCAAAGAATTTTAAGAAATTTCTCAAGTTAAAAAATAGTGGCCAGTTTAATGAAAAAAAGAAATTTAAGAAAAATAAAAATGTCAAGAATTTTGAAAAAGAAAGGAAAGATACACCGAAGAGAAATGAAGAGAGATGCTATGAGTGTGAGGGTAAGGGTCATAGAGATTTTGAGTGCGCTGCAAGGCAAAAGATACTAGCCAAAGAAAAAGGCAAAGTTGTTATTAATGCTACCCTGAGTGAAGATAGCGAGGTCGAGTCGGTGGATTCCGAAGAAGAATCACCGCATGAGTGCAACTTCACCACATCCATGGCTAGCTACGTTAGATATTCTGATGCACCTCACGATGATAAGGATTCCTCTTCGCATAGAGACCTCGACATTGAGAGTGAGAGAAAGGATGCAGGGAGTGAGAGCGAGAGTGACCTCTGTCGCACTTATGCTAATTTATATGCTGATTCATTTAAAACCAAAAAGCGTAATAAAGGTTTAGTTTGTAGGATTGTAGCGTTAGATAACGAGTTAGGAGAGATAAGAGAAATTTGGTCTTCCTTATGCACCGCTTTGAGAGAGAGAGAGAGAGAGAGAGAGAGAGAGAGAGAGAGAGAGAGAGAAGAGTTTTGATAATGTTAAAAGGGACTTGACAAAGCAAGGGGCTAATTTGACGAGAGAACTATGTGCATCCAAAAAGGCTCGAAAGATTCTGGAAGCCCTTATTGCCTAACTCACTTACGATCTTGAAAAAGCTCAGGAAGTCAAGGTTCAAATCGAGGATAGATCTGGAAAGATGCTCTTCGCCCCTGCTCTAGGATTTGGTGAGAGGCCTGGAATTGGGTTTTATGGTGCAGCCACTTCACAAATTGCACCTGGACCTGTTCCTGAGTTGACGACGAATCCGTAGGGTCATCCACTAAAGCCCAAGAAAGTTGTTTGGCTAAGAAAAACAAACCGAGGTAGGCTTCAGACTGTGTACTTTTGTACTTATTATAAGAGGAAAGGCCACCTGAGAGAGTTTTGCTATAGTTTGGGTCGGACGGGACGTACTTATGCTAGATAACACCCCACGAGTAATCTTACGAGCCTAAGAGAGAAAGTTGAGTTTTTAGTCGCTACTTCTCAGAGTTTAGTGGGAGAATTCCAACGATTAGCTAAACCGTCTGTGGATACTACCAACTTTATGACTAGAACAACCAATAATAAGGGAAAACAAAAGGTTACCTCCACTTGGGTACCTAAGAATGAAAACAAAGATCTTATTGCTCATATTTCTCTCAAAGCTCTGAATACCTCGCAGTGGTATTTTGACAGTGGGTATTCTAGACATGTGACGGATGACGTCTCGTTTTTTACCTCCTTAGTGGATCGCAAGGAAGGTAAAGTCACTTTTGGTGATGGGAGAATATATATCATTGTAAGATGAGGTACTATAGAGATACCAGGGTTTCCTAAGCTAAAGAATGTGTTGTACGTTAAAGGTTTAAAGGCAAACCTTCTCAACATCAGCCAACCGTGCGACGTTGACTTTGCAGTTAAGTTTGACCGGGATGCTTTTAATGTTTATAATCAAGATGATAAGTTTATATTGCGAGGGGTAAGTACAGAAGATAATTACTATGGGATAATGCCTGAGTCCTCATTTATCTACAATAGCGCCACGATCACTCCTATAGATCTGTGGCATTAACATCTAGGTCATGTGAACTTTAGATATTTAGATCATTTAATAAAAAAGGACCTAGTCGTGTCTTACCATCTATTTGAAGACCAACTTCCACAATTTGTGGACCGTGTCAGTTAGGAAAGCAAATTTGTAGCCCCCATAGGAAGTTGAATTCCATTACCACCTCTAGGGTACTTGAGTTAATTCACATGGATCTTATGGGTCTCACTCATACAGAAAGTCTGGGGGTAAGAGATATATACTCGTGATGGTGGATGATTTCTCCAGATACTATATCCTAGGTTTTCTGAGGGAAAAATCAGATGTTATTAAGTTCCTAATGACCAAGTGTCGTATCCGGTAAAACCAATACGGTTTCACTATCAATAAGATGCGTAGTGACAACGACACTGAATTTACGGAGCTTAAAGTAGATCTTTACTACAATAGCCATAGGATCAAACATGAGTTTTCGATCGTAAAAACCTTCAACAAAATGGGATTATTGAGATAAAGAATTGTACGATTCTGGGGATGGATAGATCTATGCTTCTTGGTCATAAAATTTCTAGGAGATTTTGGGCAGAGGCGATGTCTACCACATGCCATACGATGAATAGGGTTTACTTGCGTCCACACGCACTTCAGATGCCTATGAATTACGGATTGGAAAGAATCCTAACCTAGCATATTTTCGTGTCTTTGGGAGTAAATGCTACATCTTACGGGATAGAGAACAATTAGGAAAGTTCGACTCTCGAAGTGATGAGGGAATATTGTTAGGATATTCATCGGACAGTAGAGCATACCGGGTTTTTAACCTGAGTAGCTCTAAAGTTATAAAGTCAATTAACGTCATCATGTAAGATGACGAACTTTCGGTGTTAGTTGACCCCAGACGTTTGTGTGAGGATGAAGACCTTTCTGGTAATGATCCCCTAGTCCCTCACATACCCAGGGCGGACCCTACTTCTGTCTTAGAGGATACACCTGCTTGGGTTCGCATGAGTTATGACCCTACTTCTATTTTAAAAGATCTCACCTAGGAGTCAAGACTCATTCTCAGCTTGAGAACGTTGTTATCCATGTCTGCTACACGTCCAAAGTCGAGACCAAAACCTCTAAAAAAAAGTCACTCAACGATGAACACTGGTTATTTGCTATGCAAGATGAGTTGCTTAAGTTTAGAAAGAATGATTTTAGTGAACTTGTCCCCTGACCTAGTGAGACTAACCTGATTGGTAACAAGTTAATTTTCAAGAATAAAATGGATGAAAATAATATTATTATATGTAAAAAGGCTAGGTTGATCACTCAAGGCTACACACAGATAGATGGTGTAGACTTTGAGGAGACATTTGCTCCTGTTGCGAGGCTTGAGTTCATTCGCTTATTAATCGCCATCGCATGTCATCTCAGCTTCAAGTTATATCAGATGGATATCAAGAGTGCCTTTTAGAATGGAATTCTATAGGAGGAAGTATACATGGAATAACCAAAAGGGTTTGAAGATCCTAAGCATCCAGGGCACGTCTATTATTTTAGAAAAGACTTGTATGGTTTGAAGTAAGAACCCTGTACTTAGTACGAAAGTCTTATTTCCTATCTCTTAGCCCGTGGGTTCAAGAGAGGGGGAGTTGATCAGATGATGTTTGTCAGGAGAGATGACGGTGCTATTTTGGTTGCCCGAGTCTATTTGGATGACATAATCTTTGGATCCACATGCTCCCATCATGCTCACAACTTTGAGGAGGATATTAAGAGTGAGTTTGAGATGAGTATGGTTGGTGAGATTACGTTCTTCCTTGGTCTCCAAGTTTGTCATCTAGAGGATGGTATATTCATCTCTCAATCCAAGTATGCTAGAGACCTCATGAATAAATTTGGTTTAGACTCTGCTAAGCTTGCACGTACACCAATGTGTACATCTACAAAGCTTAGTAAGGACACTTCAGGCAAGGATGTTGAGAAAACCTTTTATCGGAGTATGATATGCAGTCTCCTCTACCTGACTGCTAGTCCTCCCGGCATCCCCATTAATGTTGGAGTCTGTGCGCGATATTAGGCATCCCCCAAAGAGTCACGCTTACTCTTTCAAAAACGTATTATCAAATACGTGAGGGGTCTCTTTCCTATAGTATTTGGTATTTATTTGATACCAATGACCGACTGTCCGCCTATTCGAATGCCGATTGGGCTGGGGATGCAGATGGTTGTAGGAGCACCTCTGGTGGGTGTTTCTATTTTGGTTTTGCTCCTATCTCTTGGTTGAGAAAGAAGAAAAACCCCATCTCTTTGTCCACTACAGAGGTTGATTATATAGCCGTCGGGAGTTATTGCACGTAACTTCTGTGGATAAAGCAGATGCTGGAGGATTATGGGATATCATAGGACACCATGGCCATTTTATGTGATAACACGAGCTCGATACACATATCCTGCAATCCTGTCCAGCACGCGCGCATAAAACACATTAGGATACGCAAGCACCTTATCTGTGAGCTTGTAGAGGAAAAGGTCGTATCCTTGAGTTTTGTATCTACCAACCTTCAGTTAACCAACATTTCACAAAGCCTTTAGATGCCCTTAGATTCGAGAGTCTTAGGAAGTCTTTAGGAATTTGCACAGTTGACTGAGAGGTGGTCACCATGTCTAGAGCAGGATGCATTTTTCATGTTCATATAATCTGAGTCCAATCTCTATATTGTATCATTTGTATCATTATGTATTTTTTTGTTTGTTTTAAAAAATTAAAAACTTCAAAAAGATTTTCATTTTATAATTTTTTTGAAAAACACGATAAGTTTATAAAATTTTTGTTTGGCACCTTATCTCCTTTATTGCACACATGCACGGAATTATTTGAGTATTGTACTTGTCTATCACATCTTGTCTTAAGTGTTTCCATCTCAATTATGTCTATACAATGACCAAAATGTGATAAAACTTGACAAGATAGTAGTGCATGTAAAAATCATTTATCGTGAGGATTTAATTGCAATAAAATATGATGAGTGAATCATGGGAAAGAGTTGCGAGAGTTCAAAATTAACTCGTTGAGAAAGCCATCGTTTGAAAAAGAGGCAGAAAAAATTAAATGACAATAAAAAGTAAAATATGCCAAATCAAATGGGCCAATAGGTTTTAGTTTCATCACCTCAAAATAAAAAATATAATGTCTAATTATTTATGAGGGAGTTTGGATGGAAAGAAATGAAAAACGGGTTTGCACGTCCTTAAAAGTCATGAAAAAATGTTTCAAACGTTTTGGACGTTATTGGTGTAGAAATCACTCTCAGATTTGATTTGTTGATTTGATTGAGTTACTTTCTTTTAATCCCATAATTTTTACACATAAAGAAGTTGTTGAGTTCATTCGTTAGGAATATCCAAAATTCATCAAGCACGTATGTTATGGTTGCATGTATTGATTTTCCAGTCGAATTTTTTCGCATCCTTACATTTCCCCTATCACGGGCTTGGTTGTTTTAGTGTTCTTTCATGGTGTGATTCTTTGTTGCATATTTTGTAAGAAAAATTTTGCCAATTCAAACCGAGAAAGTAGTTTTGCATGTGAAAATCTCCATTGGAATTTATTTGTGTTCTTCTTATTTGTCTACTTGGGTACATCATAAAAAGGGGGAGAACGAATTATGGGGGAGAATGGATGGTTATTAAGGGGGAGAATGAATGGTATATTTTAAAAATGATTTTCTTGCATATAATTGAAACTTATTTTTACTTATCACTATATTTCAAACTGTTGCATGTCATGGGTATTTGTTTCTTGCCTCAAGTGCGAAGGTATTAAATTAAGGATTATTTTTGCGCATCCTGATGAGGACAAAGGAAAAGACTCGAAGATGTTGATGTTTGTTTGAAGACATGTCATCCATTTAGTATTTCCAGTTTTCAGGTTTAATGAGGATATTAAAATGTATGTCGTATAGTTTAATTTTGGGCAACATAATTTGGATTTTTTATGTATGTACCGGCATAGACATATGGAGAGATTTGTAAGGCATTTTTTGGTAGCCATACTATTATTCCTTTTTCTTTCAAAATTAACGTCGGACGGCTGAGTGGATCCATTGTAGTATTTGGAGATATCTGTAAGGACATGTTTTATAGATGTCCGGGTTAGTATCTAGGCTTCTCATTTTTATCCTAGGTCTCAGCATATATGTCGTATATGTCTATTATCAGCTCGTCTCATCATGATCATCTTTTGACGGCCTTAATCCGAATTATGTGTTTCACGTGCCCATCATCACCAACATTGTGCGTCCTTCTCAGTATTATCATGCTCAGTATCTACAGAGTGTGTTCATGGCATCGTGCGCTTGTGGTACTGCTTTTCATATTCATAAGTCTTCATGTTTATGAAGAACTTTCTGACCGGACCGATCCGTTTAAGAAATAATCGAACCGATTCGGTTGGTATTTTTATACAAGAAATTCTTAGTTGCCAAACCGATTTGATAATGAAAAAAATTGAACCAATATGGATAGCGAACCGATCCGGTGATCCTTTTTGGACCGGTCCGTCGATTCATAAAAATTCGACGCATCAGATTTGTTTGAGTATCTATAAATTTCACCGTCGGATCATGTTTTGTTTGAGACCTTAAGGGAACACTTTATAGACATAATACATCAAGTCTTCATATGTTTTAAGCCCAAACACCTTGAGATTAACCTAACTCTCATAATCATATTTGTGAAACATCCTAAACCCTATTATACCCACTCGTGGATCATCTTGTGTGGATAAGAAGGGTCTCTACACTGCTGAACATGGAGCATCTTGAGGGAGATCTTGCTGATGATAACGAACCGATGCCTGAGGTTCTTCTCTTGTCAAACTGTATTTCATTATTTATGTAAGTTTTTACAAATCATATTGAAATAAAAAAAAATCCTCTTTAGGGGATTTTTCCTCATTTTCTGTGTGTGATTGATCCTTGGTTGATGTGAATACGTTTAATGTCTAATCAATCACCTTTAGATGCATGACTTAGGTGTGTGTTTAAATTTGGATAATTAAAAATTGGATTTAATTAAATTAGTTTCTCCGATTGAATAAAAAGTGCACTCTTAATATTAATATTAATATATAAGGAAAGGGTTGGGATAATTATTCCCTCCTCAAGAGGCACGCGATTTTGGGATAAAATTCCCATGTGAGGCACAAATATTTTAGAGGAGCAACTAACTGAGCTAGACTCATAGTGCTAGGTTGGATATCAAGATGCCCACTAATTATGTCATCGATAGACAGAATAGGAAATAGAAGTTGTCCAGTATCTGCCCCTACTTTAGCAAATTTAGACTAACTAAAAGCCGCATTATCCTCCTCTATCTCAGCTAAAGTTTCATTATTTCCAAGGGCACAAAAACTATTGTTGATTGGTGTGATCGGTGTGCTATTATTCTACTTTTTTGCTCCTTCGTTTGGCGAGGACCCGACTTTCTAGCACAACCATGGAAATGTCCAGTACTGTTGTGGCTCTGTGATCAGTTACAACTTCGTAATTTTGAGTGTTGGGATATGGATTATTGTTGTGTTTTAGTTAGCTATCACTATCAACACTAAGATCTTAAACTCTACAATATTGGGCTCCAACAGGAGTTGTCTCACTAGACTTTAAACTGACTCCATTTTTAGCCAAAAAACGAACTTTAGCTGGAGCATTTCCATCAAGCTGAGTTGCTTTATGCTTCTTCCTATCATGATGAACTAAGTTGTATTGATTTATGGAGTTTTCATGAAATTTGTGTTTAACTTTTTACAGGCTGTAATTGGATAACCAATAGAACCATAAAATTCACAAAAGGATGGAGAGTCCTCAAGCAAATTTTATGGGAAATTTCATAACGACATTAGGAAAAGAATAGCAAAAATCAATATCAATACGAACCCTAGCAAACAATCCATATTTTTACTTTAAAGCTCGATTTTAATGGGAATACCCACCCCTCTTATCAATTTCTAACAGAAGACAAGGATGCCAAAATCCGTTCGGCAGATCCAAGTAGCGAACCCTAACATGAGCATTAGAAAAAACAAATTTTAAGGGACTAAAATTTTGACTCTAGTGCATGAGTTTACATAGTCCTATGTTAAATCTTATAGTGCCTAAAATCCAAACCTTATATAAATCTTCTTCTGAATCAAAACACAAAGTTTATAAACCTTTACCTTTAGTAGTTAAGAACCATGATTCTTTGGTTTTCCAGACATAATTTAAAGAAGACTTCAATTCTGGAGCTATTAAATTTATATTGGCCTTTAGCCAAAAACAATCTTCCTAAAAGTCTCGAGTTACATGATTCCATTGATTGCATATAAATGTCTATAGGAATTTGAACATGTGGATTATCATCTTCATAATATGGTTCAGGGAGGTTGGACATATGTTGAGAGATACCACCAAGATCTGATAGATCCCTCTTTGATGCTTGTGAAAACTCATTCATTTGAAGAACTTGAACATAAGAATTTGGCATTTAGATGCCACACTTTTGAGAGAATTAAGTTGAGACATTGTGTAGTAGGGTAGTGATACTGGGGTTTATGAATAACTGGAAAGGGTGAGGCGTGACCCACTCTAATGAACGTTGTTTGCATGGTTCTCAAGAACTTCTGGAGCAGCTTCTGCTAAAACCTTCTCCTTTTGGTAAAAATGGAGCTCAAGATGGAACTCCCTCCATGCAAGAAGATGAACTTCCACAACAATAATAGTAATTTTCTCAAGAGGAGCTCCTGAGAATGATGGTTGTCCATGGGGAGTGAAAGAACAAGGCACTTAGCACTAGAGCGAGAGCGAGGAGAGAATACTAGGAAGTCTGGTGTGATTTTGACAAAGTAACAATGTTGTTGAGTTTTTTCTCCTCTTCATGACCTTTCCCAGGGGTCCTATTTATACTTGGGCAATAGGGCTGGGTTGGCACTTTTGGAGCCAAATCTTAGAGGGTTAGTGAGGGGCAAAGTCTGTAGTGTAGTATTTATCCTAACATGCAGGCAGCTCTGCATGTCCCCTCTGGCAGGTGCCACTTGGTGCCAACCAAAATAAAAAGGCAAATATGTCTTCTAATGGAGACAAAATATCTGATTTGCTAAATATCTTTTAAAACAGTAACTTGTGGTGCAATATTTGCAAATCTTGAGAGAGGGCGCCTTAAGTGCCCCTCTCTTCTAAAATCATTGTTTTTTGAGAGGGACCTCGAGGACCCCCCCTTTTGAAAAAGTCATTTTTTGTAAAGAGTTTATTCCTTGTGAGTAGCCAGCTCTTTGGTTGCTCACTTCACTTGAGACCAAGTGTGAAGTGTGTGTAGTCTTGAGTGACTTCTGGGTCTTCCTACTAGTATTCTTTTAATCCTATAAGGCTAAGTGGTTGAGCTTGCTTCACATACCTTGTCCCCTAACTGCCAATCCAAAACTCCCAAGAGATACCAACTGTCCTACTTGAGCCCTGCTTGCTCAACTAGGCAACCTGTACAAGAAAATAAGTGTTATTACTTCTCTTCTTTTTCATGATAAGGGGTGCCTTATAGTAGAAACACCATCATCCTAACTTGGATTTCTAGGAGCTGAGGGGGAAGGACTTTGTAAGTCCCTCCTCTCATGTAGGTTTTCACTGTTGAGGAACCCTAGTAGGGTTTCCTTATCAAATGTCATTTCTGTAGGGACCCTTGCGGTAGCCCTTCTCAACTTGGGTGTCTGTAATGAACCTTGCGATGGCCCTTATCAAACTTGGGATTCTATAATGACCCTTACGGTGGCCCTTCTCAACTTGAGTTTCTATAGGGACCCTTGCAGTAGCCCTTCTCAACTTGAGTTTTTACAGTGACCCTTGTGGTGGTCCCTTTTATACTTGAGTTTCTACAGGGACCCTTGTGGTGGCCCTTTTTAACTTGGGTTTCTGCAGTGACCCTTGCAGTGGCCCTTCTCAACTTGAGTTTCTGTAGGGACCCTTGCAGTAGCCCTTCTCAACTTGAGTTCCTGCAGTGACATTTACGGTGGCCCTTCTCAACTTGAGTGTTTGTAGTGACCCTTGTAGTGCCTCCTTGTGTACTTGAGTTTCTGTAGGGACGTTTGCGATGGATCTTCTTGACTTGGGTTTCTGCAGTGACCCTTGCAGTGGCCCTTCTCAACTTGAGTTTCTACAGGGAGGGACCCTTGCGGTGGCCCCTCTCAACTATGACCTTTATAGTGACCCTTGTGGTGTCCCTTCTTAACTTGCATTTCTATAGACCCTTGCGATGGCCACTCTCAACTTGAGTTTCTAAAGGGACCCTTACGGTGGCCCTTTTCAACTTGAGTTTCTGCAGGGACCCTTACGGTGGCCCTTCTTAACTTGAGTATCTACAGGGACCCTTGTGGTGGCCCCTCTCAACTTGAGTTTCTGTAGGGACCCTTGTAGTGGCCCTTCTCAACTTGAGTTTCTGTAAGGAGCCTTGTGTTGGTCCTTCTCAACTTGGGCTTCTGCAGGGACCCTCTCAACATAGGCTTCTGCTGCTACCTAGGTGGGGCCCCTTCTTTAATATGGCATTTCTGCGGTGGAGGCACCCTTGATGTTCCTTCTCCAATACGACACTTCTGCGATGGAGGGACCTTGGGGGTTCCTTCTCCAATATGGAACTTATGTGGTGGAGGGACCCTGGGGGTTCCTTCTCCAATGTGGAACTTTACGGTGGAGGAACCCTGGGGGTTCCTTCTCCAATATGGCACTTCTGCGGTGGAGGGACCCTAGGGGAATCCCTCAACCTCATATTTTCTGTAAGCTGAAGGGGGGAGGGGGTCTTTAAAGGACCCTTACCCATAAATATAGTGGTGAAGCTTCAACACCCTTCTATATTAGCCTCTCGTGCAAAGTCTTTTGTGTTGGGTAGACCAACAGGCTTTGTATGTTATAAATTTGGTTTTTTATTTTAAGTGACCCTAGGGTTCATTTATCATTCCCGTTAGGGTCATTAAATGTTCTGTCACTTCATCCTAAGTTTTGTAAATTAGGCCACTTATAGTGGACCTCCCTATCTGGGTATCAACTTAGACAGAGAGGTTACTCGCGATGAGCCCCTCATTCTTGGCCTTCTTTTATGGCCTTCTACTTTGTTTAGAGGGGTTACTCGTGGTTAGCCCCTCGTTCTTGGCCTTCTTCTATGACCTTATACTTTGTTTAGAGGGGTTGCTCATTGTGAGCCCCTCGTCCTTGGATTTTTTTCCTGTGGTCTTCTATATTGGGTAGAGGGGTTGCTCAAAGTGAGCCCCTCTCCCTTGGCATTCTTTAGTGGCCTTCAATCTTGGGAGGAAGGATTGCTCACGGTGAGCCCCTCACCCCTGACCTTATTATGTGTCCTTCTATCTTGGGCGAGTGAGCCTCTCGCCATTGGCCTTCTTCTATGGCCTTCTTTCTTAGGCAGAGGGATTGATCGCGGTGAGTCCCTCACTCTTGGCCTTCTTCTGTGGCCTTTAATCTTTAGTGGAGGGGTTACTCGCGGTGGGTCCCTCTCCCTTAGACTTCTTCTGTAGCCTTCTATCTTGGGCGGAGGGGTTACTCGCAGTGAGCCCCTCGCCCTTGGACTTCTTTTGTGGCCTTTCATCTTAGGCAGAGGGGTTACTCACGGTGTGCCCCTTGCCCTTGGCCTTCTTCTGTGGCCTTCTATCTTGGGCAGAGGGATTACTCCCGATGGGCCCCTCGCCCTTGGCCTTCTTCTGTGGGCTTCTATATATTGGGCGAAGGGGTTACTCGCGGTGGGGCCCTCGCCCTTGGCCTTCTTCTGTGGCCATCTATTTTGAGTATAGGGTTTCTCGCGGTGAGCCCCTCACCCTTGGCCTTCTTCTGCGGCCTTCTATCTTGGGTAGATGGGTTGCTCTCTGTGAGCCCCTCGCCCTGAGTCCTTTTCTGTAGTATCAAGTTTGGGAAAAGGGGTCACTCAAGGTGGATCCCCTCGCCCTAGGCTATTTTCTATCAAACTTGCAATCTTCGGCTGGTGGAGCCACTCTAAGTGTATCCCCACACTCCAGGCTATTTTATTATTTGTTCACTTACTTTAGGACTTCTCAATATTATCCCCCTCATGCAGAAGTGTCTTGTAATGTCGAGAGACTTGTGCGTGAAATTGTCGTACCTTTTATTTATACTTGGGAGTTACTCAAAACGGTGAGCGCTCTGGTGCCCTTGGAGCCTTAGGTGCTCATCTGGAGAACCTTATGCTTATACTTGACACTTTCTCAAGACTGTGAGCGCTCCGGTTCCCTTGGAGCCTTAGGTGCTAAACAGTCGCACCTTATATTTATACTTGGCAGTTGCTCAAGACTGTGAGAGCTCTGGTGCTCATCTGGATCACCTTATGTTTATACTTAACACTTTCTCAAGACTGTGAGCGCTCTGGTTCCCTTGGAGCCTTAGGTACAAAACTATCGTACTTATATGTATACTTGGAACTTGCTCAATATTGTGAGTGCTTCGGTGCCTTTGGAGCCTTAGGTACAAAACTGTCGTACCTTATATTTATACTTGGCAGTTGCTTAATATGATGAGCGCTCCATTGCCCTTGGAGACTGAGGTACTAAACTGTCGTACCATATATTTATACTTGACACTTGCTCAATACTTTGAGTTGCTCTATTTTCTGTGAGAACTTCAAGATTGAATTACCCCATAGTCTGTGGGGTACTTTGCATACAACTGAGCAAGGTAAAATTTTGAATTTGCCCCTCTAACTGCAGGGTACTTGTATATAAGCTGAGTAAGTTAAAATTTTGAAGCTACCCCTCTTACTGCGGGGTACTTTCATATGAGCATAGCAAGTTAAAATTTGGAAGTGGCCCCTCTAGCTGCGGTGCACTTTCATATAATTGAGCAAGTTAAAAATTTTGAAGCTACCCCTCTAATCTGCGGGGTACTTGCATATGAGCTAAGCAAGTTAAAATTTGGAAGCGGTCCTTCTAGTTGCGGGGTAATTGTATATAACTGAGCAAGTTAAAAATTTTGAAATTACCCCTCTAACTGCGGGGTACTTGCATATAGTTGAGCAAGTTTAAAATTCTAAATTTGCCCCTCTAACTGTGGGGTACCGACATGAGGTATGAGCAAGTTATCTTTTCTGAAGTTTCCCCTCTAAATGCGGGGTACTTGCATATAGCTGAGCAAGTTTAAAATTTTGAAGTTGCCCCTTTAGTTGCGGGGTACTTGCATATGAGCTGAGCAAGTTAAATTTTGGAAGTTTCCCCTCTAGCTGCGGGGTACTTGCATATAAGTGAGTAAGTTAAAACTTTGAAGCTGTTCCTCTAACTGTGGGATACTTCCATATGAGCTGAGCAAGTTAAAATTTGGAAGCGGCCCCTCTAGCTGCGGCGCACTTTCATATAACTGAGCAAGTTAAAAATTTTGAAGCTACCCCTCTAACTGCGGGGTACTTGCATATAGCTGAGCAAGTTATAATTTTTAGTGCATCCCCGTACGACTGTGGGGTACTTTTTAGCGCAACCCCGTGTTACTTTAGGGTATATTTTTTTTAGCAATCCCATATGATTGTAGGGTATTTTTTTATGCCCATTCATTTCTTAGGGAGTAACTAGGAGATGGGGTTAGCCCTTCTCCTTCCCACAGACTTTGCCTAAAATTTCACATATATCATAAGTAAAGAAATAATTATTTTTTTATACTGAAAATTTCCCTTGGTCTGTAGAGTCCTTGTTCCAAACTTTTCTTAGGAACCTTTTTGTATCATAAAAAAAATAACAAGTTTAGTTGGGGAGGGGGGGGGGGGGGGGGGTAGACCCGCTTCTCCCTATTTTATGAAAACTTGGTCAAGTAATTTTTTTTTCTAGAGAACAGAGGTTAGGACTTGTTCACTACGCTATAAATTTGTATGGAATAATAAAAAAAATGTAGTGATTTTTTTTATTATTATTATTACTAGGAGGATAACCTCCTGCTGGTCCGGTGTAAATATTTATCTGTAGGGCCTTTACTCACTATACTTTTACTTTTGGGTTAGATATACCCCTAAGTATAATGAGTTAAGTTCATTATATCATGGGCCCTCTTCTAATCTAGTAGAGGTTCTACTATACTATTAAGAAAGAGAAAACATTAGTTTGGAGTACCTTTTGTTGCGCGATTCTAGGCCTTTCAGCCTATATTCCGGTCGCATCCACTTTTTTTTTAGTTTATATGGGAAGTTCTCTGTCTGGGATTCCGGCCATCCAGGGTTCCTCGCTTGGGATCTGTACCCCTGGGGTTTCCTCGTCAGAGGTGTTACAGAATTTGGGTTCCTCGCCCATAGCAGTTATTGGTGGGGATTCCTTGCGAAAAACATCTGTGATAGGGGGGTTTTTGCTGATGAGGGTTCCTCTCTTGGTGTCCCTAAGACCCTTCTTCACTGGGTTCCTCGTTGGAACATAGATCTACTGGTAGTTCCTCATGCGAGGTACTGCCCATGGGGTTTCATCACCTTGAGATTGTGCCCGTGGGTTCCTCATCTGAGGAATAAAAAAATTTCAAACAAGGGTTCCTCTAATTTTGGGACTTCATTACTTTTGGGTTCCTCAACTGTGGTATCTCATCTAGAGAGATGAGTTTTGATCCAAAATCTTTAGGAGCCACTATTGGTGAGACATGAGGAACGAGGGTCCCTCATCGTAGGCCGCTGTTGACGCCATTCTGATTTCACCACAATTTGGGACTTCGTTTTTGTTATGGGTTCCTCGACCGGGGGTACCACGTCTAGAGGAACAGATGTTGTTCCCAAATCGGGCCACTATTGCTGAAACCTTTGGTTTTGGAACATTATCTAGTATGGGTTCCTTGTTGAGGGGTGTAATTGGCGAGGAGGTAATATCTGATTTAGTTCCTCGTCGCATGTCTTTATACAGTCAAAGGGTTTCGTCAGTTGAGGAGGCGGTGCCTTTGGGTTCCTTGCGAAAAAAAAATCAAACAGGGGCTCTTCTTGGGACAGTGTCAACGAGGCATCTGACTTTGAGCTCCAGGAGGGGGTAAGATTGTTACCAGTTTGATGTTTGGGGCTAGGACCATAGATGGTTCCTCGCCAGTAGTTAGAGTGAAGGGCGAACATTTACGTGGGGGTTCTGATTTGTCCTTGGGTTCCTCGCCAACTGATGTCCCCATGGGGGGGCTTTTTCAGTCGAGGGTTCCTCGTAATGTGGTTTCCATAAGGGGTATGCCATCAATCGAGGGTTCCTCGTGATCCCCCCTATTGGTGGATTCCTCGCCCACTACGAATTCCTCACGTATTTTTTTTGTCGAGGGTTTACAGTCTTTGAGTTCCTCATGAAAATAAATAATTTTTTTTATGAGGGGTCCTCGCTCGCCGTTAGTATCTTTGAGCTCAGCTCATTGCATGTTGTTCGAGGGATTGGTGAGGCTTCCATCAACAGTTTGGGTTTTATGAGTTCCTCGTGCGAGGCCCTGAATACAGAGGATTCCTCACTTTTGTTCCTTGTTCGTTGTTCCACGCATGGTGGGTTCCTTGCATATGGGTTTACTGTTGTGCACCCCTTGCGTGGTTTTTTTTTTCCACCTCTACACACTTAACCTCATCTCCTAATGCCCCCATGAGGGGTTCCTCGAGCGCCTAGGGTTTCTTACGATCATTTCCAGCCTAGGTGCGTTCCTCTCCCCAAATAATTACGGCAACTTAAGAGTTCTTTGACCGCTCATAGTACCTCGGGTTCCTCATGGGCTGACCTTGTTTGGATCTTTTCTTTGGAGAGGTCCCTCTCACCCTGTCACGATGACCATGGAGGGTTCCTTGCATACTGATTGTTTTTACTACGGGTGTCTCGACATCTACCAATGAGGTGCTAGCTTCCAGCTGTGGGAAGGAGGGTTTCTCGCAGATGATTAATTCTTTTGGGGTTCCTCGCACGTCGACTGCACCTATAAGGGTGTCTCTACATCTGCCAATGTTGGTAGGGGTTCCTCGAATATTGACCTTGTGTCCGAGGGTATCTCACCAACTTCTCATCAAGTTCCACTTCACTGCCAATGGGTTCCTCGCGTGCCAACTTATCATCCAAGGGTGTCTCGACCTCCTGCCTTATCGAGGGTCCCTCGCCTGGTGGTACCGCGTTTGGTGAAACTGTCCATTTTCAACTTGCTTCAATAGGGGGTATCTCGGCCTCATGCTTCGTCGAGGCTGCTACCACGACTTCTTTGTTGGCAGGGAGGGACACCCAGGGTTCCTCGCCCATGAGTTCCTCGCGCCTCGACTTCCAATCCAGGGGTGTCTCGGCCTCATGCTTCGTCGAGACTACTTCCACGACTTCTTTATTGGCGACGAGGGACACCGAGGTTTCCTCGTAAGTTTACATTTCTATAGTGATTGTTGTTGCTACTTCCATTTTTTTTGGCGACGAGGGACACCCTGGGTTTCTCATCCATGGGTTCCTTGCGAGTTGGTGTTTCTAAAGGGTATGCTGCAGCTGAGAGTTCCTCACTTGGAATTTCTACCACGATGGGTTCTTTTTTCAGGGTTCCTCAACGCTATCATTTAGTGCGAGGAGTTCCTCGACCATACCGAATTCCTCTCTAAACACTTATAGTTCCTAGGGTTCCTGCCAGTGACCTTGGTGGTTCTCACAACTTTCTCCAACGTCGCCCTCCACGACTGAGCTACTTCTACCGGAATCGCCATCAGAAATGGATGCCCCTCCAGAGGTGGATGCTGCTGGTGTTACACAACCTTAACCCAAACTTGTCAAGTCTCAAAAAACATACTCATAAGCCTCATCCACCGGAGCTCCTATCGGTGATTTGGTCTGCCCTCCCGGAGGAGAAGGTTTCTTTGCTCCGATCACCACCACATCCACCTGAGTGGCCTGGTCTCTTTAAGCTCCATTCCCAGATGGAATGTATTCAAACACTAGCTGCTTAGAAACATTAAAACCTTCTTTATCCATAGAAGTGAGGATACCTCTCCAGCGGAGTCGCCAAATGTAGGAGGGTAGTGGTACTGGGGTCAATGAATAACTGGAAAGGGTAAGGTGTGACCCACTCCAATAGACATTGTCTATAAGGTTCTCAAGAACTTCTGGAGCAGCTTCTGGTAAAACCTTCTCCTTTTGGTAAAAATGGAGCTCAAGCAGTAACTCCCTCCCTATAAGAAGATGAAATTCCACAATAATAATAGTACTTTTCTTAAGAGGAACTCCTGAGAATTATGGTTATCGTTGGGGAGTGAAAGAACAAGGCACTTAGCACTAGAGAGAGAAGGGAGAGAATACTAGGAAGTATGGTGTGATTTTGACAGAGTAATAGTGCTATTGAGTTTTTTCTCCTCCTCATGACCTTGCCCAGGGGTCCTATTTATACTTGGGCACTAGGGATGAGTTGGCACTTTTAGCGCCAAAACTTAGAATGTTGGTGAGGGGCAAAGTCTGTTGTATGCTATTTGTCTCTACCTGCAGGCAGCTCTGCCTGTCCCTTCTGGCAGGTGCCACTTGGTGCTAACCAAAATCAAAAAGAAAATATGCCTTCTAATGGAGATAAAATATCTGATTTGCTAAATATCTTTTGAAATGGTAACTTGTGGTGCAATATTTGCAAATCTTACGAGAGGAGGCCTTAAGGACCCCTCTCTTCTAAAATCATTATTTTTCTTAAGAGGGACCTCGAGGACCCCCTCTTCTGAAAAAATCATTTTTTGTAAAGAGTTTATTCCTTGTGAGCAGCCAGCTCTTTGGTTGCTCACTTCACTTGTGACCAGGTGTGAGTGTGTGTAGTCTTGAGTGACTTCTGGGTCTTCCTACTAGTATTCTCTCAATCCTATAGAGCTAAGTGGTTGGATTACTCAACATACCTTGTCCCTCAGCCACCAAGCCAAAACTCCCAAGAGATCCCAACTGGCCTACTTGAGCCCTGCTTGCTCAACTAGGAAATCTGTACAAGAAAATAAATGTTAGTACTTCTGTTATTTTTCATGATTAGGGGTGTCTTATGGTAGACACACCATCATCCTAACTTGGTTTTCTAGGAGCTGAGGGGGAAGGACCTTACGGGTCCCTCCTCCTATGTAAGTTTTCGCTTTCGAGGAACCCTAGTGGGGGTTCCTTATCAAATGTCATTTCTGCAGGGACCCTTGCGGTAGCCCTTATCAACTTGGGTAACAGTAGTGACCCTTGCAGTGGCCCTTCTCAAACTTGGGTTTTTACAGTGACCCTTGCGTTGTCCCTTCTCAACTTGAGTTTCTGCAGGGACCCTTGCAGTAGCCCTTCTCAACCTGGGTTTCTACATTGACCTTTGCGGTGGCCCCTTCTGTACTTGAGTTTCTGTAGGGACCCTTACGGTGGCCCTTTTCGACTTGGGTTTCTATAGTGACCTTTACGGTGGACCTTCTCAACTTTAGTTTCTGCAGGGACCCTTGCGGTGGCCTGTCTCAAATTAAGTTTCTATTGGGACCCTTTGTGACACCCCGCCTAATTAAATACCGGGCGATCACTCCTTTATTAAATTAAATCAAGGTGAACAGTTGGTTCATTCTCAGCATCATTGTCGAAAAATAACTTTTCCAATTTAAACACCCTAATTAATTAAGCTAAGTGTCAAAACAATTTTAAACATTACTTTCCAAATTATTCTTAAAGAAAAAATTATTTATCTAGTTATTAACAACATAACCAATAAGTAAGAATCATACCACAAATATCCTGGAACATGAACCAATTAATTTAAACATTCAACATCCAAAATCCCAACATTTAAAACTTAAAATAAAACATCCATACTGAATAAATCCCAAAGTAACAGTACTAGAAATAAACGAAGTACAATATCCAAATAACAGCTGAATAATGGAAAGGGCGACACATGCCCCAATAATGAACATGCTAGGAGTAGAATCAAATGGATGAAGTCGTCTAAACAATAGGCCTGCAACTCCCACCTAAGCTGCAGCGCATTCCTACCAAAGGACCCTATGCAAGACGCCCCTGTGGCTGGGCACCTGTAATATATACATATATATATATAAAAGAGAAAAAGAGAAATGGAAACGGGTCAGAGCCCGATAGTGTATATGATTTAAAAATTCGTTTAGCAAGTATTTAAATTGATTACAGGCTAATGCAACAACATATTAGTGCGACACTCTCTTGAGAAATTCTCATCTCTCTTCTAGTGTGCACACCTATCGTACTAACCTTCCCAATGGTTTATCTCGTCATATAACACACTAACTTTCCCCAATGACTTAACTTATCTTAGGTTATTCGCAAGATTTAAAACTGAACAATACAATTGTTTAAAAAGGAAGATGTCAATTAGTATCCAAAGTTCTCATTTTAGCTTTATTAATTAATAAAGTTTTCCAGTGTCATACTATACTTTCTCAAAACAAGTATTTATAATTTGAGTCATCAACCATGTCCTACTTATCAAATCACAGTAGGCAGTTCCAAATTTCAGAATTTCATATATATATTAACTACTCGCATAATATATATATATATATATATATATATATATATATATATATATTATAACAGAACCCCAAATAAAAACTATGGTGCGGGCATACTCTACTATCCAATCCCCGTATCACTCGTACTAAGGAGAATACAAATTTGGAATCACTCACGAATTGTATTAACACATACACAAACAACATTGAGGCGAAGCATAGATTCCAAGTCTCTAAGAGGAAAGCACATACCCGCGTCTCTTAGGACCGTCTGAACTATCATTCCGATAGCCTATACCAAGGATATCTATCTCCTAGGGTACGAGTCAATATCCCCCATAAGGCACACAGGATAAGATTCGTCCCAGCACGGAAACCTAAGGGATAGCAAGTACCGTGGGCATGTTTTTCACACACAGATAGTATATGCATACACAATCATATAACTATACTAATATTACCATATCAATATTAGGTATATCTCAAATCCCATACTTACGACATTATTTCTCATATCTCATTATTAGTTAACACATGTAACGGTTCGTTTCTAACCTTGATTCGGTATTATTCCAACTTTCCACATAACTCTCACGGCTTTATCCTCCCACTTATAAAAATTCAGTAGGTATTCATATATCATATTTAGTAACTATTTTACATAATCTCTCACTTTAAATACGTAGTTTCATCGTTTCTTATATACAATCTCCCGAGAATACAACTCTCGTCTTACCTTAAAGGTCCCAAAATTTAATCATATACCCTACTGGTCCTCTTTATCTCCCAAAACATATTTATAAGGGTGTACATATATATTCCTCATTAAAGTGAATTTAAACTAATTTAAGAAGGGGAAACTTAAGTCTGCCAGGAGGGGTCGATCGATCGAGGTCTGGGGCTCGATCGATCGAAGCTCTTGGCTCGATCGATCGATCAAGCAGGTATGCGAAATCCGCAGTTTTGAAGTTACGGGTTTCATCTTCTAACCTCAACAAATTCCATATTTTTCATACCCAAACCACCCAGAATTTATACTACTAGCATCATATCATCATATTAAGAAATCCCTACGTAAAACATGTGGGCTTCTATCACTAATTATGGATTAACAGCCCAAAAATTTATATAAATATCAAGAACCCTAGAAATCTCTAAATCATGGTTCTAACAATTATTTTCCAGAAATTCCTTTTTATAAACATCATAATTTCGTGGTTTAATCCTCTACATGACAAAGGGTTTCCATAATTTTCATTTAAACCATAACTACATGAAATTTCCTAACTCAAATTAGGTTTTTCTTCCATATAAATCATCGTAATCATTCCTAAACCAATATGAAAGATGCATCAACGAAATAAGCAAGATAAACACTTTCCTGGGATTTTCATAAGTCTGGTTTGGTGCCGAATTTGGTGTGGTTGCGTTCCCCGTCTCGCGATCTACGCGTTGGCGGTGGCGGCGGTGCAAACGGATGGGTTTGAGCCTTGGATTGCCTTGAGAGCTCTCTCCTCTCTTCTCCAATGGCCATTCTAGAGTTTTGAGTTTTATAATCCTAGATGATAACCCAGATATCTGATATAACCCTTTTAATTTTCGTGGGTTTAATTACCCAAAAATGTGAAATGTCCAAAATGCCCTCCCGGGGTACTAATTCGGCCTAAAAACACCCCGAGACCCAAACTAAACCCCCGGGTACACTTTTCTGACTATCTCGACCCTTCCGGACGCGTTGGCTCACTCAAAGCAATCATATGAACAACTTATAAAACATTCACTTTTATTTATCAATATTTAGTCCCGACGCGACACGGGCGCGTCCCGACTCAAATTTCCAAAATTGTCATTTTATTCACTCGTGACATTCAATATAACCAATATTATATATTACTTTGCTCATTAGTAATATTCAACAAATTTCTCATAATTCTTAACTCTCGTCACGTTAATAATTATAACATAATTAATTTCCGAATTTTATTAAATAATTAATTCACATTAAATTTAATAAATCCCCGAATTAATATAGCATAAAAAATACGGGGTATTACATACTTCCCCCCTAATAACGGAATTTCATCCCGAAATTCAGAAAATAAGGCATACCTGGTAAGAACAAATCTGAATATCTTTCTCGCATATCTGCCTCGCGCTCCCAAGTGGGTTCCTCCACATTATGATGCTCCCACTGGACCTGAAAATACGTTACTACAACCGTTTATTGAAAATAAACTATTTAAGTAACTCCGAGTTATTTTTTGAAGAAACTCTTTTCTTAAAAACCAAACTATTTGAACACAAGATGTGTTTAACAAATCAGTATGTACGAGATCTATTCAAGATTTGAATAACAAGTTTAAAAGATAGTTTAAACAACTTTTAAATACAGCACAACGAAGAATGAGATGAGGAGATGTAGAAAGATTATGTTCACGATTTTTTACGTGGTAAAACCTCACCAATTGAGGAAACATCCACGACTCCCTCTACGGAGTAAAATGAAAAATCCACTAAAACAAATTTATGAGTTACAAACTATATAACTAACATGCATACAACTCAGACCTATATAAGTTTAGGAATGTACCCTCTGGTGTCCTTATAACTTCTCTGCAGTTCTGATTGTAGATGTAGTTCTCCCAGTTTGTCAACTTTTGATTTGTTCCAGCACTTTACGTCGACTTTTGTTCACAAGATCTTATTACCAACACTTTTCGTGTTGTAGGGTGAAAGTGTTTGTGGAGGTGCTTTCTAACACATGCATGCACACACACACACACTTATTAAGTACAACCAGTCCTAACAAATTACAGTAACACTATATGCTGTGATCTTTTCTTTTTCTTTCTTCTTACAAAACTTTGAACCTTATTTGACCTTTAAATCAATCCCAGAATCCACGGATATCTTGCTCAGAAATTAGCCAAGATCTTAATCAATCTCAGTTTTGAAAAGATTTTCGAGATTGAAAACCTCCAAGTGTGATTCCAAAATAGGTCAAAGGTTTAGTTTTACAAGAACTAGAAACAGAAAGCATTTATTGTTGATTTCAAAGTAAGCAAACGTTTTATAGAATATAATCAACAATATATTTCTCAAGTTGAGAAATAAAGAATGAAACTAAGTGTAATGTAACATGAATAACTCAGATTTGAAATTTCTATGAAATCAGAAAGTAGATCTGAGTAAAAGTTTAAGTTGGAAACAAGAGGTTACAGCAACACTTACAAATTCAACTCAAACACTCAAGAACACTCAGGGTAGTGTTTTTGGATATAGAGTTTTGAAGAAGTGTTTGGCTTTGGATTGAAGAGGTTTTGGACGAACAAAGTTAGGGTTTCTAACTCTCTTTCTCTCTCTGGTTTCTCTCTTCTCTCTCTAGTCTCTCTTCTCTCTTCTCTCAGAAAAATGAAAATGGCAAAAGTCTTCGAAGTCTGAGATTAGAGCTCCTTTTATATTGTGAAGAGAAGGTTCGAGAGACTGGATCAAAACCAAGGGTTAGGATTGAGTCAATTTAAATTGACTTGAATCCAAGGGCTCACACAAGGCGGTGGTTAAATGAAACCTGATTGGTTTAAAAAGTTGTACTGGGATTCACCAAGACAACATGCAGATCGTCGATCAGCAATGATCCAAGGGATAAAAACATACGCGTTTTTAACTCAGTAAAGAAACACAATCCCAACCAATCAGATGAAGACAAGTGTAGGCCAAGTAATGGATATGAAACGCGCGTCTAAAGTAATTAAAACCACACCCTCATGTTTACTCCGCTTTCGGACTCTACCCAAGGTAACATTAGGCCAATATACCCAACAAAGTATATTTAGAGATTGAGCCCAAAAACTTATAAATCAAGTTTTAATTAATAAAATCTTGTTTAAAAAGTGTTTAAAAAATCCCAAAAAATTATTAAAAATCAAACTTAGGGATTTAAACACACTCAACATATGTACACACATTATTATGCAGTATGACATGCATTAAATGAATTCTACTATGTGTGAGTGTTGGCAATAGTTTCTTGATCACTACAAGATAGAGAGATGAAGTAGCAAACCAATTTCTGAGGTTCTTTAGATTCTAGGATGGACATAATTTTGTCACAATTTCCAAACTAAATGAGCACTTATACAATATAGACTCAAGTGAGTCAAAAGTATAAGGGCTTCAGGACCCGTACAAGTGGAACTATCTTTGACCTCAATCTCCTCTCACTAAAGTCTAGGATAGCCACCGGTCTCTCCTCGTAAGAGCTGTCAGGCTGTAAGTCTATCTCATCTATCGCGATGTGAGTATGGGCCATATCATCCCGAAGGTATCGTCTCAACGACGAGATGTGGAATACATCGTGAATGCGATGTAAATGCTCTGGCAGTCCCAATCTGTATGCTACCGGCCCAATCCTATCGATGATGGGAAATGGTCCCAGGTACCTTGGGGCCAATTTCCCCTTCTTCCCGAACCTCCTCACTCCTTTCATAGGAGATACATGCAGTAACACTTGGTCCCCCACATTGAACTCCCGGAAGAACCGTTTTGCATCGACGTAGCTCTTCTGCCTGTCCTGGGCTACTCGAATGCGACTCCTAATCATCTCAATCCTCGCGGAGGTTTCCTGAATCACTTCTGGTCCAAGAAAATTGTTATCCCCTACCTCGATCCAACAAGTTGGGGAACGACAAGGTCTGCCGCACAAAGCTTCGAATGGAGCCATGCCAATAGTGAACTGATAAGAGTTATTATAAGCAAACTCTACGAGTGAAAGATGTGGCTCCCAGCCGCCTCATAAATCAATAACACACATGCGTAGCATATCCTCCAACATCTGATTAGTACGCTCTGTCTGTCCATCTGTCTGTGGGTGATAAGCTGAACTCAACCTCAACTCAGTACCCATAGCCTCCTGAAAGCTTTCCCAAAAGCGCAACACAAAAATCTTATCTCTGTCTGACACAATATTTAGGGGCACCCCATGTAATCTCATAATCTCAGCAATGACCAACTGAGCATACTGACCCGTGGTATAATCTGTCTGCACTGGCAAAAAATGAGCCACCTTGGTCAAATGGTCTACAATCACCCAGATAGAGTCGTGGCCCCGCTGTGATGTAGGCAACCCTGTAATAAAATCCATGGAAATACTCTCCCACTTCCACGCGGGTACTTCTAATGGTTGAAGCAATCCTGTCGGTTTTTGATGGTCCACCTTCACCAGCTGGCAGGTAGAACACTTGGACACAAACTCAGCAATGTCCTTCTTCATCCCACTCCACCAGTATTGCCTCCTCATATCCTAGTACATCTTATCTCCTCCAGGATGTACTACAAATTGGGACCCGTGAGATTTGTTCATCACTGCATGATGCAATTCTGCCCCTTCTGGAACCACCAATTTCCCATTAAACCTCAAACCCCCATCAGAACTAACAGAATAGGACTCAGCACCCTCAGCTAAAAGTCTTACAATCTGTTCCTGGCAAAACGGGTCTGTGGTTTATGCCTGTATCACCCTCGTAACAATCTCGGGTGTCACTGTCATAACAGACATGAAGGAACGGGCTACTGCGTCCTGGTGGCCTAGCTCCTTCCACATAGCTTTCCAGACGTCCGCTACCTCGTCTAGCGGTCTACGGCTCAACGCATCAACAACTACGTTGGCCTTCCCCGGATGATACTGTATATCGAACTGATAGTCTTTCGCAAACTCTAACCATCTGCGATGACGCATATTTAGCTCTCGCTGAGTGAACAGGTACTGCAGTGATTTGTGGTCTGTGAACAAACGGAATTTCTCTCCCAATAAGTAGTGCCTCCATATCCTCAATGCAAAGACGATCGCTGCTAACTCCAGGTCGTGGGTGGGGTAATTCTTCTCATGCGGCTTAAGCTTACAGGAGGCAAAAGCTATAGCCTTCTCCTCCTGCTGAAGAACTCCCCCAAGTCCCCGTAAGGATGCATCGGTGTAAACCAGGTACTCCACACCCAGTCTCGGTAAAGCAAGGACTGGCGCTGAAGTAAGCTTGTCTTTCAGCTCGTCTAAAGCCAAATGGCAAGCATCATCCCAAACATATGGTACCCCTTTGCGAGTCAGATTCGTCAACGGACCCGCTATTTTGGAGAATCCCCGAATGAATCTCCTATAGTATCCGGCTAACCCCAAGAAGATTCGCACTTCCGTCGGTGTCGTGGGCTGTTCCCACACCCTCACCGCTGACCCTTTACTCGGGTCAACTGATATCCCCTGCTCAAAAACAACGTGGCCCAAGAACTGTACTTCTCGTAACCAAAATACACATTTCTCGTACTTAGCATACAACTGATGCTCTCGTAGAGTCTGAAGAACCTGCCTCAAATGCCCGGCATGCTCCTCCTCGGAGTGTGAATATATCAAAATGGCATCTATAAAGACGATGACAAACTGATCCAAGAAATCTCTGAATACTCGGTTCATTAAGTCCATGAACACGGCTGGAGCATTTGTGAGGCCGAATGGCATCACTCTGAACTCATAAGACCCATATCTCACCAAGAAAGCAGTTTTTGAAACATCCTGCTCCCTAATATGTAGCTGATGGTACCCTGACCTCGGATTTATCTTCGAAAAAAAATTTGCTCCCCTCAGCTGGTCGAACAGGTCATCGATTCGAGGCAACGGATACTTATTCCGCATCATGACCTTGTTCAACTCCCGGTAATCCACACATAACCTCAGCGAACCATCTCTCTTCTTCACAAACAGGACTGGAGCGCCCCAAGGTGAGGTACTCCTGCGAATGAAGCCCTGACCTAACAACTGCTCTATCTGATCTCGCAACTCTCGCATCTCTGCTGGAGCCATACGGTATGGAGCGCATGCTATCGATCTAGTATCTGGAAATAATTCTATGAAAAAGTCTATCTCTCGACTGGGGGGTAGGCCTGGTATCTCCTGAAACACATCAGAATACTCACGAACAACTGGAATCGAGTCTAACAGAATCACAACCTCCTTAGAGGTATCCTCCTCTATATAATACAAATGAGCGGTCGAGCCTCCCTCTGGGCGAGGCATCGTCACTACAAACATCTCTTTCCCCGTAATGGCAAAAATAATTCTCCCACTGAAGCAATCAATTATGGCTCTATAAGCTGCAAGAAAATCCATACCGATAATAACATCATGCTCATCCATATCTAAGACTAACATGTCTGCAGGTAATACCAAACTACCAATATCTACCCCCACTCCCCGGCATATAAAGAAAATAAGCGACCCACTCTCCAGTGGTGAGTCTACACACGTCACTGTGCTCTCTGCTGTGGCTAACAACCCTAAGGCCTTTGCAAAATGCGTAGCTATAAAACAATGTGTCGCCCCAGTATCAAACAAAACCCGACCCATAGTTCCATGGATAGGATATATACCCTCAATCGCGGGTGGTGTCTGTGGAGCTGCTGCCTGGTGGACGTTAGAGACACGTCCATACTGTAACTGCCCCTTCTGCACTGGAGCTGCTGGAATAGCTGGTAGGGCTGGCACCTGGGCTAGAGCTGGGAGGGCAGCTGGAAAAAGTGGTCTCTGTGGCTCATTACGGGCACCGTGCTGCTGTGGGGCCTTCTCTCCTTCCGGACAGTCTTGGCGCCTATGGCCGTTCTTACCACACCAAAAACATCGGCCGTTGAAGTTGCCTCCCCTCTGACCCAGCTGACCACGGCCCTGCTGGCTGTTACCACCACACCACTGGCCCTGTTGGCCCTGATGAACACGCTGTTAGCCCTGTTGGCCCTGCTGATGACCCTGTTGTCGGTGTTGGCCTTGATGGCCCTGCTGATTAGGCTGGCCCTGCCTATAACCCCCAAATCCCTTCCTGGAATCATCTGAACAGAATCGCTTAGCAGGGTCCCCCTGATGGGAACTCTGCTCGTGCTGACGAGTCTGTCCATGAGATGGTGCTCCACTAGCACTACTACCCCCGGTCCTGCCCTGCTCGCTGGACTCTCCTACTCTCCTGCTTCCCTGCAGATGGAAGCGGTGATCCTGGCAATGTAGTAACGCAGCATTGAGTACATCAGTGAAGGTACTCAGAGATAGATTCCTTATAAGATGCTTACGGATCCTCCAAGCTAACCCGTCCACAAACAACATTATCTTCTTGCCCTCAGTAAGTGCCTCATCTGGCACTATGGTGAGAAGTCTCGTGAACTCCTCCTCATACTTAGCAACGGTAGAGTTCTCCTGCTTCAGATTCAGTAATTTCCGCCTCATTTCAGTCTGCACGGCGGGTGGAAAGTACTTGCGATCAAACCTCTCCCAGAACGACTGAATAGGGATCGTGTCCCTCTCCTCCAAGGTGGTAGTGGACTCCCACCACTACAAAGCGAACCCCACCAGCTTAAGGGAAGCCAACAACTATTTCTTCACGTCGGTGCACTCATACATGCGAAGATGCCATTGGATGTCTTTCTTCCATTGGCTGACTATGATGATATCTAAGCTACCAGAGAACTCAGGGGGATGCGCTTTCTGAAAAGCATCCCTAACCCTCTCCCATGCAGATGGAAGTTGTGCTGGTACTGGCGCCACTGCCTGAATCTGGGGTGGAGCCTGCTGAACCACCGCTAGCGTGGCATTCATCGCCTGAGCAACAATGGTGGCTACTTCATTAGCATTCATAGTGCCTTGTGCCGGAGCTGCTGGTTGCTCGGCCTGGGCACGCCTATCCTGCGGTGCACGTCTCGGAGGCATCTGAAACGTGAAGAAGTTTATTAGTCTGCAGTCATTATCAAATCTCAAATAGCTTAAGACGTAAACGTAAAAGCAGGAATACAACAATCCTATAAATAGGGCTCTATAACAAAAATGTTAAGCGGAAAGCGAAAATAAGCCGTACAGAGCCTATGGACACTAGAACCTGGCTCTGATACCACTTGTGACACCCCGCCTAATTAAATACCGGGTGATCACTCCTTTATTAAATTAAATCAAGGTGAACAGTTGGTTCATTCTCAGCATCACTGTCGAAAAATAACTTTTCCAATTTAAACACCCTAATTAATTAAGCTAAGTGTCACAACCATTTTAAACATTACTTTCCAAATTATTTTTAAAGAAAATTTTTTTTATCTAGTTATTAACAACATAACCAATAAGTAAGAATCATACCACAAATATCCTGGAACATGAACCAATTAATTTAAACATTCAACATCCAAAATCCCAACATTTAAAACATAAAATAAAACATACATACTGAATAAATCCCAAAGTAACAGTACTAGAAATAAACGAAGTACAATATCCAAATAACAACTGAATAATGGAAAGGGCGACACATGCCCCAATAATGAACATGCTAGGAGTAGAATCAAATGGATGAAGTCGTCTAAACAATAGGCCTGCAACTCCCACCTAAGCTGCAGCGCGTTCCTGCAAAATGACCCTATGCAAGACGCCCCTGTGGCTGGGCACCTGTAATATATACACATATATACAAGAGAAAAAGAGAAATGGAAACGGGTCAGAGCCCGATAGTGTATATAATTTAAAAATTCATTTAGCAAGTATTTAAATTGATTACAGGCTAATGAAACAACATATTAGTGCGACACTCTCTTGAGAAATTCTCACCTCTCTTCTAGTGTGCACACCTATCGCACTAACCTTCCCAATGGTTTATCTTGCCATATAACACACTAACTTTCCCCAATGACTTAACTTAACTTAGGTTATTCGCAAGATTTAAAACTGAACAATACAATTGTTTAAAAAGGAAGATTTCAATTAGTATTCAAAGTTCTCATTTTAGCTTTATTAATTAATAAAGTTTTCCAGTGTCATACTATACTTTCTCAAAACAAGTATTTACAATTTGAGTCATCAATCATGTCCTACTTATCAAATCACAGTAGGCAGTTCCAAATTTCAGAATTTCATATATATATTAACTACTCGCATAATATATATATTATAACAACACCCCAAATAAAAACTATGGTGCGGGCATACTCTACTATCCAATCCCCGTATCACTCGTACTAAGGGGAATACAAATTCGGAATCACTCACGAATTGTATTAACACATACACAAACAACATTGAGGCGAAGCATAGATTCCAAGTCTCTAAGAGGAAAGCACATACCCGCATCTCTTAGGACCGTCTGAACTATCATTCCGATAGCCTGTACCAAGGATATCTATCTCCTAGGGTACGAGTCAATATCCCCCATAAGGCATAGAGGATAAGATTCGTCCCAGCGCGGAAACCTAAGGGATAGCAAGTAGCGTGGGCATGTTTTTCACACACATATAGTATATGCATACACAATCATATAACTATACTAATATTACCATATCAATATTAGGTATATCTCAAATCCTATAGTTACGACATTATTTCTCATATCTCATTATTAGTTAACACATGTAACGGTTCGTTTCTAACCTTGATTCGGTATTATTCCAACTTACCACATAACTCTCATGGATTTATCCTCCCACTTATAAAAATTCAGTAGGTATTCATCTATTCTCTTTCGTAACTATTTTACATAATCTCTCACTTTAAATACGTAGTTTCATCGTTTCTTATATGCAATCTCCCGAGAATACAACTCTCGTCTTACCTTAAAGGTCCAAAAATTTATTCATATACCCTACTGGTCCTCTTTATCTCCCAAAACATATTTATATGGGTTTCCATATATATATTCCTCATTAAAGTGAATTTCAACTAATTTAATAAGGGTACACTTAAGTCTGCTAGGAGGGGTCGATCGATCGAGGTCTGGGGCTCGATCGATCGAAGCTCTTGGCTCGATCGATCGATCAAGCAGGTATGCGAAATCTGCAGTTTTGCAGTTACGAGTTTCATCTTCTAACCTCAATAAACTCCATATTTTTCATACCCAAACCACCCAGAATTTATACTACTAACATCATATCATCATATTAAGAAATCCCTACGTAAAGCATGTGGGTTTCTATCACTAATTATGGATTAACAGCCCAAAAATTTATACAAATATCAAGAACCCTAGAAATCTCTAAATCATGGTTCTAACAATTATTTTCCAAAAATTCCTTTTTATAAACATCATAATTTCGTGGTTTAATCCTCTACATGACAAAGGGTTTCCATAATTTTCATTTAAACCATAACTATATGAAATTTCCTAACTCAAATTAGGTTTTTCTTCCATATAAATCATCCTAATCATTCCTAAACCAATATGAAAGATGCATCAACGAAATAAGCAAGATAAACACTTTCCTGGGATTTTCATAAGTCTGGTTTGGTGCCGAATTTGGTGTGGTTGCGTTCCCCGTCTCGCGATCTACGCGTTGGCGGTGGCGGCGGTGCAAACGGATGGGTTTGAGCCTTGGATTGCCTTGAGATCTCTCTCCTCTCTTCTCAAGTGGTCGTTCTAGAGTTTTGAGTTTTATAATCCTAGATGATACCC
The DNA here is from genome assembly GCA_949130495.1 of Sambucus nigra. Taxonomy (NCBI): domain Eukaryota; kingdom Viridiplantae; phylum Streptophyta; class Magnoliopsida; order Dipsacales; family Adoxaceae; genus Sambucus; species Sambucus nigra. Next base: position 484,569,656 of record OX422222.1, on the reverse strand, counting down.
AGATATCTGATATAACCCTTTTAATTTTCGTGGGTTTAATTACCCAAAAATGTGAAATGTCCAAAATGCCCTCCCGGGGTACTAATTCGGCCTAAAAACACCCCGACACCCAAACTAAACCCCCGGGTACACTTTTGTGACTATCTCGACCCTTCCGGACGCGTTGGCGCACTCAAAGCAATCATATGAACAACTTATAAAACATTCACTTTTATTTATCAATATTTAGTCCCGACGCGACACGGGCGCGTCCCGACTCAAATTTCCAAAATTGTCATTTTATTCACTCATGACATTCAATATAACCAATATTATATATTACTTTGCTCATTAGTAATATTCAACAAATTTCTCATAATTCTTAACTCTCGTCATGTTAATAATTATAACATAATTAATTTCTGAATTTTATTAAATAATTAATTCACATTAAATTTAATAAATCCCCGAATTAATATAGCATAAAAAATACGGGGTATTACATACTTCCCCCCTAATAACGGAATTTCATCCCGAAATTCAGAAAATAAGGCATACCTGGTAAGAACAAATCTGAATATCTTTCTCGCATATCTGCCTCGCGCTCCCAAGTGGGTTCCTCCACATTATGATGCTCCCACTGGACCTGAAAATACGTTACTACAACCGTTTATTGAAAATAAACTATTTAAGTAACTCCGAGTTATTTTTTGAAGAAACTCTTTTCTTAAAAACCAAACTATTTGAACACAAGATGTGTTTAACAAATCAGTATGTACGAGATCTATTCAAGATTTGAATAACAAGTTTAAAAGATAGTTTAAACAACTTTTAAATACAGCACAACCAAGAATGAGATGAGGAGATGTAGAAATATTATGTTCACGATTTTTTACGTGGTAAAACCTCACCAATTGAGGAAACATCCACGACTCCCTCTACGGAGTAAAATGAAAAATCCACTAAAACAAATTTATGAGTTACAAACTATATAACTAACATGCATACAACTCAGACCTATATAAGTTTAGGAATGTACCCTCTGGTGTCCTTATAACTTCTCTGCAGTTCTGATTGTAGATGTAGTTCTCCCAGTTTGTCAACTTTTGATTTGTTCCAGCACTTTACGTCGACTTTTGTTCACAAGATCTTATTACCAACACTTTTCGTGTTGTAGGGTGAAAGTGTTTGTGGAGGTGCTTTCTAACACATGCATGCACACACACACACACTTATTAAGTACAACCAGTCCTAACAAATTACAGTAACACTATATGCTGTGATCTTTTCTTTTTCTTTCTTCTTACAAAACTTTGAACCTTATTTGACCTTTAAATCAATCCCAGAATCCACGGATATCTTGCTCAGAAATTAGCCAAGATCTTAATCAATCTCAGTTTTGAAAAGATTTTCGAGATTGAAAACCTCCAAGTGTGATTCCAAAATAGGTCAAAGGTTTAGTTTTACAAGAACTAGAAACAGAAAGCATTTATTATTGATTTCAAAGTAAGCAAACGTTTTATAGAATATAATCAACAATATATTTCTCAAGATGAGAAATAAAGAATGAAACTAAGTGTAATGTAACATGAATAACTCAGATTTGAAATTTCTATGAAATCAGAAAGTAGATCTGAGTAAAAGTTTAAGTTGGAAACAAGAGGTTACAGCAACACTTACAAATTCAACTCAAACACTCAAGAACACTCAGGGTAGTGTTTTTGGATATAGAGTTTTGAAGAAGTGTTTGGCTTTGGATTGAAGAGGTTTTGGACGAACAAAGTTAGGGTTTCTAACTCTCTTTCTCTCTCTGGTTTCTCTCTTCTCTCTCTAGTCTCTCTTCTCTCTTCTCTCAGAAAAATGAAAATGGCAAAAGTCTTCGAAGTCTGAGATTAGAGCTCCTTTTATATTGTGAAGAGAAGGTTCGAGAGACTGGATCAAAACCAAGGGTTAGGATTGAGTCAATTTAAATTGACTTGAATCCAAGGGCTCACACAAGGCGGTGGTTAAATGAAACCTGATTGGTTTAAAAAGTTGTACTGGGATTCACCAAGACAACATGCAGATCGTCGATCAGCAATGATCCAAGGGATAAAAACATACGCGTTTTTAACTCAGTAAAGAAACACAATCCCAACCAATCAGATGAAGACAAGTGTAGGCCAAGTAATGGATATGAAACGCGCGTCTAAAGTAATTAAAACCACACCCTCATGTTTACTCCGCTTTCGGATTCTACCCAAGGTAACATTAGGCCAATATACCCAACAAAGTATATTTAGAGATTGAGCCCAAAAACTTATAAATCAAGTTTTAATTAATAAAATCTTGTTTAAAAAGTGTTTAAAAAATCCCAAAAAATTATTAAAAATCAAACTTAGGGATTTAAACACACTCAACATATGTACACACATTATTATGCAGTATGACATGCATTAAATGAATTCTACTATGTGTGAGTGTTGGCAATAGTTTCTTGATCACTACAAGATAGAGAGATGAAGTAGCAAACCAATTTCTGAGGTTCTTTGGATTCTAGGATGGACATAATTTTGTCACAATTTCCAAACTAAATGAGCACTTATACAATATAGACTCAAGTGAGTCAAAAGTATAAGGGCTTCAGGACCCGTACAAGTGGAACTATCTTTGACCTCAATCTCCTCTCACTAAAGTCTAGGATAGCCACCGGTCTCTCCTCGTAAGAGCTGTCAGGCTGTAAGTCTATCTCATCTATCGCGATGTGAGTATGGGCCATATCATCCCGAAGGTATCGTCTCAACGACGAGATGTGGAATACATCGTGAATGCGATGTAAATGCTCTGGCAGTCCCAATCTGTATGCTACCGGCCCAATCCTATCGATGATGGGAAATGGTCCCAGGTACCTTGGGGCCAATTTCCCCTTCTTCCCGAACCTCCTCACTCCTTTCATAGGAGATACATGCAGTAACACTTGGTCCCCCACATAGAACTCCCGGAAGAACCGTTTTGCATCGGCGTAGCTCTTCTGCCTGTCCTGGGCTACTCGAATGCGACTCCTAATCATCTCAATCCTCGCGGAGGTTTCCTGAATCACTTCTGGTCCAAGAAAATTGTTATCCCCTACCTCGATCCAACAAGTTGGGGAACGACAAGGTCTGCCGCACAAAGCTTTGAATGGAGCCATGCCAATAGTGAACTGATAAGAGTTATTATAAGCAAACTCTACGAGTGAAAGATGTGGCTCCCAGCCGCCTCATAAATCAATAACACACATGCGTAGCATATCCTCCAACATCTGATTAGTACGCTCTGTCTGTCCATCTGTCTTTGGGTGATAAGCTGAACTCAACCTCAACTCAGTACCCATAGCCTCCTGAAAGCTTTCCCAAAAGCGCAACACGAAAATCTTATCTCTGTCTGACACAATATTTAGGGGCACCCCATGTAATCTGATAATCTCCGCAATGAACAACTGAGCATACTGACCCGTGGTATAATCTGTCCGCACTGGCAAAAAATGAGCCACCTTGGTCAAATGGTCTACAATCACCCAGATAGAGTCGTGGCCCCGCTGTGATGTAGGCAACCCTGTAATAAAATCCATGGAAATACTCTCCCACTTCCACGCGGGTACTTCTAATGGTTGAAGTAATCCTGTTGGTTTTTGATGGTCCACCTTCACCAGCTGGCAGGTAGAACACTTGGACACAAACTCAGCAATGTCCTTCTTCATCCCACTCCACCAGTATTGCCTCCTCATATCCTGGTACATCTTATCTCCTCCAGGATGTACTACAAATTGGGACCCGTGAGATTTGTTCATCACTGCATGACGCAATTCTGCCCCTTCTGGAACCACCAATTTCCCATTAAACCTCAAACCCCCATCAGAACTAACAGAATAGGACTCAGCACCCTCAGCTAAAAGTCTTACAATCTGTTCCTGGAAAAACGGGTCTGTGGTTTGTGCCTGTATCACCCTCGTAACAATCTCGGGTGTCACTGTCATAACAGACATGAAGGAACGGGCTACTGCATCCTGGTGGCCTAGCTCCTTCCACATAGCTTTCCAGACGTCCGCTACCTCGTCTAGCGGTCTACGGCTCAACGCATCAACAACTACGTTGGCCTTCCCCGGATGATACTGTATATCGAACTGATAGTCTTTCACAAACTCTAACCATCTGCGCTGACGCATATTTAGCTCTCGCTGAGTGAACAGGTACTGCAATGATTTGTGGTCTGTGAACAAACGGAATTTCTCTCCCAATAAGTAGTGCCTCCATATCCTCAATGCAAAGACGATCGCTGCTAACTCCAGGTCGTGGGTGGGGTAATTCTTCTCATGCGTCTTAAGCTTACAGGAGGCAAAAGCTATAGCCTTATCCTCCTGCTGAAGCACTCCCCCAAGTCCCCGTACGGATGCATCGGTGTAAACCAGGTACTCCACACCCGGTTTCGGTAAAGCAAGGACTGGCGCTGAAGTAAGCTTGTCTTTCAGCTCGTCGAAAGCCAAATGGCAAGCATCATCCCAAACATATGGTACCCCTTTGCGAGTCAGATTCGTCAACGGACCCGCTATTTTGGAGAATCCCCGAATGAATCTCCTATAGTATCCGGCTAACCCCAAGAAGCTTCGCACTACCGTCGGTGTCGTGGGCTGTTCCCACACCCTAACCGCTGACACTTTACTCGGGTCAACTGCTATCCCCTGCTCAAAAACAACGTGGCCCAAGAACTGTATTTCTCGTAACCAAAATTCGCACTTCTCGTACTTAGCATACAACTGATGCTCTCGTAGAGTCTGAAGAACCTGCCTCAAATGCCCGGCATGCTCCTCCTCGGAGTGTGAATATATCAAAATGGCATCTATAAAGACGATGACAAACTGATCCAAGAAATCTCTGAATACTCGGTTCATTAAGTCCATGAACACGGCTGGAGCATTTGTGAGGCCGAATGGCATCACTCTGAACTCATAAGACCCATATCTCACCAAGAAAGCAGTTTTTGAAACATCCTTCTCCCTAATATGTAGCTGATGGTACCCTGACCTCAGATTTATCTTCGATAAAAAAGTTGCTCCCCTCAGCTGGTCGAACAGGTCATCGATTAGAGGCAACGGATACTTATTCCGCATCATGACCTTGTTCAACTCCCGGTAATCCACACATAACCTCAGCGAACCATCTCTCTTCTTCACAAACAGGACTGGAGCGCCCCAAGGTGAGGTACTCCTACGAATGAAGCCCTGACCTAACAACTGCTCTATCTGATCTCGCAACTCTCGCATCTCTGCTGGAGCCATACGGTATGGAGCGCATGCTATCGATCTAGTATCTGGCAATAATTCTATGACAAAGTCTATCTCTCGACTGGGGGGTAGGCCTGGTATCTCCTGAAACACATCAGAATACTCACGAACAACTGGAATCGAGTCTAACAGAATCAAACCTCCTTAGAGGTATCCTCCTCTATATAATACAAATGAGCGGTCGAGCCTCCCTCTGGGCGAGGCATCGCCACTACAAACATCTCTTTCCCCGGAATGGCAAAAATAATTCTCCCACTGAAGCAATCAATTATGGCTCTATAAGCTGCAAGAAAATCCATACCAATAATAACATCATGCTCATCCATATCTAAGACTAACATGTCTGCAGGTAATACCAAACTACCAATATCTACCTCCACTCCCCGGCATATAAAGAAAATAAGCGACCCACTCTCCAGTGGTGAGTCTACACACGTCACTGTGCTCTCTGCTGTGGCTAACAACCCTAAGGCCTTTGCAAAATGCGTCGCTATAAAATAATGCGTCGCCCCAGTATCAAACAAAACCGGACCCATAGTTCCATGGATAGGATATATACCCTCAATCGCGGGTGGTGTCTGTGGAGCTGCTGCCTGGTGGACGTTAGAGACACGTCCATACTGTAACTGCCCCTGCTGCACTGGAGCTGCTGGAATGGCTGGTAGGGCTGGCACCTGGGCTAGAGCTGGGAGGGCAGCTGGAAAAAGTGGTCTCTGTGGCTCATTACGGGCACCGTGCTGCTGTGGGGCCTTCTCTCCTTCCGGACAGTCTTGGCGCCTATGGCCGTTCTTACCACACCCAAAACATCGACCGTTGAAGTTGCCTCCCCTCTGACCCAGCTGACCACGGCCCTGCTGGTTGTTACCACCACACCACTGGCCCTGTTGGCCCTGATGAACACGTTGTTAGCCCTGTTGGCCCTGCTGATGACCCTGCTGTCGGTGTTGGCCTTGATGGCCCTGCTGATTAGGCTGGCCCTGCCTATAACCCCCAAATCCCTTCCTGGAATCATCTGAACAGAATCGCTTAGCAGGGTCCCCCTGATGGGAACTCTGCTCGTGCTGACGAGTCTGTCCATGAGATGGTGCTCCACTAGCACTACTACCCCCGGTCCTGCCCTGCTCGCTGGACTCTCCTACTCTCCTGCTTCCCTGCAGATGGAAGCGGTGATCCTGGCAATGTAGTAACGCAGCATTGAGTACATCAGTGAAGGTACTCAGAGATAGATTCCCTATAAGATGCTTACGGATCCTCCAAGCTAACCCGTCCACAAACAACATTATCTTCTTGCCCTCAGTAAGTGCCTCATCTGGCACTATGGTGAGAAGTCTCGTGAACTCCTCCTCATACTTAGCAACGGTAGAGTTCTCCTGCTTCAGATTCAGTAATTTCTGCCTCATTTCAGTCTGCACGGCGGGTGGAAAGTACTTGCGATCAAACCTCTCCCAGAACGACTGAATAGGGATCGTGTCCCTCTCCTCCAAGGTGGTAGTGGACTCCCACCACTACAAAGCAGACCCCACCAGCTTAAGGGAATCCAACAACTATTTCTTCACGTCGGTGCACTCATACATGCGAAGATGCCGGTGGATGTCTTTCTTCCATTGGCTGACTATGATGATATCTGAGCTACCAGAGAACTCAGGGGGATGCGCTTTCTGAAAAGCATCCCTAACCCTCTCCCATGCAGATGGAAGTTGTGTTGGTACTAGCGCCACTGCCTGAATCTGGGGTGGAGCCTGCTGAACCACCGCTAGCGTGGCATTCATCGCCTGAGCAACTATGGCGGCTACTTCATTAGCATTCATAGTGCCTTGTGCCGGAGCTGCTGGCTGCTCGGCCTGGGCACGCCTATCCTGCGGTGCACGTCTCGGAGGCATCTGAAACATGAAGAAGTTTATTAGTCTACAGTCATTATCAAATCTCAAATAGCTTAAGACGTAAACGTAAAAGCAGGAATACAACAATCCTATAAATAGGGCTCTATAACAAAAATGTTAAGCGGAAAGCGAAAATAAGTCGTACAGAGCCTATGGACACTAGAACCTGGCTCTGATACCACTTGTGACACCCCGCCTAATTAAATACCGGGTGATCACTCCTTTATTAAATTAAATCAAGGTGAACAGTTGGTTCATTCTCAGCATCACTGTCAAAAAATAACTTTTCCAATTTAAACACCCTAATTAATTAAGCTAAGTGTCACAACCATTTTAAACATTACTTTCCAAATTATTTTTAAAGAAAAAATTATTTATCTAGTTATTAACAACATAACCAATAAGTAAGAATCATACCACAAATATCCTGGAACATGAACCAATTAATTTAAACATTCAACATCCAAAATCCCGACATTTAAAACATAAAATAAAACATACATACTGAATAAATCCCAAAGTAACAGTACTAGAAATAAACGAAGTACAATATCCAAATAACAACTGAATAATGGAAAGGGCGACACATGCCCCAATAATGAACATGCTAGGAGTAGAATCAAATGGATGAAGTCGTCTAAACAATAGGCCTGCAACTCCCACCTAAGCTGCAGCGCGTTCATGCAAAATGACCTTATGTAAGACGCCCCTGTGGCTGGGCACCTGTAATATATACACATATATACAAGAGAAAAAGAGAAATGGAAACGGGTCAGAGCCCGATAGTGTATATGATTTAAAAATTCATTTAGCAAGTATTTAAATTGATTACAGGCTAATGAAACAACATATTAGTGCGACACTCTCTTGAGAAATTCTCACCTCTCTTCTAGTGTGCACACCTATCGCACTAACCTTCCCAATGGTTTATCTTGTCATATAACACACTAACTTTCCCCAATGACTTAACTTAACTTAGGTTATTCGCAAGATTTAAAACTGAACAATACAATTGTTTAAAAAGGAAGATTTCAATTAGTATTCAAAGTTCTCATTTTAGCTTTATTAATTAATAAAGTTTTCCAGTGTCATACTATACTTTCTCAAAACAAGTATTTACAATTTGAGTCATCAATCATGTCCTACTTATCAAATCACAATAGGCAGTTCCAAATTTCAGAATTTCATATATATATTAACTACTCGCATAATATATATATTATAACAACACCCCAAATAAAAACTATGGTGCGGGCATACTCTACTATCCAATCCCCGTATCACTCGTACTAAGGGGAATACAAATTCGGAATCACTCACGAATTGTATTAACACATACACAAACAACATTGAGGCTAAGCATAGATTCCAAGTCTCTAAGAGGAAAGCACATACCCGCATCTCTTAGGACCGTCTCAACTATCATTCCGATAGCCTGTACCAAGGATATCTATCTCCTAGGGTACGAGTCAATATCCCCCATAAGGCATACACGATAAGATTCGTCTCAGCGCGGAAACCTAAAGGATAGCAAGTAGCGTGGGCATGTTTTTCACACACATATAGTATATGCATACACAATCATATAACTATACTAATATTACCATATCAATATTAGGTATATCTCAAATCCCATAGTTACGACATTATTTCTCCTATCTCATTATTAGTTAACACATGTAACGGTTCGTTTCTAACCTTGATTCGGTATTATTCCAACTTACCACATAACTCTCATGGATTTATCCTCCCACTTATAAAAATTCAGTAGGTATTCATCTATTCTCTTTCATAACTATTTTACATAATCTCTCACTTTAAATACGTAGTTTCATCATTTCTTATATGCAATCTCCCGAGAATACAACTCTCGTCTTACCTTAAAGGTCCAAAAATTTATTCATATACCCTACTGGTCCTCTTTATCTCCCAAAACATATTTATATGGGTGTCCATATATATATTCCTCATTAAAGTGAATTTCAACTAATTTAATAAGGGTAAACTTAAGTCCGCTAGGAGGGGTCGATCGATCGAGGTCTGGGGCTCGATCGATCGAAGCTCCTGGCTCGATCGATCGATTAAGCAGGTATGCGAAATCTGCAGTTTTGCAGTTACGAGTTTCATCTTCTAACCTCAATAAATTCCATATTTTTCATACCCAAACCACCCAGAATTTATACTACTAACATCATATCATCATATTAAGAAATCCCTACGTAAAGCATGTGGGTTTCTATCACTAATTATGGATTAACAGCCCAAAAATTTATATAAATATCAAGAACCCTAGAAATCTCTAAATCATGGTTCTAACAATTTTTTTCCAGAAATTCCTTTTTATAAACATCATAATTTCGTGGTTTAATCCTCTACATGACAAAGGGTTTCATAATTTTCATTTAAACCATAACTACATGAAATTTCCTAACTCAAATTGGGTTTTTCTTCCATATAAATCATCCTAATCATTCCTAAACCAATATGAAACATGCATCAACGAAATAAGCAAGATAAACACTTGCCTGGGATTTTCAGAAGTCTGGTTTGGTGCCGAATTTGGTGTGGTTGCGTTCCCCGTCTCGCGATCTACGCGTTGGCGGTGGCGGCGGTGCAAACAGATGGGTTTTGAGCCTTGGATTGCCTTGAGAGCTCTCTCCTCTCTTCTCCAATGGACGTTCTAGAGTTTTGAGTTTTCTAACCCTAGATGATAACCCAGATATTTGATATAACCCTTTTAATTTTCGTGGGTTTAATTACCCAAAAATGTGAAATGTCCAAAATGCCCTCCCGGGGTACTAATTAGGCCTAAAACACCCCGAGACCCAAACTAAACCCCCGGGTAAACTTTTCTGACTATCTTGACCCTTGCGGATGCGTTGGCGTACTCAAAATGACCATATGAACAACTTATAAAACATTCACTTTTATTTATCAATATTTAGTCCCGACGCGACACGGGCGCGTCCCGACTCAAATTTCCAAAATTGTCATTTTATTCACTAGTGACATTCAATATAACCAATATTAGATATTACTTTGATCATTAGTAATATTCAACAAATTTCCCATAATTACTAACTCTCGTCACGTTAATAATTATAACATAATTAATTTTTGTGATTTTATTAAATAATTAATTCACATTAAATTTAATAAATCCCCAAATTAATATAGCATAAAAAAATACGGGGTATTACACCCTTACGGTGGCCCTTCTCAACTTGAGTTTCTCCAGGGACCGTTACGGTGGCCCTTCTCAACTTGGGCTTCTTCTTGGGCTTCTGTAGGGACCCTCTCAACATAGGCTTATGTTGCTACCTAGGTGGGGCCCCTTCTCTAATATGGCATTTCTACGATGGAGGGACCCTGGGGGTTCCTTCTCCAATACGACACTTCTGCGGTAGAGGGACCTTGGTGGTTCCTTCTCTAATATGGAACTTTTACGGTGGAGTAACCCTTGGGGTTCCTTCTCTAATATGGCACTTCTTCGATGGAGGGACCCTGGGGTTTCTCTCAACTTCATATTTTCTGTAAGCTGAGGGGGGGGTATTTGAGGGACCCTCACCCACAAATATAGTGGTGAAACTTGAAACACCCTTTTACACATTGAAAAGCAGATGAACACTCATAAAAATCAAGAGAGAAGTAAGAGATACTCTCTCTAGAATCGGCTATCAGGGGCTCACCTGATGACTTCCAATTGAAAATATGTTCTTAGATGAGTTCACTTCTTACCAAAGACACAAAAAATGAGCATCATTCTCTGCTTCTGCATTAGCATCCATTGGTGGAAACCCCCAACCATGGAAAGGATCTGACTTCAGATCTCAATAGCGAAACGTGATCCGAATTTGAATAACGGAGCCATTTTGATTGAATCTCATTTAATACCCTAGAGTTTCAATGCTATAACTTCGATTTACCCCCTGAGTCATCGATTTCTTTTTTCCGTTTATCCACCTATACATCGACGTTGATATGTAGGTTGTCTAACTTTAAAAATTACTTCAAGTGTAAAAATACATGTTATTTTCTATTGTTCACTGCATTAGCTCGTATAGTGTACCATACACCCTTTTCTGCGTGCAAATGACAAAAGCAAATCTCTGCGAGCAACAGAGAGAATTGGACAAATCTCTGTCCATTGCACTATTTGGAGAAGACAGGCGATTCTTCTATTTGATACAAACTGCAACTTGCACGAAATATTTTGATCTCTAAGAGAACGTTTCTCTCTTATCTACTATATTCTAAAAAAAAGATCAAACAATTTTTTTTATTTTAGTTATTCATTTTTTAAGCAAAATGATTTTTATATACACATCCAAGGTCATTTGAGAATAAGGTGTTAATTAATACTGTTTTGTCAATCATACAAACCGGTTATAAACCATAATGTTACATCACGTTAAAACAGTTTTATCATGAATCCAGGATGTTTAATTCTTCATGTAATCACAAAATCGTAAGTTCTTTATAACTATGATCAAAACTAACCTTTGTCCATTGCAATTGTTTGGAATAAGGTGACTTAAATTCTCCTTTCAAAGCTTCCTATGAATCCCTTCTTGAATAGCACATAATTACTCTCTTATGTGCCCGGAATATTTGTGAGAAAATACGAATAATAAGAATTTCGGATTTTCTCTCCCTCCTTAGAAACAATGTGTATTGAGATGACTTTAGATGGTGTAGAGGTCTCTATTTATAAGGCGAAGAGGGCCGGAATCCTAGTGGTGATGGGACACTTTCAAGTCTACCACTAATGCCACTAACCATCATGTGACTAACGGATAAGGTTTACCCAATCTTTTAATATCTTTATTTATCACATTCATAATTATTTATCTGACATTTATTAAAACCAAATAAATGGGAAATTCGAAATTTAATACAATTAAAATTGAATAATTAATTTCGTCACTTAACATTAATTTCGAACAATCTCCCACTTTGTCTGAATAATTCGTATAATTAAATTAGGTATCATAAGGTGTACAATCATTGATAAATATCATTTGCTAAATCAAATGATTCACGAATGCGAGTCACGACGGTTCCATGTTATTCAAGAGCATGGTTCCTTCCATGTACCACAACACCAATGTTTCATTCAACTGAGCCTTTAATATTGGGTATCATAATGGCCTCATAATGTCCTTTTGAATAAGGACTATTTCAATCAACAATAATTCAAAATTATATGCATACATTCACAAAAGACAGAAATAATAGAAATCAGAAACACTTTTATTGAATTCAAGTAATAGTGTCAAACAACTAAGCCAAAATATCAATTAAAATCTAACTAATCGAGACCCATCTCTTTGACATGTTCCATAAAGGTCTTTGGAGATAGTCCTTTTGCAAGAAGATCTGCTATGTTATCACACGTACTAATGTGATTAATTGACACTCTTTATTTATGAACTTCTTCTTTAACTGATAGGTATTTCATATCAATATGCTTAGCAGCCTTTGTATAGCTATCGTTCTTCGAGAAGAAGACTGCTGCGACATTATCACAATAAATTTTCAGCGACTTAGATATTGACCCCATAATTCTAAGTCCTAAAATAAAGTTTCGCAGCCATAATCCATGATTTGTAGCTTCGAAGCAAGCTACGTATTCAACCTCCATAGTAGATGGTGCAATGACTCTTTGCTTAGCACTTATCCATGAAACGGCTCCTCCAGTCATAAGGAAGACATAACCCAAAGTGCTCTTCCTATTGTCAAGGCATCCCCCAAAATCTAAGTATGAATAACCAATCACCTCAAGGTGATCAATCTTCCGATATGTAAGCATGTAATCCTTAGTCCCTTGCAGGTACCTTAACACTTTCTTTGCAGCTTTTCAATGGTGAATCCCTAGATTACTTTGATATCTGCCTAGCATCCCAATGGCAAAACTAATATTCGATCTTGTGCAGACTTGTGCATACAACAAGATCCATACCAACGAAGCATAAGGCATGCCTTTCATGTGCTACCTTTTTAAATCACTTCTGGGATATTGACTTAAGCTTAACTTATCCCCTTTCTGAAGTGGAACATTAATGGGATTGCAACTTTGCATGCTAAATCTTTCTAAAACTTTATTAATGTAAGCTTTCTAAGAAAATCCTAGCATTCCTCGTGATCTATCCTGAGATATTTCTATCCCGATCACGAAGGATGCCTCGCCTAAATCTTTCATTTCAAAGTTTTTAGAAAGGTACTTCTTGGTTTCACTTAATAACCCAAGATCACTGCTGGCGATAAGTAAGTCATTAGCATATAGTACTAAAAACACAAACTTACTCCCACTGATCTTTAGGTATATATACCGATCAACAATGTTTTCCTTAAACTCAAAGGATGTAATGGTATCGTGGAACTTAATGTACCATTGACGAGAAGCTTTTTTAGACCATATATTGACTTCTTTAACATACAGACCATGTTTTCCTTTCCTTCCTTTATGAAGCCTTGTGTTTGTGCCATGTAGACTTCTTCTTCTAAACTCCCATTTAGAAAAGCCATTTTTACGTCCATTTGGTGCAACTCCAAATCATAATGAGCCACCAACGCTAATATGATTCTTAATGAGTCCTTCTTTGAAACTGGAGAGAAGGTCTCATTATAATCAATGCCTTCTCATTAATTAAAACCTTTGGCAATAAGTCTAACTTTATGTCGTTCGATATTACCTTTTGAGTCAAGTTTGGTCTTAAATATCCACTTGCACCAAACTCATTTTTATCCTTCTAGCAATTTGACCAACTCCCAAACTTTCTTGTCATTCATAGATTTTATTTCTTCATTCATGGCATCAATCCATTTATCGGAATCATCATTATTTATAGCTTTTTCATAAGAAACTGGATCATAATATTCCCTATGTTAAATTCGGTCTCTTGAAGGTATACTACATAATTATCCGGAATTGTCGATTTCCTTTCTCTTTGAGATCTTCTTAATGGCACTTCCTATGGTGCTTCAAAAGTTTCATCGGTTATAGTCTAATTATGTGGTTGTTCAGTTGGTTGATCATTCACTTGTTATTCATTGTTATTGATTGCGTCAAGACCGGTTCAACAATAACATTAGGAACAACAGGTATGTTATGAACTCTGGGTATAGGGATTTGTACCCTGACTTCTTGAATGATTGCCTCCCTTTCTTTTATACTCCCACTTACTTCACCTTCTTTAATGAATTTAGCATTTCCAGTTTCTATAATTCTAATTGTATGATTTGGACAGTAAAATCTCGATCCCTTTGAATTTTCTGGATACCCAATGAAATGACATGATAATGTCCTAGGATCCAATTTATTTTCATAAGGGTTATAGATTCTAGCTTTTGCTGGGCAGCCCCACACACGTAAATACCTTAAATCAGGTTTCCATCCTTTCCAAAGTTCAAAAGGGGTTTTTGAAACTGACTTACTGGGAACCCTGTTTAAGATGTGTATAGTGGTCTTTAATGCATGTGTCCACAAAAATGTAGGCAATTGGGTCCTACTTATCATACTTCTAACCATTTCTATAAGGGTACGATTACGCCTTTCAGCTACACCATTCTGCCAAGGTGATCCTGGCATTGTGTATTGGGCGCAAATACCTAATTTTTCAAGGAGTTTAGCAAATGGGCCAGGGCGTTGCCCTGACTCGTCAAATCTACCACAATATTCACCACCTTTATCAGACCTAATAATTTTCACCTCTTTGCCTAGTTTCCTCTCAACCTCATTAATGTATATTTCAACGACGTTCACAGATTGAGATTTATCATGCAACATGTACAAAATGCAATAACGTGAAAAATCATCTATAAAGGTGATGAAGTATTTTTCTCCACCAATGGATGGAATATCAAAAGGTCCACATATGTCTGTATGTATTATTTTAAGTAGCTGGGTGCTTCTTGTGGCTCCTTTATTTGTATGTTTGGTATGTTTTCCTTTAATACAGTCCACACATACATCATAATTGGCGTAATCCAGGTTATGGAGTATTCCATCTTTAATGAGCCTTTCAATTCTCAGTCTGGATATGTGCCCTAATCTTTTATGCCACAAATAAGTAGATTTTTCATCATTAAGTGTACTTTTCGTACCAACATTAGGATTCAGGGTCACAAGGGTTTCAGAAAAATTCTTTTCAAGATTCAATTGATATAATTATCTAATAAAAATCCAGAACTAACATTATTAGAATTTTTGATGAAACCAAAACCATTATACTTCAATTCAATCGCAAAACCGTCTAAGGAAAATTTGGAAACAAAAATTAAATTCCTAGAAATTGTGGGAACATAAAAAGTTTCTTGCAAATCTAAAATAAATCCAGTGCTTAAAATTAGGCAAAAGACTCCAATAGCTTATATTGTAGCCTTTGTTTTATTGCCCATGTAGAGAAAATTATCATTTGAATTTGTTTTTCGGATCGAAGTGAAGCCCTACATCGAATTAGAAACATGACACATAGAACCAGAATCAATCCACCAAGTGTTAGAATGAGCGTTAATAAGTTTTGATTAGATACAAACATAAATAAAGGGCTTACCCTTTTTCTCGAACCAAGCCTTTCATTTATGACAATCCCTCTGGAAATGGCCCTTCCTTTTACAGAAGTCACATTTGTCGTTCTTTTCCTTCTTCACATCAGTAATTGATGGTTCAGCTTGATGAGACTGCCCAGGACCTTTCTTAATGCCCTTGCCAAACTTCTTCTTAAAACTAGCTCCTTTGACTGTCAGATTTGCCACCTGTCCCTTAGTCACGTGGCCATTCTGTTGCGTAAGCCTTCCTTCCTCCTATACCAACATGCTTTATAAATCATTTACATTCCACTTATCTTTTATAGTGTTGTAATTGATTTGGAAAGGCCCATACTCAGGAGGTAGGGAGTTTAGGACGGATTGGATGAGAAAATACTCATTCACTGTCATGCCCAAAACTCAAAGTCTAGCAGCCAGATTGGTCATCTCTACAATGTGCTCATTCATGGTTCGAGTACCATCGAACCTCATAATGGTCAGGTCATCCATTAGTTTCCCAGCAAGAAATTTATCAGCAGTGCGAAAGCGTTCCTTAATGTTGTTCAAATACTCTTTTGCTTTCGTAGTTTCAGGTAGGGAGGTTTTAATGTTAGCAGTAATGCACATTCGCATAAATATAAGGGCCAGCCTATTGGATCGAGACCATGCTTTATGGACAGCAATTTCATCCTCGCTACTGGCATCAGTAATAGCAGCGATTTCATCACACATAATTTCCATGTCCAGGTCGAGAACCCCTAGGCTGAACTCAATTTGCTCATTCCATTCAGAAAAGTTAGTTCCATCAAATTTGGAATAGGACTGAGCTTGCGAATACAGTTTAAGGGGAACTGCAATTAATAACAATGTTCACAAATTAAATTTTCACACACAACAAAAATTGTAAGGGTCGAATATTGAATTATTGACTAAAAATTTTGGCATATTTCATTTACAATCTGAATATCACGGAATCTGTGTTCATCACATAATGCTCAAATTGTAAAGATATATTACCCTATAATTCATTTATCATGGTCCCATAATTTTGGCATCTGTGTTTGTTGCCTAAACATTTAATACCATGATTAATGGACTTAATGTCAACTACTCTGTTTTTCACAAAACGTTTTTCTAATGTTGTTCAATTCAGAAATTAGCATGTGTAATGCCTCAATCCAATTTTATAACTAACATTAGAATAAACCTTTAATGCATGTAAGTGTATTATTCGTACATGTAGTCTCAGCCTGTGTTTGGACTTTGACTTAACTCAAATGAATAATTTCTTACATCTCCCAATTTAAATATAGTTAATCATGCATTAAATATTAACTATAATATGTAATCTATCAGTAATTAAAGATACCAATAGTAGCTTAAATGCCTCAAAAACATAATTGCCCGGGTATAGTAAAAAATACATAATTCATGAATTTTGCCAAAAATCGCAATGAGTTTTCACCACAGAATTGAAGTAAAACATGCCAGAAAACCAAAACTTTTTGCAAAACATTAATATGAGTTTTATGTAAAGATTTATAATCCCCGAGATGATTTCCTAAAATGGCAAAAACGGGGTTTTGAGGGCCTTAACAGACTCGGATTCCCGAAAAACACATTACATCATGGCCACAGGCCATGAAATTCGATTATTGACCCGTTTCCACTCAACATGTCAAGTTTCAAGTCAATCGGACACCAAAAATTTCGAAAAACACTATTTATTGCGCCAAAAAAACTTCTGAAATCTGTTTTGCATCAAATCACAGTTTTCACTTAATAAATCTTAAAAACAAATTCGTTTTCTTATCATGATCAATAAAAGTGTTTTTCAGAACGCTTACACAACTCAAAACAATAGAATAATGCTAACGGCATATTAGGGTTCTAATAACATGAAAAGGGGTTAATCAATAATGGGACAATTATCATAAGATAAGGACTGTATGCAATAATTTCGTTCTTGATATCATACATAACACAAATTCAAATTACCATATGTATGATTACCAGATTGCTTAAAAAAATCTAGATTTCCAGAAAAACAAAATTTCCAGATTTCCAGATTTGCCAAAAATTCCAGATTCCCAGATTTACCAAAAATCCAGATTTCCAGATTTTCAAAAGATCATAAATCAGAATTGTCATAAAGGGGTTTTCATTAACGGAAAATATGAGATTATAAATCGAAAGATCCGATACCACATGTTAATTAATACTGTTTTGTCAATCATACAAACCGAATATAAACCATAATGTTACATCACGTTAAAACAGTTTTATCACGAATCCAGGATATTTAATTCTTCATGTAATCACAAAAATCATAAGTTATTTATAACTATGATCAAAACTAGCATTTTCCATTGCAATTGATTGGAATAAGGTGACTTAAATCTTCCTGTCAAAGCTTCCTTTGAATCCCTTCTTGAATAGCCCAGAATTACTCTCTTATGTGCCCGGAATATTTGTGAGAAAATACGAATAATAAGAATTTCGGATTTTCTCTCCCTCCTTAGAAATAGTGTGTATTGAGATGACTCTAGATGGTGTAGAGGTCTCTATTTATAAGGGGAAGAGGGCCGGAATCCTAGTGGTGGTGGTGGGACTCTTTCAAGTCTCCCACTAATACCACTAACCATCATGGTACTAACGGATAAGGTTTACCCAATATTTTAATATCTTTATTTTTCACATTCCTAATTAATGTGACAACCCGCATTCCGAAATAAGGGGTGGCCAGCCCGATACCTCGACATAACGGAATCATGGATGGATATCATCCTCAGCATCATAACAATAAAATAGGTATACGAGAAAGCCACTCAATAAATCAGAAAGCAGGTTGTCAAAAATTTTTGGTTTGATAACGAGTTAAGAAATAAATTAAACAACCCAAATCTGATGAAAGTGGAATTTCAAAGGAACATATAGATAAATACCAAAACAACATACAATGAAAGGACCGAATAATTTGTCGGTCCACAGTTACATTCAAAGTGTTTCAACAATTTAATATTTTACATACTACATTCATTAAAAAGTACAAAAGATGGGCCACTAGCCCGAATGAAAGAACCGATCATATCTAGAGTCCAAAAATGAAGGCGTCTAACAAACATCCTGTAATAATCCGCAAGATCATACAGCTCGTCAAAAGCATAGGGGTAAGAAAATCATAACGGGCGCCCTTGCGGAGGAGCACCTGAGCGGATACAACAACATGTACAACATGGAAAATGAACGGGTCAGGGCACGATTTATATATGATTCCCCGAAGAGTAAGAAACATGATAGATATGGACAATAAATCATGAATAATGTGAATGAGAATCTAACAACCTAATCATCAAATGTGATAATACATTTATATAGGTTTCTAACAGTTATTAACTTAAGAAAGAGAAATAAAATTTAATCTCATTTCTTCTCGTATCTTATCATTTTCCATTCCTTAGTAGGAATATAATTTCCATCATATCTTTCCATTTTCCATTCCTTAGCAGGAATATAATTACCATCTCATTTCTTATGGCAATTCACATACCTCAAGTCCCACTTGAGTTAGAAAGGTTATATTCTTATACATATAACGTTTCTAAGACCACCCCTCCGAGTTTCCTCACTGGGCGCGCCCATAAATGACTATCATCTTCCAGGGCCTATTTATACAAGACAACCTGGGCACCTAACGCACGTCAGGAAGTGGCCATATGCCTGTGAGTGAGTCATAACCACACCCGGAATTACCTCACTAGCGCAGAAAAACATATACAAACCTCGCATATGGTCGAGGACTATAGTCATCCTGCATTCAATAGTCAGGGGACATCATCTCATGCGCAAGCTTCCCTTATGATAGCATTTAGAGAGGTGTGTTTAAGTAATTTAACAATTACCAAATTAAATCTCATTTTCATTACCATTAATCACATGTGTTTCATTTTACTTGAAGCCATTATCTTTGAATCTTTTTTTAATTCAATTTCATCATATGTTTAGATCCCAAAGTATTCTCTAAACAATTTCCCAAAATCTTATAGGTCCCAAGGTTTTATATACCTCATAAATGCCTCTAAAATCTCCACGTATGGGCTTAGAATTCTATTTTCCAAGTTATTTACCAAATGAGAAGTGATGCATAAACATCACTTTAAGTACCCCTGAATTAACCCCAAGCGATCCCATTCAACTATAGGGTAATGACCAAACTCGACTAAAACTCTAGGATCCTATGTTTACTTCATTCAAGAAGGTTCCTAGGTTCTAATCCTAAGGGAAAGGGTCAAAATTTGAAAAGAAAAACAAAAGGAAAAATGCAAGATTTCCAAATTGATTGGGACTAGCCGAATCGATTTGGGTTCTTAAAGGCGAATCGATTCGGATTAGCCGAATCGATTCGGTCAGGAAAAGTGAGTTTCTGCATAATTACCGAATTGATTCGGACTAGCCGAACCGATTCGGACGACCCAGACTTGGAAACTGTCTCTCAGCGAATCGATTCGGCCAGGCCTAATCGATTCGGTTCTGCAGAAATTCCAAGTTTTGTCTATGGAGTCTTTGACTCCAAATTCTACCCAACTTCAACCAACTCAAATCCCTATCCTTTAATGCTACCAACTGATCATAAATACATCATCCAACCATAATTTACCTCAAAATCATATCAATTCAACTTCCAAAGATCTAAGGCCCATAAATCAAATAAAAACCCTAACTTCCATAAACCATACATAACCACAACTATCAATGCTAATTACTCTACTTTAATCATAAAATAGCAAGTAGATAACTTGCCTCAAGTTTGCAAGTTCAGATTTTGATGAAGTTGTATGCAAGAACAATCACCAAAGCTTCAATCTCTCACTTTCTCCACAAGTTCTCTTCCTCTCTTTCTTTCTCTAGGTTTACCAATTCAATTAGGGGAATAGTGACTTAAACAAGACATAAATCATGGCTTAGGTCCAAATTCCAGCTTTAAGTGATTAATACGCGGTAAAATAATACGCAACTACTCATATAAGCTACAACCAGTCAAAAGTGCCCGAAACCTCGAAATACAATATGGCACATAATTTGACTATCTCGAACCTCCCGGAACTATCTGCACCCTCCAAATTATCATTTGGAAATTTTATAATTCATTTTAGGTTCCGGTTTCATTTTTAAGCCAAATGTCATTTTAAATCATATGACATTACAAAACAGAACATAGCAAAATTCACCTCTACTTACGGTAAATATGCAACATCATAGTAGATATTAACTTTTCTTTCTTAAACTTATACCTACTCCACATACCAACATATTTATATCTAATCACTGTATCTAGCAAATTAAATATAAAATTGGACCTTAAAAACGAGGGTTGTTACAATTAATTATCTGACATTTATTAAAACAACATAAATGGGAAATTCGAAATTTAATACAATTGAAATTAAATAATTAATTTCGTCAATTAACATTAATTTCCATCATAAGGAACATATTTGATCCAAAGTTAAATAAGAAGTATATTTAGGGTACTTTAATTAAGAGTCAACTATTCTTACTTGGGACGTACAAAATTAAGAGTCCACATTCCTTTTTTGGACACAATCAACGATCCAAAATTCCCAATAGTTGTCATATTTCGATCTTGATCATTTATTGGAGGTATCCTTAATCTACACAAAAAGAGAATGTCAACTCTTTATTTAGGACGGAGCAAGTATTTTTTTTGGAGGGGCAGGGGGAGGTAATTCTGAGACACAAACCTCAAACAAAAGACGAGATTAATACACAGGACGTGTAGAACAAAATTAAGTAAACTTTGTACATCACAAGTATTAGGTGAGAACCAAGCATAACTGAGAAAAATAAGTTGCCTCTAATAATCTTTCTGAGAAAGCACCAAGATATTTTTTTAAAACATAACAAACCTGTAGCATTGGGTCTAGCTGTGGGTACCAGACTTGAGACCATGGGCCTGGATGAGTAGTCCAGTTCTGGCGGCCCAAAGTCCAGGCCCCCCACCTCTTATTTTGATCCGGTCTCTTCCCACGTTCCCCTGAAGGGAAGTTATAGGAGATATGGAAGACGTGGGGGAACCCATCACCCCCACTCACCTAAATGTACATGTATATATTAAACACTAGGTCTGGGGCAAAAAGACAAGTTGTATTCTCTGTAATCACTCTCCATAGTATATAGAAATAACATCGACTGCACCACCGTGGACGTAAGCACATATTGGCTGAACCACGTACATCCTTTGTTGTGATTGTCATTTTATATCCCCTGTTCTTACTTGGTGAATGCTTTTTCCTTATTTGTTTGTGTTGCACAATAATTGTTACCACAATTGGCGCCCTCTGTGGGAAGCGTTCATCTTTCCCTGAGAAGAGCCCACACCAAGAAAGGAGTTTAAGATGTCTTGTCACAGCATCAATGCCCCTCAGGCAGGGGATATTCAAGAACCACCTGCTCCTTGCAGGATTAGGTTTGAAGTTCGACGTTCAGATCAAAGGGCTCACTTAGAAAGGCCAGCCTCAGAAGAAAGCCAAGGACCAGCAAGGTCCACACAGATATCCAGATTAATTGATGCGTACGAGCCAAGGCTCCACGAGCAGAGGGAGTCTTCTCGCAGGTACGAGGCTGAAAATGCTCGCTTGAAAAGAAGACTGGAAAGACTGGAGAGGGATCTTCACCCTAATAACATGAGATGTCCATACCGCACTCATAGCCCTCAGGCGAGCAAGTCTCACAGCTGAGCAAGGAGCCCTAGGCGGGGATCTCAAAAGCTCGAAGGAGGCGAATCAGATGACGACCTCCGCGAGCAGCTAAGAAGAGCTCGCCTCCATCAGAGCCCTGCTCGCAGTGACGAGAACATACGAAATCTGGTTCGCAGGGAGAAGGACCAACATCCTGCCCACCACGGTACCAGGTTGACCCGAGAACTCGCTAGACGGGCTCTTAAAACCCAGATGAAGTTACCTTTCACAAGGGAGATTGAGGAAGAAGAGGCCCCCAAAAAATTTTCCATTCCAAGGTTCAAAATTTATGACGGTAAGACTGATCCCATTGATCACGTCAGGCAGTACCGATAGGCCATGACCCTCTAGAGCCACCGGGATGCGCTAATGTGCAGAATTTTCCCTTCGAGCCTGCATGATGTAGCACAAAAGTGGTTCGAAAGGCTCCCCCACCGGTCGATCAAGAGTTTCAAATCCCTAGCTGAACTTTTTACGGCCCGATTCATTACCAGTAGCTCCCATCCCAAGAGGATGGATGTTTTGCTAACAATGAAGAAAACGCCTCAAGAGACCCTTCGAGACTACACGAAGAGGTACTGGGAGTTATTCAATGAGATCGAGGACTGCGCAGAGGAAGTAGCAGTGGCCTCCTACAAAATTGGGCTCCCTAGTTCCTCCATTCTATACCAGTCCCTGACGAAGAAGGAAGCTATGACTTTTGACGACCTAATGGCTCGCATCGAGAAATATGCAAAGGTGGAAGATGTCACCCGCCCTAATACAGGAGAAAACGGTCGAGCTAAACTCACTACCAAGGGAAGTGAGAAAACTGAGAATCAGAAGAAAAGAGGAAAGAACGGGGGCAAAATTAACTCCAAGAACGGAGGGAACCATGACGCATCGAAAGCATTCCAGGCGGTCAACACCATCTTCAAAGAACCAATTTATAAAATTCTCGCGAAGATCAAAGATGAGCCATTCATCAAATGGCCCAGGAAAATGGGAGGAGATCCCTCGAAGAGGAACAATGCGTTAAGATGCGCTTTTCACAAAGAGGGAGGACATAAGACCGAGCACTGCAAAGCTCTTAAGTCTCACCTCGAGGAGTTATCCCAGTCTGGGCATTTAAACGAGTTTGTGGAAAAGAAGGCAGAGAAAGTGACTGCCAATAGAGAGGCGAGACCTAACAACGTGCTGGAAGATGATGTTGGACATGAGTTGGCAGTAATCCATGGGGCATCTGACATCAAGCAGATACAAGGAAACTCAGCTCGAATGGAAATAAAAAAACTTACAGCGATAATGTAGGCTTTTCAAATCAATCCAGCAAGGTCACAGTCAGGAAAGTGTAGACGAGCAGAGGACGTCAACTATAACAAGCATATTGTCTTCACGGGTGAAGATCTAATGGGAGTAAGGACCCCACATCATGATGCCCTGGTCATTACACTCAGGATAGCCATCTTTGACGTCGACAAGTTGCTCGTCGATCAAGGAAGCTCATCCGAAGTAATGTACCTCGACCTATTCAGGAAATTGAAGTTAAGAGTCGCCGACATAAAGGAAGCTATTGTTCCTTTAGTTGGCTTTGCTGGGAAAATAACTATGCCCCTAGGCAAGATTGTATTACCGGTGCATGCTGGAAACATTTCCAAAATGATAGAGTTTTTGGTAGTCGACATTGATTCGCCATACCAGGCCATCCTCGACAGGGGATGGCTTCATGCGATGAAGGCAGTCCCCTCGACCTACCATCAGAAACTCAAGTATGTAACCGAACTGGGAGTAATGGAGATCCACGGCGACCAAGCGATGGCGAGGAGGTGCTTCATAGCAGCCATCCGACTAAAACCAGAGAAAAAAGGCCGGTCAACCCAGCGAGAAAGTTGAAGAAGGTGTGATACCTTCCAAATAGCAATTAAAGTACGAAAGCCCTGGAGTAGAGGAGACCAGGCTCCTCCCCTGCGAGTGTGTTGTCGAGGACCTGGTAGAAATTACAGCTGAAGATGGCAACAGTAATAGAGTCTTCTTGATTGGAGCATCTCTCACCGACCAAGAACAGAAGGAGTTGACTACCTTGCTGAGGAGCAACGTAGATGTTTTCGCATGGGAACCATACGAACTGCCTGGAATCGATCCTAGTGTGGTTTTTCATCAGCTGCATGTCGACCCCACATTCAAGCCAATCACGCAGAAGGCACGGTGAACTGCACTCGAGAAGGCTAAAGCGGTCAAAAAGGAAGTAGAAAAACTGCTGGATGCAGGATCCATACAGGAAGTGCAATTCGCCAAGTGGTTGTCCAACCCAGTAGTAGTTCCAAAGAATAATGGGAAGTGGAGAGTTTGCATCGACTTCACTGACCTCAACAGAGCATGCCCTAAGTATAGTTTCCCCCTCCCAAAAATAGACCAACTAGTAGACGCCACTACAGCTCACGAGCGAATGAGTTTCCTGGACGGGTACTCAGGGTATCACCAGATCCCCTTGTATGCCCCAGACCAGGACAAAATGGCGTTCATCACGACAGCTGGGTTATATTGCTACAAGGTCATGCCCTTTGGGCTCAAGAATGCAGGGGCCACCTATCAGCGGCTGGTCACTAAAATGTTCAAAGATCAAATGGGAAACACCATGGAGGTCTACATCGATGACATGCTCGTTAAAATCAAGAAGAAAGAAAATCACCTCTCGGACCTATCAAACACCTTCGAAATCCTCAGGAAGTACCGGATGAAACTTAATGCGAGCAAGTGTTCCTTCGGTGTCCAGTCAGGAAAATTTCTTGGATACTTGGTCAGTAAGAGAGGCATAGAATCTAATCCAGACCAGATCGATGCAATCAACAGGGTGCAACCCCCTCGCACAATCCGGGAGGTACAGAAGCTCACTGGAAGGCTCGCTACCTTAAATCGCTTCATCTCCAAATTCTCCGAGAAGTGCAAGCCTTTTTTCCAGCTTCTAAAGGGGAGTAAAACGATAGAATGGAGCCCAGATTGCTCGCAAGCGTTGGAAAAGCTCAAGTCCTACTTAAGCTCTCCACTGCTGCTTGTCATACCACAACAAACGGATTCTTTTTACCTGTACCTCTCCGTATACAATCACACTGTCAGCTTTGCGCTAATATGCGAGGTTGCAGGAATCCAATACCCCATTTACTATGCGAGCAAGACCTTATTAGATGCCGAGAAAAGGTACCTGCCATTGGAGAAGCTCGCCTTTGAACTATTAATAGCCTCGAGGAAGCTGAAGCATTATTTCAAAGCTCACACTATCATCGTCCTTACATCGCATCCCCTTAAGGCGGTCCTAAGGAAAGTGGATTTGTCGGGCAGACCGTCTAAGTGGTCAGTCGAGCTCGGTCGGTTTAACATCCAATTTCAACCAAGGACAGCTATCAAGGGTCAGATCCTTGGTGATTTCATAGCCGAATTCACGGGCGAAGAACTCTCCGACCAACCTCAACCAACAAAGTAAGAGAAGAACAAAGCAACAGAGGAATCCTGGAAACTCTTCGTTGATGGAGCCTCCAACTCAAAGGGGGAAGGGGTAGGCATTGTTCTCATCACTCCAAAAAACACAATCCTTGAATAAGGAATCAGGCTTGGATTTACAGCCTCCAACAACGAAGCAGAATACGAAGCCCTAATAGCCGGTCTTCAAAAGGCGCAAACTCTAGGAGCAAAACGTTTACAGGTGTTCGGCGATTCTCAACTAGTCTCCAATCAGGTAAGTGGAGATTACAATGCAAAGGATGAGAGAATGGAAGCCTACCTCGCCTTAGTGAAAAACTTAATGTCAAACTTTGAAGAGATCAACATCCAGCAGTTTCCCAAGGGGCAAAACAGTCATGCTGATGCCTTAGCAGCCCTGAGCTCCGCAGTTGACTCTGACCTAAAAAGGGTCATCTCTATCGATTTCCTCATCTGTCCGAGCATTAACCGCAATAGCATGCTGCCAAATGTGGAACAGGTACTCCTGGTAGGATCAGCCCCCAGCTGGATGGACCCCTTGAGGGACTATTTAAAGGATGGCACGCTCCCAGATGATAAAAAACTACCCACCAGATAAGAGTCAAAGCTACTCGCTTTCACTTATCCACAAGAGGCGACTTGTATAAGAAATCCTTCTTTGGTCCCTACCTTAGATGCGTCCACCCAAGTGATGTCGAGCAAGTGCTACACGACCTTCACGAAGGAATCTGTGGAAGTCATATTGGAGGAAGGTCTCTAGCCTTTTGAGCAATGAAGGAAGGCTATTGGTGGCCATATATGCAAAGAGACTCTGCAGATTATGTCCGTAAGTGCCTGAAATGCCAACTTCACACTCTTATGGTCCACCAACCAGCCAGCGATCTAAGATCCCTGTCCAGCCCATGGCCATTCGCCCAATGGGGAATGGACATTGTGGGACCACTGCCTACCTCCACCGGTAACCGTAAATATCTGTTGGTCGCAATCGACTACTTCACTAAATGGATCGAAGCAGAACCTTTGGCGAACATCCGAGATGCTGATATGATAAGGTTCATATGGAGAAATATAATCACTCGATTCGGGCTCCCCAGAACCATTATCACCGACAATGGAACACAGTTCGAAAGTGGCTCCTTTCAGAATTTTTGTAGCAAACATGGTGTCAGACACCACTTCAGTTCGGTGGCCTACCCTCAGAGCAATGGCCAAGCTGAAGCTTCCAACAAAACTGTGATCGATGGATTAAAGAAGCGATTAGAGCGGGCCAAAGGCGCATGGGAAACAGAGCTACCCCATATCCTATAGGCGTATCGAACCACTCCTCGGCGAGCAACAAGAGAAACCCCATTTTCGCTGACATATGGCATGGAAGCAGTCATCCCACTAGAAGTAGGTTTGCCAATGATGAGATCAAACCGTGTCGACCAGGGACAGAATGATGAAGCTTTGCTCACCGAACTCCACCTTGACGACGAGCGCAGAGAGCTAGCCCTAGTGAAACTAGCGAGCTATCAATAACAGCTCACGAAGCATTACAACAAAAGGGTTAACCCGAGAACATTCCAAGTTGGGGACTATGTTCTAAGGAAAGTACTGGGCAGCACAGTGAAGCCATCAGACGGCAAGCTAGGCCCAAACTAGGAAAGACCCTTTAAGATAACTAGAAACGATCTGCGAGGTGCCTATCACTTGGAAACGGTGGAGGGCAGAAAAATACCACAAGCATGGAATGCAGCTAATCTCAAGAAATTATATTTTTAGATCTTTTTCTTGTATTCTTTTGAATGAAAGTAGAAGTTCATTTCCCTTATTACTAATGAAAGTTACTTAATTGGTTACACTCTGATTGGTAACAACTGCATTTATCGCACATTTTTTCCAAATAACAGGCAGATCGATCACTATAGCAGGGGAATACCCCTCCTCAGGTCATCGTCATAAAACACGAGAGACCTCTTAGCATTGCCCCTGGCAATATATGAAGCACTACAGGGGATCCTTAGGCAATACGACCAAATTTTATACTGGTCATCAAACCTACTTAGGTTAAGTAAAATCCTGATCGGATGAAGACATCCAACACCAGGTGTGTCCTCGCCAATTTCCCTACTTAGGCCTAAGGGAGTGTGACGACATAACCTAAAAGGTAAAGTGGAGCACAATGGTATCTTGGTATTATACTGTACTGGGGGACACTTGCATGACAAAACAAAAAAGATTATAAAACAGCAAGAATATGAAAAGTATGATGCACACGTCTAGTCGGCAAAATTGCCCAAAACACAAACTTTTCATTAATTCTTCATACTTACAACAATAGTAATACATGTTTAGTCGGCGAGCTCGCCCAAAGCATTTACATTATCAAAAGTACAAAAAATAATAATATAACTACAACTGGAAAAATCTCAATGGGGCGGAAGCCTCTGAGCGAGATAATCAGCCACTCGAGCTCTTCGTCCATCATCAGGAGCAGGAGATAAATCTTCCACAACCTCATTCGCATCCAACTCCAATAATTTCTGAGGAATAGCATTGATGGGGATCCATCGATCATCCCTCCGGAATGGGTTAGGCATCAGAGTAGAGGAAGACATCTCATGACGATACCATAGCACCGAGTTCCTCAGGACTTGCAGCTCCTTCAAGGCACTTAGCCACCCCCTGATAAAAGAAAGCTCCTCGAACTCAGATAGCCTTGTTGGAGCATCCGACCATCCCTGATCATAACCGTCAGCCCATGCTTGCCGAGGGCCTTTCTTTAATAAGTGCCGCAACCGAGTAACGTCCCTTTAAAGACCAGTAGCAATTATGTATGCTCGCTGAACATCACCGCGGAGTTCCTCCATTTCCCTATCTCAAAGTTCTTATGCTTCCCTATTTATGCTCCTGGTGCTCCTACCAGCTCGCGGAAGGGGAGGACGAGTGGAACTTCGCGACATGGGAGTAACATTATGACCAGCTCTAGCTCGCGATGATGAGGAGACTTGTAATACTTCTGGAACAGTGCTCGGCGCATGCTCCCTAAGTCATAAGACCTCTCTCCTCAGGTCTTCATTCTCGTGCTGAAGAACCTCCCCAACTTGGTTAATCTCGGAGGCCTCTAATAGTTTTGTTCTCAGCGCATTAACCTCCTCTTGCACTGAAGCACTGATGTCCTCTATCTCCTGGAGCCTATCCTTCAGCTTGGCCATAAATTCAGATTGCTCCTTATACTTCTGATTCCTAGACCGAAGGGATTTGCACAGTCTAACAAAGGCCTGGCGAACCTCAGGACTCGTATTAGGACCAAGGGTCCTGCCCAATTGAGAAGCGGCAGGAATGCAATCATCAACATCAATTGACTACAAACAATGAGAAGACAAAGGAGAGAATAAGACATATCAGTGCACGGAAAATAGAAGCCTTTTTCATTAACGAAGGTTGAAATTACATCAAACTAAAAAAAGAAAATTTACAGACTGGAAAAAGCAAAAATACAAAGCAATCCTATCATATAACTAGTTAGCAACCTCAAGTGGCCCAGAGGTTGATGGCCCTTTCCCAGCGTCAATAGGAGCACTGCCCTCGGTAAGGGTGATCTCTACCACAAAGGAAATGTCAGCAGGGGTCGCCTGAAGAACAGGGTCAGAGCCTTCAATGGCTGGGGCAGGGTCCTCATCTACGATTGGCCTCGGCCCTGGATCATGCTCGTCAAAAAGGGGAGACGCAACATCCACTCCAGTAGCTATGAGAGCCTTGTTCCAGCCTTTATTGAAGTTCAGACGGCAAATATAGCCTATCTGAACTTCAGCATCCTCGTATGCTGCAGCCCAACTAGAATTATAAGATTCCTTCTTGGTAGTAACAGCCTCAGACTCCTTCCTCTTCAGCTCTTCAGAGAGCACCCTATTCTCCTCGACAACCTTAAATTTGCTCGAGCAAACCAGCTCATAGGCCTGCTGCAGCTTTTTCAAGTCCTCGACTACCGCATCCTTCTCCTTATTGGCAATAGCAAGAGCCAAGTCAAATGAAATCCGAACAGCATCAACGGCTTTGAAGCTAGCCTCGAGCTCTTTACCCCTCAGCTTCAGGGAGGAGTTCTCTTGCTCCAGCTCGCTGTTTCTCTTCACCAACTCGTCACGTGAACGGTATAGCATGGCGAAGTCAGAAACAAACTGCAGAAAAAAAATGGCATTAGAAGAGGAAAATGAGGAAACTTAGAGCAACATAGGAGAAAAGGGAAAAAACCTTACCAGGGAAAGCTTTTGACTGGCCTGAAGGGCCAATTGATCTAACCCTACCGCCCTTTGGCGATCAGCCAGGAGGACAGCTCTCTCAAGCAGAGCTGGGGCCAACTGGGGAGAAATTACCACAGAAGCCCCCTCGGGCAATGCGAACACCGGGACTAAGGCCTGCCTGGCCTTCGTCCTGGCTTTTGTCCTCCTTCTCTCCTCCTCCTTCTCACTCTCTTTCTTCTTCCTCTCCTCAACCTTCCTTTTCTCTTCCATTTTCTTTTTCTCTTCTTCCTTTTTCTTCTCTCTCTCTCTCACCTGCTCCTCTTCCTTCCTCTTCCTCTTCTGCTCCTGAGCAGACAATTGGGAACCAATAGCCACAGTCCCATAGACAAATTTTTGCTTCTTCGTCCTCGATACAAGAAGCACGTGGTCCTCGTCGTCATCATCCCTGATCAAGTTTTTCCTTGGAGGAACCATCTCCTCGCTCGAACTGCTAGAAGCACTCGACGACCCTCGAGCTTCAAAAACCTCCCTACGATCAGAGGAACTACTATTGCTAGAGATCTCTCCCCGCAAGTCACCTACAGCTCCTACAATGTCACTCCCAGAGCTGCTCTCTTCCTCGTCCAACTGGATAAGACCTGCAACAGTCTCTTCGAATAAGTCAAACTCTAGGATACTATCCACAGGCCTTACTATGAAGCTGGAACCAGCGTTCTTATACTCGAGCAAAAAAGCAGCAGATCTGGGATGCTCGCCGTCACCCAAAGGCTCCCTGATACTCCAAGCCTTTATCAATTCCGAAAGACGAACCTCGCTGAGAACAGGTTCCAAGTTCTTTGACCTCGCTGCAAAAGAAGAATAGAGAAGAGTTAGAAAGATCACAAATCAACACAAGTTAAAACAATAGTACAGCGTCTACTTATGTATTCCTCCCCATAAAAGGGAACGGAGAACCTCTCAGACCTCGACCCTTCAAATTGAGGAGAAAACTGCCAATTTCTAATAAGGAAACCTTCCTGCTAGTAGTTCTTATGGGAATCAGGTAGATTTACTACCAATACCCTATCAGGGCTCCTAGCTTTGAGGTAAAGGACACCAGAGCTAGTTCGAGAAAAGGAGTAGTAAAAACAGACCTCGACGAGCCCTAACCTAGTTCCATATAATTGATTTATCCTATGAACGCCATTTACTATTTTCCACACATTGGGCGAGCATTGTGCAGGAACAATATTAAAATAGCCAAAAAAATACAAAAATAAGTCATTAGGAGGAAAAGTGAGTCCCCCCTGGGAAAGCAACAAGACATGGATCCAGTGGGCATCATCTATATCTCTAATGTTTCTAGGAGGGGAGGCACAGCACTCAATATCTACCCAATCAGGGATGTTGTAAAACTTCCTAAATTCAGAGATTGACCAATTTCCAATCTTCGCCATTGGAAAACCCTAGAAAGATACAAACTCAGAGAGAAAGAACAAAGAAAGGGCACAGAAAACTTACAAAATAGAAGATCAATTCAAGCGATGAAGAAGCACGAGCCCAAACAACTAGGAAGCAATGAGAATGGAGATTGAGAGAAGAAGGTACGAAGCGCTAGAGCTCACAGAAAATAGGAGAATGCTGGAAAGACTGAAGCGACGGTAAAAAAGTGGCTATTCCAACAAACCTTCAAATTCTGCTAATCATAGTGCACAATAAACGAAGCGGGTGCCTCCAAAATCAACTTCACAGCTTTCGACGAATTGCAAAAGAGCCATTATGGCTAATCATTTAAATTTATTGAGCCCATGAACATGGACCAATAAACTTAGGGGCAATTGTGGGTACCCAGAGTTGAGACCATGGGCCTGGACGAGTAGCCCAGTTCTGGCGGCCCAAAGTCCAAGCCCCCCACCTCTTATTTTGATCCGGTCTCTTCCCACGTTCCACTGAAGGGAAGTTATAGGAGAGATGGAAGACGCGGGGGAACCCATCACCCCCACTCACCTAAATGTACATGTATATATTAAACCCTAGGTCCGGGGCAAAAGGATAAGTTGTATTCTCTGTAATCACTCTCCGGAGTATATAGAAATAGCATCGACTGCACCACCGTGGACGTAGGCACATGTTGGCTGAACCACGTACATCCTTTGTTGTGATTGTCATTTTATATTCCCTGTTCTTACTTGGTGAATTCTTTTTTCTTATTTGTTTGTGTTGCATAATAATTGTCACCACACTAGCCATAATGATAATTTCCTGCTTTACAACAGCTTTGTACTATTGCATAAAATAGGTTACACTAAGTTTAGTGTTAACAATAAAAATGATCACCGGGGTACATTTTATGCAATTATTTCAACTTGGGTAACACAAAAACATAAAAAACTAGGAAGATACAAAAGGATTCTAATTTCTCCTTAATCATTTAAGGTGAAAGAACATCTCAAGTTCTATATAACAATTGCAGTATTTATTATAGGCCTCCATGGTTTGGTCGGTTCTGGTTTTGAGGTTTTTTTTATTGGAACCAAATTGGTCAGTCCTCTGAAAAAATGGACCAACACCAGACCTATAATGTCGGTTAACCGACCCCAACCAGTCCTGTTTTTTATATTGTCAATTTTGTCCAGCATGTCGGTCCTCGCACTAATGAATTACATCATTTATAAAAATAAGAATATATCCGAGTTTATTTTTTCCAAACAGTGAAAACTAAAAAATATCAAACTTTTGCAGTTAAAATAAACCTAGTATTAGATTAAACTACAATTTAAATTAACCAAATATATAATTTCATCATTTTTTTATCTTATATATATAAGTATATTATTTTAATCAAGTCGATCCTAACAAGGGTTTTGAACCTATAAGCCCCGGACCGGACCGATTGACCGAAAAATGGTTGGTTTGGCTTGGTCTATCAATTTCTTCAATGCCACTAGTATACATACATTTTATAAAACATACAAGTCATTAAAGTTAATTTCCACTTTAAAGAGAATAAAATTATATGTTAACATTGGGATTTGAACACAAGCCTTTTCGGATGAAAACCTTAATCTGGGGCCTTAGACCAACTCGGCCATTTCAACATGATGTCATATGAGGGTTCAATGATATTCTTTCTATTAAAACATTATAAACAAACTACTTTCATAGTTCAAAACTCACACACACACACACACACACACACACACACACACACACATATATATATATATATATATATATATATATATATATATATATATATATATATATATATATATATAAAGAGAGAGAGAGAGAGAGAGGGGGGGGGGATTGACCTAAGAGAAAGGGAGTTGATTTGTGTGGGTTAAGAAAAAATTAACATATTTGGGACAAGATTGGAGCCTAAACATGATTGCCACCAACTAGAAAAGAAGATTTGTTTGGCCAAATTTATTTTCTCCCAATCTTCAATTCTCGTAATATGGAAATAATTAGAGATAAGGCATACATGAATAGTTCTCACTCTATTTTTAGTTTATGAATTCTGATTAAAGTCTGTTTGTTTTGTTTATTTGAATGAAGCTTCGAATTCGAATTTATATTATTTATTTGGAATAATTTGACTCTAAATGTTGAATATAACTAATTTAATTCTATTTAAAATCCTATTTTTCATATATGAACTGTTTTTATTTTAAGTTCATGTTTTTTTCTGATGTGACATGGAGAAAAAATGAACATACTTTGAGTTTTACCAAAAACAAAATTAAAATTTTAAAAGTAAAATAAAAAACACAAGAAAATAGAGAGACTGGTTTGAGAGAAAGAAATAGTTTATGTAAAGTTAACTTTTCAGAGAGACAGGGGTGAGGTGCATCAGCAGAGATAGAAATTGGGCTTGAGGGTGAGAGGGGTGGGTTTACTTTAAATGACACAGTAATAACCCGCGTAATTTTTGGGGTATTTTCAAAATAAAGAGAAAAAATAAAGTTTTTGATAAAATTATTTTTATTGCTCAAATGTTTTGGTTATTATTTTTTAAAGACGAGAATTTCAAACGGTTTCGAAAACGGAGTTTAAACGAATTTTAAATGTTTTTAACTCTTGGAATTCTAAGCCGGTGAACATTAAGTAATTTTCAAGAGTTGTTTTGACTTCCAACTCTTCATTTCTTTGCCTTATTTAAAGGAGTATTTTGGACTCCAACTTTTCATTTCTTTGCATTATAAAAAGAAGTCGTGGGCAACCCTTTTAACATACTTTTGGAACAAATTTTGGCAGCAAATATATTTTATATTCCTCTTCTTTTTATATACACATTGGCCCTTGAGGCTATTATGTTCCAACCTTAGATTAGAGGTGTTCTTGGGGCTATTTTGTTGGAGGTTCTTGGAGGAGATTTTGTAGATCTTTTGTGTTGATCTTGAGGATGTGATCATTGGTTTCTCATCATGGTATGAGGTATGGGGTTTTACACAATATGCTCCTTAAATCTCGCGAGTGTCATTCTCTTTGAATTCTTGTTTAATTTAACTCATATTTGAATTGATAAATTCATTCAAATCTGGAAAATAATTGTTGAAATTATTTTGATTCATGTGGTATCATTATATTGTTGATGAGCACGTTGTCATGAGATTTTAATATGACACGGATGTTGGGCACCCGCCAAAATTCCTGTTTCCTGGGCTATGGCTTGATAAAGCATATATGGATGTGGTGAGGCCTGGTGACCCGGTTAAAGTGTTGTTGAGAAATTATATTGATAAATGCTTTGAGATTTGCATTTTGATTTGAATATTCGTACTCATGTTGTTACGTTTTATTCATCGCTAACATATATTTGTTGAGCATCTTTCTTGTCGTATTGTGTACTTCTCCATATTTTCTTTAGTTGGCAGGTTAGCATGGATTTGAGCGTTATGGATTAATTGGAGATTTTTTTTAGCTTGGATATTTTGGGAAGAATATTCGAGAGAGAAGATTTGTATTTTATTTTTCGAGTTAGATATTGTATTTATTCGAGAGACTTGTTGTATTTGAAGAATTGAGATTAGTGGATTTATATTATTGTGGGTTTATTTAGATGCTCTATACCTTATTATTTATGGATTTGGATTTATTTTATCGCATTAGCGCTCCGTTCGCTCTCCCCAGACGAGCAGGGTGTTACAGACACTTGTATCAGATCCTCTCACTGTCTTTCTTTGTGTGTACATATACTTTGGTGTGCCCTTGCCAAATGGCACGATGATAAATATTTTCCAGTGTATCCATGTATTTAACACCATGATTAGACGGCACGGCTATTTTTTTTATAATTACTTTCGTCATTTTAATTAAACATAATCAAATTGCATTGATTCTTAGTCATTTAGTGTCTTATTGTTGAATTTCAATTGCTTTTTTCACATATATGCCTAAAGAGAATGAAAGGTTTACACATGTCTAATAAAATTTCTTGTAAATTGCAAGTATAAATATGGCAAAAATTTTAGAAACAAAGTAAAAATGACACCACAATATGATACGAAATTTACCCAAATTAGCACAACATGTCATATTCGTGTCGGGTATTTATTATACGAATTAATGCCAAAATTATGAATCGTGTTATCATGTCCAACCATTCTAATCGTTCTTTTATTTAGGCTATCGTATATTTATATTTCATTGAGTGTAAATTTAAGAAATTTTGGTAATGGAGGCGAGTTGTGTCCTGTTTGACAAAACAACGAAGTCGAGTCATGTCTAAAAACCATTGCCATGTCATGTCAATGCAGAAACTCATCCCAAATACATGAATTGTCACCTCTACATATGGAAAACCATTTTTTCAAGGTTAAAAAAATCTTAGGCAATAAAATTCTTTATAACGATGTTAAAGATTACGCACTATCACTACACAAATACAAACTTATATACTCATACTGAATTTAAAAAATCAACTACATACTATGAAAATGACATAATCAATTTAGAATTATCTTTTCTGAATAAAACTCAATTTAAAATATTATTACATTTATTGATTCTAATAAATAATATATATTTATAAACATTCATAAATTGAATAATTTGATTTTTGTTTCTGCAATTAAGCCTCCAAGTCTATACACTTTATGTGGTGATCAAATAATAGTCAAATCAAACCATGAACAAAAATAACATCCCAACCAAAATGACCCCCAATGTAGCGAGGCACGGTAGCGTTCCACGTATCCATACTCATACCATGCCCCAAAAGTCTTTCGTATTTCAGGTAACTGTGGTTAAGACCACCAAGCATAATTTCTATAATCTCCATAAACCCAATAAAATACCAAATCACGATAAGAACTCTTACAATCATATACCACCACCACAATTATCCCTTCTCCCCCCCCCCCCCCTCTTCCCCACACGCACAACACACAAAATTTTCATTCTATCAGATCATACTAACCAAAAGTACCACCACCATCCTATTTCGCGTTGGTTCCTTCATCTTCTCCCTTCCCTTATATCCTCGCCCACTCAATCCATAAAGGATTGGTCAGTCAGCACCTATAAACTAGGGAAGGTCATCATAAATTTTAAAGGAAAATGTACTGCGATTGTTAGAACTCTCGGGGTATACAAGTGGAGTTTCCCCAAAAGGAAAAAAAATTACTTACCCTGAGAAGAACTAGTCCTTTGCTTAATGGTAGAAGAAAAAAATAACAAATGAAGGAAGTTTGCCTCAAATT
This sequence comes from Sambucus nigra, assembly GCA_949130495.1. Classification (NCBI taxonomy): domain Eukaryota; kingdom Viridiplantae; phylum Streptophyta; class Magnoliopsida; order Dipsacales; family Adoxaceae; genus Sambucus; species Sambucus nigra. The sequence continues at coordinate 484,532,849 of OX422222.1, read as the reverse complement.
GTTTCTATTACAATTTGAATAGCAAATCAATCCTCATCCAGACAATGTAGTGCAAGTGCAACAGTATTAAAAAACTGCTAAAATCTGAAAATGGAATCAACATCAAATGTGTGACGAAATACTCACTTTTTTTTGGTAACTAATAAAAAATAACTACTCACTTATGTAACCATATATTAACCCATGTTTAAGCTAAAAAAAAACTAGAGAATCTATCATCATATATCTCATTTGGTGGAATTACGACATAGATCCTCATACAACCCCTTTTTAGAAGTGTGTAATAAGAAACTTCCTATTATAAATAGTTGATAAAAATATCCATAATTTTTCATTTTATATCTCATTTGGTGCACTTACAAGACCGTGAGTTAATTTTTCGTTTGGCCGCCAACAAATCAAATAAAGACGGAGAGAGGAGAAAGAATGTTGTTATTCTTATGACTCTGACATATTAGCCCAGTGCATGCCAAAAGTCTTTTATCCAAGTTGTATTATATATAAGACCCCTAAAATCATGAGGATTTCTTTGGAGTTACAAATACAATCAAATTTCAGGAGATCCATTATATTACCACAAAGTACATGTGAAGAAGGAAATTACAAAGTTCAAATTTCCAACGTCGCTTGAGAATAAGGAACAAAATTGGCCCAAAGTTAACTAAGAATTAAATCTGGGGTATTTTAGTAATAATTCTATGACTTATTTTATTTTCTACTCCCTCCGCCCAAATTAAGAATTTGCTATTCCTTTTTGGGTCGTCCCGAATTAAGAGTTCACTCTCCTTTTTTGGACATAATCAACGATCCAAATTTCCCGATAGTGATCATGTTGCTCTTGGTCATTGATTGAGGTATCCTTAATCTACACAAAAAGAGACAATGACATCTTAATTTAGGACAGAGCGAGTATTTTTTTTTTGGGGGGGGGGGGGGAGAGGATGTAATTCTGAGACAGACCTCAAACAGAAGACAAGATTAATACACAGGACGTGTAGATCAAGATTAAGTCAACTTTGTACATCCCAAGTATTAGGTGAGAACCAAGCATAAGCATCACATGATACCAATTTAGTTGAGAAAAATGAGTAGCCTCCAGTAATCTTTATAATAAAGCACCAAGATATTTAAAAAAAAACATAAGAACAAACCTGTAGTATTGGGTCCAGCCAGAACCATAATTTCCTACTCTACAGCTTTGTACCGTTGCATAAAAGAGTTGACACTAAGTTCAGTGTCAACAAAAAATAAAGTTGATCATCGAGCTACATTTTATGCAATTATCTTAGCTTGGGTAATACAAAAACAAAAAATCAGTAATAGGGCGGCCACATTCACTAGAGGATATTAGAAGCTTATTCGAGAATGATTGGATCCTCCCTGGGTTTAACTTCAATCATATAAACCCTCATAGTGAAAGTTAATGGAGCTGATTCTATCTCCTTATTTAGACCAATTGCCTTGGCTAATTTTGATTTCAAAATTATAACTATGAACATGGCCAAGAGAATGAAGAAAATTATCCTTCTTATCCTCACCCCAAATTTTATATCTGATAGAAGCATTATTCACTCCATATCTTTGGCCTCAGAAAATTTCAATTTTCTTGATTATAAATGTTTGGGAGGGAATATTGGTATTAAGTTTGATATCTCCAATGCTTTTGACACATTTGAGTGCTGCATTATTTTAAAGACTATTAAAATCTACGGTTTTTGTGACATTTTTGTGAATTGGATCTCCATTATTTTCAAATCTACTAGATTATCAATCCTTATGAATGGATATCCTTATGGACCCTTTGTGGTTTTGCATTGCAGAAGATGTGCTTAGTAGGGCCATTACTCATCAAGTCTTAAATGGAAAAATCCATAATATCTCATCTCCTAAAGGTTTCAAAGCCCCCTCGCATTTAATTTATGTTGATGGTATTATGGTTTTCTACAGAGGTAGCAATCAATCCATTCCTAATATAATGGAGGTTTTTGATAAATGCGTTGATTGCTCAGGCCAATTAACCAATAGGAATAAATGTTCAGTATTTTGGGGGTAAGGTTGTTTGAGTAGAAAGAATGATATGTGTGACTTGCTTGGTGTGAAAGAAGAGAAAGCTCCATTTACTTATTTAGGTATGCCTATTTTTAAGGGTAAACCTAGATATGTCCACCTTCAATAGTTGCGAATTGACCAAAAGTAAACTATAAAGTTGGCATGGTAGAATACTATCGATGGCAGGCATGCTTCAGCTATTAAAAGGAGTGGTTCAGCCTATGTAGGTGTATAACATTTTTGTGTATAAATGGTCGAAATATCTTCTTAAAACATTGCAGTCTTGGATGAGATGTTTGTAATGGACTGGCTCCAAATCTAAGAAAAAGCTTATATTTGTAGCTTGGAAAAAGGGTTTGTTTACCTTTAATGGAGGAGGCTTAAACGTGAGAAACCTCAAAGAAATTAACACGATTGCTATTTTAAAATAGGCTTGGGACTGTTGTACCAAGATATCTATTTGTTCTGACTTCATTAAGCCAAGTTTAATCCTTTTGGAAATTCTAAATGCTACAAAGTTAGTTCAGTTTGTCCAGGTTATAAAGAGGCTTATAGTCTTATAAAATTCCATTCTGAATGGTCTATCGGAGATGGTAAATTAGTTAATCTTTGGACTCGTAAATGGGTTGTAGACTCAATTTTTAATCAGTTGGGTAGCGCTATTAATGGTTTTGATCCTCTAATGAAGGTGGAAGATTGGATTACTAATAAAATCTGGGATACTTTTTGCTCCATTTGGGTATGTCTTAATCTTTCCTCTGTACAGCTTATCAAATTGTGTTGGTCCAATCAAGTATTCCTCCCCAAAACTATCCCTCAATAACTCCAAGAGCTTCGAATTACATGGGAACGGCTTTGTAGAACCCCCGTCTTTTCTTTGTATCTTCGTCCCTTTTGAGCGATGAAAATTATTTTTGTGCTAGCACAAAATCATGCTATGCGAAAGGCAACACAAGTGAAACAAACATTTTGCTTATTAATTCCTAGCCAAATCAAGATATAGATATTTCTGAAAATATGTTACTAAAGCTGTTTATTAAAAATAAACTATTTAAGTAACTCCGAGTTATTTTTTGAAGAAACTCTTTTCGTAAAAACCGAATTATTTGAACACAAGATGTGTTTAACAAATTAGTATGTACGAGATCTATTCAAGATTTGAATAACAAGTTTAAAATATAGTTTAAACAAGTTTTAAACTCAGCACAACCAAGAATGAGATGAGGGGATGTAGAAAGATTATATTCACTATTTTTTACCTGGTAAAACCTCTCCAATTGAGGAAACATCCACGACTCCCTCTACAGAGTAAAAATAAAAATCCACTAAAACAAATTTATAAGTTACAAACGATATAACTAACATGCATACAACTCAGACCTATATAAGTTTAGGAATTTACCCTCTGGTGTCCTTATAACTTCTCTGCAGTTCTGATTGTAGATGTAGTTCTCCCAGTTTGTTAACTTCTGATTTGTTCCACCACTTTACGTTGACTCTTGTTCACAAGATCTTATTACCAACATTTTTAATGTTGTAGGGTGAAAGTGTTTGTGGAGCTGCTTTCTATCACATGCATGCACACACACACACTTATTAAGTACAAACAGTCCTAACAAATTACAGTAACACTATATGCTGTGGTCTTTTCCTTTCTTTATTCCTACAAAACTTTGAACCTTATTTGACCTTTCAATCAATCCCAGAATCCACAGATATCTTGCTTAGAAATCAGTCAAGATCTTAATCAAGCTCAGTTTTGAAAAGATTTTCGAGATTGAAAACCTCCAAGTGTGATTCCAAACTAGGTCAAAGGTTTAGTTTTACAAGAACTAGAAACAAAAAACATTTATTGTTGCTTTCAAAGTAAGTAAACATTTTATAGAAAATAATCAATAATATATTTATCAAGATGAGAAATAAAGAATGAAACTAAGTGTAATGTAACATGAATAACTCAGATCTAAAATTTCTATGAAATCAGAAACTAGATCAAAGTAACAATTTAAGTTGGAAGCAAGATCTAACGAACAAGAGGTTACAGCAACAATAACAAACTCAACTCAAACTCTCAAACACTCAAGAACACTCAGGGAAGTGTTTTGGATATGGAGTTTTGAAGAAGTGTTTGGTTTTGGATTGAAGAGGTTTTGACGAACAAAGTTAGGGTTTCTAACTCTCTCTCTGTGGTTTCTCTCTTCTCTCTTCTCTCTTCTCTCTCTTCTCTCTCTTCTCTCAGAAAAATGAAAATGGCAAAAGTCTTCAAAGCTTGAGATTAGGGTTCCTTATATAGTGTGAAGAGAAGGTTCGAGAGACTGGATCAAAACCAAAGGTTAGGATCGAGTCAATTTAAATTGACTTGAATCCAAGGGCTCACAGAAGGCGGTGGTTAAACGATACCTGATTGGTTTAAAAGGTTGTATTGGGATTCACCAAGACAACATGCAGATCGTCGATAACCAATGATCCAAGGGCTAAAAACATACACGTTTATAACTTAGTAAAGAAACACAATCCTAACTAATCAGATGAAGACATGTGTTGGCCAAATATAGGATATGAAACGCGGGTCCTAAAGTAATTAAAACCACACCCTAAGGTTTACTCCGCTTTCGGATTCTACCCAAGGTAACATTAGGCCAATATACCCAACAAAGTATTTTTAGAGATTGACTCCAAAAACTTATAAATCAAGTTTTAATTAAGAAATCTTTGTTTAAAAGGAGTTTAAAAAATCCCAAAAAATTATTAAAAAACAAACTTAGGGATTTAAACACACTCAACATATGTACACAAATTATTATGCAATATGACATGCATTAAATAAATTCTACTGTGTGTGAGTGTTGGCAATAGTTTCTTGATCACTACAAGATAGAGAGATGAAGAAGCCAATCAATTTCTGAGGTTCTTTGGTTTCTAGGATGGACATAATTTTGTCACAATTTCCAAACTAGATGAGCACTTATACAATATAGACTCGAGTGAGTCAAAAGTATAAGGGCTTCAATCTCCCCCTTTGGAAATATGAGACAAAATCTCCTTTGAGTCAACTAGGACTCGTAGGGCAATAAAAAATAAGAAAAATTTATTCCTATTAAAATTATATCTACCCAATTCCTAGAAATCAAAAAGTACATAACTGAACTATTTACAATTGAACACCCTATTATATCAGTTGAGAATGACTGTACAATAAAAACCTGCAATGAATCACTAAGATCAAGTTGTTTAGCATATGTAAGAATTTAATAGACTCAAATTTCTCCCCCATTTTGTCTCAAATGGACAAAGGGAAAAACTTGGATAAACAGCAAAGTTATTACTCAGCACAAACCATACCAATAGATTTACGTAATGAAATGAATCTATTATAATCTAGAGGTTTGGTAAACATATCTGCGAGTTGTAGATCAGTAGGAAGATAATTGATTTCTAATTCCCTAGATTCAACCAATTCGCGTATAAAATGATGTCTTATTTTTATATGCTTTGTTCGCGAGTGTTGAACAGAATTTTTAGAAATATTAATCGCACTTTGATTATCACAATAGAGATGCAATTGGTTTTATTGAAAACCATAAGAACTTAGCATTTGTTTAAGCCACAATAATTGAACACAACAGCTACGAGCGGCTATGTATTCAGATTCAGCTGTTGAGAGTGATGTGCAGTTTTGTTTTTTACTTCTCCATCCTACCAAGTTATTACCAATATAATAACATGCTCCTGAAGTGCTTTTACTATCATCAGTACACCCAGCCCAGTCAGCATCAGTGTACACAATAATAGTGCTTGGTATGTCATTAGTGTACCAAAGTTCTAGATTCAGAGTGCCTTTTACATATTTAATTATACATTTAACAGAATTCAAATGGCTCTCTTTAGGATTATTTTGATAACGAGCACGTACACACACAGCATACATGATATCAGGACACGAGGCAGTAAGATATAGTAAGGTTCCTATCATACTACGATATAGAGTAGGATCTACAGATTTTCCATTTTTATCTTTCGACAATTTTACCATAGTACTCATGGGCGTTTTAGCACTCTCGAGGCCAAATTTCTTAACGATCTCTAAAGCGTACTTAGATTGCGAAACAAACAATACTTCTGGATTTTGTTTTACTTGGAGACCTAAGAAGAACTGCAACTCCCCCATAAGGGACATGTGAAATTCCTTGCTCATAATTTCAGAAAAGGATTTTACTTTTGAGGGAGAAGTTGATCCAAATATAATATCGTCAACATAAACTTGAGCAATAGTGATGTGTTTGTCAAAATGTTTGACAAAGAGAGTTTGGTCATTTCCACCTCTTTTGAAACCTTTATCTAAAAGAAAACTGGAAAGACGCTCATACCAAGCTCTAGGAGCTAGTTTAAGGCCATATAAAGCCTTTTTTAGACGAAATACATGATTTGGATATTTAGGGTCAATGAACCCTTTAGGTTGTTCTACATAGGTTTCTTCAGCCAGAATTCCATTAAGGAACACAGATTTGACATCCATTTGATACAGTGTAAAATGCAAGTGGCAAGATATAGCAAAAAGCAGATGAACAGATTCTAAACGAGTAACAGGGGCAAAGGTCTCGTTAAAATCTATTCCTTCTATTTTAGAGTATCCTTGAGCAACTAATCTAGCTTTATTTCTAATTATTATCCCATTTTCATCAGTTTTATTCTTGAAAATCCAACATGTGCCAACAACCTTTTTGTGATCAGGACGTGGAACAAGATACCAAACATCATGAATGACAAATTATAAAAGTTCTTCCTGCATAGCAGAAATCCAGTGAGAGTCAATCAATGCCTCATTTACATTCTTTGGTTCCACAAGGGAAATAAAACATGCATAATGTGAATAATTTCTAAGTTGGGATCTTGTACGCACTGGCTCACTAGGGTTACTGTAATACCCCGTATTTTCATGCTATATTAATTTGGGGATTTATTAAATTTAACGTGAATGAATTATTTAATAAAAATTCGGAAATTAATTATGTTATAATTATTAACGTGACGAGAGTTAGTAATTATGGGAAACTTGTCGAATATTACTAATGAGTAAAGTAATATATTATATTGGTTATATTGAATGTCATGAGTGAATTAAATGACTATTTCAGAAATTTAAGTCGAGAAGTGCCCGTGTCACGTCGGGACTAATTTTGTTAAATAAAAAGTGAATATTTTATAAGTTGTTCGTATGGTCGTTTTGAGTGCACCAACGTGTCCGGAAGGGTCGAGATAGTCAGAAAAGTGTACCCGGGGGTTTAGTTTGGGTCTCGGGGCATTTTTAGGCCTAACTAGTACCCCGGGAGGGCATTTTAGTCATTTTACATAATTGGGTAAGTAAACCCACGAAATTCAGCAACCTATATCAGCCTTTTAGGTTAGCCTTTTAGGGTTAGAATATCCAGAAATCAAGTGACGGCCATTGGAGAAGAGAGGAGAGAGCTCCAAGGCAATTCAAGGCCAAAAAGTCACCGGTTTGCACCACCGCCACCACCACAGCGTAGATCGCGAGGCGAGGAACGCAGCCATACCAAAAATCAGCCGTGAATCAGAATACAAAAAATCCCAGGCAAGTATTTAACTTGCGTATTTTCTTTAATGCAATCTTCATATTAGTTTAGGATTGATTAGAGATGAAAACTATGGAAGAAAACCCAATTTATGTTAGAAAAGTGCATGTAGTATTGATTATAATGAAATTCTGGAATCCTTGCCATGTAGAGGAATATAACCCACGAAATTTTGATGAAATATTAGGAAGGAAATTCTGGTAAAAACAGATTAGAACCTTGATTAAGAAAATTCTAGGGTTCTTGATGATTAGATGGGATTTTAGGTTAATTATCCATGTTTAATGTTAGATATACACATGCTTTACGTTGAAAACATCTGGTATATTGTTATAATGATAGTAGTAGGAGGGGACGATTAGAATGGAAAAACATGGTTTTGGATGAAGAATTTTGGTAGAACCCGTAACTGCATTTCTGCAGAATTTTTCGCAGGCCTGCTTGATCGATCGATCGAGCCCCAAACTTCGATCGATCGACCCCTCCTGGCAGACTCCTATTTTCCCTCTTTAAATGAGTTCAATTCAAATTGTCGTGATATAATTCTTGGAAATTCTTGATAAAATGATTTGGGAGACATTGAGGACCACTAGGGCATATGAATAAATGTTGGGATCTTTAATCTGCAATGAGAATGGTATTTATGGGACATTTACTTTAGGGTTGGTGAATTTATAAATTTAAAGGGGTGAGGTGCGTAAGAGAGTTACGTTGGAACCTAATAAAGACACTTACTGAATTTCAGATTTGTAAGGATATAGTCCACGAGTGTCAGGTAATGAGTGAGAAAACCCTTCGAGTTAATGTTAGGAATGAAACCTTATACGTAATTCTATAAATGTGAAATTAAGGATAAATGGTATAATTATGGGTGATGAGAAGAACCTATATTTTTATGATAAAGTGGTATATTTATATGATTGTGTGTACATATATTATATACATGTGAAAACATACCGCGCTACTTGCTATCCTTGAGGTTACCGCGTTGGGACAGTCTTATCTCGATGGGACCTTTATGGGGGATATTGACGTGTACCCTAGAAGATAGATATCCTTGGTACAGACTATCGAATTGATAGTTCAGACGGTCCTAAGAGACGCGAGTATGTGCCATCCTCTTAGAGACTTAGAATCTATGCTTCGCCTTGATATTGTTTGTGTATGTGTTAATACAATTCGAGAGTGATTCCGAATTTGTATTCCCCTTGATTTGAGTGGTATGGGGTTTGGATAGTGGAAGTATGCACGCACCATAGTTTTTATTCGGGGTGCTGATATATATATATTATACGAGTAGTTAATATATATATGAGATTATGAAATTTGAAACTGCCTACTGTGATTTGATAAGTAGGACATGACTGTTGACTCGAATTATAAATACTTGTCTTGAGAAAGTATAATATGTCACTGGAAAACTTTATTAATTTTATAAAGTTAAAAAAGAGAACTTTGGTTACAAATTGGAACATCCTTTTTAAAATGGAATCATTGAATTGAAAATCTTACGAGTAATCTAAGATAAGTTAAATCATTTGGGAAGACTAGTGCGGTATATGATAAGATAAACTGTTGGGAAGGTTAGTACGATAGGCGTGCACATTAGAAGAGAGGTGAGAATTTCTCAAGAGAGTGCCGCTCTAATATGTTGTTGCATTGGCCTGTATCAATTTAAATACTTGCTAAAAGTATTTTAAAATCAAACACACTTTCGGGCTCTGACCCGTTTCTTTTTCTCTCTCTCTTGTATATATATATATGTATATATTTTAGGTGCCCAGCCACAGGGGCGTCTTGCTTAGGATCCCTTGAGAGGAACGTGCTGCAGCTTAGGTGGGAGTTGCAGGTCACTTGCATAGACGGCTTCTTTTATTGACTCCACTTCTAGCATTCTCATTTATTGGGCACGTGTCGCCCTTTCCATTATTTTATTGTTATTGGGACATTTGTATTTCAGTTGTTTCCAGTATTGTTCTATGGGATTTATTCAGTTTGGATTTGTGACTTTAGTTTTCATATGCTGACATTCGATTGACGAATGTATTATATTATTTGGTTTACTGCGATGTGATTCTTAATTGTAGAAATGTTGTTTTTAACTAAATAAATCTTTTTCTTTAATTAAAATTTGGAATGTATGTATGAAAATGGTTTTGACACTTAGCTTAATTATTTAGGGTGTTAAATTGGAAAATGTATTTTTATCGACAGTGATGCTGAGAATGAACCAACTGTTTACCTTGATTTAATTTAATAAAGGAGTGATCGCCCGGTATTTAATTAGGCGGGGTGTCACAGGTGGTATCAGAGCATCAGGTTCTAGTGTCCATAGGATTTGTACGGCTTATTTCTCTTTCAGCTTAACGTTATTGCTATAGAGCCCTATTTTTAGGATTGTTGTATTCTTGCTTTTACGTTTTAGTCTCCAGCTATTTGGGATTTGATGATAAATGTAGACTAATAAACTTGTTCACGTGTCGGATGCCTCCGAGACGTGCTCCGAAAGATAGGCGTACCCAGGCCGAACAGCCAGCAGTTCCGGCACAAAGGCACTATGAATGCGAATGAAGTAGCCGCCATTATTCCTCAGGCGGTGAATGCCACGATAGCGGTGATTCAGCAGACTCCACTCCAGATTCAGGCAGTGGCGCCAGCACCAGCACAACTTCCATCCGCATGGGAGAGGGTTCAGGATGCTTTTCAGAAAGCGCATCCCCCTGAGTTTTCTGGTAGCTCCGATATTGTTACAGTTAGCCAATGGAAGAAAGACATCCAGCGGCACCTCCGTATGTATGAGTGCACTGACGTGCAAAAGCAGTTATTGGCTTCCTTTAATCTGGTGGGAGCCGCATTACAGTGGTGGGAGTCCACTACTACTTTGGAGGCGAGGGACACAATCCCTATTCAGTTGTTCTGGGAGCGGTTTGACCGCAAGTATTTTCCACCCGCGGTGCAGACTGAGATGAGGCAGAAATTTCTAAATCTGAAGCAGGAGAACCTTACTGTAGCTGAGTATGAGGAGGAGTTCACGAGACTTCTCATTATTGTGTCGGATGAGGCACCTACTGAGAGAGAGAAGGTTATGTTGTTTGTCGACGGGTTAGCTTGGAGGATCCGTCAGCACTTTATCGGGAATCTATCCCTGAGTACTTTCACTGATGTACTCAATGCAGCGTTACTACATTGCCAGGATCACCGCTTCCATCTTCAGGGAAGCAAGAGAGCAGGGGAGTCCATCCAGCACGGTAGGACCGGGGGTAATAGTGCCAGTGGGGCACCAACTCATGGACAAACTCGTCAGCACGAGCAGAGTTCCCATCAGGGGGACCCTGCTAAGCGATTCCGTTCAGGTGATTCTAGGCATGGATTCGGGGGTTTCAGGCAGGGCCATCAGGGCCAGCCTAATCAGCAGGGCCAGTAGGGCCAACACCGACCACAGGGACAACAGCAGGGCCAGCAAGGCCAACAGCTTGCACATCAGGGCCAACAGGGCCAGTGGCGTGGAGGTAACGGCCAGCAGGGCCGTGGACAGCAGGGTCAGAGGGGCGATAACTTCAAAGGCCGATGCTTTGGGTGCGGTAAACATGGCCATAGGCGCCAGGATTTCCCAGAGGGCGATAGGGCCCCACAGCAGCAGGGAGCCCGTAATGAGCCGCAGAGACCACTCTTTCCACCTGCCCTCCCAGCTCCAGCCCAGGTGCCAGCCCTACCAGCCATTCCAGCAGCTCCAGTGCAGCAGGCGAAATTACAGTATGGACGTGTCTATAACGTCCACCAGGCAGCAGCTCCGCAGGCACCACCCGCGATTGAGGGTATGTTTCCTATCCATGGTACTATGGGTCGGGTTTTGTTTGATACGGGGGCAACGCATTATTTTATAGCTACACATTTTGCAAAGTCCTTAGGGTTGCTAGCCACAGTAGAGAGCACCGTGACGTGTGTCGACTCACCACTGGGGAGTGGGTCACTTATTTTCTTTATATGCCGAGGAGTGGGGGTAGAGATTGGTAGCTTGATATTACCTACATATATGTTAGTCTTAGACATGCACGAGCATGATGTGATTATTGGTATGGACTGGCTCGCAACTTATAGAGCCATGATTGATTGCTTCGGTGGGAGCATTGTTTTTGCCATTTCGGGGCAAGAGATGTTTGTAGTGGCGATGCCTCGCCCAGAAGGAGGTTCGACCGCTCATTTGTATTACATAGAGGAGGATACCTCTAAGGAGGTTGTGATTCCTTTGGATTCGATCCCAGTTGTTAGGGAGTATTCCGATGTGTTTCAGGAGATACCAGGCCTACCGCCCAGTCGTTAGATAGACTTTGTCATAGATTTATTGCCAGATACGAGACCTATAGCACGCGCACCGTACCGTATGGCTCCGACAGAGATGCGAGAGCTACGAGATCAGATAGAGCAGCTGTTAGGTCAGGGCTTCATTCGTAGAAGTACCTCACCTTGGGGCGATCTAGTCTTGTTTGTGAAGAAGAGAGATGGTTCACTGAGATTGTGTGTGGACTACCGGGAGCTGAACAAGGTAACGATACGGAATAAGTACCCGTTACCTCAAAATGATCTGTTCGACCAGTTGAGGGGAGAAACTTTCCTTTCAAAGATAGATCTGAGGTCGGGGTACCATCGGTTACGTATTAAAGAGCAGGATGTTTCAAAAACTGCCTTCTTATCGAGATATGGGTCCTATGAGTTTAGGGTAATGCCGTTCGGACTCACAAATGCCCCATCCATTTTCATGGACTTGATGAACCGAGTATTCAGAAAATTCTTGGATCAGTTCGTCATTGTCTTCATAGGTGACATCTTGATATATTCACACTCTGAGGAGGAGCATGCCGACCACTTGAGGCAGTTTCTTCAGACCCTACGAGAACATCAGTTGTATGATAAGTACGAGAAGTGTGGATTCTGGTTGCGAGAGGTACAGTTCTTGGGCCATGTTGGTTCTGAGCAGGGGATTGCAGTTGACCCGAGAAAAGTGTCAGCGGTGAGGGAGTGGGGACAGCGCATGACACCGACGAAAGTGCGTAGTTTCTTGGGATTAGCCGGATACTACAGGAGGTTCATTCTGGGATTCTCCAAAATAGCGGGTCCATTGACGAATCTGACTCGCAAGGGGGTACCATATGTTTGGGATGACGCTTGTCAGTTGGCCTTCGACGAGCTGAAAGACAAGCTTACTTCAGCACCAGTCCTTGCCTTACCGAAACTGGGTGTGGAGTACCTAGTTTATACCGATGCGTCTTTACAGGGACTTAGAGGTGTACTCCAGCAGGAGGAGAAGGCTATAGCTTTTGCTTCCCGCAAGCTTAAGCCGCATGAGAAGAATTACCCAACCCACGACCTGGAGCTAGCAGCGGTCGTCTTTACATTGAGGATATGGAGGCACTATTTATTGGGGGAGAAATTCCGTTTGTTCACAGACCATAAGTCACTGCAGTACCTGTTCACTCAGCGAGAGCTGAATATGCGTCAACGCAGATGGCTAGAGTTTGTGAAGGACTACCAGTTCGATATACAGTATCATCCGAGGAAGGCCAACGTAGTTGCTGATGCGTTGAGCCGTAGACCGGTAGACGATGTAGCGGACGTCTGGAAAGCAAAGTGGAAGGAGTTGGGTCACCAGGATGAAGTAGTCCGTTCTTTCATATCCGTTATGTCAGTCACACCCGAGATTGTTATGAGGGTGATACAGGCACATACCACATACCCATTTTGCCAGGAGCAGATTGTGCGACTTCTAGACGAGGGTGCTGAGTCCTATTCTGTTAGTTCTGATGGAGGTTTGCGGTTTAATGGGAAATTAGTGGTTCCAGAAGGAGCAGAGTTACGTCATGAAGTGATGACTCATTCTCATGGGTCCCAATTTGCAGTACATCCGGGAGGCGATAATATGTACCAGGACATGAGACGACAGTACTGGTGGAGTGGGATGAAGAAGGACATTGCTGAGTTTGTGTCCAAGTGTTCTACCTGCCATCTGGTGAAGGTGGACCACCAGAAACCGTTAGGATTGCTTCAGCCATTGGAAGTACCCACATGGAAGTTGGAGAGTATTTCCATGGATTTCATTACAGGGTTGCCTACATCACAGGGCCACGATTCTATCTGGGTGATTGTAGACCGTTTGACCAAGGTGGCTCATTTTCTTCCAGTGAGGACAGATTATTCCACGGGTTAGTATGCTCAGTTGTTCATCGCTGAGATTGTCAGATTACATGGGGTGCCCCTGAATATTGTGTCAGATAGAGATAAGATTTTTGTGTCACATTTCTGGGAAAGCTTTCAGGAGGCTATGGGTACTGAGTTGAGGTTGAGTTCGGCTTACCACCCACAGATAGACAGACAGACAGAGCATACTAATCAGATGTTAGAGGATATGCTACGCATGTGTGTTCTCGATTTTGGAGGAGGATGGGAGCCATATCTTCCACTGGTAGAGTTTGCTTATAATAACTCTTATCAGTTTACGATTGGTATAGCTCCATTTGAGGCTTTGTATGGCAGGCCTTGTCGTTCTCCAACTTGTTGGCTCGAGGTGTGGGATAACAAGTTTCTAGGGACAGAAGTGATTCAGGAGACCTCCGCGAGGATTGAGATAATCAGGAGCCGTATTCGGGTAGCCCGGGACAAGCAGAAAAGCTACGCCGATGCGAAACGGTTCTTCCGGGAGTTTAATGTGGGAGATCAAGTGTTATTGCGTGTATCTCCTATGAAGGGAGTGATGAGGTTCGGAAAGAAGGGGAAGTTGGCTCCGAGGTACGTGGGACCATTTCCCGTCATAGAAAGGATTGGGCCGGTTGCATACAGGTTGGGATTACCAGAACATTTACATCGCATCCACGATGTATTCCACATCTCGTCGTTGAGACGATATCTTCGGGATGATATGGCCCATACTCACATTGCGATAGATGAGATCGACTTACAGCCTGATAGCTCTTACGAGGAGAGACCGGTGGCTATCCTAGACTATAGTGAGAGGAGATTGAGGTCGAAGATAGTTCCCCTTGTGCGAGTCCAGTGGGAGCATCATAATGTGGGGGAATCCACTTGGGAGCATGAGGCAGATATGCGCGAGAAATATCCAGAGTTGTTTTTACCAGGTATGCCTTATTTTCCGAATTTCGGGACGAAATTTCATTATTAGGGGGGAAGTATGTAATACCCCGTATTTTCATGCTATATTAATTTGGGGATTTATTAAATTTAACGTGAATGAATTATTTAATAAAAATTCAGAAATTAATTATGTTATAATTATTAACGTGACGAGAGTTAGTAATTATGGGAAACTTGTCGAATATTACTAATGAGTAAAGTAATATATTATATTGAATGTCATGAGTGAATTAAATGACTATTTCGGAAATTTAAGTCGGGAAGTGCCCGTGTCACATCGGGACTAATTTTGTTAAATAAAAAGTGAATATTTTATAAGTTGTTCGTATGGTCGTTTTGAGTGTGCCAACGCATCCGGAAGGGTCGAGATAGTCAGAAAAGTGTACCCGGGGGTTTAGTTTGGGTCTCGGGGCATTTTTAGGCCTAATTAGTACCCCGGGAGGGCATTTTAGTCATTTTACATAATTGGGTAAGTAAACCCACGAAATTCAGCAACCTATATCAGCCTTTTAGGTTAGCCTTTTTGGGTTAGAATATCAAGAAATCAAGTGACGACCATAGGAGAAGAGAGGAGAGAGCTCCAAGGCAATTCAAGGCCAAAAAGTCACCGGTTTGCACTGCCACCAACACCACCGCGTAGATCGCGAGGCGAGGAACGCAGCCATACCAAAAATCAGTCGTGAATCAGAATAAAAAAAATCCCAGGCAAGTATTTAACTTGCGTATTTTCGTTAATTCAATCTTCATATTAGTTTAGGATTGATTAGAGATGAAAACTATGGAAGAAAACCCAATTTGTGTTAGGAAAGTGCATGTAGTATTGATTATAATGAAATTCTGGAATCCTTGCCATGTAGAGGAATATAACCCACAAAATTTTGATGAAATATTAGGAAGGAAATTCTGGTAAAAATAGATTAGAACCTTGATTAAGAAAATTCTAGGGATTTTGATGATTAGATGGGATTTTAGGTTAATTATCCATGTTTAATGTTAGATATACACATGCTTTACGTTGAAAACATCTGGTATATTGTTATAATGATAGTAGTAGGAGGGGACGATTAGAGTGGAAAAACATGGTTTTGGATGAAGAATTTTGGTAGAACCCGTAACTGCATTTCTGCAGAATTTTTCGCAGACCTGCTTGATCGATCGATCGAGCCCCAAACTTCGATCGATCGACCCCTCCTGGCAGACTCCTATTTTCCCTCTTTAAATGTGTTCAATTCAAATTGTCGTGATATAATTCTTGGAAATTCTTGATAAAATGATTTGGGAGACATTGAGGACCACTAGGGCATATGAATAAATGTTGGGATCTTTAATCTTCAATGAGAATGGTATTTATGGGACATTTACTTTAGGGTTGGTGAATTTATAAATTTAAAGGGGTGAGGTGCGTAAGAGAGTTACGTTGGAACCTAATAAAGACACTTACTGAATTTCAGATTTGTAAGGATATAGTCCACGAGTGTCAGGTAATGAGTGAGAAAAACCTTCGAGTTAAGGTTAGGAATGAAACCTTATACGTAATTCTATAAATGTGAAATTAAGGATAAATGGTATAATTATGGGTGACGAGAAGAACCTATATTTTTATGATAAAGTGGTATATTTATATGATTGTCTGTACATATATTATATACATGTGAAAACATACCGCTCTACTTGCTATCCTTGAGGTTACCGCGCTGGGACAGTCTTATCTCGATGGGACCTTTATGGGGGATATTGACTTGTACCCTAGAAGATAGATATCCTTGGTACAGGCTATCGAATTGATAGTTCAGACGGTCTGAAGAGACGCGAGTATGTGCCATCCTCTTAGAGACTTGGAATCTATGCTTCACCTCGATATTGTTTGTGTATGTGTTAAAACAATTCGAGAGTGATTCTGAATTTGTATTCCCCTTGATTTGAGTGGTATGGGGTTTGGATAGTGGAAGTATGAAAGCACCATAGTTTTTATTCGGGGTGCTGATATATATATATATATATATATATATATTATACGAGTAGTTAATATATATATATGAGATTATGAAATTTGAAACTGCCTACTGTGATTTGATAAGTAGGACATGACTGTTGACTCGAATTATAAATACTTGTCTTGAGAAAGTATAATATGTCACTGGAAAACTTTATTAATTTTATAAAGTTAAAAATAGAGAACTTTGGTTACAAATTGGAACATCCTTTTTAAAATGGAATCATTGAATTGAAAATCTTACGAGTAATCTAGGATAAGTTAAATCATTTGGGAAGACAAGTGCGGTATATGATAAGATAAACTGTTGGGAAGGTTAGTACGATAGGCGTGCACATTAGAAGAGAGGTGAGAATTTCTCAAGAGAGTGCCGCTCTAATATGTTGTTGCATTGGCCTGTATCAATTTAAATACTTGCTAAACGTATTTTAAAATCAAACACACTTTCGGGCTCTGACCCGTTTCTTTCTCTCTCTCTCTCTCTTGTATATATATGTATATATTTCAGGTGCCCAGCGACAGGGGCGTCTTGCTTAGGATCCCTTGAGAGGAATGTGCTGCAGCTTAGGTGGGAGTTGCAGGTCACTTGCGTAGACGGCTTCTTTTATTGACTCCACTTCTAGCATTCTCATTTATTGGGCACGTGTCGCCCTTTCCATTATTTTATTGTTATTGGGACATTTGTATTTCAGTTGTTTCCAGTATTGTTCTATGGGATTTATTCAGTTTGGATTTGTGACTTTAGTTTTCATATGCTGACATTCGATTGACGAATGTATTAATTTATTTGGTTTACTGCGATGTGATTCTTAATTGTAGAAATGTTGTTTTTAACTAAATAAATCTTTTTCTTTAATTAAAATTTGGAAAGTATGTATGAAAATGGTTTTGACACTTAGCTTAATTATTTAGGGTGTTAAATTGGAAAATGTATTTTTATCGACAGTGATGCTGAGAATGAACCAACTGTTTACCTTGATTTAATTTAATATAGGAGTGATTGCTCGGTATTTAATTAGGCGGGGTGTCACAGTTACCAACTACGTTATTTATGGGATGATCTTTAGAAACCCAGTTAGGTACTTGAGGTGTCTCAATTGGTAATGAATTATCTATTTCAGAGGAGTCATTTTCTAAAATATTTGTAGACTCTTCTTCAATAGGTAATTCACCAGTCTTGCTTTCTACAGTAGTGTCACTAACAATTACATTTATGGATTCCATCAAGGTTTTAGTGCGAAGATTATACACTCGATAAGCTCTACTGTTAGGCGAGTATCCTAGAAATATGGCTTTATCTCCCCGGCTCTCAAATTTGGATAAGTGTTCCCTATCTTTGCATACATAACAAGTACTGCCAAAAGTTCTAAGATACTTGAGATTAGGCTTTTTATTGTACCAAAGTTCGTAAGGGGTTTGTTTGGAATTCTTTCTAAGATAGACCCTATTAATAATGTGACAAGCAGTACGAATAGATTCTACCCAAAAATATTTAGGTAAATTCTTGGCATGTAACATAACACGTGCCATCTCTTGAAGGGTACGATTCTTTCTCTCGGCGATTCCATTTTGTTGAGGAGTCTTAGGAGCACTGAACTCGTGTTTGTAACCATTATAGTCACAGTATTCTATAATACCAGTGTCTTTGAATTCACCACCTCTATCACTACGGATTCTATTTACTTGAGTGTCCTTTTCATTTTCAATCCTAAGAAGAATTTTTAGGAAGGTTTAAAAGGTGTCGAACTTTTGTTTTAAAAAGTCTACCCAAGTAAATCTGGTGAAGTCATCAACCATAACTAAGATGTAACTGTGTCCACAGAGGCTAACAATTTGGGAGGGACCCATTAGGTCCATATGGATGAGTTCTAAGGGATTAGAGGTAAGAATATCTTTGACTTTCTTATGAGGTTCCTTAACAATTTTACCTTCCTGACAAGAACCACAGACAATATTATGAATAGGTTTAATTTTTGGAATTCCTCTTACTATGTCATGAGTAGACAATTTACTAAGATTATTGTAATTTATGTGACCCATTCTGTTATGCCATATCTCGTTGTCATCCATTCTGGCAACATTACAGATTTCAGAATTGTTCATGACAGTATAGCAATTGTCAGGAGTCCTGAATCCAGTAATTATGCATTCACCTTTTTCATTTAAAATTTTGCAATTGTTCTTTGAAAAGGTAACAGTATGGTCTGAGTCACAAAATTGCGAAATAGTAAGTAAATTGGCTTTTAGACCTTTAACTAGAAGAACATCTTTTAGAATAGGAAGCCCATCTTCTTGGAGAGTTCCTTTGCCTATGATTTGAGATGAAACTCCATTTCCAAAAATGACTTTACCACCAGCAAAGCTGGTTTTGTTTAAAAGTTTAGTTTCATCTCCAGTCATGTGCTTAGAACATCCAGAGTCTAAATACCAACCGGATGATGTGTGTTCAGCTTTTAAAGCAGTAACAACAACATTACACTTCATCTGAGGTAATAGATGATCTTTTATAACCCAAATTGCTCTAGTTTTCATCTTGCGCTTATTATCTCTCAATTGATAAAATTTGCGAGCATTAGATTTTTACTGAAAAATGTTTTGCGCATGATTTTGAATTTTGTGAGAGACTTGAGCATTTGGTTTAGGAAAGTGCTTAGGATTACTTCTAGGAAATGTTCTTTTAGGTTTGGTCTTTCTCTTGCTATAGTTTGAGTTTTTATCTGGTTGTCTAGGAAGTATATAATTTTTTCGGCTCCTCCTATAATAGTTAAAGTTCTGATAGGTATGAGGGTTATAAACAGGTTTAACTAGTCTCCTAGCATAGCAACCATCGAAAGAGTGACCATATATGTCACAGTAGGAGCAATAAAGATTTCTCAGAATTGGGGTCTCCTTAGGAAAGTCTCAAAACAAAGGCTTTGAAAAGTTTTGAGGCTGAACTCTATTCCTAGGTATTACAGGTTTGAATGTAGGTTCACTCTTTCTGATAAAGGGACAGACATATTTAGCCTTAGGTGAACTTTCATGTTTAGAGCAACTTGATTCCCCAATGTTAAAGTTTTGATGTTTTAAATCAAACTCAGTTTTTAGGGAATGAAAATTTGGGCATGTTTCAATAGGTCTTTTGCCTCCTGACACAAACTTGATAGGTTCAAAAGATTTTGTTTGTGTCTTCAAATTGGGGTAAAACCCTATACCAGTTCGATCATCAGAATTGGTTTTAGATTCCGCAACAAATTCATCAAAACAGTTAGAATTATTTTCAAATTTTGTAAATTTTTTTAAAATAGTTGCTGTCTTTTCTTTGGTTTGTTCCAATTCTAACAATGTTCCTTTGTACTTTTTCTCTAGAATTTCATTTGTTTCAGTCAAATTTTTCAGTTTTTCATCAAAAACTTTAATTTCACTTTCATGAGTTAAACATTGGGTAGTATACTCTTCAGCATTCAGTTTGACCATCAGGCTTAGATCTTCCAACTTTTTGGTAAGATCTTTCACAATTTTTTCTAGTCTAGCGCTTTTCTTGAGAGTTTTAGCATAAAGTGTGTGAATGTCTGGGAGATCTTCATTGTCTGAATCGCTAGGTGTAGTGTGTGAAGTGACCCCTAATTCTTCATTCTTATAACTCACACACCCATTGACGTCGTCATTATCGCTTTCCCTTTGACTCACACACCCTGAGGTAGAACATGCAACATTCTCAGTAATCAAAGCATCTAAACCAGTAACAATAATATTCGAAGCATCAGACATATAATTATTTGGTTTATCCTCACTAACAAGCATAGGCATGTCATTATTATAAATAATCTTGGCAAAGAAAGACATGCAATGATCAAAAACATCAGATGACTCATGTTCCTCATTTTCAGAGTCACTCGAATCATCCCATGTTTTGCAGATGTTAGCTCTAGTGTGTTTGTTTTGAGTGTTCAAGTTAACTCTACAGTCTTGTGTAATGTGTCCCAGTTTACCACATCTATAGCATTCAGTCTTCTTAAGGTCTCTATTAGGTCTAATATGAGAGTCCTTGTGATTTTTGTCATGGTTTTTCTCATGAGGTCTGTGATTAGAGGGAGTTGGATAATTTAACTTTCCTTGTTTATTTTCCACTTTGTTTCTAAACTTAATGATTTTCTTAAACTGTTTTGTCATTAAGGCAATCTGATTGTCCAAACTCTCTATATCGCATTCCTCATCAGATTCATCATTGAAAGTATTAAACTCAGGCTTAATCAATTTAGAAGAGAAGCTTAGATTGGA
Source organism: Sambucus nigra (assembly GCA_949130495.1). NCBI lineage: Eukaryota > Viridiplantae > Streptophyta > Magnoliopsida > Dipsacales > Adoxaceae > Sambucus > Sambucus nigra. Next base: position 484,511,810 of record OX422222.1, on the reverse strand, counting down.
ACTAGTCTGTTTCCTATGGAATTGGGTCAACTGTTTCTTAAATTCCAGTTCCATTTCCACAGTTCTTAATTTACTACTGAGTAGTTCAGGAGTGAGATTTATGTCACACATTTCCTCAATAGCATATCTTTTGTTATCAAACTTCTGCGGTAATGATCTCAGAATTTTAGATATAATTTCTTGTCTATCATAAGTTATCCCATTAGCATGCAGTTTGGTCATAATATCAGTCAGGTTCATATAGAAGTCATCAAATGACTCAGTCTTAGACATAATTAAGGAATTATACTGTTGAATGAGCATTTGAGTTTTAGCAGCCTTAACTCTAGTGTCTCCTTCATGAGCAGTAACCAAGGTGTCCCAAGCTTCCTTAGAAGTGGTATAGGATGAGATTCTTTTGAACTCATGTTCATTTATGGACATAAATATGGCATTCTTTCCTTTGTTATTATTTCGAGAAACTTTTTTCTCTTCTTGAGTGAACTCACTTAATGCTTTCTTAATCCTCTCATTACTTCCTTCGGTGGCTGGTTTTGTAGGAAAAGTGTAACCATTTTCAACAATGTCCCAGATATCATCTCCCAGAGTTCCTTGAATGAAATCAATCATTCTTACTTTCCAGTAAGCAAAATTGGTTCCATCAAAGATTGGAGGTCTGGTCAAGTTACCAAATCTTTCATTTTTTTCGTCCATATTTGATTTTCAGAAAACAATTTCAGAAACACAAGATCTCTTTAAAAGAAGTTTTACCAAGCTCTGATACCAATTGAAAATATGTTACTAAAGCCGTTTATTAAAAATAAACTATTTAAGTAACTCCGAGTTGTTTTTTGGAGAAACTCTTTTCGTAAAAACCAAACTATTTGAGCACAAGATGTGTTTAACAAATCAGTATGTTCGAGATCTATTCAAGATTTGAATAACAAGTTTAAAAGATAGTTTAAACAAGTTTTAAACTCAGCACAACCAAGAATGAGATGAGGAGATGTAGAAAGATTATGTTCACTATTTTTTACCTGGTAAAACCTCACCAATTGAGGAAACATCCACGACTCCCTCTACGGAGTAAAAAGAAAAATCCACTAAAACAAATTTATGAGTTACAAACTATATAACTAACATGCATACAACTCAGACCTATATAAGTTTAGGAATCTACCCTCTGGTGTCCTTATAACTTCTCTGCAGTTCTGATTGTAGATGTAGTTCTCCCAGTTTGTTAACTTCTGATTTGTTCCAGCACTTTACGTCGACTCTTATTCACAAGATCTTATTACCAACACTTTTCGTGTTGTAGGGTGAAAGTGTTTGTGGAGGTGCTTTCTAACACATGCATGCACACACACACACACACTTATTAAGTACAAACAGTCCTAACAAATTACAGTAACACTATATGCTGTGGTCTTTTCTTTTCTTTCTTCTTACAAAACTTTGAACCTTATTTGACCTTTCAATCAATCCCAGAATCCACGGATATCTTGCTTAGAAATCAGTCAAGATCTTAATCAATCTCAGTTTTGAAAAGATTTTCGAGATTGAAAACCTCCAAGTGTGATTCCAAACTACGTCAAAGGTTTAGTTTTACAAGAACTGGAAACAAAAATCATTTATTGTTGATTTCAAAGTAAGCAAACGTTTTATAGAAAATAATCAACAATATATTTCTCAAGATGAGAAATAAAGAATGAAACTAAGTGTAATGTAACATGAATAACTCATATCTGAAATTTCTATGAAATCAGAAACTAGATCTAAGTAACAGTTTAAGTTGGAAGCAAGATCTAACAAACAAGAGGTTACAGCAACAATAACAAACTCAACTAAAACTCTCAAACACTCAAGAACGCTCAGGGTAGTGTTTTGGATATGGAGTTTTGAAGAAGTGTTTGGTTTTGGATTGAAGAGGTTTTGACGAACAAAGTTAGGGTTTCTAACTCTCTCTCTCTGGTTTCTCTCTTCTCTCTTCTCTCTTCTCTCTTCTCTCTCTTCTCTCTCTTCTCTCAGAAAAATGAAAATGGCAAAAGTCTTCGAAGTCTGAGATTAGGGTTCCTTTTATAGTGTGAAGAGAAGGTTCAAGAGACTGGATCAAAACCAAGGGTTAGGATCGAGTCAATTTAAATTCACTTGAATCCAAGAGCTCACAGAAGGCGGTGGTTAAATGATACCTGATTGGTTTAAAAGGTTGTACTGGGATTCACCAAGACAACATGCAGATCATCGATAACCAATGATCCAAGGGCTAAAAACATACGCGTTTATAACTCAGTAAAGAAACACAATCCCAACCAATCAGATGAAGATAGGTGTTGGCCAAATATAGGATATGAAACGCGCGTCCTAAAGTAATTAAAACCACACCCTAAGGTTTACTCCGCTTTCGGATTCTACCCAAGGTAACATTAGGCCAATATACTGTAACACCCCGCCTAATTAAATACCGGGTGGCCAGTCCCATACCAAATTAAAACAGAATATACAGTTGGCTCATTCTTAGCATCACTGTCGAAAATATTTACAACTCACCCAATACTCAAATAAGCTGGTGTTAAAAACTTTACAATTTAAATTTCAACAAAACCATTTTCATTTTTATAAGACTAACACAACCCATTTTATTCTACAAAACTGGTAACACAATAAATAACACAAAAGAATTTAAATGCATCTGGATTGAACATTCCCATATAATATAAATCCTTTACAATAATCCCAACAATGTTAAATGTATTAAAAAGTCCCGAATACAATAGAATTTGACCTCAATAGAAATGATAACTGAATCCTTTGGGCGACATGCCCTAACTAAGAATACTGTGAATCAAAAAGATGATAAGCGTCTAAGCAAAACTCCCATAGCTCCTTAGCTCGTCACAATCAACTATGGTTGGCGTCCCTGTTACTGGACACCTGATATAGAGATACAATAGAAGAGAAAATATGCAAGGAAACGGGTCAGAGCCCGAATGTGTAGAGTATTTTTAAAACAGCAAGTATTTAACAAGTGCAATAAAGCATTTATTATGTACATGTTAGATCCAACTCTCACTTGCAATACTCACCTCTCAACTAGAGTGCACACTTAACGTTTCCTATTAACCTCCTAGTTAATGGTTCCTCTTTTCTAGTCTCCATATTATAATTCCATTCCCATATCATAATCCCCGTATGTCCCATACCATACGTCACATTATTATCCATTTACCTTTCTCCTTTATGATTTAGTTTCTCATTAACATGAATCATTATTCATTAATCTGAATCATTTCTCATTAACATGAGTTAAGCTTTTCAATTCTAGAAGCATAAACATTTATTAACTAAATTCCATTAACATATTTTATTCACCGTTATCTACAATTATCACCGTAGATAGATCTAACCAAAATATATCCATTTAATCATTTAATTCATTATATATATATATATATTCATATATAATACGGCACCCCGAGTCACAGCTGTGGTGCAATGCATTACTCTGCTATCATGTCCCATCATCGCAGGTCGCCGAATAGGGGACTAAAGGTTCGGTAAGATTCCACGAACCACAAACAACAACAAACAAATTGGAGGCGAACATAGTTCTCGTATCCATGGGTCACGCACATACCTACGCACCCACAGTCAGCGGACTTATCAACTCCCCGATAAGTCTTTCATAGACCTATGTCCTCGAGCGACAAATCAAAGATCCCATGGATTCATCAGGATATGACTGCCCTCACGCGTAAACCTCCCACCGATAGCAAGTAAGCTAGGTATGTCATACACATAATCATTAATCAATCAAATAGGTATTATCATACCTATAATATAATATCAATAAGGTAATTATCACTACCCTAAGATATTTCCCATACGTAGCATTATATCTCTTTTTAAAATATCATATCTTTACTTCATAAATTAATTATCCTCGCACCCTATAACATCTCTCCACTACCGACGCCGTTAAGGTTCATGCGCGGAGCGTCTCGCAAAGCGAAATCCAAACAAGGAACCCCTCCATTACACTACTACTTAACTTTGTCGATCGAGGAGGTCCGACAACTTCAACTATGCGATCGGGATAACCTCAAATCTTCTTTCAACCAAATGTGTTCCAAACTTCCACTTCTATCTAGGAGCCATACCACTACGCTCTTATAATTTAATTATTCTCGTATCCTAACATCACTCCACTCCCGACGTCGTTAAGGTTCATGCGCGGAGCGTCTCTCAAAGAGAAATCCAAACAAGGAACCCCTCCATTACACTACTACTTAACTTTGTCGATCGAGGAGGTCCGACAACTTCAACTATGCGATCGGGATAACCTCAAATCTTCTTTCAACCAAATGTGTTCCAAACTTCCACTTCTATCTAGGAGCCATACCACTATGCTCTTATAATTTAATTATTCTCGTATCCTAACATCACTCCACTCCCGACGTCGTTAAGGTTCATGCGCGGAGCGTCTCGCAAAGCGAAATCCAAACAAGGAACCCCTCCATTACACTACTACTTAACTTTGTCGAGCGAGGAGGTCCGACAACTTTAAATACATGATTGGGATAACCTCTTACCCTAAGGTTACCCTCTCTCTCAATGTACAAGATTCAAATAAGATTTTCCTCAACATATATTCAATAAGAAATCACTAATATCCTACTGGTCCATAACATTATTTCTCCCGAACTACTACGAGTTTAGTTCTCCTTTATATTACGGTTAAAACCGATAGTTTCAAATCTCTTATAAACACATATTCTTTCACTTAGGATTAAACCCTCTTGTAAACCTAAGGATACCCAGGTGTTATATTCAATCACCCCTACTGGTCCTATCTTTAATCCTCATACATCTCCATATAGAATTTAACAAATGAATTCTAGCAACCAAAATTTCATTCGATATAATTTTCATCATTTTTAATCACTTGAATCTAAATCAATTTAATTCAAATCTTAACAAGGGTTCACTGATATTTTCTAAGTCCCGTAATCTCCAAATAATAATCACCAAAGATCCACAAAAGGTTTGGGATAAAAATCAACATTTAAAAAGAAACAACTTTACTTAAACTGGGGAGGTCGATCGATCGATGGTAGGGGTCGATCGATCGATCACTCAGGTCCAGGCCTGATTTTCTGCATTTTCTGCAACTATGGGTTTAACAACTTTTAATCATTTAAGCCTTCATCTAAACATCCCAAATGACTTATAAAATTTACTACATTATATATCAACATATATGAACGATTTCCATTACTCTAAACATCCTAGAATCATCAAAGGATTGGATTAAAAAGCATGTTATTCTCCTTATTCCCAGAAATTTATTAACATAACTTCTTCAAGAACACATCAATGGTTTCTATCATTTCTTCAACAGATTCATGACTAATTCGTGGATAATTATCATCCTAACACATGAGTTAAATTTCTATATCATTTCAGTTTTCCAGAAATCCATTTAATGATCCAATATCTCTTCCAAACATGAATAATCTTCTCTTTTCATACTATACTAACATGGACAATATACAAACTTCAATTGCTATTATTAAACACTTGCCTTTAGTGTAGGTCTGATCCTTTGGTGTAGTTTATCTCAGTTGGTTGTCCCTTCTCCGGTCAAACTCCGGTGGTGGCTGGTGGTGGCTGGTGGTGGTGAACCTTGGTTTTTAGTTCTTCACCTTCCCAAGTGACTTTTCCCTTCCCAAGCACTCTTATTTTCTCTCTAGGAAGATGGCTGCTCTTATTTGTGAAGAGGAGATGAATAACTCCCATTCACTTAATCTACAAACACTTATAATAGTTCCAAATCCGTAACACTATTCATCCCCCCTAGAAAAATGACCAAAATGACCTTTCGGGTTGTCTATTCATTCCCAAATGACCCGAGACTCAAAATTGACATCCAAATAGACTTTTCTGACTATTTCGAACCTTCCGGACGCAAAGACGTGGTCGAAATGACTATTAGATCGATGGAAAATAAATTTCCTTTTTAATTTAATAAACTAGTCCCGACACGTCCCATACCGCGTCTGACTAAAAATATAAATTACCGAATTTATATCATACGGTCATCTCAATGACATCACATTCATATATTACCTAAATATCTTTAAGTAATATTCAGAATCATCCATTTTAATATCCACCGTTCGGATAAACCCGAATGAATTAATTAATAAGAAAATCTAATTAATCCATTAATTTAAAAATATAACACATTTTAAAAGGCATTAAAATTACGGGGTATTACATACTTCCCCCCTTATAACAGAATTTCGTCCCGAAATTCAGGAATATAAGTCATAACGGTAAGGTCAACTCCGAGTATGAATCTCACATCGCAAGAAATCCAAGATGTACCGCTCATACAATACATTAACAAAATCCCTATCGATGTTATACGCCAAGCCTCACCATATAGATTCAACTGAATCAGATTTAGACTTTATCTAAACTTCTCTATACCGTCCTCGTATCAAACTTGGAAATATGATCCTCTCGAAATGAACAAATAAATCCTGAAGTCTCACTTACTTACCTTTTTCCCAATTATGATAAATGCGACAATTCAATCATCCAGGGCGCCCATACACCCTCTCGTACCGCTCTCAATATTAAAAGTTTTCGCAAAGGTTATAAACTTGTTTCCCAAAGACCCAACTTATTTCGACTCCCAACGGTTATTAGTTTCATGCGTGGGGTGTCTCGCAAGCGAAATCCAAACAAGGAACCACCCCGATACACTACTTCCTAAAGTAGTCGGTCATCGAAACTCCTAAGGTCCTTAGTTAATAATATATAAAAATTTTGGTTTAAAAAATAACAGGTTTATCTATTTTAAAACAAAATTTTGGTTTTATCGATTTCAATAAGGGTCTACGCATCTACTCCTTTATAGAAGACAAAATGCAGACATATGTTCTCATATACCACAAATCAATGCACGCCGATAATCAAATCATACTCGGACATGCTCTAAGTAAGTAATCCCATGATACAAATCAAACCCACGTGATAACATGTAATATATATAGGTGTCCCACACCCCTCAATAAGTCTACGTAAATAACAATGCCATAGGCTAAGTTTAACAACCCTTTTTTTGCTCTCACAATATCAATCAATACGCCTCATAATTCCTTAGATAGAAAACATACCCTCATTCGTGGGTGGTGGTTGTTGATTTCCAATATTATAACTTTGCTCCGATGAGTCAAGAAAAATTTTACTCCAAATTTTCAGTTCTAGTTAAATCACACTCCACTATATACCCAAGCCTTTCAATATATTTCCTTCACATAATTCCCGCATTTCAAGAACTTCTACTGATGGCTCTCCTCAATTCTTCCATAATAGGGGTGACCTTGACTACGGTCATCATCCTCGAACATACTTCATAACCTCCTAAGCACGATCTCTACTATCCATCCAATGGCCCTCATCTTCCATACTTCTTTGTTCGATCACTCCCGAGCGAAAATAAGATTCACTGATATATACGGAATCTTACCAAAGAGATCAACAATCCTTAACATAGGGCTCTACATCAAAGAACGCTAAGCTGAAAACACAGTAAGCCGTACAGATCCTAAAGGACACTAGAACCTGATGCTCTGATACCACCTGTAACACCCCGCCTAATTAAATACCGGGTGGCCAGTCCCATACCAAATTAAAACAGAATATGCAGTTGGCTCATTCTTAGCATCACTGTCGAAAACATTTACAACTCACCCAATACTCAAATAAGCTGGTGTTAAAAACTTTCCAATTTAAATTTCAACAAAACCATTTTCATTTTTATAAGACTAACACAACCCATTTTATTCTACAAAACTGGTAACACAATAAATAACACAAAAGAATTTAAATGCATCTGGATTGAACATTCCCATATAATATAAATCCTTTACAATAATCCCAACAATGTTAAATGTATTAAAAAGTCCCGAATACAATAGAATTTGACCTCAATAGAAATGATAACTGAATCCTTTGGGCGACATGCCCTAACTAAGAATACTGTGAATCAAAAAGATGATAAGCGTCTAAGCAAAACTCCCATAGCTCCTTAGCTCGTCACAATCAACTATGGTTGGCGTCCCTGTTGCTGGACACCTGATATAGAGATACAATAGAAGAGAAAATATGCAAGGAAACGGGTCAGAGCCCGAATGTGTAGAGTATTTTTAAAACAGCAAGTATTTAACAAGTGCAATAAAGCATTTATTATGTACATGTTAGATCCAACTCTCACTTGCAATACTCACCTCTCAACTAGAGTGCACACTTAACGTTTCCTATTAACCTCCTAGTTAATGGTTCCTCTTTTCTAGTCTCCATATTATAATTCCATTCCCATATCATAATCCCCGTATGTCCCATACCATACGTCACATTATTATCCATTTACCTTTCTCCTTTATGATTTAGTTTCTCATTAACATGAATCATTATTCATTAATCTGAATCATTTCTCATTAACATGAGTTAAGCTTTTCAATTTTAGAAGCATAAACATTTATTAACTAAATTCCATTAACATATTTTATTCACCGTTATCTACAATTATCACCGTAGATAGATCTAACCAAAATATATCCATTTAATCATTTAATTCATTATATATATATTCATATATATAATACGGCACCCCGAGTCACAGCTGTGGTGCAATGCATTACTCTGCTATCATGTCCCACCATCGCAGGTCGCCGAATAGGGGACTAAAGGTTCGGTAAGATTCCACGAACCACAAACAACAACAAACAAATTGGAGGCGAACATAGTTCTCGTATCCATGGGCCACGCACATACCTACGCACCCACAGTCAGCGGACTTATCAACTCCCCGATAAGTCTTTCATAGACCTATGTCCTCGAGCGACAAATCAAAGATCCCATGGATTCATCAAGATATGACTGCCCTCACGCGTAAACCTCCCACCGATAGCAAGTAAGCTAGGTATGTCATACACATAATCATTAATCAATCAAATAGGTATTATCATACCTATAATATAATATCAATAAGGTAATTATCACTACCCTAAGATATTTCCCATACGTAGCATTATATCTCTTTTTAAAATATCATATCTTTACTTCATAAATTAATTATCCTCGCATCCTATAACATCTCTCCACTACCAACGCCGTTAAGGTTCATGCGCGGAGCGTCTCGCAAAGAGAAATCCAAACAAGGAACCCCTCCATTACACTACTACTTAACTTTGTCGATCGAGGAGGTCCGACAACTTCAACTATGCGATCGGGATAACCTCAAATCTTCTTTCAACCAAATGTGTTCCAAACTTCCACTTCTATCTAGGAGCCATACCACTACGCTCTTATAATTTAATTATTCTCGTATCCTAACATCACTTCACTCCCGACGTCGTTAAGGTTCATGCGCGGAGCGTCTCGCAAAGCGAAATCCAAACAAGGAACCCCTCCATTACACTACTACTTAACTTTGTCTATCGAGGAGGCCCGACAACTTCAACTATGCGATCGGGATAACCTCAAATCTTCTTTCAACCAAATGTATTCCAAACTTCCACTTCTATCTAGGAGCCATACCACTACGCTCTTATAATTTAATTATTCTCGTATCCTAACATCACTCCACTCCCGACGTCGTTAAGGTTCATGCGCGGAGCGTCTCGCAAAGCGAAATCCAAACAAGGAACCCCTCCATTACACTACTACTTAACTTTGTCGAGCGAGGAGGTCCGACAACTTTAAATACATGATTGGGATAACCTCTTACCCTAAGGCTACCCTCTCTCTCAATGTACAAGATTCAAATAAGATTTTCCTCAACATATATTCAGTAAGAAATCACTAATATCCTACTGGTCCATAACATTATTTCTCCCGAACTACTACGAGTTTAGTTCTCCTTTATATTACGGTTAAAACCGATAGTTTCAAATCTCTTATAAACACATATTCTTTCACTTAGGATTAAACCCTCTTGTAAACCTAAGGATACCCAGGTGTTATATTCAATCACCCCTACTGGTCCTATCTTTAATCCTCATACATCTCCATTTAGAATTTAACAAATGAATTCTAGCAACCAAAATTTCATTCGATATAATTTTCATCCTTTTTAATCACTTGAATCTAAATCAATTTAATTCAAATCTTAACAAGGGTTCACTGATATTTTTTAAGTCCCATAATCTCCAAATAATAATCACCAAAGATCCACAAAACGTTTGGGATAAAAATCAACATTTAAAAAGAAACAACTTTACTTAAACTGGGGAGGTCGATCGATCGATGGTAGGGGTCGATCGATCGATCACTCAGGTCCAGGCCTGATTTTCTGCATTTTCTGCAACTACGGGTTTAACAACTTTTAATCATTTAAACCTTCATCTAAACATCCCAAATGACTTATAAACTTTACTACATTATATATCAACATATATGAACGATTTCCATTACTCTAAACATCCTAGAATCATCAAAGGATTGGATTAAAAAGCATGTTATTCTCCTTATTCCCAGAAATTTATTAACATAACTTCTTCAAGAACACATCAATGGTTTATATCATTTCTTCAACAGATTCATGACTAATTCGTGGATAATTATCATCCTAACACATGAGTTAAATTTCTATATCATTTCAGTTTTCCAGAAATCCATTTAATGATCCAATATCTCTTCCAAACATGAATAATCTTCTCTTTTCATACTATACTAACATGGAAAATATACAAACTTCAATTGCTATTATTAAACACTTGCCTTTAGTGTAGGTATGATCCTTTGGCGTAGTTTATCTCAGTTGGTTGTCCCTTCTCCGGTCAAACTCCGGTGGTGGCTGGTGGTGGCTGGTGGTGGTGAACCTTGGTTTTTAGTTCTTCACCTTCCCAAGTGACTTTTCCCTTCCCAAGCACTCTTATTTTCTCTCTAGGAAGATGGCTGCTCTTATTTGTGAAGAGGATATGAATAACTCCCATTCACTTAATCTACAAACACTTATAATAGTTCCAAATCCGTAACACTATTCATCCCCCTAGAAAAATGACCAAAATGACCTTTCGGGTTGTCTATTCATTCCCAAATGACCCGAGACTCAAAATTGACATCCAAATAGACTTTTCTGACTATTTCGAACCTTCCGGACGCAAAGACGCAGTCAAAATGACTATTAGTTCGATGGAAAATAAATTTCCTTTTTAATTTAATAAACTAGTCCCGACACGTCCCATACCGCGTCTGACTAAAAATATAAATTACCGAATTTGTATCATACGGTCATCTCAATGACATCACATTCATATATTACCTAAATATCTTTTTGTAACATTCAGAATCATCCATTTTAATATCCACCGTTCGGATAAACCCGAATGAATTAATTAATAAGAAAATCTAATTAATCCATTAATTTAAAAATATAACCCATTTTAAAAGGCATTAAAATTACGGGGTATTACATATACCCAACAAAGTATTTTTAGAGATTGACCCCAAAAACTTATAAATCAATTTTTAATTAAGAAATCTTTGTTTAGAAGGAGTTTAAAAAATCCCAAAAAATTATTAAAAAACAAACTTAGGGATTTAAACACACTCAACATATGTACACAAATTATTATGCAATATGACATGCATTAAATAAATTCTACTGTGTGTGAGTGTTGGCAATAGTTTCTTGAACACTACAAGATAGAGAGATGAAGAAGCCAATCAATTTCTGAGGTTCTTTGGTTTCTAGGATGGACATAATTTTGTCACAATTTCCAAACTAGATGAACACTTATACAATATAGACTCAAGTGAGTCAAAAGTATAAGGGCTTCAATTTCTTCTAGGGCAACCCCAAATTTTGGAAGTTTCCATATCGTAGTATATGGTCAATGCGTCAAACCAATAATCAGCTCATGTTATTAACCCATTTATGAATCATTTGTTTAGTCTTGAATCAAGCCACACAAAACGTTCACTCAAATGTGAGAACTAGAGATAAAAAAATAAGGATGGAAATTTAGCCCGACCCGACCCTAATGGGAAGGGTTAAAACTCGTTTAAAATAATAGGGCCGGGTTTGGATTTAAAAAAAAACATTTATTAAATGGGTCGGGTTTGAGTTTTGTAACAACTAGCATGTAACATGTGCGATGCACGGACGTTTGATAAAATAAACACTTATAATTGAATTTAAATAATCATACGCGATAAAAATAAAAACTTATGTACAATATTATGGTGAATCACTTAAAAATAATGGACCCAAAATAGATTCACAATTATAGGCAAGATACTACAAAATGATCCAAAAATGACTTAAAGCGAAAACGATATGTCTTGTTCATGTTCATGTAAAAATTATGAATGCTAGTCATAACATAGTGTCATCTGAACCATATTTTTAATCTTATTTTTGTATTATCATGTCTAATTTCATGACAAAAATATTAATTGTATTATTCGTGTCATCTTTGAAATCATCCGCTTTCGATTGAGGTAAAAAAGAAAAAGATAATTTCATTTTGTATCATGTTCATACCTCAATTAAAAACAATATAATAAAAAGTTCTTTGGATAAAAATGGAAAATAAAATAATCAAGTTTGCCTTTCATTTACATCATTATATTATTCGGATTCCAATATAGAAAAATATGAGTCAAAACAGATCAAAGATAAAAATGATATTCATGTTATTGTAACAATATGTTATCATACATGGAAATATACTTAAGTATCGTGCCTGCAAATTATAAAGAGAGAATAGATAAGGATTGAACTAATCAAACGTAATATTAATGAACCAAATGAGAAAAGAATCATTTTCTTGTCTAATAATTTCTCAGTACAAAATGTTTTGACATGACATCCATACCCATCTTTGAATTTGCAGATAAACCGATCAATATACCCGTCCAAGAGAAATTTGAAAAGAATAAGCCTCTGACCAGCTCTATTTTCAGCCACGACGAGTGCAAAACCATTATGCCATATTGTCCCAAAATATAGCCATCTAAATAGTTTTTTTGTCATTTTAGCAAGCCCTGCTGGAAAGGGTCTAACAACTTGAAATAGAACATCATGTGAAGTTTTCAATATAATAATATTTTTTACAATTTCTATGAAATAAAAAAAATTGTTCTTATCCTCATATACAATTTGAATATATTTATCTATGAAATTTTCAATATAATAATATTTTCATCAAAATCATCTTGAAACTATATGCATGAATTTATAAAAAAAAACATTGTAGTTCCCAGTTGTATTAATAATAATAACAATAATAATAATAATAATAATAATAATAATAATAATAATAATAATAATAATAATAATAATAATAATAATAATAATAATAATAATAATACATGTAAGTATTAAAAAACTAATAGGTAAGTAAGGGATTTAAGTTGAAAGAGTGTTCCCAAAGTAAAGTCCTGAATGTCTTTGGTCTTTGTACCATTTGAACAAATCCACCTCAAAATTACAAAGAAATCAAGTAGCACAATATTAAATGCATGTACAGATTATAGATTAAAAAATAACTTCACAAAAGAGTTCCAGTTTTAGTTGTAAAAAATGCAACTTGATCCAATTACACCCATTTTAGGAAAAAAAATTATATATACGTACACTCCATATATAACAAAAATCTTAATGGGCCAATATGTCAGGTTCCCCTTTCACAAACCCCAGTCAAAACCTTCACATAAAGTCTCATCTCTACTGATTTTCTTTGATAATAAAGGTATACGAACTTTTGTGAGACAGTGGCAACAATAAACATTACCTCTGGTGAAGATTTATAATATTTTATTTTTTTTGGATGACTTAAGTAATCGCTGGAACAATCGGATTAAAAAGATGGTAACCATATAGAAGCCATAATTCACAAAAGTAGGTGGGAAATGAAAGAGACTTTCAGTACTATCATCAGCAAATTTTTCATATGTGAGTTCAGAGAGGTTATCCTCGTCTTCATTATTATGGCCTTGGAATTGTAGGTTCGTCCCAACCTAATAGAATTCGACCACCTCCCTCGCCTTCATCTTATAAATTGGGGAGACAAGTTCACTACATACTTGCATAACCCCCAAATTCCCATGCCAAGTGTGACACCCCGCCTAATAAGATACCGGGCGATCACTCCAATATTAAATTAAAACACGTGTCTCATATGGATCATTCTTAGCATCACTGTCGAAAATCCATTTAATTACTAATAACCTATTAGGCCGGTGTCAAAATTTTAACTTTACTACTCTTTTTAACAACAATAAATAAAACATCCACACAGTTTTGCGGAAATGAAACTGAAATGAAATAAAATAACCAAACACTCGGTCAAAATATACAACCATATCGAATGATGCTCTAAAAGAATAAATAAATGCAATTGGACCATTGGCCCGAATATTTATACAGTACCTCCTATCTAGAGTGCAAGAATGGAAGCGGCTATCAAAAACCTGCACGCATCCACAGCTGCTGCAGCTGACGTCTGACTCGAAAGATGTGTCATCCTGGCGCCCCTATGTCTGGACTATAATATATATATATATATATATATATATATATATAGCAAGAAAGGAAAAGTAGATAAACGGGTGAGAGCCCGAGTTTTGAAAATATTTAGCAAGTGCATAAATGCCTTATTATTTTGAAAAAGGTTTTATTGAAAGTGTAGATCTTGTCTAAATCAAAGCTCTGATCCCAATTTGTAAATGTGGATCCCCGGGTTTGTAATTTTTCTCAATTCAAATTAACTTCTGGGATTTTTAATTATCGCAATTAAAAATAAAACTTATAATAATTTCCTTTTATATATACTCAAGAGATGCGGAAGCGTTAGAATGTGATGGTTCAATTAAAACAGATGAATACCAAATTTTAATATTCTTAAACAAGTATTAAAGTTAAACACAAGTGAAATTAAACAAAACACACAAAAGTATTAATTTTCACTTAAACCAAGTTTATTCATCCAAGCCCTAGAATTTGCCTAAGTCATAATTATCAATATTCCAAAGTTAGGCCAAACCAATTTTAGCACATGACTTGAATTAACTAACTTTACCCTATATTTAATTTAAGTCCAAATTAAATTTAGTGTGATAATTTGAACCAAATTTTATCTTGAATTATCCAAAGCATGCGTTCTAAATTATTGTGCAAGATAAAAGAAATCAATCACACTACGCTGCGATGTACGAGGAAAAACCCAAGACGGGAAAAAACCTCGGACGGACCTAGCCACAAATCCACTAGATACGGAATTACAAGTACAAGACAAAAGACTTACAACACACGACTCGATCCCTCCCAAGCCTCGACGCTTCTTCTTGTAGAAACCTCTTCCTAGCGAATAACCTTGGAACACCACCCCGGTCTCGGAATCCATCGATAGGACTTTCTATGGTCACCGTCACCCGTACATGAAGCCTTTCTCCAAGCGGGTAAAACAATGCAAACTTCTCTTCAATTCGGTGTAGAGAAAATCGGTGCCAAACTCCAAGCAATTGATATGTATATATGAACTTGGAATAAACTCAATTGGGTGTAAACTAAAGTGATGTATGATTTTCTCTTTGATAAAAATACACTCAAAACATGAACATTTTCCTAAACCAATTTTGCTCTCAAAGCACTCTCTAAGAGATGAAAAGTGATGGAAATGTTAAGTTAGAAAATGTTCTTCCCGCACATGATAAAGTCTGAAAAAGTTGGTTAAAAACTAAGTGGGGAAGTGGTGAAAAACTGCCAAAAAACTGCCAAAAATTGTTCCCGCCTGGCATCTCGTTCGAATGACATTTCGTTCGAACGACATTCTCGTTCGAACGAGTCTTCTAACGAAGCTCCAATATGGACTCATTAGAGACTCGTTGGAAATCTCGTTAGAACGAACAATCTCGTTCGAATGACATTTCGAATGACGGACCAATATACCTTAGTGGGAAGTCGTTGGCAAACTCGTTCGAACGACATTTGGTTCGAACGAAAAACTCGTTCGAACGACAAATCGAACGAACTCCCAGAAAGTTTGGAAAATTCGATTTTAGCCCAGAAAACTTTATAAACTTATTTTAAAGTTTTATTTAATTCTTTCTGATAATAAAACACAGTTTTTATTAAACCTAACACCCAATAAAACTTGTTCATAGCTCCTATATATATAATATCACATTCATACCTTATGAGCATGGAACCATAGTTGATGACGTAGAAACGAGGCACGCAAACCGGCATATTGATGAAGCTTTATACTCTTTACCGCTACGTCTTCAACAAACAATTCGTAGGCTTGAGAATATTACAATAAAATACTATCCTATGAATAAATGTTTTTGTCCGGAATTGAGCCAAAACTATATATGGACTCAATTGGAAATTTGTGTCCTTACATTTATCTCATATTTAAGTTTGGTATCGCATTCCCATGAGATACCCCTCACCTCTCCACTAACAGTGCACTCCTAGCGCATCCGTCTAAACCTCCTGGTCAAGCTACCCTGTTAAACTAGTCTATCACCCAACCACTATCAATCCTAGATAGTCCAAGTAATGTACTAAGGGCTAAACTTCTCCTCAATCTCAACGCTATGCCATGTTCGTGCGTGGGGTGTCTCGCAAAGCGAAATCTAAACAAGGAACCCCCCGGATACACTACTATGCGGCACGGTCAATCGTCGAGATCCGCCAGTCCCTCAGTACAGAAAGATATATATAAATATATATACCATAAGAATTTATAATATTAGAGAACTAAGGATTAAACTTTTCCCTAGTCTCAACACATTGCCATATTCATGCGTGAGGTGTCTCGCAAAGCGAAATCCAAACAAGGAACCCCCCCGATACACTACTATGCAGCAAGGTCGATCGTCGGGATCCATTAGACCCTCGGTACTCGATTCATCCATATATGTTCATTTTACCATAAACATCCGAATCTATCTCCCGGACTGAGAATTCATATATCAAGTATTTATCAATACTTTCATTTTTCTTAAAACTTCCCATTTCCCTTTTTATACTCAGGAAATGTAAATATAAAAGCCAATTCATTATCATGAATTGCTTTAACAAATCATATACTTTTAAAAGCCAAATTTTATTATCATAAAAATGCTTTTCCTTTATATGTCATCCCATTTCCCTTTTTATACTCAGGAAATGTACCCCAAAGCCATTTCCATTATCATGAAAATGCTTTGATGAAATCATGCTTCCACATCCCTTCTTCCATCCGGGAGTGTTACCGAAGCCAAACCTTTATCCCATTTCCCTTTTTGTACTCAGGAAATGTAAATTAAAGCCAATTTATTATCATAAATTGCTTTAATAAAACTAAGACCGCCCCTCCGGGTTTCCCCACTGGACGCGCCCCTAAATGGCTATCATCTTCCAGGGCCTATCTATACAAGACAACCTGGGAACCTACCAACGTCGGGAAGCGGCCATATTGCCTGCGGGAAAGTCAGGACCACACCCAGAATCCCCTAACCAGCGCAGAAAACAAATAACCGCCCATATGGCCTATAGGACTATAGCCACCCTGCATTCATTAGCCAGGGGGCATCACCATAACGCGCGCCACTTCCCTTATGATAGCGATTTAGGGAGGTGTGTAACCATAATTTATTAATTATGAAAATCATTTACCTTTTTCCCATTTTGAAAATATTCATCTATATATTTCCAAAATCATTAACATCATATCATATATATACTTTAATCACATAGTATATACATATACCAAATATTCCTCCATGAATATATAAATGGCCATAATTGCCAATCTCATCTAGCGATGACCAATAATCCCAAAGATTCTCTCAGAGAATCATAATCATGCATTCATATACGCATGATACTAAACCCAAAGTATTTCCTTACTTTGATTCTAATAAATACCTTATTCTCATTTAAGGACTTATACATAACCCGAATGTCTCTTGTCCCAAAACATTAATTAACTCCATACCCCGGATCACACTCTAAATTAATTAGAGGTTTAATGATCCTCAATTCATCATCTAGAAGTCCTAACATCCCATTTAGAAACTCCTATAATAATCTCCAAAATCATAATTTAAGTCTCCCTAAACTTAAAAGGAGAGAACCTCAAAATTTTGCCAGGACCGAATCGATTCGGCCTGTCCGAATCAATTCGCTGGCTACCGAATCGATTCGCCCTGTCCGAATCGATTCAAAATGGTTATACTTTCAAACTGTCTCTTACCGAATCGATTCGACCTGTCCGAATCGATTCAGCTTGTCCGAAAATCCCAAATCTGCTTAGGATTTTATATATAACCCAAAACCCCAAAATTTAATCCACTCGCCATTTAAACTATAAGTGTAATTTATTCCTACAAACCGAAATTCATTAACGGGGTTTCTAAACTACAACAAAAATTATCCCGAACATCTACGCAATTAATTCTAGCCGTAATTTTTCCAATTCCCGATTTGATTTCCGAGTTGATGCTTTCAACCCGGAGCTGCCATCTTGTAAAAATCATATCAAATCATAGAAAAATAAAAAAAATACGCAGTCAGCGCCCACGCGACCGTATCGAAAAGATCTACAACTTTCGTGTTTTGGCCGAAAGCTAAATCAATTCTTTTCCTGTCCAAAATGCCCCCTAAAGTCACGAGTTACTATTCATCATCTTCTCCGAGACGATTTCGGCCATTAAAGCTTCTCCCAAGCTTTTGTCGCCTCACCCAACGTCCTACAACCTCAACCAACTACAAATACACATATATTAAGGGTTCTAAACATCCTAGAACCCAAAACCACCAATTAATTTAGGTTAAAACCTAAGTTCCACAAATTGAAATATTATTGGGGTTTAATTGTTTTAACCCCCAAAAACCCGTTTTATCCACGAAACCCCAACCCAAAATCTTTAGGGTTTGTTTATACCAAACTACAATATGAGATATTTATGTAAAAAAGAAAATAAAGCAAGTAAACACTTGCCTCGTGGATAAAATCCGACGTCCTCAAGCCGAATCCCGCGGAGTTTGGCCGGAATCTCCCCGTTCTCCTCTTTTTCTCTCCTCCTCTCTCTCTTCTCTCTCTTTTCTTTCTTTTCTTTCTATTCTATTCCCCTCTCCCTCTTTAAATAGGAAGAAAAGGGTTTTACCCCTTAAAACCCAAAAATAACTCGTTTATCCAATTACGAGTTACTTTTACCTCTAAAATTACCCTAAACTCAATTTCGACAATCGGACACTCTTTTCCGACTATCTCGGACATTCCAAGACTCACGGCACAGTCGAAATTCCCATCTGAGGTACTTGACTGCAAATCACTATTCCAACCCAAAATAACTTTATGCGGGTTTTCTAATTAAAAATCTTACCTCTTTGTCACTTTTCTCCATGACGACATATAATTAAAATATTTCGACCTATATAGTCCCAAAAATAATCACAACATCCTTCGAAAATCATTTAATCCTCGAAAATCCCAAAAATTACTATTTAGGGAAATTTCCCAAATTCTAATTTATAATTAATTAAGGAATTTAATCGTCTCCAAAAGGACGGGTTGCTACACCAAGATAATTAAAAAAAATTAAGTTCCTCATCCAACTATGAAGATGGTTAAAGACGAGAAAATCTCCACCAAAGCTCATACGCTAAATACAATTGCATATAAACAAATCACCATGCCAGTTTTCTTAAAGAAATCCTTTAAAATAATACCTGAGATATTTGCGGGGTTATATATCCCACTTAGTGCCATGGATATATATATATATATATATATATATAGAGAGAGAGAGAGAGAGAGAGATGGGACAATAAGGGGACTCCAATGTATATAGAAGTTTGTGAAGGGCAGAAGATAGAATCCCTTCCATACCCTAATACATACACCTTTGAGTGGGAAAATTGTGAGATAATGAAGATTTTTAGGTACGAAAGATGAAAGGTTGGTAGAGAAAGAGTCCATCGTTTGTATGGATGGAGAGAGAGACATTAATGCACTCCCGGCTGATGATATATGAGTGGGTTTATAACGGTTGAATTGTTATTTTTTTATTTCACAAAGGGTTAACGTTAAAATTGACACTTTTGGTTTTAGGTTGTGCATTTATTGCTATTAAACCTTTAATGCTATTGTATTAGGGGTATAACTAGGTTTTAACCCCGCGCGAGGCACGGGCGCTATGACTAGGATTTTATAGGTTGTATAATATTCTTACTCCTAAAATACAGATGAGACGATTTGAGATCATGTAATTCAAATACACTTGGAAGTTATGTACTATGCAATAATTAATTTATATGAAAGATTACCACAGAGGATTCTCAATTGTATATCATTTATTTATGATAACCAAATATTCAAAGTTCATAAAACTAGATCAACTCAATAGAAAGCAATTGAAAGTCTCTTTTAATATATTTCTTCCCATCCAACGAAATGATGCTTGCATGTTTTTTGCATTCGAACTTTATTCGTAAGAAGCCAATGAGAATGTATTAAGTTAGACTGGGAAGATTTTTTTTTGGAATTAGAAACTGTAAATAGACATTATGATTAATATATGTGTTTGAGTGATTAAAAGCTGAAAGTGTAATTACCTATAATATTATTGGAATGGGATTTCGATCATGAGTCAAGTCTATAGCAGTTCCATTATTTTCTCATGGAAAAATAAATATCCTTTGTTGAATTACTTATAATATTATTGGAATGGGATTTTGATCATGAGTTAAGTCTATATAAATTGCATTATTTTCTCACTGCAAAATAAATATCCTTTGTTGAGATGAAAATAATCGCTACAGGTATGTTTAGGCTAATGGTTGGTAGAAATAGAAAATGCTTACTCAATTTTGAGGTTGCATGATTTTTTATTTGATGAAGTTGGTGCGGAGTCAATCTCATCATCTGACTAAATTGTGATTGATTCTGTTGATCCTTCATGGCCCTGATAAATGATATGTATGAGGACATAACAATTAATCGAATGGAAATTAGCTATAGGATGGGAAGGAAATATTATTTACTTGAGATTCATTTGTGGGGATGGACTTATGCTCTAGGAAGTTGTGTCCGTTGGAAATTTTGGTGACCGTGTAGCTACGGTTTCCATGCTTAAAGTTGTACTTATCAATCTTGATGTTGAAGACATACGTCGCTCCTATAATCTTATTGAAGACTGTAGGGACTTTCAATTAATTATGGTCCTATATATGAAAAGAAATGAGTAAATTTAGTAAAAGTAGATAATAAGAGAAATTAAATTACTTGAGGTAATACATTTTCCACCAAGAATTTTCTCATCTTCTTTATCGAAAATCATGAAAGTAGTTGAGCTCATTACATCCCTGATTTCGACACTCAAGCGATATCTTTGGGGAAATTTTAAAAACAATAGTTTAGTAGATGTTTTATATGAGTAAATGAAAATGGCTTACATATCTCGGTTTAGGGAATTTTGGTTCAATGTTGCAATAATCGCAGCAAAATGTTGTAGATAGTGGGATACACTTTCTCTTGCAAACAGTGCAGGATAGGTAGCATCAACCATATTGTGTATCAAGCTCAATGATATTGGCTTTGCACGAAATGAATAGAGTCTATATGTGTATAAGATGTTATATTTTTTGTAATGTTCGTAGTTAATAAAGTGTGTATGTATTGAAATTAGTATATAAGTTGACATACATCCATGTTGGAATTGGATGTAATTGCCAAAATTTCATCTATTATTTTTATTTTAGGCATATGATGAGATGTTTCCCCCATTTGCTTCATCTCGTAACTTCTCATCGAAATACTGAACAACAATTTCACATCAGTCTATCTAGCATGATATACATTTATAAATTAAAAATGTTAGAAAACAAATATTTAATGCATAACCTTTCAAAGATGAAACTTCTGGAATATATAAGTTGATGTAAACTTTGCTCGCATTCATTGTTGAGTGTGAGCAAATACCTGGTAAATAGGATATCGCAAAATATTATAAAGTCATGTTTTCTTTTACTAAATTAGAAATATAAAGGTAATTTAGATTATTAAGCGATGTTGAGAAATAAAGTGCTATATATATTAAAATATCTATGCATAAATTATAGTTTATTATCATGCACAATCTATAAACATAGGCTATAAGTATATCTACTATACCTTTCAAAGATTGACATGAAAATTGATTTGTATTGGGTTGTCCTTCTAAGTGTAAAATTTATGTTACCCCTTAAAAAGACCATTAACAACTGTTTAGGTACGTCGGTAGTTTGATCTATGAATAAGATTGAATAGGAATGGATTGAAATACATAATTCTCCTGCAACGTGTTAACAGGTTAATAATTATAGTCAGGTTGGTATTTAAGTTTGACGGTCTATTAAAAACAGTAGAGGAAACGCTACCAGAATTTTACTACAAATGTGTTATTTGTGTTTCCAAAGGAAACTCGTGAAATAATAAAACGTTTCCAAAAGGATTCCTTTCATGTGCGATATTATTATTACTTGTAACAATTTAGCCACATCTTGGATTTTGAGCTGGTAGCCTGGTGCGCTTGAGGAAGAAAAAGTTTTTTTTTTTACTTCCCTAATATAATGTCAAAATTAGATTTAAAAAAAATAGACTTACCCCCCCCCCCCCCCCCCCCCCCGATCATCATCCCACTTCCACCTTATCCATTGACTTTCTTGTACCTCATGCATATGGGGTAAGTCTAATTATCGGACTTCTCAGAAGGTATCTCTAAATACAAAATTATATATCAGGGGGGAAAAGTTTTAGAAAAATTATTTTGCATTAGTGGATCCTAATTGGGGATTGTAGTTAACAACTATGGACTGAATTATGTCAAAAACATGATATATTAAAATCATATCCAGTATAGATGCAGAACTCTCAATCACACAAAAATGAATATCATCACCAAACATTAGCTTTCTTATTATGAGACTACTCCCTTTTAAGAAGCACGAATATGGACATGGACATGGGTATCGTGTCTAACACGACAAGGACACGCTGGCACGACAAATCTTAATAAATTAGGATACGTGACACGTTAATAAATAAATCTATTTATAAAAATTTATATATCGAAAACAAAAAAAATGAAAATAAAAGAAAAAATAAACATGTTGGAATACATATTAATAAGGATGGATTAATATTTAAAGTTGAACATGGAAATGGGGGTCTTTTAAGATAATAACGTTCAAGGATAACCATTTAAGTATTACTACAGGGGATCAAAAATGTTTAAGTGCCATTACGGGCATACTCTTTTAATAGATGAAGCCAAAATGATGCCACCAATCTAGCTTATATGTTTATATAGTGCAGATAAGTGTCGAACAAGTCGACCCCAAATAATTGGAAAAAGGCTTTGAGGAAAGAAGTCTACCAACATGGACTCTATTCGTGATCTTCTACTTCTAGATGACATGTTGTCCTTAATGTCTCCTTATCGACACCCCTTATTTTTCACGTGTCAAGTGGCCATCCCGTACGCCAAATATAGGGGACGTAAAAATGTATACAATTCTAATCATCAACGATAAATAATGGGACGTAAAGAAATTATTTCACTATGCCATCTTAGTGAATAATAAAATTAATGTAGTGTGTTTAAAGAGCCTTAATTTTTTATTATTGTTGAGAGTATTGATTTGTTAACTTTACTTCATATAACTTCCTATGTTTATATTATGTTGTACATTCAGTCCTTCAATAAAGATATTAGACATAAATGTAAAATTCAAATATGAGTGGACATCAGAAGCTCCATTGGCGCATAAAATGTTATGCATAAAGGCTGACTGATTTCTGCAAGTTAAAAAGAAACACGTGTTTTGCTGAAAATATTAAGTAACCAGATTGACATAAATAATTTTATCACTGAAAATAAGAAGTCTTTTTTCTAACATATATATAATTATGTTGTTTTCAAGAAATTCAATATGTCAATCTATGTAGTATTGTTATATGTAATGAGAATAGAGTTATTTTAAATCTAGAGTCGACGCCTATGTTATGAAAACAGATTGGCTTTAGTTCCGTTCCGATGCTTCATCCGTAGGAATAAATTACTCAAACTCCCTTATTTATAAATAAAAGATCGATAGGGTAGGTAGAAATACCTTAATATGAATAAGGAGACGATCCAAAAAAATAGAAGACAAATACACAAACACTTAGCGGGCACGTTGCTGTCAATAACCAAACACGTATAAGAAGGGAATAGGAAGTGCATTCGCTATATTAGGGGAATGGGAATAGTAGGGGGTAGGAGGAATATTGGGTTAGGTAGAGGAAGGGTTTTTATTGAAGATTTTAGTAGGTAAGTGAAGTTGAGAAGGGGAAGAGACCAAACTCTCAAATCGGGCCAAAAGTAGTCGCTAATTGATAACCCAAAGCTAAATAATTAATAGAAAAATACTTTTTTGCACGTGTCATAATATCTTACACAGACACCATTTTTAATATTACTAGTTTTTAGCCCAGCGCGATGCGCGGGTACTTTGAAATTCTTGTTATACAATGCAATGCGAATATACTTACAAAAATAGGGGTAAAATATATAACGTTAAAAAACCTATTTTATATTTGTGTGATACATGTCGTTAATGTAAAAAAAATTATAAAAGGATGACGAATATATGTATTTTATTTGTATAATATTTGAGGTCAAACAAATACTTGCATATAAAATTGAAATGCAAAAAGAAGAATATTTAATGGTGAAGTAGTGGGAATTAAACAAACAAAAAGAATAGAACACACACACAAACACACACACATATGTATATATCTTAAAAATTATTTTAAAATATAAATTATTTTTTTAAACTATACTATTTTTTATAAAATCAAAAATAAATAAAAAATTATAAAACTATACTTTTAACATTTTTTTGTAATTTTTGTTACAAAACTTGATTTTATAAAGATAAGTATAAAATATTTTATTATGAATAAAAATTGTATTTTTATAAAGTAGTTTTTCTAAAAACTCTAGTTTTTTACTTCATTTCTTTACATAAATTGCATTTTAAAAGGCTGTTTTATTAATATACATATAACTTTTTTAAGGAAAATATGTTTCTATAAAGTAATGTTAACGTTCAGAATCTAATATAAACTATATACCTTTTTTTATAAAAAAAATATTTATTTGAGTTATATATAAAAAAGGGACATATACCAGATAGTCCCTCGAACATTTTTTAATACTCATTTAGTCCAAACCTTTTTATTTTGCTTCAAAAAGTCATTTGCCACATATTTTGGAGAGAGAGTACCGTTGGCACGGACCTCTAAAAATAAGAGAATATTGAGTGCTTGAGGAACTAAATGGGTTAAACTAAAAATATGTGTCCCTTTTAAAAAATATATATTTATAATAGGGGCTATTCAATAATTGACCTTATAAAAAATTGTTAATTATTAATGTATAACTAAAAAAAATATTTTTTTAATAATAAAATGTATATGCACCAACCCGTCCTTTTGGAGACAATTAAAATCCATAATTAGATATAGATTGGCAATTTGGAGAATTTCTCAAAATAATGATTTTTGGGATTTTCGAGGATTTAATGATTTTCGATGGATGTTATAATTATTTTTGGGATTTAATAGGTCAAAGTATTTTAATTATATGTCGTCGTGAAGCATAGCGACAAAAGTGGTAAGATTTTTATTGGAAAACCCGCATTAAGTTATATGGGTTAGAATAGTGATTTGCGGTCAAGTACCTCGGATGGAAATTTTGACTGCGCCGTGAGTCTCGGAATGTCCGAGATAGTAGGAAAAGAGTGTCCGATTGTCGAAATTGAGTTTTGGAGAATTTTGGAGTTAAAAAGGGCTCGTAATTGAGTAAACGAGTCGTTTTTGGGGTTTAAAGGGTTAAACCCTTATTTTTTCTCCCTTGTAAGTCAAGAGAGAGGAAGAGAAAGAGAAAGAGAAAAGGAAAGAAAAGAGAAAATAAGGAAGAGAGAGAGAGAGGAGGAGCAGGAGGAGGAGGAGAAAAGAGGAGAAAGGGGGAAACTTCGGCCAAACTCTGCGGGATTCGGCTCGAGGTCGTCGGATTTCATCCTCTAGGCAAGTGTTTAATTGTTTTATTTCAATTATGCATTTATTTCATATCATAGTTGGTAGAACCCTGAAATAAATTTGGGAAAGATTGGATATGAGTTTACATATTGATGTAATGTAAACTCTTAATGATTTCTAGCGTTAAATTCATGTAAATGGAGTAAATAAATGGATTGAAATGAATTAAAATCATAAGTTGGGGCTTTAATGGTTTTAGGGTTTAAATCTAAGAGAAATAGTTTAATACCCCAAATAAATTGATGTGTTAGTTGTAAAACATAGATTAGATGTTTATTGAGTTGTTGGATGATCTTAGAAACAACAAAAATGGAGAATAATGGAGGTTTGAAATTTTTTTGAAGATAATGAATAGTGACATGCGTCTTAACCGAATCGATTCGTCCAGGGCGAATCGATCTGGCTCTTGGTCAAAAAATAAAAGTTGTAGATCTCTTCGATGCGATCGTGTGGTCTCTGACCGCGTATTTTTCTGATTTTTTTTGTATTTATAGTGATTTTTTTACGGAAAGCTGTCCGAGATCGAAATAGTTATCCTAAACTAACGCTAGGATTATTTGGAGATAAATGTTAGGGGTTCCCAAAAAGAATGTTAGGACCTATAAAGTATTTGATGAGAGATGAAAACTTTGGGTTTGTAGGAATAAATCCGACTTATAATTTAAATGATGAGTGGATTAAATTTTGGGTTATATATAAAACCCTAAGCAGATTTGGATTTTCGGACAAGCCGAATCGATTCGGTAAGAGACGGTTTGAAAGTAAAACCATTTCGAATCGATTCGGATAGGGCGAATCGATTCGGTGGCCAGCGAATCGATTCGGGCCGGCCGAATCGATTCGGTCCTGGCAAATTTTTGAGGTTTTCTCCTTTTATGTTTAGGGAGACTTAATGTATGGTTTTGGAGACTTTTATTAGGAGTTTCTAAATGGAATATTAGGACTCCTAGATGATGATTTGAGGAGGATAAGAAAACCTTGGATTAATTTAGAGTGTGATCCATGGTATAGAGTTAATTAATGCTTTGGGATTATTGGTCATCGATAGATGGTTTGGTAAATATGGCCGTTTATATATATTCAAGGAGGAATATATAGTATATGTATACTATGTGATTCAAGTATAAATATAATTTGAGATAAATGATTTTTAAAATAAAATATGAATGTTTTCAAAATGGAAAGATAAATGATTTTCATAAATGATAAAAATGAGGATACACACCTCTCTAAATCGCTATCATAAGGGAAGTTGCGTACGTATGGTGAAGCCCCCTGACTAATGAATGCAGGGTGGATATAGTCCTATAGGCCATATGAGCGTTTATTGTATATTTTTGCGATGGTTAGGAGATTCCGAGTGTGGTCTTGACTATCCCGCAGGCATATGGCCGCTTCCCGACGTCTTGTGTTGTAGGATCCCAGGTTGTCTTGATGATAGGCCCTGAAAGATGATAGCCATTTAGGGGCGCGCACAGTGGGAAAACCCGGACGGGCGGTCTTAGAACACGTTATATATATGTTAAAGTAATTTATGATAATAAATTGGCTTTAATTTACATTTCCTGGATGGAAGAAGGGAAATGGGATAAATGGTTTGGGTTCGTAAATACCTCCTGGATGGAAGAAGGGAAGTGGAAGCATATGATATGATCAAAACATTTTTATGATAATGAAAATGGCTTTGAATACATTTCCTGAATATAAAAAGGGAAATGGGATATTTTGAAACGGAAGAGAATTTTTATGATAATAAAACTGGCTTTTAAAAAGTTTATGATTTGTTAAAGCAATTCATGATAATGAATTGGCTTTTAAATACATTTCCTGGATATGAGAAGGGAAATGGAAAGTTTTGAGAAAAATGAAAAGTATTGATAAATACTTTGTATATGAATCCTCAGTCCGGGAGATAGATCCGAATGTATATTGTAATACAAATATGTATATATGTATAAATTGGGTGCCGAGGGTCTAATGGATCCCTATGATCGACCTTGCCGCATAGTAGTGTATCGGGGGGGTTCCTTGTTTGGATTTCGCTTTGCGAGACACCCCACGCACGAATATGGCATTGTGTTGAGACTGGGGAGAAGTTTAATCCTTAGTGCTCTTATATTGAGATTTATTATATGTTTATAAATATATAGATATATATATTCTGTACTGAGGGACTGGCGGATCTCTACGATCGACCTTGCCGCGTAGTAGTGTATTGGGGGGGGGGGGTTCCTTGTTTGGATTTCTCTTTGCGAGACACCCCACGCACGAACATGGCTTAGAGTTGAGACTGGCGAGAAGTTTAGCCCTTAGTACATTACTTGGACTATCTAGGATTGATAGTGGTTGGGCGATAGACTAGTTTAGCAGGGTCGCTTTACTAGGATGTTTAGAGGTATGCGCTAGGACGGCACTGTTAGTGGAGAGGCGAGGGGTATCTCGTGGGAGTGCGATACCAAACTTAAATATGAGATAAAACCTTTTTCTAAAAATAAGGCATTTATGCACTTGCTAAATATTTTCAAAACTCGGGCTCTGACCCGTTTATCTACTTTTCCCTTTCTTGCTATATATATATATATATATATATTATATAGGTTTCCAGACACAAGGACGCCTAGATGACATTTCTTTCGAGTCAGACGTCAGCTGCAGCAGCTGTGGATGCGTGCAGGATTCTCAGTAGACGCTTCTATCCTTGTAATCTAGATAGGAGGTACTGTATACACATTCGGGCCAATGGTCCAATTGCATTTATTTATTCTTGAGTACATCATTCGATATGGTTCTATATTTTGACCGAGTGTTCGATTATTTTATTTCATTTCAGTTTAATTTCGGCAAAACTGTGTGGTTGTTTTAATTTGGTAATTGTTAAAAAGAGTAGTAAAGTAAAATTTTGACACCGGCCTAATAGGTTATTAGTAATTAAATGGATTTTCGACAGTGATGCTAAGAATGATTCATATGAGACTCCTGATATAATTTGATATAGGAGTGATCGCCCGGTATTTTATTTGGCGGGGTGTCACAGTATAGTTTTCTAAAAGAGTTTATAAATTTTGGAGGTTAACGTTGCTTTATAAAAACAGTCTTCTTCTTAAAAAGTTTATATTTATATTTATAAGAACAGCATTTCAAAACACAATTTATGTAAAGAAAAGAAGTTAAAAACTCTAGTTTTTGGAAATTACTTTATAAAAAACAACTTTTATAAAAATACAACTTTTATATATAATAAATATTTTATACTTATCTTTATAAAATCAACTTTTGTAAATAAACGTTTTTATAGAAAAAAAGAAGCTAAAACTATAGATTTTTATAAAAATAACTTTTTATTTAAATTTCCACCAAAAGAGTATTGTTTTAAAAAATAATTTATATTTATAAAACATTTTTTCAAAAAGCTTATATACATATATATTATTTTTTTATTAAAGGTGAAAAGAGTCTTCTAAAAAGATTATATATATAATATTTTTTTTAAAAATGAAAAGAATCTTACATTCATTATTGTTGATGTAAAAAATTAGATCGCTCTAATTATTCAATCACAGATAAATACATAAGACAAAGAATTTTAAAGTGGTTCAACCTTATAAGAATGGCCTACATCCACTGTTATGTTATTGCTGAGTGTTTTGAGAATTCTCGATTACCAGCTCAATCAAGAAATTCCGGTTCCCCTTGAATGAGGGTGATACAATGTATTTATAGCCTTGAGGCTCTCATCTGAAAGGGTGATACATTCAATGATATACTTATGAAAGGGTAATTCATTTAATGTTCTTCAAACGTGCGCGTCAAGGATAAGCATTCAATGAATAGTTGAATTGTTGGTTATCTGGCAATTAATGATGTGGTCGAGATGCAGCTCGAACCGCCTTTGTTGCTCGTCATTCAGGAGTTCCTCGGAGAAATGGTGTTACTCGGAGAACTAGAATTCCTCGGTATATCCTTGTTGCTCGGAGCGATCATGAGTTGGTCGGGGAAATGAACTTCCTCGTTGCTATTGTGCCACGTAGATTGGCACGTGTCTTCTTATTATTCGTACATATCAGCATACTAATTTTGGTATCAACAAATATTGCGAACACGTGGTAAAATAATATGAGGAGACATCATTTATATATATATTAGACTAGCATGAAGGCCATGCGATGCGTGGCCGAATTTATGTAAACTATATTCTTTTTGTTATAGTATTCTTTTTCATACACTCCACTAATTTAAAATGAAAAAGGTAACATACCTGATTTTGGGAGTTTCATCTATGGCTGTCCCAGCTTAAAAAATAAAATCGACACAAAAAATCAAATAACTCTAAGTCGTAAGAGATGATTTGAAAAAATAACTCCTTTAAAAATTATATATTGCTATTGAAATTATAAATTTGATTGTAAAGATGACTAAAATATTAAAAATGATAAAAAATAAAAATAAAATCATAGGTAACTGTAGTGTTCCGGCCATGAATACTTTGCGTTCACAGGTAAAAAGTTACTTTCACCACCAACAAATTATGGGTTGTATTGGGTTGTGTTTTTTTTTTGCTAATCCTTTAACGGATGGTTCATATATTAAAAGGGAGAGAGAGAGAGAGAGAGAGAGGTTGTTCTTGAAAAACTAAAAATGAAGTACATTGAATAGGAAGCCGGTTAGACGGACTAAATTCATTCTATTGGAATGTAGAGAAAGATGCTGTTGGATTTCAATAGGAGGAAAATAAATAAGTCTTGAAATCTGTCTTGAAAATGTAAACGGTGGAAGAGAAGAGAGGAGAGATAATTTGAGGAGGAGAGATGTACATTTATGTGAATGTCACGTGTCATCCTCCCATAATTTGGGTCTATAATTTTTATATAGTTATATAGATTACATATATTAGATATAGATATACTCGACCCGACTCGCCCCGCCCCGCCCGATTTAGTACTTAAATTTACTTAAATACATATATATATATATATATATATGATACCCTAATTTCATACACAATAGTTAAATTATCTACTCATGGCCTTTTGTAGGCCTCACTACCACACAATAGTTAAATTATCTATTTCATTCATAAGTGTACAATTTGATAAATTACCATCAATTCTCAATTCCCAAAGGAGAACATAATTAAGCCCACCATTCACATATACTATATATATGCAAATATAAATATTTAATAAAAGTTTTTTTCATCATTCAAAACTGCATTATGAGTCAATGGCCTAAAACACGAGGCCTTAGTTACATCTTAGCAAATGAAAGTAAATTGCCGCTAATTAGACCTCGGCTTCCTGATATTTCAATCTGTCTGCAACCACCCTAGGATTTTGGTAGGGGTGGGATAATCAAGTTTATCAAAAATCCAATAATTTTTATATAAATGCTAATATTATATTAATAAACAAAATATTATAGTATTATCACAAGTTTAACAAGCATACTTCATTACTAAAAAAGAGAGATGAATTGCATCCTTTCATACAAAAGTCAAAAGTTGTCGAAATACACCTTATTAAATTGAAAATGTACTATAATCTCCCTCAATGAGTATCTTCGGGAAACGATCCATAATTGCGTCATTAGAGATGAAATTAAAGATATACTTTTTATTATCAGATTTCACTATATTCATATGTAAAAATGCCTTCTCAACTGTAATAGTGGAAGCATGGAGAATTAAGGACAACTTAGTAAGCTTATAAACCAAATCATACACAATTTGGTTTCCCCTCAACCATCTTTGTTAGCCAAACAATAATCCCTTCCAAATCAAAAATTCATGTCTCAAGAAAGTCATCATCTAAAGGACAATATATTATTGTTCTATGAAACCATTGCGATAAAAATGAGAGACAAACCAATTTTGTGATATTAAAAGAAACAAATGAATTACTTGGTTCTAGTCAAGCCATACATATAAGCAATTCTGAATTCACCTTGTCAAAACGGTTGTTAACCTTAACAAGCTGTTTATCTACACAAAGGTAGAACATGTCAACTCGATAATATTTTATATTGGTTATCAACGGTCCACTTTTTAATCTATCGAAAAGGATATAAATATCCTCCATAGTTGGAATCGGGATACCATGTTTCATACAAAAAAAGAAACTTCATTCAAAAGATTATCCTATCCACAATTCCTCATCTTTTGCAACAGTTTCTTCAATAGTTTAAACAAAGTGATAACATTCATAATATCGTGATCTTTTCATTGCAATGATTTTGAAAGATCATTAGTGAATCCAAGCACAATCATTATCAAATTCAAAGTGAAGATGAAATCAAAATTTTGTATTGTTCTTATCAAATTTTTTATTTCACCTTTTCTATCCATAGAATCCTCCACCAAATCTGCAACGAATTCAAACACGGATGCAAACACAACAATCAAATTTGTTAGTTATGCAAGAGTATTCACATATTCATTTGCGCACTCTTAGGTAGTTGTATTATTCCGGTTTCTAAAACATACTTTGGGCTCCTTGTTTACCTCTCCGAAAAGGTTCGTTAACGCTCAAGACCTCGAAACCAATTTCTCACCCTCCCATCTCATTGACCACATTTTGGATGAAGGGTAAAAGTTTGGAGTTTCCCTACACTCACATCACTTGTTTTTACAAAATTTCAAATCGCGTTAAAAAAATTGTGTGTAAAACTTGTGCTTTTTTCCCCCTTGATTTTGTTTATTTCAAAACCCGTTGAAAATCGTAAAATTAGCAAATTTGAGCAATCCTAATGGCTTTACTGCAACACAAGTTTCATTTGCTGATAGGGAGTCCTGAGACTTCTATTGGCAAAAACTCTAGATTTTAGCGTGGCATGTTTCATTCCTGGGTCACTGAAATGAAAGCATTTGCGACAGCGACTCATCATTTCATTGATCTCCTTGATCTCCTTGAAGATGCTTAAATTTTCTTAGAAAGATTCACATCGTGCTTCGCTACAAGATCGCTAAACAAGGGAAAATTTTCTTCGTTGCAACGAACTTGTCAGCAAAGAAATATGGACGCAAATATGACTTTAAAATGTTCTTAGATTTTGTGCAAGAATTCACTTTTTGTATTTTGTTGGCTAATGATTTGACATTAGAACCCCCAAGAATACTCTATCACGTGTCTTGTGTAAGAGATGTTACTAGCTAGCTCACCTTGGTCATGGATAAACCCATTTATGTGTTTTCCTTATAAAAACATTATTGCTTGTTGTAGCCTAAAAATATTAAGCCACGTGGACCAATAAAGTAGTGACATCTGTCAATATTATCATTGGTCTCTCCACAACGGGTACAACTCGGTCGACTTAGGTATCCTTTGGTCGACCGTTCAGCCGATCACAGCCAGGAAGATGAACCATCAGTTATATGAAAAGAAACACGTAGGGTACCCAATAGTCACCATGCATATGAATAACGTCCAGCTGCATATTACTATGTAAAGGTGTAAATGCCTGAAGATATAAAGGCATTACATATCTTGATTTTGCACTTAGTATAAATACACTACTCCTCCCAGCTAAGGGGAGAGATACGCAAGCTTTGTTCTAAATCCTAAAATTGTACCCAGGAGACTGAAACAAAACCTTGAATATTATTGGCCCATGGATAAAGGCTCCATTATTGAGTTGAACCACGTAAAAATCTCCGGTGTCTCTCTTTAAATTTATTTTTCTATTTATTGTAGCTGTGATCATAAATTTGGAAAATAAACCCAAATTAAATAATCCAAATTTAGACATCAATAGTTTGGCGCTATCTCTGGGAAACAATAAATCACTATAATTTCCTGCTAACTTTTAAAGTATAGCGGACATTCCACAAAGTATACTTGCTGGAGGCAATGCTTTTAACCCTTCAGCCCCTCCTAGAATAGGATACTTGTACGAAATTTTACTCAGCATAGCTAAAGGACAAGAAGCAATGCAAGAGAGTGTAAAGAAAATTTCCCAGACGCTTCAAGCCAGACCTGATGCTTCCCCATCTGCTATGAGGGAAATGCCATCTCCACCTCCTAGAAATGGTAGAAGCCATTCCAGATATTCTGGATTTCATAAGACCGATCTTATCGCCCTAGATTAACCTCTTTCGTTAGTTCTATAAATTACTACGATGATCGACTTTCACTCCAGAATGACCGAAAGCCTTGGAAAGGCTAAGTAGGGCCTCAACTTTCGATTGCTTGGGACCTCGAGCAAATAAGGGCTACATTGGGGAACTCTCCAGATCACAAAACTGTCGAGAAGGATATACTAAATCCAGAGCCAATGTACGAGGTTTCTCGAGAGCCGAGCAGACTTGTCAAGAAGAGAGCTCAACAAGATCGCGTGGTAGACCTCCTAAAGATATATCAGCCAAGATCAATTCGACAGACCACCCTTGGAAATGATCAATCCAACGATTGGAAGATCGCTTGGGAGGAAATAGCCCAATCTAAAAGCCCGTTCCAAAAGATTTTTGTGAAAGTACCATCCTTTGTTCCAACCATAGTAGATTTCCCCACACCATCTAAGTTTAAACCGCATGTGGTCACTCCCAAGTATGACGGTAAAATTGACCCGGTCCTTCATGTTGAATAGAATTGGGAAGCAGCTGATATT
This sequence comes from Sambucus nigra, assembly GCA_949130495.1. Classification (NCBI taxonomy): domain Eukaryota; kingdom Viridiplantae; phylum Streptophyta; class Magnoliopsida; order Dipsacales; family Adoxaceae; genus Sambucus; species Sambucus nigra. The sequence goes on along the minus strand of OX422222.1, from coordinate 484,477,095 downwards.
TATTCAGTCCCTAATAAGATTCGTTCCTTAGCATTTTCAGGTACCATCACCGGATCAACCTAGATTTGGTATAACAATTTACCCCGAGGATAAATTTCTAGCTTCCAACAGCTCGCCGAGCTATTCATCAGCAATTCTTATTTTGAGATAAACCCATAAAGGGTAGATCATTTACTGAGCATCCGTCAGTGACTCGGGAAAATGACCCGTGAGTACAAAACTTGTTTTAACAGCCAAAAGCTAGCAGTGGTGTATTACGAAGAAAAGACTACCACCGCTTTGATGAGTGGACTACTCCCTCATAAGTTGTACTATAAACTAGCTAAATACCCCCTAAAAACATGACGAAATTAATGGATAAAGTTGGTAAATTTATGAACGGTGAGGAAGCTATGAGAGTCAGGCAAACCCCAAGTACGAAGGCAAACAGTCTTAGAAGTTTCGACAAAAAGGAACAGAAAGATAAAAAGGCCAAGAAGCCTAGGAAGTATAAGGAATATACCCCTCTTACTGGTGGCATAAAACACATACTGGAGAAAATTCGGGTAAGCATGGATCTCAAATGGCCAGGAAAGTTAAATTCCCCTCCTAATAGGTAGGACAAGTCCAAGTATTATGAATTCCACAAGGATAATGGGCATATTACTGATAATTGCATTGCCCTAAAGAATGAAATTAAAAACCTTATTTGACATGGCAAGTGGTCTAAACTCATAGACAGGGCAGAAGGGCGAGACTCCAGAAGGCTATCATAATCTCCTTGACAAGGGAGATATGATAAGAATAGAGGTTTGGATAATGATTCGAAAGATGATCCAGGTTTGCCGAAGAAACTTTGAGAGCCCGAGCTTGATATAAAAATGATATCATTTAGCTTCCATTTCATTGTAGGAGGAGATGTTGGGGGTGGTGTTGAAACGGTATAGAAAAATGCTTACTTGAATAAAGATAAAAGTTATTTGTACATTTGGCAAATCAACTTGTCTGATGAAGTATATGGTCATCCAAAAAAGGTGGAAAAAGACAAACCGTTTATTGGATTCTCTAGAATGACCTGTATGGAGTGCTCTATCCACACAATGACCCTTTAGTCGTTACCGTGATATTACACGAAGCAAGGATTGCCAAAATCCTAGTGGACAACGGTAGTTCGATTGATGTTATGCTTTACAACTGTTTCCATAGTTTGGGATTATGTGATAACAAATTGGTACATTATCACATGCCCCTGATAGGCTTCTCTGGAGAACAAGTATACCTTTTGGGTAATGTCAAACTGGAAATTTTGATCGCCACCTGTCCATCCAGTAAGACTGAAAGGATTCGTTTCTTCGTCTTATATAAGAACATTCGATCAGTCTATAACATAATCCTTGGCATGTTCTGCGTAAATAAATTTGAAGTGGTACCATCAACTATCCATCAATGATTGAAATTCCCCACTCATTAAGGGGTCAACATTATAAAGGGAAATCAAGTTGAAGCTAGATAATGCTATTACACTTTACCCAACTAGGAGGAAGTCAAGAAGATCACCACCACCTACAATATTGAGATATTGGATCCTCGTGAGTAAGCTAATTTGGTCAAGGACCAGGTGGTGGAGGCCATAAAGACAATTATCCAGGATAACGAAAGACTAGAAAGAACCACACAAATTGGCTCAACTCTAGAACTAACCCTCAAGCAGGAATTGATCAAGTTTTTTAAAGAGTGAAAGAGTGTATTCACATGGAGCCATAATGACATTCCAGGAATAGATCCAAAGTTCATATGCCATGAGTTGAACAACATCAAGGAACCCAAGACAATTAAGCAGAAATAACGTGTATTTAGTTCTGAGAAAAATGTGGCCATTCAAGAAGAAAATGCCACCTCTACCTCCTAGAAATGGTAGAAGTTGTTCCAAATATTCTGGATCTTCTTAAGAACGATCTTACTTCCCTAGAGTAACCTCTTATGTCAGTTCTATAGATTAGTACGATGATCGGTCTTTCACTCTAGAATGACCTAGCGCCTTGGAAAGGCTAAGCAGGGCCTCAACTTTCAATTGCTTGGGACCTCAAGCAAATAAGTGCTATCTTAGGGAACTCTCCAGATCACGAAACTGTCGAGAGGGATATACTAGATCCAGAGACAATGTATGAGGTTTCTCGAGAGCCTAGCAGACTTCTCAAGAAGTGAGCTCAACACGATCGCGTGGTAGACCTCCTAAAGATATCTTATACTTTCCATTTTTATACGTCCCAAAATAAGATTTCAAGTACCCTTTAATAGGTATGGCAGACAAACCAAATAAACAGATAGGGAAGAAATTTTGATCTCAGTCATTGACGGATTTTATCCTTATAAACCCTAATTTTTAAAGAATGATTATTAATTTGGGACATATATATGTTCTTAAAAAATCATTATATTATTAATGTAAATTATAAATACATTATAATGGTAAATTTCCATGTTTCTTACTTCATATCCATGGTATATTATAAAACTACTTACTTTTATCGATTGATATGCTTCATATATAACAATTTTTTACGTTGTTCAACGACAATGAATTACATGTTGAATAAATCTATTTCATTAGATATTTCATTTACATGTGTGGAAAGATTGTACAACCCTGGTGTGCATAGCCCTTTTAGCTATATGTGTATTTAGAGAAGTGTACTTTTACACATTTTAAGCATTCATGCCACTCTTTGAATAACATGAATTGGTATCTAACTTTAATCTTTTCGGAAATTACAGTGATGCTATCACTGCATTTAGTTTCAATGTAATCTTAGCCAAACTAATGATGTGTTATTTTCAAATTTAATTCAATTATATTATAAATGTATCATTTGGTGTTATTTTTACATAACCTTTTCACATTGTGCAATGCACATGATACATCTTAACCTCTCTCAATATGTATATTCATTTGCGGACATCGTATGATTTTATAATGGAAACAAATAATCAAAATATTTTAATATATACGGTTATTATATTCTTTTAGACTTAGTTGAGTAACAATTTCACATTTTGTATGAGCATAAATATTTATGTATTACTCAATTTATTTAATGATTATATTTTCTAAATAAATTATAAATAAAATTTGAAGATGTTTGTACATCATACGGGATATTTTTTCAATACCCATTAATTTTTATTTTAGATTCAGTAAATTACCATTTTAGGTTTAATATTCAAAATAAGTATGTGTTTCTTATTTACTATCTCATACCCCTTAACTTTACTATTTAAGTTTGATTCACATTGTACAAAAATAGTTTTAAAGTGCTCGCACATCGCGCGATGATAAAAATTAGTGATATTTAATATTTAGTACAATTATAATAATGGATAATCTAATATTTATATATAAATATGGTGTCTCCGTGTGTAGTTATACCACATGTCATTGCTGTAATTATTAAGCATTAATTTCTCCCCCTCTCATTTTTATTGCTCAAATATGTCTCTTATGATTCCTCTTTGTTCATTAAATAAAAAAACCCTCCATGTGTTGATGCCTATTTATTCTTAATACAACCAATCCATCCATGTACTTCAGTTATTAAATATTTCTCTTACGTCTCTTTGGATCCTTCAACCCGTTTTATTTTAACTCTATATCCATTTAAATACTTTTTTCTAGTTTGCGGATATTTATAATGGGTATTGGGTTCATATATTTAGCAACAAATAGATTGATTTTTCTTAGTTAGTGGTAGAGTTTCTCTTGTAATACAAACTATGAAAAGAGTTTCATATTTTATGGATCTCATGAATCCAAGTTTTATAAATCAAATATATCTCAAGAATGATAAGATATCTCTTTTTTGGACCATTGTTATTACAAGAGGGTTTATTTAGTTTGAATTTTATATGCATTTGGAGCTTTGTCACTTGCCTCTGTAGAAACTTTTATCCAATGATATGCTTTAACTTCCTATGTGATGATGTGTGTATTTTATGTTGTCTATATTTTTATAGTGCTTATACAAGTCATATATTTACGTTTTTCTTACAACTTTTTGAACAATTTGATTTAATGTTAAAAAATAAAAAATTTAAATAAATTATCAAATATTATTTATCTATTTTCGGTGAACATTATATGGGAACGAAACGTCTATGTGTCTCACTAATTGTGTCGATTTTATGTGTTGGTGTATAAGGACCATTTATACATACATAAATATTGTAAGTACTTGATGTTATAAGCTTAGAGCTTAGTTTTAGCGTTGAAGTCTCACATATTAAGCCAGAATCTGTTTATGTGTTAATTTACTACTATCTCACTTTTGATGATTGTATAAGAATGTTTGTTATTGGAACTATATATTTTAATATAATGGAGCTTGTTGTACTTATGTTTAAGACCTCTTTACATATATTTTCCTTCAAAATATTTTTGTTTTTGTTTTTGGTATTTGACAAAATAAATTGTACAATTATTAGTGCTTTAATATATCAGAGGTATGGCTTGATCCATGAATTGCTAAAAAACACTATCTTGACTTCAACTTCAAGGGTAATGGTTTTAAACCCTGCCTAGATGTTCCGATGCAATCTATAGTAGTCATTTTGATCGGTTTCCATAAGGCTTAACTGGTTTTGCTCTAGGTATTACCATGGTTATCAATAAAGAACAACCTTCTACAAAGCATGTGTGTGACCAGGCGCAAAAGGTGTGATCATGGAAGGGTACTGTCGTTGTTTTTCGTTCGCCACCAAGATACAAAAACCTAAGCTATGACTACACTTGCGAGGCAAGTATAGCGGTAAGTCGTGTATCGAGAATCCACAGGGAATGTTGGATAGATTGTAAGAGATTTATTACTTCACGAATAAAAATGCAAAAGGTGATAAGGTGTTATGGTGAAAAGGGGAAAAACAAGAAATTTAGTCTAAACTAAATTTAATAAAACGAGAGTCGGAATCACGTAACAACCATGGGCTAAACAACTTATAATTAGAATTTCGGTTCGAAAATATTTAATCGAGCATTTACAATTAAGCATAAACATCACGCAAGAAGGAATTTAATCCAAAGTTGCGAGATAAAACAATTAATCAAAAATGGTCACACGCAAATTAAATTCGTATTATCGCTATAAACACTAACGTTGCCGGACAAAGAAAGTTAAACGCATAACAATCAAAATTTAATTCACGCGATTTCAATTAAACATAATTTTACGTGAAACCTAACTTTCGAGGCTCTGTGACAACCCGCTATCCGAAATAAAGGGTGGCCAGCCCTATACCCCGATAAAATAGGAAATCATGGATAATATCATCCTCAGCATCACGGCTATATACAAAGTATAAGGAATAACCACTCTATATTCCAGAAAATGAGTTATCAAAAACTTTGATTTGAAATAAAAAGAAAAACATTTTTCAACAACCCATAATAGAAATAGAGGGTGGAAACCCCCACATGCGCATTTAAGAAACCCCGAAAGATACAAAGGACCGAATAAAACGTCGGTCAATGTCATCCATACAACATACAAATAGTACCAAGTGTTACATAATAAATTCATTATACAATTACAACAGTTTGGGGCAACAAGCCCGAATGAACTGAACATAACTAGAAGCGTAAATAGAGGCGTCTACACAAAATCCCGTGAAACCCGCACAGTGTCACGGCTCCTCAAAACATGCTGAAGAGAAAGGTCATTACTGGCGACCGTGCGGCGGAACACCTGAACGGATCATATACATATAGAGATAACACAAGAAAAGAAAACCGGTCAGGGCCGGGTATATGTGATCGATAGATAAATGACAAGTATGATTATGATGTACAATAAGCATGGATGAATATCTAGCATGTTACCAGCATATAAGGAACTAAAACTGGTGAAGGACTACATAGAGTGAGATTCATAATAAAGCAGAATTAAAAGTGCTTATGAGCCTTTATCATCTTCAATCATATTTCAATTTAAACATTCATTTTCCATTCCTTATCAGGAATATAATTTTCATCATGTGCTCTATACATGGCACTAATCTCAATAACATGCTCTTTGCGGCATAAGTTTGCTCTTTATGGCATTAATGTTCCATCGAGTCCAACTTGATAATTAGAATAGTCATAAGTATAAATATAACGATTCTAAGACCGCCCGTCCGGGGTTTCCCCACTGGGCGCGCCCCTAAATAACCATCATCTTCCAGGGCCTCCAAGACCACCTGGGCACCTAACGAAACACGTCGGGAAGCGGCCATGAGCCTGCGTGATAGCCAAGACCACACCCGGAATCTTCCTATCAGCACAGAAAATAATACATAACTATAAGCGCTCCCATGGCCTAGGACTATATCCACCCTGCATTCATTAGCCAGGGGGCTTCACCTATCGTGCGGACTTCCCTTAAGATGGTATTTAGAGAGGTGTGTAACATTCATATTATTAATTTCCATTATATGATTAAGCAAATTATCATTTACCTTATCAATTTACCATTTTAAATGAATGCATAAGTTAAATCGGGACTATATTAAATTCGTACCGACATAGCATCCTCAAAAGGAATTCAGACTCCAAAGTTATCCCCAAGGCCTCTTTTAGGCTTTAATAAAAACCGTCAAGTCAATTCTAGCTCAAGTTGAATTCTAAAATCTCCAAATTAACTTTAAGATATTCTAGACCCTTATAAAACTACTAGACAAAAGTAATGTCTAAACATCACTTTAAATTATCCCTTGACAGAATCCTAGATGAACCCTTTCGAGTCTAGGATGTCGACCCGACTCAACTAGTACTCTAAACCCTTTGTTTACTTCATTTAAGAAGGTCCCTTAATCAGAAATCCTAAAGAAAAGGGGTCAAAATGAAAAAGAAAAAGTTGGAAAATGCAGGGTAACCGAATCGATTCGCCCCCTTGGCCGAATCGATTCGGCCAGAAAAGTTGAGGTTCTGCATAAATGCCGAATCGATTCGGATGGGAGACCGAATCGATTCGGTCAGAAAATCTGGGTTTTTGCATAACTGCCGAATCGATTCGGATGGGAGACCGAATCGATTCGGTCAACAAGACCTGAGCACTGCCCTAGCCGAATCGATTCGCCCAGGGGGCCGAATCGATTCGGTCCTGCGATTTTGCCAAGAAATGGCTATGGAGTCTTGGACTCCATATTCTACCCAAACCCAAATTTCTCCAAACCAAACTCATATACCAACATTATAAGAACATCAAAGATGCTATTGATCATTTCCAACCCCATGAATCAACTTCGAGTGAATCAAAATCCAAAATACATAAGAAAACCCTAAGTTCTCTAAACTAAAATCAATACACCATTAACATAACAAGTCATCTATCTCAAGACAACAATTAGCAAGTAAAAACTTGCCTTGATTCAGCAAATATGCAGATTTCTTTGGTGTAGAAGCAATCTCCCTCAATCTCCAAAGCTTTCTCTCCACTCTTCTCTTTTCTCTCTTAGGTTTAGGAAGGGATTTTGGGGAAATTAGGAGACTTGGGAGACTTAAGTCGTGACTTAAGGTAAATGCTCCACTTAATTACTCAAAAGTGCGATAAAATAATACGCAATAGCATAATTAAGGCACAACCAGTCAAAAATGCCCAAAACTACAAAATACAATATGGTACATTATTTGACTATTTCGCACGTTCCGGAATCAACTGCAACCTCCAAATTATCATTTGGACATTTTAAAATTCAATTTAAGTTCCGGTCTCATAATTAAGCCAAATATCATTTTATATTCAGATGATATTAATAAGCATGACATAGCAATATTTTCCCATAATTATGATATGTATGCAACCTCATAATAACTATCAACTTTTCTACATTGAATTAACATTCAAATCATAACCCAACACTGGTCTCTAATTACTATACTAAGTAATTATTATAAAATACGGTCTCATAAGCGAGGGTTATTACATACTCCCCCCCCCCTTACGAGGGAATTTTGCCCCCAAAATTCAGGCGTACCTCATGAGAAAAGATGTGGATATTTCTCCCGCATCTCATCCTCGCGTTCCCAAGTTGATTCGCTTGCATGATGATGACTCCAATGGACTCTTACTAGAGGCACCACCCGAGATCTTAACTTCCGCTCCCCAAACTCAAGGATAGCAACCGGTTATTCTTCATAAGAAACATCGGGCTGCAATTCGATATCTTCGAAAGGAATTTGCCAAAGGGCACCTTCACACCTCCTGTACTTTTTCAAAGAGGAGACATGAAATACATCATGGATTTGTTGTAAGGGTTCCGGCAAGGCAAGTTGGTATGCTACGGGACCAACCTTTGCGATCACCGGGAAAGGTCCAACAAAGCGGGGTGCAAGCTTTCCTTTCTTCCCAAAACGCTTAATGCCCTTCATCGGGGACACCCGCACCAACACTTGGTCTCCAACCTCCAATTCCATATGTCTCCTACCCGCATCGGCATAACTCTTTTGGCGATCTTGGGCTATCCGTATGCGATTTCGAATAAGCTCAATCTTCGAAGAAGTATCTTGGATCATTTCAGGTCTAAGGAACTTATTATCACCCACTTCCAACCAACAAGCGGGCGATCTACAAGGCCTGCCATACAGAGCTTCATAGGGTGCCATTCCAATAGTGAATTGGTATGAGTTGTTGTAAGCAAACTCAACCAACGGAAGATATTGTTCCCAACTGCCCTTAAAGTCAAGTATGCACATATGAAGCATATCCTCCAACATCTGGTTTACCCTTTCGGTCTGACCGTCTGTTTGAGGATGATAGGAAGAGCTTAGCTTCAACTCGGTCCCCATAGCTCTCTGGAAACTCTGCCAAAAGTGGGACACAAATATTTTATCTCGGTCGGAGACAATATTCAAAGGTACCCCGTGGAGTCTGACGATCTCCTCAATGAACAACTGGGCATAACGAGCGGTATCATAGTCGGTGCGCACAGGTAAGAAGTGTGCCGACTTGGTCAAACGGTCGACAATCACCCAAATTGAATCATGACCCTTTTGCGATCTAGGCAAGCCCGTAACAAAGTCCATCGAAATGCTCTCCCATTTCCATACGGGAATCTCGAGCGGTTGTAACAAACCCGTCGGTCGCTGGTGATCAATCTTAACCAACTGACAAGTAGTGCATTGGGACACAAAATCTGAGATATCCCTCTTCATGCCTGCCCACCAGTATAAACGACGCATATCTTGGTACATCTTGTCCCCGCCGGGATGTACCGTGAACTTCGACCCGTGGGATTCTGCCATAACTTCACGTCTCAAATCCCCATCATCGGGTACCACAAGTCTTCCATGGAAGCGTAGTCCACCCTCAGAACCTATTAAGTACGACTCCGCTCCCTCAGACAACAACAGGCATGTATGGTCTTGACAAACTTTATCTCTTTTCTGAGCTTCCACAATCTTTGCTATAATCGTGGGAGTAACCGTCATCACGGAGAGGAATGCTCTCACTCCGGCATCCTCCAGGCTGAGTTCTTTCCACTTAGCTTTCCACACCTCAGCTAAGTCTCCATCAGGCTTTCTACTCAAAGCATCTGCTACCACATTCGCCTTCCCGGGGTGATAATGAATATCAAATTGGTAGTCTTTCATAAATTCCAACCAACGGCGCTGGCGCATGTTCAAATCCTTTTGGGAGAATAAGTACTGCAGCGATTTGTGGTCGATGAAAAGACTAAACTTTTCCCCCAAGAGGTAATGCCTCCATATCTTCAAGGCAAATACAACGGCGGCGAACTCCAAATCATGTACCGGATAGTTCCTCTCGTGAGGCTTCAACTTACGAGAAGCGTATGCAATGGGTTGACTCTCTTGTTGAAGAACACCTCCTAATCCCAGAAGAGATGCATCGGTAAAGACGAGATATTCCAACCCCGGTTTTGGCAATGTCAGGACTGGAGCTGAAGTCAGTCTATCCTTGAGCTCATCGAAAGCCGCTTGACATGAACTGTCCCAAACAAATCTTACTCCTTTCCGAGTCAAATTCGTCAGTGGGCTAGCAACCTTAGAAAAGCCCTTAATGAATCGACGGTAATAACCCGCCAAGCCCAGAAAACTACGAACTTCAGTGGGCGTCGTGGGCTGACCCCACTCCTTTACCGCGGTTACCTTACTCGGATCCACCGACACGCCTTGGGATGACACCACATGCCCCAAAAATTGAACTTCCTTCAACCAGAAGCCACACTTCTCAAACTTTGCATACAATTGATGATCCCTCAATCTCTGCAGGACCAACCGCAAGTGAGCAGCGTGATCCGACTCTGTCTGAGAATAGACTAGGATGTCATCAATAAATACAATGACAAACTGGTCAAGGAAATCCCGGAATACCCTATTCATAAGGTCCATAAACACTGCAGGGGCATTGGTTAGCCCGAAGGGCATAACCAAGAACTCATAAGATCCGTAACGGGTCAGAAAAGCCGTCTTGGACACATCTTGCTCCCGTATCCTTAATTGGTGATACCCAGTCCGCAAGTCGATCTTGGAGAAGTAGGAAGCTCCCCTAAGTTGATCAAACAAGTCGTCGATGCGAGGCAAAGGGTATTTATTCCGGATGGTGACTTTATTCAACTCTCTATAGTCCACACATAACCGAAGAGAACCGTCTCTCTTCTTCACAAACAATACCGGAGCGCCCCACGGCGAGGTACTATGCCTAATAAAACCCTGCTCCAGTAGCTTCTGAATCTGATCTCTCAGCTCCCTCATCTCCACAGGAGCCATTCGATAAGGAGCTTTTGCGATCGGCCTAGTTCCCGGTATTAGTTCAATCACAAACTCTATTTCTCGACTTGGAGGTAATCCCGGTATCTCTCGAAAAATATCCTCAAAGTCCTGAACGATTGGAAGAGAATCGAGGGGAACCACGACATCCCTAGATGCATCTTCCGCAATACAATATAAATAAGCATTCGTGCTCCCTTCTATGCAAGGCATAACTACTAGGAACATCTCTTGTCCCGGAACCGCAAAAACTATGCTCTTCCCGAAACAATTCACTATAGCACGGTACTTCACTAGCCAATCCATACCCAATATTACATCGTACCCGACCATATCAAGGACAAGCAAATCGGCATCAAAACACAAGTCACCAAGATTAATTTCTACGTTTTTACATACGAAGAAAATCAATGAGCCATCGCCCATAGAGGATTCGACGCTAGTGAAAGTACTTTCAGCAGATTTTATCAAACCTGTAGTCTGAGCAAAACTTCTAGAAATAAAGGAGTGTGTAGCACCCGCATCGAATAGAATTCGACCCATGTGCCCCTGAATGAGAAACTTACCCTCGATCGCCGGTGGTGCCGGAGGAGCTGGAGGAAGCAAAGCCTCCTGAATATGGTAAACTCTCCCGTACTGCAATTGCCCCTGTTGAGGAGGATCAACCGGATTAGGCGCTTGAGGCGGAAACTGTACATACGGCTGCTGCGGGGCCCGTGAAAGATGCCCTCCAACCAACTGAGGACACGCCCTTTTATAGTGGCCCAGCTCCCCATACTGAAAACATTTGATTGCCGTAATATCCTGATTTCTACCTTGGTTATTTCGGAATTGACCCGCACCTCGGCCCTGTTGGCCCCTACCGCCATTTCCACCTCTACCTCCCTGTGGTTGCTGACCACCTTGACCTTGCCTGTTATTATTGTTGCCACCAGCATTAAACCCACCGAACCGTTGACGTTTGGACGAATCCCCCTGCTGAGGATCCCTCTCAACCTGTTTATTCCCCGAGGATTGGGACGAAGAAGATGTTCCCCCTCCGCTCCCAACACCTCCCTGCCTCCCCGATTGTCCCACAGTAACAACCTTCTTCTTGTTTAGCAGAAACAATCTGTGCTCCTGACAATGAAGCAAAGCGGTATTCATTACATCACCAAAAGTCACTAGAGATGGATTTCCCAGCAAATGTTGCTTTATTCGCCAGTTCAAACCTCCCACAAACTTGGAGATCCTCTTCGACTCTGGAGTTACCTCATCCGGTATAAAACTGGCTAACCGGGTAAACTCTTCTTCATACTCAGCAACTGACCTCTCCCCTTGAACCAAATCCTGCAGCTTCCTCTACATTTCCCTCTGAACTGCGGGAGGGAAATACTTCCCATCAAACAAAGCCCAAAAATTTGTAATGGACATAGTGTCCCTTTGCTCGGGGGTCGTCATTGACTCCCACCAATGTAAGGCCGGTCCTACCAGCTTGAAAGTAACGAGAATCTGCTTCTTCTCCTCACTACATTCCACCATTCTAAGATGGCGCTGCATATCTCTCTTCCACTGGTTCGCCTTGATAACATCTGAACCTCCCTCAAACTCCGGGGGATGTCCCTTAAGGAAAGATTCCCTCACCCGTTCCCACTGAGAAGGTCCCGTGGGAACTTGTGCTTCTTGTCCCCTAACTCGGGCTTGTGGCATTTGTTGGGCCACGGCAGTCATCGCGGCGTTGACAGCTTGGGCCACAATATTTGCCACTTCAGCGGCACTGATACTCCCCTGCTGCGGTGGAGGACCAAACTCATCCTCAACGACCCTATTACGTCTAGCGGGACGTCCTCTCTTCGGCGGCATCTGAGATAGAGACGAGATAGAGTTAAAACATAATGTAAGACAATCTATTTAGCAGGAGATCGCATATATAGGCAGCAAAGCAGTCCTAACATTAAGTTCTATATCAAAGAACGCTACGGTAGAACGTGACAAGTCCGCATAGATCCTAAAGACTCTAGAACCTGATGCTCTGATACCATCTGTGACAACCCGCTATCCGAAATAAAGGGTGGCCAGCCCTATACCCCGATAAAATAGGAAATCATGGATAATATCATCCTCAGCATCACGGCTATATACAAAGTATAAGGAATAACCACTCTATATTCCAGAAAACGAGTTATCAAAAACTTTGATTTGAAATAAAAAGAAAAACATTTTTCAACAACCCATAATAGAAATAGAGGGTGGAAACCCCCACATGCGCATTTAAGAAACCCCGAAAGATACAAAGGACCGAATAAAAGGTCGGTCAATGCCATCCATACAACATACAAATAGTACCAAGTGTTACATAATAAATTCATTATACAATTACAACAGTTTGGGGCAACAAGCCCGAATGAACTGAACATAACTAGAAGCGTAAATAGAGGCGTCTACACAAAATCCCGTGAAACCCGCACAGTGTCACGGCTCCTCAAAACATGCTGAAGAGAAAGGTCATTACTGGCGACCGTGCGGCGGAACACCTGAACGGATCATATACATATAGAGATAACACAAGAAAAGAAAACCGGTCAGGGCCGGGTATATGTGATCGATAGATAAATGACAAGTATGATTATGATGTACAATAAGCATGGATGAATATCTAGCATGTTACCAGCATATAAGGAACTAAAACTGGTGAAGGACTACATAGAGTGAGATTCATAATAAAGCAGAATTAAAAGTGCTTATGAGCCTTTATCATCTTCAATCATATTTCAATTTAAACATTCATTTTCCATTCCTTATCAGGAATATAATTTTCATCATGTGCTCTATACATGGCACTAATCTCAATAACATGCTCTTTGCGGCATAAGTTTGCTCTTTATGGCATTAATGTTCCATCGAGTCCAACTTGATAATTAGAATAGTCATAAGTATAAATATAACGATTCTAAGACCGCCCGTCCGGGGTTTCCCCACTGGGCGCGCCCCTAAATAACCATCATCTTCCAGGGCCTCCAAGACCACCTGGGCACCTAACGAAACACGTCGAGAAGCGGCCATGAGCCTGCGTGATAGCCAAGACCACACCCGGAATCTTCCTATCAGCACAGAAAATAATACATAACAATAAGCGCTCCCATGGCCTAGGACTATATCCACCCTGCATTCATTAGCCAGGGGGCTTCACCTATCGTGCGGACTTCCCTTAAGATGGTATTTAGAGAGGTGTGTAACATTCATATTATTAATTTCCATTATATGATTAAGCAAATTATCATTTACCTTATCAATTTACCATTTTAAATGAATGCATAAGTTAAATCGGGACTATATTAAATTCGTACCGACATAGCATCCTCAAAAGGAATTCAGACTCCAAAGTTATCCCCAAGGCCTCTTTTAGGATTTAATAAAAACCGTCAAGTCAATTCTAGCTCGAGTTGAATTTTAAAATCTCCAAATTAACTTTAAGATATTCTAGACCCTTATAAAACTACTAGACAAAAGTAATGTCTAAACATCACTTTAAATTCTCCCTTGACAGAATCCTAGATGAACCCTTTCGAGTCTAGGATGTCGACCCGACTCAACTAGTACTCTAAACCCTATGTTTACTTCATTTAAGAAGGTCCCTTAATCAGAAATCCTAAAGAAAAGGGGTCAAAATGAAAAGGAAAAAGTTGGAAAATGCAGGGTAACCGAATCGATTCGCCCCCTTGGCCGAATCGATTCGGCCAGAAAAGTTGAGGTTCTGCATAAATGCCGAATCGATTCGGATGGGAGACCGAATCGATTCGGTCAGAAAATCTGGGTTTCTGCATAACTGCCGAATCGATTCGGATGGGAGACCGAATCGATTCGGTCAACAAGACCTGAGCACTGCCCTAGCCGAATCGATTCGCCCAGGGGGCCGAATCGATTCGGTCCTGCGATTTTGCCAAGAAATGGCTATGGAGTCTTGGACTCCATATTCTACCCAAACCCAAATTTCTCCAAACCAAACTCATATACCAACATTATAAGAACATCAAAGATGCTATTGATCATTTCCAACCCCATGAATCAACTTAGAGTGAATCAAAATCCAAAATACATAAGAAAACCCTAAGTTCTCTAAACTAAAATCAATACACCATTAACATAACAAGTCATCTATCTCAAGACAACAATTAGCAAGTAAAAACTTGCCTTGATTCAGCAAATAAGTAGATTTCTTTGATGTAGAAGCAATCTCCCTCAATCTCCAAAGCTTTCTCTCCACTCTTCTCTTTTCTCTCTTAGGTTTAGGAAGGGATTTTGGGGAAATTAGGAGACTTGGGAGACTTAAGTCGTGACTTAAGGTAAATGCTCCACTTAATTACTCAAAAGTGCGATAAAATAATACGCAATAGCATAATTAAGGAACAACCAGTCAAAAATGCCCAAAACTACAAAATACAATATGGTACATTATTTGACTATTTCGCACGTTCCAGAATCAACTGCAACCTCCAAATTATCATTTGGACATTTTAAAATTCAATTTAAGTTCCGGTCTCATAATTAAGCCAAATATCATTTTATATTCAGATGATATTAATAAGCATGACATAGCAATATTTTCCCATAATTATGATATGTATGCAACCTCATAATAACTATCAACTTTTCTACATTGAATTAACATTCAAATCATAACCCAACACTGGTCTCTAATTACTATACTAAGTAATTATTATAAAATACGGTCTCATAAGCGAGGGTTATTACAGGCTCAACGCCCATTAATGGCATAAATGCAACCCCGACCCTAATTAACTACTCACTAGGCATGAATGGAACTAAATAAACAACAACTAACTAATGAAATCAAGAAATAAACAAAATAAATGAATTAAGTAGGAAAGGAAAGTAAAGACAACAATGAAAATAAGCTTGAACAAATAAATACAAGAAGTAAGAAGATAAATAGTAAACTTACATACAAAAATGGGCAAAAACCCAATTGAAATGGAGGAGAGGGAAGCTCCCCCTTACAAAACCCTAAAATATAATCTACAGAATAAAAGATATCATCTCAAATGAGAGAAAATGGTTTATACACAATCCCAAGAATGGCAAACTTGTAATAAAAAATTGGACAAACAAGGAACTGAATCGATTCGAAAACAGGGGAAGTAAAAAACTAGGTTTTGGTGCCAAATTGAATCGATTCGTACTTGTTAGAATCGATTTGCACCCCACAGGTCTGCATTCTGCAACTTTGTCCAACTTTACAGAAAATGTCGTAACTTTTTCGTTATAACTCAGAATTAGGCACGGTCAGGGGCTACGCGAAGATAACTCAGAGGGCTACAATATCCAAGAAGAAATTAGGCCAAAAAGTGAAATGATGAAATTACTAAAATGCCCTTGAATGTGCCAATGAAGTCAAAACCATCCTAAAAATGCCATAACTCCTTCGATACAACTCGGATTCATGCACCATCGGTGGCCACACGAAGAGAAATCAAAGGGATTCAACTTCCGTGAAGAGTTTGGGATTAAAACCCGAATGCTGAAATTACTAAAATGCCCTCGAAGCTGCAATCTTTAACGAAACTTTTTCGAAAAGCTATCGAACTTGACACTAAGTACTGGAATACCTACAAAAGCTCAATTAACCCCTGCAAAGCATGTATATATATAAATCCAAGGTTGTTTGGTTACCGAGCATAAATATAGAGATTAAGGTATCCGAGGGGGCTAATAATGCGTAGGTTAACGAGTGAAATACGCAATATTTACGTCGTATCACACCCCCAAACTTACTCATTGTAGTCCCTAGCAATGAAATAGGAAACAACAAGAACTAAAAGTAAACTAATAACAAGAGATAGTACAAAAAGGGATAAATAAATAAACGCCACTTTTGCGGGTGAGCGATTGAATTTAGCGTATGCAATAAGCCGTTAAACCCTTAGGTTACCTTAGTGAACGAGTGTCGTCTCGTGAGGATTTTCAGGGATGAAGCCCACAAACATCAAATGGTTTCCTCAAAATATGCCCAACCCAACATGCGACAAACTCAACAACAACAAACAAGATTTCAACATGTAATTAGCATAATGAACGAATTCAAACAAAAGTCCATAGTTATTAACAGGTTGAATGCACCTCATAGAATTGAAACTTTAAAAGTGGGAGGGGGAGAGCAAATGCATAGTATGGTTTGACAAAAACTTAAATAAACCGGATAAGCATTAAAGCAAGCATATATTCAATCCTTACGGGCATTACACTCATCAAATGAATTCACTCGAAACAGGGAGGTAACACACGGAACATGCGATCGTAAAGAGTAAATGTAAATGGAAACTAAGCCGCACACATGTCACATATGAAGAACGCTATATATGAAATTAAAGACTGTAATCTCAATAAAAGATATCATGCATTAAAAGAGGTGAAATGCATTTTCACAGATTATCAAAACTATTATGACTTTTAAATTAAATTCACCTTAAGATCACATAGGACTTGAATAGGGTTATAATGTAGGCTAGGCTAAGGTATGAAACGAAGGATATGTATGTACATATTCAAAGTGTTCGAAATGAAAACTTAGAATAATGGGAAGAATGCGGGCAATAAGAAAATGGAAAATAAGTTCCCTAACAAGCATTAAATAGAACAATAGGAGAGCAATAAAAGCTTATTGAACTATATACATCACATATACAACCTTCTCTTTATTTTCTTATTTTTCTCATGTTTTCGTTTATTTTCTATTGATTTTTGCCTTTTCTTTTCTTTTTCATTACTCTTTTTTTCTTTTCTCACTCGATTCATATGCTTAAATTGCAACCACAAAGCGAGAACATCAGTCAATCCCAAGTAACATTTCGAACAAAGGTATGGAAAGTAATATTTGTGGTTTATAACTCCAATGTGGAGTTGGTTATGGAATTTTGGGTAATGAAACGAAAGACTAATATGTAGGCTCAAAGGGGTTGACTAGGGAAAACATATAAGGTGAGGTTAAGGCTAATATGAGTGATATAACAAAGGTTGCCTATGATCATTTCATAAAGTTTACGCAATTCTCGAGTCAAAATAATTTTGAAAATCATGCTCAAGTAACACATTTCAAGATATAAACTCAAACAATAAATGATCAAATGAAAGAATAGTGAAATTATCAATGAATTCAACGTTTTCAAAGAGGAAAGAATAGTGTAAAACACTCACAAATGAAGTTATGTCTCGAATCTCACTCGGTGTAAATATATATAATGAAACAAAAGATTGCTGAGTTATAAAAATCTTAAACCAAATCAATAGAATAAGAAAAGCACATGTGCTCATGGGATAAAGTTTAATTCATGAAGTTATTCATAATATCAATGATTTGAGGACTACATTTAAATAACTTCTAAAATCGAGAACATGTATCATTAAGTTGTCTATTGGATCGAGCAATTATTAAAATTTATCATCGAAAACAAGTCACAAAGTCGAACAAAGAAGAAAAAAGAAAGAAAATATTTTTGAAAATTTTCAAATTTTGACAAAAAGGTATACTTAGTAACTAAGAAGTAAGCAAATCAATGGACTACAAAAGAAATGGATAGAATATCTTACACCCCCTAACTTACATGTTGCATTGTCCTCAATGCGCATTAAGAACGCAACACAAAGAGAGGAAAAGAACGATATTACCCAAAATTGGAGCGATCTCCATAAGCACGAGTCTAAAGAGTCTACAAAACAAGTTAGTACTGACCATAGGAAAAACAAATAACAAAAAGTTTAACTAATTACACAAGATTAAATTAAAAGGAAAGAAAAAAGAAAAGTTAACTATTTACAACCTATTATTTAGACTACACACTAACTATACAATAGAAGTCTAAATAGTTGAGGATCTACCCAAACAACATTTTAACTTTTGAAGATCAACGGTGGACCCTCCATAGCATGCATACCTCCCTAAAAATAGGAATTTTGTATGAAAAACGGAAGGCATGTGTAAGGTGTAAGAAATGAACCATCATCAATTAAAAGTTTAAGAGGGATAATGGGGGATTTTGATAAAATGGGGGACAAGACTACATTAATCTCGAGAAAATTAAAATCACATCCCTAAGGTTCTTCAATTGGAAGGGGAGGTGGGGATAGTGCAAGTGGATAGCCCATGAGATGAACAATCTCAAAATAACATTCCCGTTCAAGAATCGGGTCAACGTCCTCATGACATTCAACCGATTCTTGTGATAATGTTAATGGTTCGCTAATAGTTGGGAATGAAGGAAGGGAAGGACACACAGCCTCAAAAGAATTGGAAGTATTTAAAAGAGGTTGGAAATCGAAAGTGCTTAGATCAATCTCAATTATTTCATCCTCAAAAAGAGGTGGAAGTGAAACGCAAGTTTCAACCTCAACTCGACTTTGGGAAGAAGAAATAATCTCATTGAGTTGGACATTTTTATTTTCCCAAGCATAAAAAATCTCAACTTCATCATTCCATTCCTTATTCCCACCACACAAAGGTTCCTCCGAAGGCGACGGGGGATTGCTTGCAAATTCTTAACTTTTACGTGCAAGACGCTCATGCTCAAGAATTTGTAAGCATTCACGCATAGTATTGGGAGTATAACCTTGAGAACTATTAGCATAACAATTAAATTTATCTAAAGAGTTATGTGAGACATTTCAAAATAAGCTAATTTAATAAAGCGACAAGCATCGAAATTTTAATTTCTCTAAACAATCTAGCACAAGTAAAAAAGAAAGGATAAAATAAAGAATACAAATATGAATAAAAGAAATATTACGAAATAGTAAATCAACTACAATCTATAACAAAACACTCCCCGACAAGGGCGCCATTTTGACCGGGCGCAAAAGGTGTGCTTGTGTAAGGGCAATGTCGTTGTTTTCCGTTCGCCACCGCGATGTAAAAACCTAAGCTACGACTACACTTGCGATACAAGTATAGCGATAAGTCGGGTATTGAGAATCCACATGGAATGTTGGATAGATTGTAAGAGATTTATTACTTCACGAATAAAAATGCAAAAGGTGATAAGGTGTTATGGTGAAAAGGGGAAAAATAAGAAGTTAAGTCTAAACTAAATTCAATAAAACGAGAGTGAGGATCGCGTACCCGCCATGGGCTAAACAACTAATAATTAGAATTTCAGTTCGAAAACATTTAACCGTGCATTTATAATTAAGCATAAACATCACGCAAGAAGGAATTTAATCCAAAGTTGCAAGATAAAACATTTAATAAAAAATGGTCACACGCGGATTAAATTCGAATTATCACTATAAACACTAAAGTTGCCTGACAAAGAAAGTTAAACGTATAACAATCCAACTTTAGTTCACGCAGTTTCAATTAAACACAATTTTACGCGAAACTTAACTTTGGAAGCTCAACGCCCATTAATAGCGAAAATGCAACCCCGACCCTAATTAACTAGTCACTAGGCATGAATGGAACTAAATAAACAACAACTAACTAATAAAAGATAGAAATAAATAGAATAAATGAATTAACTAGGCAAGGAAAGTAAAGACAACAATGGAAATAAGCTAGAACAAATAAATACAATAAGTAAGAAGATGAATAGTAAAATTACATACAAAAATGTGAAAAAAACCAATGGAAATGGAGGAGAGGGAAGCTCCCCCTTACAAAACTCTAAAATCTAATCTACTAAATAAAAGATATCATCTCAAATGAGAGAAAATGGTTTATACACAATCCCAAGAATGACAAACTTGTAATAAAAAGTTGGAAATACAGGGAACCGAATCGATTCGAAAATAGGGGAAGTAAAAAAGTAGGTTCTGGTGCCAAATCTAATCTATTCGGACTTGTCCAAATCGATTCACATCCTACAGGTCTGTATTCTGTAGCTTTATCTAACTTTACAGAAAATTGCATAACTTCTTCGTTATAACTCGAAATTAGGCACGGTCGGAGGCTACACGAAGATAACTCAGAGAGATACAACATCCAAGAAGACGTTAGACCAAAAATACAAATGATGAGATCACTAAAATCCCCTTGAATGTGCCTTTGAGTGTGATTTTGAAGTCAAAACCATCCTAAAAATGCCATAACTCCTTCGATACAACTCGGATTCATGCACCGTCGGCGGTCACGCGAAGAGAAATAAAAGGGATTCAAATTACATGAAGAGTTAGGGATTAAAACCCGAATGCTAAAATTACTAAAATACCCTCGAAGCTGCAATCTTTAACGAAACTTTTTCGAAAAGCTACCGAACTTCACACTAAGTACCGGAATACCTACAAAAGCTCAATTAACCCTTCCAAAGCATATATATACAGAAATCCGAGGTTGTCTGGTTAACGAGCAAAAATATAGAGATTAAGGTACCTGAGGGGCTAATAATGCATAGGTTAACGGGTTAAATACGCAATATTTGTGTCGTATCAATTTGTTTAGCACAAAGACTCATTGTCAACTTGTATATTCTAAACATACATGTATCTACTTCCATATTCACGATTAATATTATAATAAATAATTTATAAAGCGCCCGCGCATCGCATGGGGCTAAAACCTAGTGTTTTAAATATAATACAAACCTTTATAAATTAATTTTTAAAATAAACATCATAGGCACCTCATTCTCTAGTGAGCTTTTAATGGGGGTTGATGTATAATGTCATCTCCCACAAGAAATTCGAAGGCCCGAGCCACAAATGAAGACGAGACCCTGATTTGTCCCTTTTCTAACAACTAATTGAAAGGGTAATTACATTTTAGTTAAGAAAAATTTGGAGAAAAATAAACAAGAGATGTGGACCCACTTGAAAGCATGTACGGAGGGATGAGTGGGGGTTGTAGCCCCCAAAGATTCTTATTTTTTTTATATTTATATAAAGATTTGGGTATAAATTGAAAATTTAGAAACTATTGGGAATTATTTGTATTTGAAAAACTAACTCAACCTAAATAACCACACACAACACAACACTCACAATAACAAACACAATACACTACTACGGCCTACACGACTGCTCTCCCTCCTGTCCCTGCTACCCCGACCGATCGGCCAGCTGCTGCTCCACCGTCAAGGCTCCATTCATCTTCCTCCCAAAGTAAGTAAGAATCTACAAACTTTAATTTATATTATTTGATAAGCTGAGTTGTTCCTTTGAGGAAATTGTGCTGCTAATGGGATTCCTATGAGAAAAACTTGAAAGTTTGGTCATATGATATGACCAAACTTTTCACGATTCTTGTCTGCTAATACTATTTTTTTAACATTTCTTTTTGGGGAATTATTTAAGTGGTTGGATATTTTTGTCATTTCTTTTAATCAATTCATGATTGTTGCTCGGTGCGAGCAGTTCATCGGGCATCTCATTTAGATTGGGATGAGCATTCCCTTTGATCGATTAGTCATCGATTATTCCTCGATAATGCCTTGGGAATATTTATGTTCCCCTTGGGTTCCAAACGGTCAACAGGAGATGCTCGGGCAAGCCTTTCTAAGGCACATAATCTTTCAGGAGTAAAAGACTGATCATAATAGGGTTCCGATATTTTGAGAGAAAAACTTGTTCCTGAGAGATAAGAGGTATCTCTAGTAGTCCTGGATTGGCTATGCCTACTGCTTCTTAGAGGAGAATGTGGCATATTTCCAAGAGCAGATAAGGAAGGTGACCTAGCTTGTAAGGTCTGCGCTAACTGCCTCATGGTATCTTGCATAGCTTCTTGTCCTCTAGCGAGACTGGCCAGAATTCTAGTTAAATCATTGGGAGTTGGTGGGGCAGAAGGAATAGGCCGAATGCCATCATTTTTTAGGCTTACTTCAGGAATATCAGCCATTCAAATGAATAAATGGGTAAAGACGGTTAGAAACACGTTCCCACAGGCGGCGCTAATCTGTTGATACCAAAAACTAGACCATCTCTAATTATTTGATCACAGATAAATAAGTAAATAAGAGACACAAAATATTTTTAAAGTGGTTCGGCTCAATGAGAAAAGCCTACGTCCACCAGTGTATATTGCCTTATATTTATTCAGTTATCTCTTGTTTCGTGTCCCTTGGCTATAGGGATTATAATGTATTTATATCCCCTGACGATGTAACATAATTGTAATATAAAAGGATGGAATGCCTTTATAACGTAGACATCTACATTTTGTAAAACATTCATAATGTATACAACTAATAGTGCTTGATAACTCCTGTTGGTCGGTCTTCCTGGTGTTGCTCGACATTTTGCACTGTTGGTCGACATTCTAGGATTCGTTATGATAAATAGGCCTCACTAACTAGGATTAATGCCACGATGGATAACACATGCCCAATTCTGATTGATCTATGTAAAAGGATAATTTTTGGTATCAATAGTGGTGGAGTTTTTCCTATAATACAAGCTATGAAAAGAGTTTCATATTCTATGGATCTCATGAATCCAAGTTGTATAAATCAAATATATCTCAAGAATGGTATGATATCTCTTTTTTGGCCTACTATTATTACAAGAGGGTTTATTTAGTTTGAATTTTATATGCATTTGAAGCTTATCACTTGCCTTTATAGAATTTGTTTTCCAAAGATATGCTTTAAAAAAGTGGTTTATATAAAAAATGGTATGGCATTGGGATGGTTGTCTATTATATATGATGATGTGTGTATTTTATGTTGTCCATATTTTTATACTGCTTAAATCACACATATCATATATTCTCATGAATTCAAGTTGTATAAATAAAATATATCTCTAGAATAACAAGATATCTCTTTTTTAGCCTACTGTATTATAAGTGGGTTTATTTAGTTTGAATTTTATATTCATTTGGAGCTTGTCACTTACCTCTGTAGAAACATTTTTCCAAATATATGCTTTAACTTCCTTTGAATCTAAAAGTGCTTGATATAAAAAATAGTATGACATCGGGATGGTTGTCTATAATATATGATGATGTATGTATTTTATGTTGTTTATATTTTTATAGTGCTCATACAGGTCATATATTTACGTTATTCTTACAACTTTTTGAACAATTTGATTTAATGTTAAAAAATAAAAAATTTAAATAAATTATTTACAAATATTATTTATCTATTTTTCGTGAACATTTTATGGGTACGAAACGTCTGTGTGTCTCACTAAATGTGTCAATTTTATGTGTTGGTGTATAAGGACCCTTTATACATACATAGATATTGTAAGTACTTGATGTTATAAGCTTAGAGGTTGGTCTTAGGGTTGTAGTCTCACAGATTAAGCCACAATCTGTTTAAATGTTAATTTACTACTATCTCAGTTTCTATGATTGTATAATAATGTTTGTTATTGGTACTGTATGTTTTAATATAATGGAGCATGTTGTACTTATGTTTAAGACATCTTTACATATATTTTCCTTCAAAATATTTTTGTTTTTGTTTTTGGTATTTGACGAAACAAATTGTACAATTATTAGTGCTTTAATATATCAATGGTATGGCTTAATCCATGAATTGCTAAAAAACAGGGTTTCATGGATAGTTTTATCTGGACTTCAACTTCAGGGGTAATGGTTTTAAGCCCTGCCCAGGTGTTCCGATGCAATCTATAGTAGTCATTTTGATCGGTTTCCACAAGGCTTAACTGGTTTTGTTCTGGGTATTACCGTGGTCATCAATGACGAACAACCTTCTACTAAACATGTGTGTTTAGCACAAAGACTCATTGTCAACTTCTATATTCTAAACATACATGTCTTAATTCCATATTCTCGGTTAATATTGTAATAAATAATTTATGAAGCGCCTGAGCATCGTAAGGGGCTAAAACCTAGTGTTTTAAATATAATACAAACTGTTATAAATTAATTTTTAAAATAAATAGCATAGGCACCTCATTCTTTAGTGAGCTTGTAATGGGGGTTGATGTATAATGTCATCTCTTATGAGAAATTCGAAGGCGTCAATATCACCCCGAGCCGTAAATGAAGACGAGACCCTAATTTGTCCCTTGTTTAACAATTAATTAAAAGGATAATTACATTTTAGTCAAGAAAAAATGGAGAAAACTAAGCGAGAGATGTGGAGCCACTTGAAAACATGTACGTAGGGACACAAATTTTTTATAAAAGAAATAATTTTTTATATTTATATAAAGATTTGGGTATAAATTAAAATTTTAAAAAATATGGGGCATAAATGGTATTTGAAAAACTAACTCAAACCTAAATAACCACACACAACACAACACTCTCAACAAATAACACTGCTACGGCCTACACGACTCCTCTCCCACCTAAAGTTAGCTCCATCCAACCTCCTCCTAAAGTAAGTAAGAATCTACAAACTTTAATTTATGTTATTTGTTAAGCTGAGTTGTTCCTTTGAGGAAATTGTGCACGATTCTTGTCTGATAATAATATTTTTTTAACATTTCTTTTTGGGGCATTATTTAAGTGGTTGGATATTTTTGTCATTTCTTTTTATCATTTCATGATTGTTGCTCGGTGCGAGCAGTTCATAGGGCATCTCATTTAGATTG
This sequence comes from Sambucus nigra, assembly GCA_949130495.1. Taxonomy (NCBI): domain Eukaryota; kingdom Viridiplantae; phylum Streptophyta; class Magnoliopsida; order Dipsacales; family Adoxaceae; genus Sambucus; species Sambucus nigra. The sequence goes on along the minus strand of OX422222.1, from coordinate 484,451,867 downwards.
GGATGAGCCTTCCCTTTGATCGATTAGTCATCGATTATTCCTCGACAATGCCTTGGGAACATTTCTGTTCCCCCAGGGTCCCAAACGGTCAATAGGAGATGCCCGAGTAAGCCTTTCTAAGTCACTCAATCTTTTAGGAGTAAAAGACTGATCATAATAGGGCTCCAATAGTTTGAGAGAAAAACTTGTTCCTAGAAGATAAGAGGTATCTCTAGTAGTCCTGGATTGGCTATGCCTACTGCTTCTTGGAGGAGAATGTGGCATATTTCCACGAGCAGGCAAGGAAGGTGACCTGGCTTGCAAGGTCTGGGCTAACTGCCTCATGGTATCTTGTATAGCTTCTTGTCCTCTGGCGAGACTGGCCAAAATTCTAGTTAAATCATTGGGAGTTGGTGGGGGCAGAAGGAATAGGCCGAATGCCATCATTTTTAGGCTTGCTTTAGGAATATCAGCCATTCAAATGAATGAATGGGTGAAGATGATTAGAAACACATTCCCACAGGCGGCGCTAATCTGTTGATACCAAAAACTAGACCATCTCTAATTATTTGACCACAGATAAATAAGTAAATAAGAGACACAAAAGATTTTTAAAGTGGTTCGGCTCAATGAGAAAAGCCTACATCCACTGGTGTATATTGCCTTATGTTTGTTCAGTTTTCTCTTATTTCATGTACCCTGACTGTAAGGATTACAATGTATTTATAGCCCCTGAGGGTGTAACATAAGTGTAATATAAAAGGATAGAATGCCTTTATAATGTAGACATTTACATTTTGTACAACATTCATAATGTATACAACTAATAGCGCTTGATAACCCTTATTGGTCGGCCTTCCTGGTGTTGCTCGATATTTTGCACTGTTGGTCGATATTCTCGAATTCATTATGATAAATAGGCCTTACTGACTAGGATTAATGCCACGATGGATAACACATGCCCATTTCTGATTGATCTAAAAGGATAATTTTTGGTATCAATAGTGGTGGAGTATTTCCTATAATACAAGCATTAAAAAGAGTTTCATATTCTATGGAGCTCATGAATCCAAGCTGTATAAATCAAATATATCTCAAGAATGGTAAGATATCTCTTTTTTGGACAACTATTATTAGAAGAGGGTTTATTTAGTTTGAATTTTATATGCATTTGGAGCTTATCACTTGCCTTTGTAGAATTTTTTTTCCAAAGATATGCTTTAGCTTCCTTTGAATCTGAAAGTGGTTTATATAAAAAATGGTATGGCATCGGGATGGTTGTCTATTATATATGATGATGTGTGTATTTTATGTTGTCCATATTTTTATACTGCTTAAATTACACATATCATATATTCTCATGAATCCAAGTTATATAAATAAAATATATCTCAAGAATGACAAGATACCTCTTTTTTAGCCTACTGTTATTACAAGAGGGTTTATTTAGTTTGAATTTTATATGCATTTGGAGCTTGTCACTTGCCTCTGTAGAAACCCTTTTCCAAATATATGCTTTAACTTCCTTTCAATCTAAAAGTGCTTGATATAAAAAATAGTATGACATCGGGATGGTTGTCTATCATATATGATGATGTATGTATTTTATGTTGTCTATATTTTTATAGTGCTTATACAGGTCATATATTTACGTTATTCTTACAACTTTTTGAAAAATTTGATTTAATGTTAAAAAATAAAAAATTTAAATAAATTATTTACAAATATTATTTATCTATTTTCGGTGAACGTTATATGGGTACGAAACGTCTGTGTGTCTCACTAAATGTGTCAATTTTATGTGTTGGTGTATAAGGACCCTTTAGACATACATAGATATTGTAAGTACTTGATGTTATAAGCTTAGAGGTTAGTCTTAGGGTTGTAGCCTCACAGATTAAGCCACAATTTGTTTATCTGTTAATTTACCACTATCTCACTTTCTATGATTGTATAATAATGTTTGTTATTGGTACTGTATATTTTAATATAATGGAGCATGTTGTACTTATGCTTAAGACCTCTTTACATATATTTTCCTTCAAAATATTTTTGTTTTTGTTTTTGGTATTTGACGAAACAAATTGTACAATTATTAGTGCTTTAATATATCAATGGTATGGCTTGATCCATGAATTGCTAAAAAACAGGGTTTCATGGATAGTTTTATCTGGACTTCAACTTCAGGGGTAATGGTTTTAAGCCCTGCCCAGGTGTTCTGATGCAATCTATAGTAGTCATTTTGATCGGTTTCCACAAGGCTTAACTGGTTTTGTTCTGGGTATTACCGTGGTCATCAATGACGAACAACCTTCTACTAAGCATGTGTGTTTAGCACAAAGACTCATTGTCAACTTCTATATTCTAAACATACATGTCTTAATTCCATATTCTCGGTTAATATTGTAATAAATAATTTGTGAAGCGCCCGCGCATCATAAGGGGCTAAAACCTAGTGTTTTAAATATAATACAAGCTGTTATAAATTAATTTTTAAAATAAATAGCATAGGCACCTCATTCTTTAGTGAGCTTGTAATGGGGGTTGATGTATAATGTCATCTCTTATGAGAAATTCGAAGGCATCAATATCACCCCGAGCCATAAATGAAGACGAGACCCTGATTTGTCCCTTGTTTAACAACTAATTGAAAGGGTAATTACATTTTAGTCAAGAAAAAAATGGAGAAAACTAAGCAAAAGATGTGGACCCACTTGAAAACATGTATGCAGGGACACAATTTTTTTTATCATGGCCGACCATAGCCATGTGCCAAATGGGCAATGGCACAGGGCCCATTTTGAGTATGCACCTATATATGTATATTTTAGGAGTCCAAAAATATTTTATGTATATTAAAAATGTCAATTTTTAAAATAAGTTTAATTTTTGAGGGGCCCATTTTTTTAACTACCCCAAAATAATCTGTACAAAGAATGATTCAACTATCCAAAAATCTCACCCAACTAAAATGAGCCCCCTAAAAATAAGTTTAAATTTTTAGGGACCCATTTTAGGTATTTAATATCTTTGTACAATATTTTTTTAAAGGACCTTAAGTTGATTTTCACACAGGGCACTCCCAATCTTAGGACCGACCCTGTTTTTTATAAATTTTTTTTTTTTTTTTTTTATATTTATATAAAGATTTGGGTATAAATTAAAAATTTAGAAAATATGGGGCATAAATGGTATTTGAAAAACTAACTCAAACCTAAATAACCACACACAACTCCAGCGCTCTCAACAAACAACACTGCTACGGCCTACACGACTCCTCTCCCTCCCGTCCCTGCTACCCCGGCCGACCGGCCAGCTGCTGCTCCACCGTCAAGGCTCCTCCCCCTCTGCGCACAGCGCACCTGATTCATCCAGCCTCCTCCCAAAGAAAGTAAGAATCTACAAACTTGAATTTATGTTCTTTGTTAAGCTGAGTTGTTCCTTTGTGGAAATTGTGCTGCTAATGGGATTCCTATCAGAAAAACTTCAAAGTTTGGTCATATCTCTTTTCACGATTCTTGTCTGCTAATGGGATTTTTTTAGTGTCAATTTGTATTAGTTTTTAGTGAGTGCCAATTTGGGGTTTGAAATAAAATTGGGGTTTGTATTAGTCAATTTGTAGATATACATTTGGGATATTGTTTCACTTTCTACTTCTTATGCTTTAAATGCCTTAGAAATACTCCTAAATGGTACTTGGTTAGGGTTTTTGATTTTAGGATTATTAGAGTTAATGTTTAGACTTAAATTTGGGATTAATTGATGTTAATAATTTCATCATGTTATGCTATTAAATATTGTTGGTTTATTTTAAGGGTTATAATGTTACTGGTTGTTAGAGTTTGCTTTAATGTTATTCTTGATTTTTATTTTTAGGCTAATTTTAGAGGATAAATAGGGATATTATTGGTTTAAATTTGGGACTGAAATGTTGATTTAAATATTTGTTTATCTTTCCATTAGATTAAATAAATTACGTTGTTTTTGTCAAATAGTAAAAAATAACCTCAAAAAATTCGATTCGGGGGCGTAAATTAGCCCCCACTAACTCAAAGTCCTGGCTACATCCCTGCATGTACGAACGTGACCTCTTGACCCTTTGAGTCACTTGGCCTGGAAGCCTAACCACTATACGTTCATAATGGCCCGTACTATATAAAGGCACTTGTGGGCCCTCTAGACTTCTGAGCATGCCTACGATTGGGGGAGAGAACCCGTGTTTTACCTCCACGTGGATTTAACCTAGGTTTAAAAGACACTATGAACTGGCAAGTGGTTTCTCTCCCTTAGGGATGGCTACCCGACCCTAATGGGCGGGTTAAAAACCCGTTTAAAATAATAGGGGCGAGTTTAGATTTAAAAAAAAATCATTTCTTAAACAGGGCTGGTTCGAGTTTTGTAAAAATATACTTGGCCCACCCCGCCCCATTTAGTACTTAATTTTACTTGCATACCCTTTTTATATTAACTAAATAACACCTCCACCACACACACACACATATATATAAACATATGATACCCTAATTTCATACAAAATAAAAAAAACTCTTCACATCTATCTAAAACTGAGAATATCTCTTGTGCCTCTCCTACACACCACCGAAAGCCACCGGCGCCGGAGGATAACAGCGGCAGCTGTGCCCAAAATCAGAGGTACCTACGGTTTTGGTTCAACTCTTAAATTTCTGGTTCAATTTACAATTATTGAGGCTTATTGATGTTTGAATCTAAGCCTTATTTTCCAAGGTTTTGTTACCTACTGTTCGTGTGTATATGTTTTTGCCAACACGTTCTAGCGCTTGAGCCCACTCAGGGAGTTCACTGTCATTCACCTTAATTATTTTGGAAGTACCCACTACGTCAGACTCTTTTCCATTAATGCTAAGAATGTCAACATCTTTCTTCAGCGAACCAAAGATTCGATTTTTGGCCTCGGCCATAAACTGAGAATCACATAAATTAGAAAATTTTTAATCAATAATTATTTCGTAGATTTTTATTTAAGAAACATATATAACAAAAGATATAACGAAGTTTAATCAATCATTTGAACTTTGTAGTTCATATCAGTGTGCCAATAATATATAGTTCATATAAAAGAAGTATATACCCATTTGCTGTATCTCTTACGTTTCCCCCTAAAAAAGAAGTATATAAGCCAACAGTTAAGAGATTTTAAAATCTTTGTTTGTTCTTAAGCCAACAGTTATAAAATCTCTGCTTTGACTTATTTAACTTAAGCGGGGCGGGTTTTGACCCGTTTAATTTAAGTCGGGTGGGGACAGGTTTAGGGAGGTTATACTTAAACGGGTTCGGGGCTTCAAAACTTGACCTGTCACGGGGCGGGAAGGGTTAATTTTTTTTAGCTGCTGTCTTTTTTGGGTGTATCTATTCAATTCTCAGACCTGTGTCTTTTTTGGGTGTATCAATTCAATTCAATTTTCTTCAATTTAATGGTTTCATTCCAGAGAAAGATGAGTGGGGTTTCTGAAGGAGAAAACGTGTCTCTTGAGCTTCTCAAGAAGAAAATGGCAGACTTTGCTAAGGAAAGAGACTGGGAGCGTTTTCACAGCCCCAGAAACCTCCTTTTGGCTATGGTAACTATACCCTCTTCCTCTTCTCAAAGTTTGTATCTTTGATATATATGTTCATTTTTTGTTGTTATATTGTATGAGTTTGTATTTGTAGTGCAAACAAGACTACTCACTGGGTTACTCTTTAATAAGTCTCAATTACTCTTCATGAATTTTATCTATAATTGTTCAAAACTTATCGGGAAAAGGGATTTTGGACTAGAGGGCCTTATCAATTTTAAATTAAAAAAATTCATTTCTGTGAACCCAAGTAAAATGTTTGTGAAAGTGTTTTGCCCTGGGGTCAAACTTCATCAACTGTTTTAAGGACTGGAAATAGAACGTCCTTTTGTTTTAGTCGTTATCATACAAATCCTTTAAAGAAAAAAACAACTTTTTATCTTTTGCTTTGGGGATTTATGTTATATACAGAAGTAGGATCCAGTAAAAATTGGATGAATCCTCTTAAATTATAGCTTATTTCTGTTTTTCTTTATAAATTTAATAGAAAATGTCATATTCTCCACGAGTGATGCTAGGGTGACTATGATTTTGGGAAACAATTCCTTCATATGGGACACGTGTCGGACACATCCACTTGACAAGCGGGCACTTGTCCCATGTCAAAGAATTGTGTCCCAAAATCATGTCTCCTTACTATTTCTATATTTTTAAAAAAAGATTTGGGAAATCTTTTAGAAGCGTATGCACTTTATATCATCTCGAAGGAAGCTTCATTGTTGCAAAAAGCTATTTTTGATCTGTATTTTGTGATATTGGCTATAACATGGGCTGAACCAAACTAATAAAGTTATCTTGGGGATCAAAATTAGAAGAAATAATGCGTTGAGTTTGCAAAAATCTTTTTCTAAGAGATGTGCGGAGGTTCCAACAATGTCTTGTAGATGTTTTAAGAGATATGTTGGGTTTGCACTTTATGTTCTATACCATATTTTGAGTTTGCACCTAACATTTTAAATCTTTTGATCTTGTACCCCCTCAATGTATTTTAGACTTCTAATCCCAAGTATTGGCCAGATTTCAAAGGCTGACATTCAAATTGCGATGTAAGATGAATATTCAAATTATGTTGTAAAAAATACGGTGTAAAGTCAAATTTTCTCTGATTTTAATTGGATTGCATTATTTTAGAAGGGTTACGGAGATATGCTGAACAAATTTGTTGAATTTTTAATACAAATTAATTTAAAATTTTAACGTAAATGTGTATGATGTGATGGAAATTCTTTTAAATGTGACAACTATGTACTAAAAATTTAACAAATTTAAATTCTTTAATTAAAATTGCTAAAAAAAGTTGTTTAAAGTGATGCAAAATTGAATATTTAAAGGATTTTATTGTTCACTTCTATATTTCAAAATAAATTAAGGGTGCTTATTGTAATATTTCCAAAAACTTATGTTCGTATGTATATGCACAGAATTGAACATTTCAAGCGGGTTTTGGTTCACACATATTTCAATGTAAAAGTGTAATAAAAAACTATTTTTTTTTTTGGGTGGGTGGGTGGGTGGGGGCATTTATTGTAATTATTCCCCCCAAAAGGGAAAGAAATTGTACTTTTGAGTGACTTAAGGGTTTAATATTGCAGGTTGGAGAGGTGGGAGAGTTGTCTGAGATATTTCAGTGGAAAGGAGAAGTTCCAAAGGGACTGCCTGATTGGAAAGAAGAAGAGAAACTACACCTGGGTGAAGAGCTATCTGATGTGCTGTTATACCTTGTTAGGCTGTCTGACATTTGTGGCATTGATCTTGGTAAAGCTGCTCTTCGCAAGATTCAACTTAATGCCATTAAATACCCGCTCACTCAGCCTTCAAACAACAACAATGGGATCAAAGATGCTGCTTCTGACAGTTGAGACTACCTATTGTTTTAGCTTTTCACTAGTGTGTGCTTTTTAGTTCTGTGAAGGTTTATTATAGTATGGGTATTTTGGATGGGTTTATTTTTATTTTTACTGGGGTAGGTTATGTTTTCTCATTTACTTGTGGGAGATATGGCAGCAGATGAACTGAATTGCTATCTGACTGATGTATTGGATATGGTTATGAGATTTCGTAATGTTTTGCATTTTTTCCTTTTTCATGGTTTCTGCCCCAGTTTGAAGTTGGTCACACAAGTTTTTTTCCTTTTACACTACACAATGTTCAGCCCCAAACTTCGAACCATACAAGTTAAAAATTCGCACTTCCAAATATATGAGTAAACCGGGTTTAGCTAAACTAAATTACTTGAAACCCATTTTCAAACTTAAAAATAAAACCCATCATGGAAAAATCTAAATGATAAGCTCTATTATTTGGAATGCTAGATGAGTAGGCAATATACCTACTAAAAGGAGGCTAAAAAGATTATGTAATTTCCACAAGATTTGTTTCCTTGCAATTTTAAAACCAATAATTTCAATCTGCAAATTGGACATGTTAAGACACTCTTTGAATTTTGAAGGCTGCTTAGCTAACAGTTCAAATAAGATATAGTGCTTTTGAAGACATGGTATCAACTATAAGTCTTTTATAGAGGGAGATAAAAAACCATCATGTATGTCCAATGAATGTTGGCCTCAATATCATTTATGCTAAATGCTCTAGAGCTGATATGAGACTGTTATGGGACTCTATGGGGGACATATCATCTCAGAACAAAGAAATGCCTCTCATAGTTATTGGGGACTTTAATATAGTGTGTTCAGAAAAAGAAAGATTAGGTGGGAACCCTATAGACTTGGGAGGTGTTGGTGATTTCAATGCCTGCGTTGGTTTCTCAGGAACCAAGTACACCTGGGCTATAAGCTTCAATGGAGTTATGATGTATGAAAGACTTGATAGAGGTTTGATTAACCCAAAATGGGTTGACTCTTTCCTCACTCTGCCATTAAACACTTAAATAAAAATTGTTGTGACCATGCCCCTCTTTTACTTAACATACCTAGCTTCCAAGACACTATTGTTAAGCTTTTCAGATTCCTCAACATATGGACTGATCATGAAACTTTTCTAAAGACTGTTGAAGATTCATGGAATGGTGCTATTTAAGGAAGACCTATAGAGGTTTTTGCTCTGAAGTTAAAGAGGCTTAGGGGTGATTTAAGAAGATGGAGGAGAGAGATTTTCTAGGACATCTTTCAGAGTAACCAGAACTTAGAAAATAAACTTCTTCAAGCTAAATATGTGCTATAATCAGAGCCAAACAACATCAACAGAACTGAGTGCCAAAGTTAAAGTTGAGCTAAATGAGGTCCTTGTCAAAGAAGAGCAATTCTAGTTTCAAAAAGTCAATGCAAATGGCTAGCTGATGGGGACAGAAACACAAGATTCTACCATTCCTTGGCCAACCAACAAATAAGGAAGCAATGGATTCACTCCATTAAAAATGATGATGGCAGTGTTCTTGAAAATCAGGAGGAGATTGCTAACTATTTTATTTCCTATTTTGAATCTATTTTTTATGCAGGTCATACAAGAAGTTTTGACATTCGAAAGTTTATTCCTAAGCTGGTATCAGATGAAATGAATGCCAACCTAATCAGTATACCAGAGGAGCTTTGACAATCAAAAGTTTTTTTCTTGAGACACTATTAACGTGGGGTTGTGGAAACTTTTTGACTACGATGATCATTGACAATCGCAGGTGCTCCGAGCTTCCGAAAATTTATGTGGTGCTCCAGGTTAAGTCGTATTATTCCTCTTTAGTAATGAATATAGTTGGATTTGTGTGATTTTTGATTTTTCTTTATTTACATCTACAACTTCATACATAGAAAGAATATTACACAAATGTTGTGTAAAATGATCGCATGTTTGTGTCTAGGTATGCTAATAAGGGTTTAAAAATTTTGGGCCATATAAACAATATGTGTGTGTGTGTATATTTGTATGATTTTAAATAGCAATTTATTACTATTATGAGTCTTTCTTTAGGTAAATGTATTTTACAAAGTTACTATTGCTTAAGAGAGGTGGTACAAATTAACATGGGAATGGGTCATATATAGATAGAATCTCAAGAATAACAAATGGCACACATGAGTGAAAAACACAATTTAAATTGATTACAAAGAATTAGTGAGACTATATATAGACAAAAATGAAACAAAATTGTAATAAGGGTTGTTGCATCAACATCCAAACTAAATGACTATATATGCCAACTACGAGGCTGCCCGGAGATGTAATCATATCACCTAATTGTAATAAAAGAAAACTGGTTCAATCTTGAATATCGCATTGGTAATTCTAGTATGACACGATTATACCCACAAGATTGAGTATAACAACATCACCATTAGATGACTGACACTGAGTTATGGGTCTAACAAGGAACCACTATATTTTGCACAAGTACTCTTGACGCTAAAGCTAGAACAAGGCCCTCAACAATGTGGGTCTATCGGTATTAAGTCATGGCGAACGGGACCTAATATTGATAGAAAATTACTCATGGCGAACCAAACTTAATATTGCTCCAACCTTTGACTTATGTGATTGAATAGAGGAACTTTTCGAACTTATGAAGATTGATTCGAGTCCGAGGAGGGAACAAGTGATTACCTAATCAGATTTTAACCAAATAAGTTACCATATAACAAATTGACAAAGAATCCTAGTGGGACCATATCATATACCAAAATGATTTCCAGTTACATCGTTTTCCTTAGGTTCTATTCCATATTGTTCTCTGGGTTTGTATTTCTACTTCGGTGGTGGTTGGGGGAAGTGTGATGAATTGAATGAGACAAAAATTAATTTCCAATGCGAGTAGTACTTTAAAAAAAGTTAAATTACGATCTTGCATATAAAAGAAGGGGCCTTTTGATTGACCCTCTTCAAATCTTGCATTCATATTTCAGAATGGTGTTCTCTAATTTCGATTCATTATCTATTTATCAAATAGAAAACCATGTTATCAATTGGACAACTCAAAATCTTATCCAACTATTAATTTTGCAGAAAACAGTATTGTCTTTCTTTTGTTTGTGAGGTTTATTTAATAGAAGGTAAATTTCTTTGTGCGCATCACTAATGGTGTTGATTTCTTTTAAACCATACTCATCTAGAGGTTTTTGTATGCGAATTTACTTTTGTTTAAAGGATGATTTTGGTAATCGTAGGTTGTCTTCAGATAATTTCGGTAGATGGTTTGAATTAATTGTTAGTTCTATTTTATTGGTGGTTGGTTTATGTCACTTACTTTATTTAGTCGAAGATTTGAATTGTGGGTTGCTTTATGTCACGAATTACTTAAGTTAGTTCTATATATTTTATGTCTATTTTTAATCATATCTTGCTCATATTTATTTTGATAATTTATTTCTTGATAAACTAGGTTATGTGAGGTTTGTATAAACAAAAAATCATAAATTATTTAATTAGAACAATTGTGATCTTTTATATGTCTACTTCTAAATCGAAGTATGTTGTAGATTTAGCAAAACTTCTTTCGTGAAACTGTTTGAAAAGCAGTGCGGGACATGTAGTTTACATGGTGTCGTGTAAGAATAAGAGAGTCTAGAATTGTGTTGCAAGCGTGTGATTGACATAACACACGTGTGTTGCTCAAAGCATGTGTTTTGCGCTTCTTGGGACCGTCAAACTGTGCTTTGTATTACTTTGAGTTCATATAAGTGTATCTCATGTATGTTGATATTAGATTTTTGTAATTTTTTGAATGGGATTCATGATTATTTTTGTTGAGGGTAATTGTTAGAGAGTTTTTTTTATAGGTTATATGGTAGAGTTTCTTCTTGGGTATACTCTCAACTTTGTTATTTAATTTGTACGGGTTGCCGTTTTAGGAATCTTATGCTATAATTAGTCTCATATTCCAGCTTTCTGATCTCAAGTTGTGTCTTTGTAGTAACAGGTTGTGATAGGTTATCTTCAATTACTATTAGTAGTACTTAAGAACAAGAGACTCTGAACGTCACTCTTATTGTCCCAGAACTGGATAAAACTACCTTTTGGGCAGATCCTCGTTTTAGGTTTTCCATGATCCCGTGAGATTCATGATTAGATCTTGCATTCACCTCATGCTTCCATTACCTTAACAATTCAGGCCGACTAGGCAATAATATATAGTTCAAAACTACGGTTGTTGTTGTTGTGTAGATGTTTATTAAATCAATGGTGTCAGGGACTCGCAATTCACCCAGTTTGTAACGGACTTTGTTTGACAAACTCGACACAACACTGCTACGCAAAGGAGCCAGCGAAGTCATAACACCGATGAGAGGACCCGAAGGTTTTTTGGGACCCAATCGTCACCTCTAATGCAGTCATCTACTGCCGCCATAACCCCCAAAATCTTTTCGAATCTTATCCTATTTGTTTGAATCCTCACTTCTGATTTAAATAATTAAGACAGATTGAAACATAAAATACTTGAAGGGGTGAATTGAGATCTAAGAATAGTTTTGGGGGCATATGTGCAAATTCTTTTGACTCTAAGAAATACTGACTTTTTTTTCAACTCATAATTCAGAGTCCTCTGTCCCAGATTAAACTTATGAGTCCTACTTTCCTTATTGGGATGTCCAAATTAAGAGCCTACTTTCCTTTTTTGGACATTATCAAGGAGCCATAATTCCACGATAGTGAACAAGTTTTGATCTTAGCCATTGATTAAATCTTCTTAAAACCCATTGTTTATAGGGATTTAAGGACTATTAATTTGGGACTAAGGGAGTATATAACAATAGTATTTAAAAATGTCAATTGTGGCATTTTGCGGAGGATGTTCATTGTTACCATTTTCAACCTCTGAACATCAATATATTTGTTGTGATTTTGGTAATAAAATTGCAGACGCCATTGGTGAAATATAGGTAGCTTGCATGCACCTCACGACCAAAATATTTGCTACACTTCTACTCATCAGTCACTGCTCGGTATTGATTTATAAGTCCCACTGGTATTTCTACTGTTATATAATCATGAGGTTAAATAAAGGAGAAAAGATGATTATTCATTGGAAAAGGAATATCTGTTTTCCATTTTGCTGTTGAGTCTTCTAAAGTATAAAATCTCAACGAGTAAAAGTTGTTTCTTCCAAGTTCATTTTCCCCTGCAATATACTGCTTCTATAAGTTTCCGACACAAAGTGGACAGTGCAAGTAGAACCAAGGTTCCATGAAGACGCAAGAAATTTAGAACAATTGGTTCTTTTTGAAGAGTGTATTGAGTTGCATTCTAGCGGAAAGTAGGTGGTGAGAGCTCCCGATTATCTCCTCCTCACTCATAATGGGCGGAGTTTCAAGTTAGTCAACATCACTTGACTATCTCATACATGTTATGAGCTATTTTTTTCCTTTTGCATAATGTTTGCTACTATTCTGTTTGAAAAATTGAGAGGAAAATGTTTATATTGGTTGCCAATGGGATTATTTATGAATAAAAAATATAAAAAAAACTCTTAACTGATTCCTATGTTAATCATCTGCTTATATATGTTATTAGCCATGAATGGTCGTAGATTGCTTTACTTCTGCCTTCAATTGGTTGGTAGAAGAATGGGTTATTTTGGACGAGGCTCAGGAACTGTGCAAGCCACTTCTGTTGCATTGGTTATATGAGTACATTATATGTTAATTATAAGGGGAAGGATATCTAGTCGTCGAACACATTATTAGCGAGAATTGAGCGAGCAACTTATGTTGCTGTAAATTTTTTAGTTCTGTCTTGTATGATGCCAATGACCTATGTAGTGTTTGATAGAATTTAATCCTCACATATTATCTATTCTGAAACTTATGTATGAAAGTTGAAGCATTGTGACACCCCGACTAATTAAATACCGGGTAGCTACTCCTTTATTAAATTAATTCAAAATGCCAAGTTGGCTCAGTTAATAGCATCACTGTCGAAAACATTTTAAAGATTACTAACCACCTAGTATTTAAAAAGTAAGTGCCAAATTTTAATTAAGTCTGATTAACATGCCACAAGTGTAAAGAAGAAATAAATAACACCATTCACCATACTAAAGTAAAACGAATAACTATCACAATAAGTAAATAAAGTCTGGAGGAAAACTCCTCACCACAATCCCATAACTGAAGTACATAACTGAATATTAAAACAATACAACCAAAGTCTGAAAACTGAAATGTAAAAGATGTCTCTAATGGAAATGGGCAACATGCCCTACAACTGATAGATAGTGACTCTGGAATCCAAAAGATAGAAGCGTCTATAAGCAAATCCCTGTAGCTTCCACAACCAGCTACAGCTCGTCACCTGAATGATAATCCTATGCTTGGTGTCCTTGTGGCTGGGCACCTAAAATGGTTTTACAAGAAAAAGATTTGAAAAGCAAACGGGTCAGAGCCCGAATGTGGAGTTATATTTTAAAAACCTGCAAGTGCTTTAAAAACATTTAAAACATTAAATGCAAAGTACATGTTAGGACGTGCACTCACATGATATTCTCACCTCTCGTCTAACTGTGCACTCCTAACGTAAATACCCATCTACAACGATGTAAACCACTAGCTAAATGACATTATATCTAGCTAGACTGTAATAGGTCCTACCCTTCTTACTCGGTTCCATTAACATAATAACGCTCGTACTTAGACAGGGATTTAACGTAAGCTCAGCTGCTCAATATGCAATATATATATAACACTAACCCGTTATGTTATTCTCGAAACAATATCGTAATTATATTCACAACATTAACATGAAGGTTCCCATTAATTAAGTGTATATTATTCACATCATAAATATACAATACAATACAATACAATACAAGCACCCCGAGAACTAAGCTGCGGTGCACACATACTCTGCTATCCATCCCGGTACATCACGTACATAAGGATCACATATTCCGAATCTCTCAGCAATAGTTCAGATAACACAAATCACAAATAGTGGAGGCGAACACAGTCACATCACATGGGTCACGTACATACCTACGCTCCCACGATCAGCGGACTTATTAACATCCCAATAAGTCTTTCTCTGACCTATGTTCATCGAGGTACCAGTCTATATCCCCCCCATAGGCACACAAGGATTAGAGGGTCCTAAGCGAACGCAAACCTCCCGTGATAGCAAGTATGGTAGGTATGTCATACACATAATCCATATACCAATACTAAGTAAACACACATCTTAGTAATACCGCATTTTAATCGTAGTACATATCACATTCTCGTACTAACTTATGATTATCACAATACTACTATTCCGGTTTATCATCATACGCGCCATACTTAATTCTCACGTCGTAGTAGACACTCACGTCTCAACCCAAACCGTCCATGCAATACAACTCTCGTATATAATTTCCTTCTCATAAATACCCAAATGTCCCAATTCTATCATTACTACATCTATGGAATGATTTCTATAACCTCGAATAAGTTTACGAGACTCCAAAAATCAAAACAGTCCAAAATGGCCCAAACTGCCAGCTCGTTAGAAGTCTCGTTCGAACGAGTGTTCGAACGAGTTTGAACTGTCAGCTCGTTAGAAGTCTCGTTCGAACGAGACTGTTCGAACGAGATCCAGTTCGTTCGAACGAACTGTCCCTTCTAACGATATCTCGTTCGAACGAGATATCGAACGAAATCCCTACTCGTTAGCAACGACTGGTCAACTCGTTAGAAGCTCGTTCGAACGAGGTCGTTCGAACGACCTGGGCAGGGGCTTCTAACGAGCTACCAGATTCGGCCCAGATTTTTCCCCAATTCGTTTTTCATCCATAACAACACCTCAAATCCTCTAAACTAAGTTCCAACAATCGTTTAAAGGTCTATAATCAATACTAAACATATATAGTCACATCCTAACATGTTTTTAAGGGATCAATCCATCCTAACATCATTTAAATTTACAAATTTCTACACTTTTTCCAATATCTCAAGAACATGAACCCTAACTTTATATCATCATCAAATCCCAGAATTTAATTCGTTTTAATTTCTCCTAATCACAGTTATTATAAGGGAAATCATCTACCTACCATACTACATGCAATTCTCTTCAAAATTTTCAGTTCTAAACTCCAAACTACATGGTTTTTCATTATCTTCCAAGAACAGTTGTAATTCATCAATTTTCTAACATGGAAGAAACATTCTACGAATTTAAATATGATTAAAACACTTGCCTTGGTTTGATTTCTGATTTTGGTGTAGGTTTGATGAAGTTTTCTGCAGAAATTTCTCTCTCCAAGCTCCTTCTCCAATGGTGGCTTAAGGTGGCTAGGGTTTGATTTGGGGAAGATTGTAAACCTAATGTTAGCCTCCGTAGCTTAAAGGGTTAATATGGGTTGGTTATGGGCTTAGTGGGTCAATATCCACATCAGATTTAATTAACCAATTTTCGTCACTTTTAATTCCTCAAAATGTAAAATTACCAAAATACCCTTTATGTTGCCGGTATGGCCTAAAAATACCCCGGGACCCAAACTATACCCCCGGCTAGTGTTTTCTGACTATCTCGACCCTTCCGGACGCGTTGGCGCACTCAAAATGACCATACGGATTATAGATTTTAAATTCACTTTTTATAATTAAAATATTTCACCGTGACGCGGCGGTCCCACGCGTCTCAATAAAATTTCCAAATTGCCGTATATAAATCTCACGACAAATTTCATAATTCCAAATTCATATATAATCATATATGCACATAATCAAATACCAACTCGCATCTCATTAGTATTTATAGCCCGAATTAATTTCTAATTAATACGCATTTAATTAATTAATCCCAAAAATAAATATAGCCAAAAGTACGGGGTATTACAAGCATTATGGGAATCTTTTTACAATAATCCTCACACATTCATAATTGTCAAATTGCGAATCGTATCATGAATCGTTTACCCCTTGAATCGCGAATCTTGAATCGATTCGGTCGAATCGGAACCAAATGATAAAAATATAGTAAAACATACGTAAATGGGATAGGGTTTGGTTTTTGAATTTACGGCAGCAACAGTTCGTACGGCTGGACAAAAGTTAGTAATGTTTGGTTTTGTACCGAGCAGGTGGGTTAAAAAATAGTCACGTGCATGAACAAAAGGGTTAATTTTTTTTTTTGGGTGAATCGTATAAACAGTCGATTTCGATTCCAAACTGTATCGGACGATTCTAACTCGAATCGGACCATTCTTTGAGCCTTTACGATTCAACTCTTGATTCGAATCGTTATACCCCTGAATCGAACCGAATAGGACGATTCGACTCACGAATCGGACGATTTTGATAGCTATGCACATATTATTTGTCCTTTTTTCCCTTTCTAAATTATGACGAGATTCTTATCCTGGTCTTTATCTATCTCTTTCTATACATTATTTTTCTGAAGTTACAATATGATTTGCAAGCCCAACTCTTTCTTTTGGATGTGAGAGTGTGATGCTTCTTCCTCCTACTTTGAGGGTTATATTATATCATAATGTCTCATTTTAGTTTCCCCATTTGGGTGTTTATTACTTAATTTTCCAAATTTCATGTCCAGTTGACATTCTTACATCTGTCAAGTGCACATGCCAGGTACAATGTGGCATGTGTAGGGTGTTCCCCAATAAGATTAACGTTCCTTTAGTACCGGAATATTCAAATCACTATATATATTTTAAACAGGGCTATCCTATTAGCGTGCCTATAATGAATATAGTATCTTTTTGGACGCCTATATTTTTGGATGCCCTATGCTCTCTCTCTCTCCCCTGTGTAAAAATGAGAGTAGTACTTGTATTCTGTTTTTTCTTTTTTTTTTTGGTTTTCCATTTCCTTTCCCGCAGTTCGGTGCTTTACCAAATGTTTTCCTATTTGAAACTTGGTTGTCTTTTAATTTGGGGAATTCTCCTTAGTTTTATTGTTCACTGCATAATTTGAATATCATTTTCTCAAATAGTGTTGTGTTTGGCCTGTTTGTCTTCTCAAATGTATACAATGATAACTTTTTTTCCAAGACTTAGTATAGTTTAAGGCACTGCGAATGGTTGCCCATCTGTGCAAATGTTAATCTTTTAGAAATGTCGAGTTGAGGTTTACGATTGAATTAATTAGATTCTCAAAAACAGTTTCCATGCTAAAACTATCAGACCATAAATATAAGAAAAACACCTAGTTTTTTACTATATGGTTCAGTTATGGCTATGATATTTTGAAAATTATATTTAATTTGTTATAATTTTTTGCAGTATATGTCTGTGTCCACAATATAATAGACTTTGATTACTTAATTAGTATATGAACATGATCAGTTTCATGCTATTTTCTTTATCCTTTTTGCCTTTCACAGCGTAGTCGTGGATCCTACCAGTCTGCGTGATGGTTTAAAGTATATTGAAGTCTATGGGATAGACTGCAAAGTGCCGTGGCATGGTCCTCTTTTCCGAATTTTAGCAGTTATAACAAAGCCAAAAGCTGTGCAAAATCGACCTTCACTAGTTTCATTATCCGGGCTTTCTTTTCTGCAAGGTAATTAGCATGGTGTTGATGCTAAGTGAAGATTATCTTAATTTATTAACCAGGAAGTTCGAATTTGCACCTTTATCTATCCTTACACCGGACCAAATCCGTGTATTTCTACATTTGTGAATAAACCAGTGTTCTAAAAAATGCGCGCGCGAGGCTTTTTAGATACGCCAAGTTTTGACCCTAGGCGTGGTCAACGATGTTCAACGTTTTTTGGGGTAAGGCGTGAAAAAAACGTGCGTTTTTTGGGGGTAAGGTATGAAAAAACGCGAGTTTTTTCGAAGTAAGGCGTGAAAAAGCGCGAGTTTTTTTGTTTTTTTAGTATTTTAAAAAAATAGTATTTTAATTTACAAATATTTAGACATATTTGTAAATTATGTACCATTTTAGTATTTTTAATAGCGTTATCATAGTTACAAATTTTTTAAAATATATTAAAAAAGGCCTAAACACCTTTTTATTCCTAAGGCTCGCCTAGGCTTCTAAGGCTTAAGGCTTGGGCTCCACACCTCAGTCACACCCCGCGTTTTTTTAGAACCTTGGAATAAACAAAACCAAATCCGTAAATGCACATTTTCAAAAGAGTGAGTTAATGACAGCAGGTAACTGCACTTGGGTTTTTTAATTCAAATCGGTCAACCCAAAGAACCTAACTAAACTGATCTTCATAATGCATTTTTACCCCATTGGTTTCTATCGTTCATTATACCTTTCTTTATTTACTTCTTGGCATGTTGAACTCGGATTCTAGGCATTTTTAGGTTTACATTTTATGACATTGCTAGTCTTTTTTTCTGAAGTTACTTTTGATTGTTTATAGTATCTATCCTTCTTTCTCATTCCTTAGAAGTTACTTAAATGGAAATTGAAAATAAGTATATTATCAATGTTTGGTTACTTGTATAAGGAGGCATGTGTGAATTTCATTAACTAGTTTTTAAAGCATGATGCTCTCTATGACAATTTTAAATTATTTCAACCAAATGTTTGGGTTATGGAAAATTAGGCAGTATATCTGAGAACATACGGGCTGGTTTTCTTCTGTTCTACATAAGCTCATTTCTGGTTTCTTGTTCCAAAATCTCAGAAGTGTTCAGATGCAACTTTGGACTAAACATATGGTATTTTTAGAAGCATCGCGCTAGAAACTCTCTTTAGAAATTTGATGTACTAAAATTCCCAGGGGTACCTTTTCACTTGACTATAGTTTCTACAAATAGGCCTTTGAAATTTAATTCATATTGGCCGGCTTAAGAGGGCAGGCTTGGTCGCTGAACAATCTTTTGACAGGCCAAACTTCGTTATGTAAATTTGGTGGATTATCTTCTGTTCCTTTTTTCACTTAATAAAAGTGGCTGAAAACTAAAGGCACTTTAAACATGACACATAATTATGTCAGTCAAACTTTATCATAAAACTGTTTTGACACGTAATTATGCAAATGCACTCATGACACATTGGTCACTGCGGACAGTCATAATTACAATCTAGCGTAGGGGAAGTGCCCTCAACGAGCCGGTCAGCTAAGAAACGTTTGCAGGCATCACAATAAAGCTATATATCCATTCCTTATATAGGTAACTGTAAATCTAATTTTTTTTTATATATATTTTCATTAACTGCTGTAAAGCTTCTTCGGGCATAAAAATAGAATTGCCAGACCAAGAAGCTCAATGAGAGGCTGCCCAGAAGCTGAAAATTAGCTTATATTTTGTGACATGGTGGTCATTGAATGTTGTGTTCAATATATATAACACGAAGGTTTTGAATGCTTTTCATATCAACCCTCTCACTTGCTGCTGGATCTTTGATCATGTTGGTTTCATGGGCTACTAGGATTGCTGAAGCCCCAAAGGCTGATCTTGAGTTTTGGAAAACTCTGTTTCCAGTATAAACTATGCCTTTTTAATGTTAGCTTTAGGCTTTTTAGCTTTTCATAATTCTTGACTCACACAATTTATCCACACTTTAAACTTATGCAATGGTGGGATATTTTACTCATATGTGCTCAGAATGTAATATCATTTAAATCGACACTCCACATCTAATTTGATTTGCAGCAGCTCTAGTTTGGGGTCCTGGTTGACTGCCTCGGGCAGTACTTGTCCTTAAAGCTCCTACCAAGTTACATATCAGCATACAATTTTTTGTGAACACTACTTCCTTGGGCAGTAAAGAGATCTTTTTTTTTACCGCCGATCGAATCTTACATGTGGTGGTTATATTATTATTGGAAAATGTTGTCAGTTTTTTTGTTTAAAAGAATGGCCTTTGTATTTGTTAAATAGATACTATTATTTGTGTATTTTCTGTTTAATTCAGTTATCATTATATTCTTAACTGCCCAATAACACCATATATATCTGACATATAAATACTTTCATGCAAATTTATTGGTAGAATGTATTTTTAACAAAAAAATTATACATTCTTATGCTTATGTTTGCTTTCTAACCGTTGGGCACCTTTGATCGTTAATATATATACATTGTTTTTTCAGAGGATAGAACAAAGGGAGCTCGTCGACAATATTAGCATGTGGAAAGCCACTCGAGCTTCAAATAATAAACCATTTAGTGTTGAAAATGGATCATTTGATGAAGCGGTATGCATAAATATTAATTCGTAGCGAGGCTTGAAAAATTTATTTACTTTAATATTTGTTTTAAATCGTGTTCTTGAAAATTTATATTATATTCATTAATATAAAACATGTGAAAATTTGCTATGGTGGTTGTGAGAATTTTATTATGGTGGTGGCCGAATTTTCTATTGGTTGGTGTATAGTATTCTTAGGATCAATTTTAATGTTCAAAACAGGTTGGCTACATGTGATTTTCATGAATAAACGAAGGAGACTTTGTCGATTTAAAAAAAAAAATAATAGTAGTTAGATATTTATATTGTTTGTGATGAGAATATACTATATTGGTTCAGTGGGATATTAGTTTTGATATAGTTGACACTATTTTTTTTTTGCAGGTGACAATTTTTGTAGAACATTCAATGCTAATTAGTGATTTTGGAGGTTGTAGGCTTTAAGATTGCGGTATTACTTTGATAAAAGCATTTCGTATTTTGGAGTATAAGAAATTAATATATTTTTCTTGTCAAGTCGAATATTTGAACTTAGTGTGATAATTTTTGTTTTGATGAATATTTGGAGATGCTTGTAAGAACAACTATTGTTGAATGAAAATGATTTGTTGTGATTGGCTGAAAATCATCTTTTGTATTACATTTTTTGATTATTTGATGTGTTGTGTTGTCTCAAATGTAATTCGGTTCTATATTAAATTTTAGTGATACATTTTATTATCCACAATATATTGGTGCAAAAATTTTAAGATCATTTTACTACCTCTTTTGGGATGGTTAAAAATGTCCCACAAATATGTTAAAGACGGCTATATTGCCGTCTCAAAAAGATCTTGCAAAATAGTAACCTTTAGAGACATAATAGTTCTCGTCTTAAAAGCAGTCTTTTGGGACGACTCTCTTGCCATCTCAAAATAGTAATATAAAATGATGAGCTTTTGAGACAGATCTATTTCCGTCTCACAAACTCTTTTGAGACGGCTATGGCGTCACAAAAAATATTTACAACCCCCTATCATAAAGACTCCCCCTAGCCGTCCCAAATAGCGTCTAAAAAAGTATTTGAGACGGATAAACCATCTTTTGGGACTACTAGGCCACCGTCTCAAAAGCTACTTTTTTTGTATTGTTTATTTATGACATCAATGATATTTGATAATTAATGCAATCATAGTAACGGATAATGTTTTAAATATAATACAAACTGTTATAAATTAATTTTTAAAATAAACCGCATACTCACCGAGCTTGTAATGGGGGTTGATGTATAATGTCATCTCCCACGAGAAATTCAAAATCGTCGATATCACCTCGAGCCATTTACCTTTTAGTCAAGAAAATACTGGAAAAAAAATAAGCCAGAGATGTGGACCCACTGGAAAACATGTACGAATGTGACCCGTTGAGTCACTTGGCGCGGACTTTTGGACCCACTAGACTCTTGAGGTTGCCAACAATTGGGGGAGAGAACTCGTGTTTTACCTTCACATGGACTTAACCTAGGTTTAAGCCTGTTCTGATTTCTCTCCATTAGGGATGGCTACCTGACCCTAATGCGGTGGGTTAAAAACCCGTTTAAAATAATAGGGGCAGGTTTGGATTTAAAAAAAAAGACTCATTTATTAAACAGGTCGGGCTCGGGTTTTGTAAAAATATACTCGATCCATCCCGCCCCGCCCTGTTTAGTACTTAAATTTACTTACATACCCTTTTTACATTAACTAAATAACACCTCCACCACACACACACACACACACACACACACACATATATATATATATATATATATATATATATATGATGCCCTAATTTCATTCACAATAAAAAAAAACGCTCCAGATCTATCTAAATCTGAGTATATCTTTTGTGCCTCTCTTACACACCACCGAAAGCCACAGGCGCCGGAAGATAGCAGCGGCAGCGGCGCCCAAAATCATACCTACGGTTTTGGTTCAACTCTTAAATTTTTGTTCGAATCTAACAATTATTGAGGCTTATTGATGTTCAAATTTCAGCCTTAGATTCCAAGGTTTTGTTACCTACTGTTCGTGTGTATTTTTGCCAACACGTTCTAGCGCTTAAGCTCACTCAGGGAGTTCAATGTCATTCACCTTAATTATTTTGGAAGCACCCACTACATTAGACTATTTTCCATTAATGCTAAGAATGTCATCCTTTTTCTTCAGCGAACCAAAGATTTGATTTTTGGCCTCTGCCAGAAACTGAGAATCACGTAAGTTAGAAAATCTTTAATCAATAATTATATCGTAGATTTTTATTTAAGAAACTTATATAATAAAAGATATAACAAAGTTTAATCAATCATTTAAACTTTGTAGTTCATATCAACAGTATGCCGACAATCTATAATTCATATAAAATACGTTTTCCCCCCAAAAGGAAGTCTATAAGCCAACAGTTAAGAGATTTTAAAATCTTTGTTTGTTCTTAAGCCAACAGTTATAAAATCTTTGCTTTGACTCGTTTAATTTAGGTGAGGGGAGGCGAGGCGGGGCGGGTTTAGGGAGGTTATACTTAAATGGGTTTGGCGCTTAAAAACTTAACCCATCACGGGGGGCGGGGCGGGTTTGGATTTTGGCAAACCCACCCCATACCCGACCCGTTGCCACCCCTTATGCAAAAACATGTCTCACCATGAAAAGAAAAGGGATCTTGTGGGTGCTTATAATATGTTTTTTTTTTCTAGCACTGGAATTTATACAATTCGGAGAGTGGTGTGCAGCATATACAAGTCTATTTAAATCGAAAAAAATGAGGAGTGACGGTAAGGCTGTTTTGGTAAAGTGAACTGAAGGAGAACATGTTTAGGATAATTCAAATGAAGAATATTATGATGGCAATTTTGAATAAACAATCATTTGTAGGCATAATTTGGGTACTTAATAGAAATTATCAATCAAATAGGTCCAAATGGAACTGAATACAAATTATGGAGGACAAACCCAATTTAGTAAAGAAAATGGTGGTCAATTGCAAAATAACCAGAAAACAAAAATGTCAATAAACCTCACAACAATGAAATGGCGTAATAAATTGTAGGAGGCTCGCCTGTTAAGGATTTAAGGGTTAATCTATCAACGACTATTTGTAAATTCAATAATCCGACTGCAAGTGTAACCTTAGCCCTTCCTTCATGGATCCAATGATTCCCCTTTAACTCGTTACACCACATTATCTATACAGCATTCACACTAAATATTTATAGGCGACCATTTTTTAAACGACTAACATGACATGCCGTGAGAAGGAATTGAATGTTAGGGCTTTCTACATGAAGTCATGTCATTCTTTTATTAAAAGGGGCTTTGTAAATTTAGGACCTATTGTAATATGTATTTTGGAAATAGGACAACAAACATTTTATTTATAATTTTAGTCCCTATTTTTGAATAAAGTCACTGGCGCGGACCCGTATTCATAAAACGTCAACCAATCACAGCATACCATGTGTCCCTTTAATTTGAAAATAGGGACTAAAAGTGGAAACGAAATGTTTGTTATCTTATATCCATAATCAATATTATTTTAAGTCCTAAAAGTACATAACCTATTATTAAAATTAAGAGTCGTGTTTCGTGTCTTACACGTGTAATCTTGTGTTTTTAATGAGTAGAGTTCGTGTCCAGTAAAATAAAAACATGTCCATTATAGACATGTTTAAGCTCATACGAAACAATATATTAACCCATGTTTAAGCTCTAGACAAGCTAGAGAACCTATCATCATGTAAGAGCTCAAATTTAACATCAAAATTGCAAAACATGAACTCAAAGAGTGGGCCTCCCATGCACTCTGAGTGTTTACCCCCGACTTATCAATGTAATCTCACAAAAGAAAAATCGATGGAGTTACAACATAAAACGATCCTCATAAACCTCTATTTTTAAGTGTGTAATAAGAAACTTTTGATTAGTGCATCATTTTATATCTCATTTAGTGCACTTACAAGACCATGAGGTATTTTTCTGTTTGACCACTAACAAACCAAACAAAGACGGTGAGAGCAGAAAGAATGCTGCTGTTGTTATTATGACTCTGGTATATTAGCCGAGTGCATGCCAGAAGTCTTCTAACCAAGTTTTGAGACCCCCTAAAATCATTTGGAGTTCTTTGGAGTTACAAATACAATCAAATAAGTATATGTGAAAGGGAAATTAAGAAGTTCAGATTTCCAAGGTTGCTTCAGAATAAGTAACAATTTTGGCCCAAAGTTAACTAAGAACTATAGTTAGGATATTTTAATAACAATTCTATGATTGAATTTATTTTCTACTGCAACTGCCTCAAATTAAGAGTCTACTATTCCTTTTTTAGGTTGTCCCAAATTTAAAAGTCCACTTTCCCATTTTGGACATAATCAACGATCAAAAATTTTCGAAAATGATCATGCTTTGATCTTGGCCATTGATTGGAGGTAAACTTAATCTACACAAAAAGAGAATATGGTATCTTAATTTGGGACAGAGAGGGTATTTTTTTTTTTTTGGGGGGGGGGGGGGTTGGGGGGTGTAATTCTGAGACCCAGGCTTCAAATAGAAGACAAGATTGATAAATTGGATGTGTAGATCAAGATTAAGTCAACTTTGTACATCACAAGTTTTAGGTGAGCATCAAGCATATGCATCGTAGGTTACCAATTTAGCTGAGAAAAATAAGTAGCCTCCAGTAATATTTCTGAAAAATCACACAAATATTTTTAAAAAAACATAACAAAGCTGTAATTTCTTGCTCTATACCTTTGTACCACTGCATGAAATAGTTGGCACTAAGTTCAGTGTTAACAATAAACTTAAACATGGAGCTACATTTTATGCAATTATCTCAACTTGGGTAATACAAAAACGAAAAATCCAGTCAGATACAAGATGGTATAATTTCGCCTTAAAATTTTCCACGAAAGAACATCTCAAATTCAACATAACACTTGCAGTGTGTAGGGGTGTTTACGGTCCGGTCCGGTTTTGAGGTATTTTTTGGACCGAACCAACTTGGTTGGTCCTCTAAATAAACCGACCAAGACCAAACCGATAATGTTGGTCAACTGACCCTAATCGGTCTGTTTTTTATAGTGTCGGTCCGATCTAACCCGTAGGTCCCCATATAAATGAATAACATCATTTATAAAAATAAAAATATACTCGAGTCTAGTTTTTCGTACAATAAAACAAAAAAAAAATCAAAATTTACCACTAAAATAAACCTACTATTGGATTAAATTATAATTTAAACTAACCAAATGTTAACGTATATAATTTTACTATTTTTTCATCTTATAAATATACATAAAAGGACATACCTAGGCAAATGTTGGGTGGCCTTACCCCATACATGGAGAGCTGCTCCCATGTCTTGAAACCTGAGAGCAACCGTAGCTTGGGCGAGGTCACTTGCCTACGACCTCTTATATATATAAAAATATAGTACAAATATATTATTTTATATAGAGTCGGTCTTAATAGGGTTTTGGGACCTGTAAATCGTGGACCGAACCGATTAAGAAAAAAACGAAAAAAGGGTTAGTTGGGCTCGGTCCGTAATTTTTTTTAACACCCCTACTATTAAGAAACCCATGTCATCTCCTAACTGTGACACCCCACCTAATTAAATACCGGGTGATCAGGCCTTCATCAAATTAAAACAAGATTTCCATTTGGTTCATTCTTAGCATTACCGTCGAAAACATTTTTAAAACATCTACTAACCACCTAGTATTCAAAAAGTCGGCACTAAATTTTATCTTTTTATTTAAACAACAACAGGCTAAAATAATTACGATAATCAACATTCCATTCAACAATAAATAGTCCAAACAATCATAAGATAAACAGCTGAAATAAAATAATATCAAATAAACCATCGGTTCCCAAATCCAATACAAAAGTCCAACACGAATAATATCCGAATACATAGTCTGACTGATATAAATGAAATAACTGAGGGTAATATGCCTGAATGAAGTACTGAACTGCACCTTACACTAGGAATGAAGTAACTGAATGAAGTAACTGAATGAACTAAGTCCAAATCTGCAAGCATCCACAAGTGCTGCAGCTACGCATCCTAGGAACATATCATCCTACTTGGCGTCCCTATGGATGGACACCTAAAAGGTTTTGAAAATATTTTGCAAGTACGGTTCAGAGCACAAAGTCCTTTTGAAAATATTTAGCAAGCATTTAAATTGCAGTTTAAATGAACAATTATTAGATACATATGTTAGGTTGCGAACACTCCCTTGAGTTTCTCACCTCTCATCTATAGTGTGCACTTAATGTTTGCTACTAAGCCCACCTAGTCATGCTACCCAAACTAATTAGGTCTCCAATATCTAACTAACGACTAACCAATCTAGCTCACCTATACCGCCCATACAGTACGCTGCAGTATATCCTTAATTATCATTAATTCCTTAGTTAAATTTCTCTTTTAACTTTCCCCGTACTGCCCATATAGTACGTTACCGAATAACTAATATTTAACATTACTAATATGTTATTGTTAGTGCCATCCTGTTAATTACTCATACTATCTTAATCTTTAGATACTTACTATCTATCTTTTCCACTATTTCCTCTTAAGTAGATTAAGCATTGTTTTAGATATACACTATCTAGTCTCAAGACTATCGCACATAAGTAGATTAATCATTATTGAGATATACACTATCTAGTCTCACTACTAACGCACATACGTAGATTAATCATTGTTTAGATATACCATAACTAGTATCACTACTATCCCACATAAGTAGATTAATCATTCAGGTACATATATATATATATATATATATATATATATATATATATAATATAACATCCATCTGACTGGCCACCGTGATGCACACTTGAGTACTCTACTATCAAGTCCAAGTACCTCACGTACCTAATCATGGACTATCGATTCGGAATGTCTCCTCGAATCATAAATCAAAATCACACATATTGAAGGCGAACATAACACTAAGTCTTTGGGGCTACGAACATACCTAGCGTACCCAAACGACCTGTCGGCATCACTAATTCTCTCACATAGCTATCCACTATCAGCACTATATTCTGGGGCGCAAATCCAGACCTCATTGGAATCGTCAAGGTGGGATCGCCCACTGCGCGGGACCTCCGTGAAAGCAAGTAGCAGAGGTATGTTCACATACACAAAAGTACATACTAGGCATACACACAACCTATCCATATGTATATTCAGTATAGTAATAAAATCGTATAGGTATACCCTTAACATAAAATACTCATCCGTACGTACTATTTATTTCTCGAATATTCACCGTACAATGTTATTCATAATATAACTCTCTATCGTTTATCCCCGAGTATTATTCTCTAACTGAAGGTCCCATTATGACCCCTTATGTTAATTCAGTAGTTAATACACTTATACCTGTAATACCCCGTAATTTTAATGACTTTTAAAATGTGTTATATTTTAAATTAATGGATTAATTGGATTTTATTATAAATTAATTAATTTGGGTTTTGTCCGAATTGTGGATATTAAAATGAATGATTCTGTATATTACTTAAAGATATTTACGTAATATATGAATGTGATGTTATTGATATGGCTGTGTGATATTAATTCAGTAATTTGAATTTTTAGTCGGACGCGGTATGGGACGTGTCGGGACTAATTTGTTAAATTAAAAAGGAAACTTATTTTTAAATCAACCTTATAGTCATTTCGAGTGCGTCGTTGCATCCGAAAGGGTTAAAATAGTCAGAAAAGTCTATTTGGATGTTGATTTTGGGTCTCGGGTCATTTGAAAATGAAAAGACAATCGAAAAGGGCATTTTGATCATTTTTACAGGGGGGATGAATAGTGATTTAGGATTTTGTCTTATTATAAATATTTGGAGATTAGTTGTACGTGGGTTCATTCATCTCTTCTACACAAAATTGAGAGGTCACCTTTTTGAGAGAGAGTGAAAGGGTACTTGGGAGAAGAGAAGATTGCTTGGAAATGAGGAGAACCAAGGACCAAAGGTCACCACCACCAACCACCACCGGAAGTGACCGGAGATGGGGAGAACCACCTGTGAAATACAACCCCAAAGGATCATACCTTCATTAGAGTCAAGTTATTTGATGATTGCAATCTAAGTTTGTATAATGTCCATGTTAGGATAGTTATTAAAAAAATGAGATTTTTCATGTTTGGAAGATAATGATAGAGTTGCTAATTGATTTCTGAAAAATGGAAATATATAGGAATAAAACTCATGTTGTAGGTAGATAGTAATCCACGAAATAATCATCAATCTGTTGAAGAAATTCTGAGAATCATTGGTTTGTTCTTGAAGATATCATGTAGATAATTTTCTGGAAAAATAGGATAAATATATGCTTTTAATTCAAACTCTTGATGATTCTAGGATGTTTAGATCATTAGAAATCATTTACATATATTGATATATCATGTAGTAAGTATTATAAGTAATTTGGATTGTTAATATAAAGGTTTGAATGATCAAAAGTTATGAAACCCATAGTAAAAGAATTACAGAATCTGGGCTGATATCTGGGCGATCGATCGATCGACCCCCTACCTTCGATCGATCGACCTCCCCAGAAATGATGACGTTGTTTCTTTTTAATTCTTTTTATTATCCCAAATATTTTGTAAATCTTTGGTGATTATTAATTGGATATAATGGGACTTAGGAAAGATCAGTAAGCCCTAGATAAGAATCGAATTAATGTGATTGGGATTTAATTGATTAGAATTATGTTAATTAAATTGAAAGAAATTTCAGTTTCTAAATTCATGTGTTGGATTCTAATTTGTATGCATGAGGATTAAGGATAGGTCCAGTAGGGGAAATTTAATAATGTAATACCCTGTATTTTAATGCTTTATAAATTTGGGAATTTATTAAATTTAATGTGAGTAATTAATTTGATATAAAACCATAAATTAATTACTTTATAATTATTAACGTGATGTGAGTTAGTAATTATGGGAAACTTGTTGAATATTACTAATGAGTAGATTAATATATAATATTGGTTCTATTAAATGTCAATAGTGGATAAAATGACAATTTTGGAAAATTTGCGTCGGGACGCGCCCGTGTCGCGTCGGGACTAAATATTGATTAATAAAAGTGAATGAATTATAAGTTGCTCGTATGGTCATTTTGAGTACGCCAAAGTGTCTGGAAGGGTCGAGATAGTC
The DNA here is from genome assembly GCA_949130495.1 of Sambucus nigra. Lineage (NCBI taxonomy): Eukaryota > Viridiplantae > Streptophyta > Magnoliopsida > Dipsacales > Adoxaceae > Sambucus > Sambucus nigra. The sequence goes on along the minus strand of OX422222.1, from coordinate 484,422,045 downwards.
AAAAAAGTGTACCCGGGGGTTTAGTTTGGGTCTCGGGGTGTTTTTAGGCTTATTTAGCACCCCGGGAGGGCATTTTGGACATTTTGTAATTTTGGGCAATTAAACCCACGAATTTTCAAGGGTTATATCAGATGTCTAATGTTGTCTTCTAGTATTAACACAACCAACGACAAGTGAAGGCCATAGGAGAGGAGAGGAGAGAGCTTGCCAAGGTATTCTAGGCCGAAAATTCACCCGGTTGCACCGCCACCACCACCAACGCGTAGATCGCGCGACGGGGAACGCAACCACACCAAATTTGTTCACAAATCAAAACTCTGAAATTCCCAGGCAAGTATTTATCTTGCTTAAATTCGTTAATGCATCATTCATGCTAGTCTAGGATTGATTAGAATGTATTTCATAGAAGAAAACCCATGTTGGAGATAGGAGATTGCATGTAGTAATGATATAAATGGAAATCTGGAAATCCCCTTCGTATGTAGAGGTTGAACCACGGATTTATGATGTATTAGGAGTAGAAATTCTGGAGAAAGACTGATTAGAACAAAGTTAAAGAAAATTCTAGGGTTCATGAAGTTTATATAAGTTTTTCTCTTTTTAATCCATGGTTATTGATGAAAATTCACATGCTTTACGTAGAAGATTGTTAGTTTGAGTTATTAACATTTGTAGTACGCATTTCTGGGAGTTTGGGTGTTAGAACCCGTAACTGTTAATCTACAGAATTTGCCATACCTGTTTAATCAATCGATCGAACCAGGAGTGTCGATCGATCGACGCATCGATCGATCGAGCTCCCGCCATCGATCGATCGACTCCTTCTGGCAGACTCATCTTTCCCCTTTTAAATTGTTGAATTCAAATTAAATGAGTAAAAATATTTGGACATCCTTATTAAAATATTTTGGAAGGTAAAGGACACCAGTAGGACTTATTAATAACTATGAGACCTTTAATCTGAGACGAGATTTACATTTTTGGGATGCTTACACATAAGGGACGATGGGGTTGTGTATTACAGGGAGAGACGCGTAAAATAGTTACGTTGGAAAAATTGATGAGTACCTACTGAATTCTACACTTGGGAGGATATAGTCCATGGGTGTTACGTAGTAAGTTGGATTAATCCCTCAATTAAAGTAAGAGACGAACCGTTATACGTGATAACTAAAGATTGAGAAATAAGGATAAATATTATATCATGGGTGAGGAAAGGTACCTAAAGAGATATGGTAATAGTAGTATATTTATATGACTGTGTTTATGCATATACTATATACGTGTGAAAATCATGCCCGCGCTACTTGCTATCCCTGAGGTTACCGCGCTGGGACAGTCTTATCTCGATGTGCCTTTATGGGGGATATTGACTCGTACCCTAGAAGATAGATATCCTTGGTACAGGCTATCTGATCGATGGTCAGATGGTACTAAGAGACGTGAGGGTATGTACTGACCTCTTAGAGACTTGGAATCTATGCTTCGCCTCAATATGGTTTGTGTATGTATTAATACAGTTCGAGAGTGATTCCGAACTTGTATTTCCCTTCGTACGAGTGAGACGGGGATTGGATAGCAGAGTATGCCCGCACCATAATTTTTATGTGGGGTGCTGGTAGAATATATATATATATATATATATATATATATATATATATATTGTACGAGTATTTAATCTATATATTTAATTCTGAAATTGGGAACTTCCTACTGTGTTTATGGTAAGGAAGATATAAATAATGATTTCAATTTGGAAATACTTGTTTTGAAAAGTATAATATGATAATGGGAAACTTTATTAGCGAATAAAGTTAAAATGAGAGTCTTATTATTAAATGGAATTTACTCCTTAAACAATTGAATCGCCAGTTTAAATCTTACGAGCAAACTAAGATAAGATAAGTTAAACCGTTGGGAAGGTTAGAGAGATATGTGTGCACATTAGAAGAGAGGTGAGAATTCCTCAAGGGAGTGCCGCACTAATATGTTGTTGCATTGGCCAGTAAACATTTTAAATACTTGCTAAACAAATTTTAAATCATTTTTACAATCGGGCTCTGACCCTTTTCCATTTTCTTTTCTCTCTTGTATATATATGTATATGTTACAGGTGCCCAGCCACATGGACGTCTTGCATGGGATCCTTTGGAAGGAACGCGCTGCATCTTAGGTGGGAGTTGCAGACCTCTTTCTTAGACGACTTCATTTATTTGATTCCACTCCTAGCATATTTATTCAGTTGGGCATGTGTCGCCCGTTTCCATTATCCAGTTGTTTTATTGGACATTGTGATTCATTTATTTCTAGTATTGTCACTTTGGGATTTATTACTGTCTGGATGTTTTACTTTAAGTTTTAAATGTTGGGATTTAGTTGTTGAATGTTTCAATTATTAGGATTCTATGTTCCAGGATAATTGTGGTGTGATTCTTTAATATTGAATTATGTAAAGTTTTAAATCATTGGTTATAAATAGAATTTGGAAAGTAATGTCTAAAATGGTTTTGACACTTAGCTTAATTAATTAGGGTGTTTAAATTGGAAAAGTAATTTTTTTTCGACAGTGATGCTAAGAATGACAACTGTTCACCTTGATTTTAATTTAATAAAGGAGTGATCGCCCAGTATTTAATTAGGCGGGGTGTCACAGGTGGTATCAGAGCATCAGGTTCTAGTGTCTTTAGGATCTGTACGGCTTATTTCGCTTTCATCTTAACACTTTTGCTATAGAGCCCTATTTTAGGATTATTGTATTATTGCTTTTATATTTACGTCTTCAACTATTTGAGATTTAATAATAACTGTAGACTAATAAAATTTCTTCACGTTTCAGATGCCTCCGAGACATGCACCAAAGGATAGGCGTGCCCAAGACGAGCAGCCAACAGCTCCGGCTCAGGGTACGATGAATGCTAATGAGGTATCCGCTATTGTTGCTCAGGCGGTGAATGCCACGCTAGCGGTGGTACAGCAGGCTCCACCCCAAATTCAGGTAGTGGCGCCAGTACCTGCACAACTTCCATCTGCATGGGAGTGGGTTAAGGATGCCTTTCAGAAGGCGCACCTCCCTGAGTTCTCGGGTAACTCAGATATCATTATTGTCAACCAATGGAAGAAAGATATCCAGAGGCATCTGCGTATGTATGAGTGCACAGACGTACAAAAATAGTTGTTGGCTTCCTTCAAGTTAGTGGGGGCCGCTTTGCAGTGGTGGGAATCCACCACCACCTTGGAGGGGAGGGGTACTATCCCGATTCAGTCATTCTGGGAGCGGTTTGACGGAAAATATTTTCCACCCGCCGTGCAGACTGAGATGAGGAAGAAATTACTGAACTTGAAGCAGGAGAATTCTACCGTTGCCGAGTATGAAGAGCAGTTTACAAGACTTCTCACCATAGTGCCAGACGAGGCACCTACTGAGGGTAAGAAAATACTCTTGTTTGTGGATGGGTTAGCTTGGAGGATCCGTCAGCAACTTATTGGGAATCTGTCTCTGAGTAATTTCACAGGTGTACTCAATGCTGCTTTACTACACTGCCAGGATCACCGCTTCCATCTGCAGGGAAGTAAGCGAGCAGGAGAGTCCGTCCAGCAGGGCAGGATAGGGGGTAGTGGCGCTGGTGTAGCGCCGACATCCCAGGGACAGACTCGTCAGCATGAGCAGAGTTCCCATCAGGGGGACCCTGCCAAGCGCTTTTGATCAGGTGATTCTAGACAGGGATTTGGGGGTTATAGGCAGGGTCAGCAGGGCCAGCCTAATCAGCAGGGCCAGCAAGGCCAACACTGTTAGCAGCAGGGCCAACAGGGCCAACAACGTTTTCATCAGGGCCAATAGGGCCAGTGGCGGGGTGGTAACCGCCAACAGGGTCGTGGTCAGCAGGGTCAGAGGGGAGGTAATTTTAAAGGCCGATGTTTCGGGTGCGACAAGAATGTCCATAGGCGCCAGGATTGCCCAGAGGGAGAGAGGACCCCACAACAGCAGGGTGCCCGTAATGAGTCACAAAGTCCACTTTTTCCAGCCGCCCTCCCAGCACCAGCTCAGGTACCAGCCCTACTAGTCATTCCAGCAGCTCCTGTGCAGCAGGGGCAGTTACAGTATGGACGTGTCTATAATGTCCACCAGGCAGCAGCTCCACAGGCACCACCCGCGATTGAGGGTATGTTTCCTATCCATGGTACTATGGGTCGAGTTTTATTTAATACTGGGGCGACACACTATTTTATAGCTACCCATTTTGCGAAGGCCTTAGGGTTATTAGCCACAGCAGAGAGCACTGTGACGTGTGTAGACTCACCACTAGGAAATGGTTCGCTTATTTTCTTTATATGCCGGGGTGTGGGGGTAGAGATTGGTAGCTTGGTATACCTACAGACATGTTAGTCTTAGATATGCATGAGAACGAAGTCATTATCGGTATGAATTAGCTCGCAGCTTACATAGCCATGATAGATTATTTTGGTGGGAGTATTGTTTTTGCCATTCCGGGGCAAGTGATGTTTGTAGTGGCGATGCCTCGCCCAGAGTGAGGCTCGACCGCTCATTTATATTACATAGAGGAGGATACCTCTAAGGAGGTTGTGATTCCCTTAGACTCGATCCCACTTGTTTGCGAGTATTCCGATGTATTTCAGGAGATACCAGGCCTACCCCCAGTCGTGAGATAGACTTTGTCATAGATTTATTACCGGATACTCGACCTATGGCACACGCTCCATACCGTATGGCTCCGGCAGAGATGCAAGAGTTACGAGACCAGATAGAGCAGCTGTTAGGTTAGGGCTTCATTCAAAGGAGTACCTCACCTTAGGGCGCTCCAGTTTTTTTTATGAAGAAGATATATGGTTCACTGAGGCTATGTGTGGAATACCGGGAGTTGAACAAGGTCACGATATGGAACAAGTATCCGTTGCCTCGAATTGATGATCTGTTCGACCAACTGAGGGGAGCAACTTTCTTTTCGAAGATAAATCTGAGGTCAGGGTACCATCAACTATGCATTAGGGAGCAGGATGTTTCAAATACTGCTTTCTTGATGAGATATGGGTCCTATGAGTTTAGGGTAATGCCATTCGGACTCACAAATGTTCCAGCTATATTCATGGACTTGATGAACCGAGTGTTCAGAGAGTTATTGGATCAGTTCGTTATTATTTTCATAGATGACATTCTGATATATTCACACTCCGAGGAGGAGCATGCCGAGCACTTGAGGCAGGTTCTTCACTCTACGAGAGCATCAGCTGTATGCTAAGTACGAGAAGTGCGGGTTCTAGTTACGTGAAGTGAAGTTCTTGGGACATGTTGTTTCTGAACAGGGGATAGTAGTTGACCCGAGTAAAGTGTCATCGGTGAGGGAGTGGGGACAGCCCACGACACCGACGCAAGTGCGTAGTTTCTTGGCATTAGCCGGATACTACAGGAGATTCATTCGGGGATTCTCCAAAATAGCGGGTCCATTGACGAACCTGACTCGCAAAGGGGTACCATATGTTTGGGATGATGCTTGTCAATTGGCTTTCGACGAGCTGAAAGACAAGCTTACTTCATCACCAGTTCTTGCTTTGACTAAGCCGGGTGTGGAGTACCTGGTTTACACCGATGCCTCTTTACGGGGACTTGGGGGAGTACTTCAGTAGGAGGAGAAGGCTATAGCTTTTTCCTCCCGCAAGCTTAAGATGCATGAGAAGAATTACCCCACCCACGACTTGGATTTAGCAGCGGTCATTTTTGCATTGAGGATATGGAGGCACTATTTATTGGGGGAGAAGTTTCGCTTGTTCACATACCACAAGTCACTACAGTACCTGTTCACTCAACGAGAGCTGAATATGCGTCAGCGCAGATGGTTAGAGTTTGTGAAGGACTATCAGTTCGACATACAATACCATCCGGGGAAGGCCAACGTAGTTGCTGAAGCTTTGAGATGTAGACCGATAGACGATGTAGCAGACATCTGGAAAGCAAAGTGGAAAGAGTTGGGTCACCAGGACGCAGTAGCACATTATTTCCTATCTATTATGACAGTGATACCCAACATTGTTACGAGGGTGATACAGGCACAGACCGCATACCCGTTTTTCCAGGAGCAGATTGTACGACTTTTAGCTGAGGGTGCTAAGTCCTATTCTATTAGTTCTGATGGGGGTTTGAGATTTAATGGGAGATTGGTGGTCCCAGAAGGAGAAGAATTACGTCATGCAGTGATGACCCAGTCTCACGAGTCCCGATTTGCGGTACATCCTGGAGGAGATAAGATGTACTAGGATATGAGGCGGAAATACTGGTGGAGTGGGATGAAGAAGGACATTGCTGAGTTTGTGTCCAAGTGTTCTACCCGCCAGCTGGTAAAGGTGGACCATCAGAGACCGTCAGGGTTGCTTCAGCCATTGGAAATACTCGCGTGGAAGTGGGAGAGTATTTCCATGGACTTTATTATAGGGTTGCCTACATCACAGCGGGGCCACGACTCTATCTGGGTGATTATTGATCGTTTGACCAAGGTGGCTCATTTTCTGCCGGTACGGACAGACTATACCATGGATCAGTATGCTCAGTTGTTCATTACTGAGATTGTCAGATTACATGGGTTGCCCCTGAATATTGTGTCAGATAGAGATAAGATTTTTGTGTCGCGTTTCTGGGAGAGCTTTCAGGAGGCTATGGATACAGAGTTGAGGTTGAGTTCAGCTTATCACCCACATACAGATGGGCAAATAGAGCGTACTAATCAGATGCTGGAGGATATGCTACGCATGTGTGTCCTTGATTTTAGAGGAGGTTGGGAGCCCCATCTTCCACTGGTAGAGTTCGCTTATAGTAACTCTTATCAGTTCACGATTGGCATGGGTCCATTCCAGGCTTTGTATGGCAGACCTTGTCGTTCCCCAACTTGTTGGCTAGAGGTGGGGGATAACAAGTTTCTAGGGCCAGAGGTGATTCAGGAAACCTCCGCGAGGATTGAGATGACCAAGAGTCGCATTCGGGTAGCCCAGGACAGGCAGAAGAGCTACGCTGATGCGAAACGGTTCTTTCGAGAGTTTAATGTGGGGGACCAAGTATTACTATGTGTATCTCCTATGAAAGGAGTGATGAGGTTCGGGAAGAAAGGGAAATTGGCCCCGAGGTACGTGGGACCATTTCTCATTATCGAGAGGATTGGGCCGATAGCATACAGATTGGGACTGTCAGAGCATTTACATCGTATTCACGATGTATTCCACATCTCATCATTGAGCCGATATCTTCGGGATGACATGGCTCACACCCACATCACGATAGAGGAGATAGACTTACAACCTGACAGCTCTTACGAAGAGAGATCGGTGGCTATCCTAGACCATAGCGAGAGGAGATTGAGGTCGAAGGTAGTTCCACTTGTACGGGTCCAGTGGGAGCAACATCATGTGGAGGAATCCACTTGGGAGCGCGAGGAAGATATGCGCGAGAGATATCCAGATTTATTCTTACCAGGTATGCCTTATTTTCTGAATTTCGGGACGAAATTCAATTATTAGGGGGGAAGTATGTAATACCCTGTATTTTTATGCTTTATAAATTTGGGGATTTATTAAATTTAATGTGAGTTATTAATTTGATATAAATCCGAAAATTAATTACTTTATAATTATTAACGTGATGTGAGTTAGTAATTATGGGAAACTTGTTGAATATTACTAATGAGTAGAGTAATATATAATATTGGTTCTATTAAATGTCAAGAGTGGATAAAATGACAATTTTGGAAAATTTGAGTTGGGACGCGCCCGTGTCGCGTCGGGACTAAATATTGATGAATAAAAATGAATAAATTATAAGTTGCTCGTATGGTCATTTTGAGTGTGCCAAAGTGTCTGGAAGGATCGAGATAGTAAAAAAAGTGTACTCGGGGATTTAGTTTGGGTCTCGGGGTGTTTTTAGGCTTATTTAGCGCCCCGAGAGGGCATTTTGGACATTTTGTAATTTTGGGCAATTAAACCCACGAATTTTCAACGGTTATATCAGATGTATAAGGTTGTCTTCTAGGGTTAACAAAAATAAAGACAAGTGACGGCCATAGGAGAGGAAAGGAGAGAGCTTGCCAAGGTGTTCTAGGCCAAAAATTCACCCGGTTGCACTGCCACCACCACCAACGCGTAAATCGCGTGACGGGGAACGCAACCACACCAAATTTGTTCACAAATCAAAACTCTAAAATTCCTAGGCAAGTATTTATCTTCCTTAAATTCGTTAATTCATCATTCATGCTAGTCTAGGATTGATTAGAATGTATTTCATAGAAGAAAACCCATGTTGGAGATAAGAGATTGCATGTAGTAATGATATAAATGGAAATCTGGAAATCCCCTTCGTATGTAGAGGTTGAACCACGGATTTATGATGTATTAAGAGCAGAAATTCTGGAGAAAGACTGATTAGAACAAAGTCAAAGAAAATTCTAGGGTTCATGAAGTTTATATAAGTTTTTCCCTTTTTAATCCACGGTTATTGATGAAAATTCACATGCTTTACGTAGAAGATTGTTAGTTTGGGTTATTAACATTTGTAGTACAAATTTCTGGGAGTTTGGGTGTTAAAAATCTTGATTTGGTTGAGGTTGGATGTTAGAACCCGTAACTGTTAATCTGCATAATTCGCCATACCTCTTTAATCGATCGATCGAACCAGGAGTGTCGATCGATCGACGCATCGATCGATCGAGCTCCTGCCATCGATCGATCGACCCCTCCTGTCAGACTCATCTTTCCCCTTTCGGATTTATGGAGTGGCTTACCCATATACCTACTTTTTGTTGTGATGCTGAGGATGATATCTATCCGTGATTCCGTTATGTAAAGGTATCGGGCTGGCCACCCCTTATTTCAGAATGCGGGTTGTCACAGATAGTATCAGAGCATCAGGTTCTAGAGTCTTTTGGATCTTTGTGGACTTGTCACGTTCTACCGTAGCGTTCTTTGACATAGAGCCTAATGTTAGGACTGCTTTGTTGATTATGCTTACGATCTTCTGAAAATATAGATTGTTTTAAGTGAAATTCTAACTCTATTGTTTATCCATCTCAGATGCCTCCTAAAAGAGGTCGCCCGGTGAGACGAAATAGGGTCTTAGATGAGGATATATGTCCTCCTCCACCGCCATAAGGAACATTCAATGCCGTGGTTGTGGCGAATATAGTGGCTCAAGACGTTAATGCGTCCATGACAGCAGTGGCCCAACAAGCGCCACAGTCTCAACAGAGAGCGCCAGATGCCCACGTTCCTACCGGACCTTCTCCGTGGGAGAGAGCTAGGGAATATTTTCTAAAGGGTCAGACACCGGAATTTGACGGGAGCTAAGATATTTTAAAGGCGAATCAATGGAAGAAAGATATTCAACGCCATATACGTATGGTGGAGTGTGACGAGGACAGGAAGCAAGTCCTTGCTACTTTTAAACTGGTTGGGGTCGTATTACACTGGTGGGAGTCCGTGACTACTCCAGAACAGAGGGATACAATGTCGATCTCTGAATTCTGGGTTTTATTTGATCATAAGTACTTCCCTCCCGCAATTCAAGGGGAGATGACGAGGAGATTGAAGGACCTTGTGCAAGGGGACAGGTCAGTAGCGAAATATGAGGCGGAATTCACCCGATTAGCAAGTTTTGTACCGGATGAAATGACTCCCGAATAAAAGAAAGTCTCGAAGTTTATGAGAGGAACTGGAGGATACGAAAACATTTGCTGGGTAATCCGACTTTTCAGACTTTTGGCGATGTGATGAATGCAGCTCTATTACATTGCCAAGAGAATAGACTATTTTTGCAAAGTGGCAAGAAGACCTCCGTATTGGGGCAAGTGGGGAGGCAGGGAGGTTGTGGGATTCGAGGAGGAGTCTTTCCCTCGTCCCAACCTTCGAGAAGTAAACAGAAAGAAAGGGATCCCCAACAGGGGGACTTGCCGAAGAGGTAGCGTTCTAGTGGGTTTAATCCGGGGAACCAAAATATTAGGCATGGTTAGGGTGCCCCACAACGACAAGCAGGCCATGGTGGTCAGGGAGGTAGGGGCCAGCAGGGCCAAGGTGTGAATCAATTTATAAATAATCATGGTCGAAATGCCGAGAATATGATAGGTCGGTGTTTCCAATGCGGGGAAGCATGTCACTATAAGAAGGAATATCCTCAGTTTATTTGGGGACAGTTTCCTCGAGTTCCATAGAAGCCGTACGTTCAGTTCCCTCCACAGGTGCCTAACCCAGTTGCTCCTCCACAACAGGGTCAGTTACAGTATGGTAGGGTCTACCATATTCAGGATGCTATACTTCTTCCAGCTCCGCTTGCACCGCCAGCCATTGAGGGTAAGTTCCTTATTCAGGGACATATGGGTCGTGTTTTATTTGATACCGGTGCAACACATTCGTTCATTTCTAGGAGTTTTGCTCAGATCACCGAGTTGATTAAATCTACTGAAAGAACTTTTACTAGTGTGGAGTCCTCTATGGGTGATGGTTCACTCATCTTCTTTGTTTGTAGAAATATAGAAATATCTCTAGGGAATTTATGCTTTGAGGCCGATTTACTCGTCCTGGACATGGTCGGGTATGACGTGATTTTTGGTATGGATTGTCTCATGAAATATCATGCTATTGTAAATTGCTACGGGAAGAGTATAGTCTTCGCCGTTTCGGGACAAGAAATGTTCCTGGTAGTTTTACCTCGTTTAGAGGGGAGTACTAGTACTTATTTATATTGTATTGCCGAGGAGACTTCTAGGGATGTAGTTGTTCCCTTGGATTCTATTCTAGTTGTGAAAGACTTTGAGGATGTTTTTTGGGAAATACCAGATTTGCCTCCTAGCCGTGAGATCGAGTTTGTGATTGATTTAGCGTCAGGAACGAGGCCTGTTGCGAGGGCTCCATATCTAATGTCTCCTATTGAAATGAGGGAGCTAAGAGATCAAATTCAAAAGTTATTGGAGCAGGGATTTATTCGGTGTAGTACGTCGCCGTGGGGTGCTCCAGTGTTGTTTGTTTGGAAAAGAGATGGTTCTCTCCGATTATGTGTGGACTATAGAGAATTAAATAAGGTCACCATCCGGAATAAATATCCTTTACCTCGTATCGATGATTTGTTTGATCAACTTCGAGGAGCGACGTACTTCTCCAAAATCGATTTGAGTACGAGGTATCACCAATTGAGGATACGAGAGGAAGATGTATCCAAGACTTCTTTTCTAACTAGGTACGGGTCCAATGAATTTTTGGTTATGCCCTTTGGACTAACCAATGCCCCCGATGTATTTATGGATCTCATGAATAGGGTGTTTCGAAATTTCCTGGACCAATTTGTTATTGTGTTCATCGATGATATTTTAGTCTATTCTCGAACGAAATCTGATCATGCTATGCATTTAAGGCTAGTCCTACAGAGATTACGGGACCATCAACTATATGCCAAGTTCGAGAAGTGTGGCTTTTGGTTACAGGAAGTACAGTTTTTGGGTCATGTGGTGACGTCCCAGGGTGTATCTGTGGATCCAGGCAAGGTAACTGTGGTGAGGGAGTGGGGTCAGCCCACGACACCTACCGAGGTTTATAGTTTTCTGGGTTTGGCGGGTTATTACTGTCGGTTCATCAAGGGTTTTTCTAAAATAGCTAGCCCTTTGACAAATTTGACCCGAAAAGGGGTGAGCTTTATTTGGGATGGTTCTTACCAAGCTGCATTTGATGAGCTTAAAGATATATTGACCGCGGCTCCGGTCCTTGCATTGCCAAAACCAGGATTGGAATATATAGTTTTCATCGATGCATCTTTTCAAGGATTGGGATGTGTACTTCAGCAAGAGAGACGGGATATCACTTATTCTTCCCGTAAGTTGAAGCCCCATGAAAGAAACTATCCGGTGCATGACTTAGAACTAGCCGCAGTTGTTTTTTCCTTGAAGATATGGAGGCATTATCTCTTGGGAGAGAAGTTTTGTCTTTTCACGGACCACAAATCGAAGCAATATTTATTCTCACAGAAGGATTTGAATATACGACAGCGCCGATGGTTAGAGTTCGTGAAAGACTATCAGTTTGATATTCATTATCATCCGGGTAAGGCAAACGTGGTAGAGGATGCCTTGAGTAGGAAGCCTGTTGGAAAATTAGCTGAGGTTTGGAAAGCTAAATGGAAGGAACTCAGTCAGGAAGATGCGGTGGTGAGAGCACTCATATCGGTAATGACCGTGACTCCTACCATTGTGGCAAGGGTGGTAGAAGCTCAAGGAAGGGATAAGGGGTGTCAAGATGATTTTTGCCGATTGCTGTCCGAGGGAGCGGAGTCCTACTCGATTGGTTCTGAGGGTGGATTATGCTTCCATGGAAGACTTATCATTCCGGAGGAAGGAGATTTGAGATGGATGGTAATGGCTGAATCTCATGGGTCTAGGTTCACGGTTCATCCTGGTGGGGACAAAATGTATCAGGACATACACCGTCAGTATTAGTGGCCAGGTATGAAAAGGGATATTTCAAAATTTGTGTCCCAATGCACTACTTGTCAATTGGTCAAGATTGATCATCAGAAACTGACAGGTTTATTGCAACCGTTAGGGATCCCAGTGTGGAAATGGGAAAGCATATCGATGGATTTTATCATGGGCTTGCCGAGAGCACAAAGCGGGTGTGATTCTATTTGGGTGATTGTCGACCGCTTGACAAAGTCGGCACACTTCCTACTTGTGCGGATAGATTATGATACTGCTCGGTATGCTCGCTTGTTCATCGAGGAGGTGGTGAGGCTCCATGGGGTGCCTTTAAATATAGTTTTTGACCGAGACAAGATTTTCGTTTCCCACTTTTGGAGGAGTTTCCAAGAAGCGTTGGGGACCGAATTGAGGTTAAGCACTTCGTAACATCCTCAAACAGGTGGACAAACTGAAAGGGTAAACCAAATATTGGAGGATATGCTTCGCATGTGTATGCTTGACTTCAAAGGTGGTTGGGAACAATATCTCCCATTGGTTGAGTTTGCTTATAACAACTCTTACCAATTCACAATTAGGATGGCACCTTATGAAGCTTTGTATGGGAGACCGTGTAGATCACCCGCTTATTGGTTGGAAGTGGGTGATAATAAATTTCTTGGACCTGAAATGATCCAAGATACTTCCTCAAAAATCAAACTGATTCGAAATTGCATTCGGATAGCCCAAGACCGTCAAAAGAGCTATGCCGTTGCGGGACGATGGCACATGGAATTGGAGATTGGGGACCAAGTTTTGGTTTAAGTGTCGCCCATGAAAGGGATAAAACGTTTCGGTAAGAGGGGTAAACTTGCACCGCGCTTTGTTGGACCATTCCCAGTTATTGCAAAGGTGGGTCCCGTGGCATACCAACTTGCTTTACCGGAAACATTGCAACAAATTCATGATGTATTCCATGTTTCCTCCCTAAAGAAGTATAGGAGATGTGAAGGTGCGCTTTGGCACATTCCTCTCGAGGATATTGATTTGCAACCCGATGTTTCATATGAAGAACAACCGGTTGCTATATTAGAGCATGGGGAACATAGATTGAGGTCTCGTGTGTTGCCCTTGGTGAGGGTTCAATGGAGTCACCATAACGCCAAGGAATCTACATGGGAGAGAGAGGATGACATGCGGGAAAAGTATCCGCATCTGTTTATACAAGGTACGCTTGAATTTTGGGGACAAAATTCTCATAAGGGTGGGAGTATGTAACAACCCTCGCTTTTGAGGTCCAATTCTATATTTAATTTGCTAAATATAGTGATTAGATATAAAGATGTTGATATGTTGATTAGGTATTAATTTAAGAAAGAAAGTTAATATCTACTATGATGTTGCATATTTACCGTATGTAGGGATGAATTTTGCTATATTATGTTTTGTAATGTCATAGGATTTAAAAAAATGACATTTGGGTTAAAATGAAACCGGAACCTAAAATGAATTTTAAAATCTCCGAATGATAATTTGAAGGGTGCCAATAGTTCCGGGAGGTTCGAGATAGTCAAATTGGGTTCCATATAGTATTTCTATTTTTCAGGCACTTTTTACTAGTTGTGACTTATATGAGTAGTTGCGTATTATTTTATCGCATATTAATCACTTAAGCTGGAAAATTTGGACTTAAGCCACGATTTATGTCTTGAACTAAGTTACCATTCCCCTAATTAAATTGGTAAATCTAGAGAACGAAAGAGAAGAAGAAACCTAAGGAGAGAAAGAGAGATTGAAGCTTGGGTGTTTGATCTTGCCTACAATCCTCACCAAATCTGAAGTTACAACCTTGAGGCAAGTTTTCTACTTGCTATTTTATGATTTAAGTAGAGTAATTTACATTGATAGTTGTGGTTATGAATGGTTTAAGAAATTTAGGGCTTTTAAATTGATTTATGGGATTGGAATGTTGGAGATGGATTTGATGATTATTGATGGTGAAGTTATGCTTGGATGATGTTATTATGATTAGTTGGTAGCATTAAAGGATAGGGATTTGAGTTGGTTGAAGTTAGGTAGAATTTGGAGTCAAAGACTGCATAAACAAAACTTGGAATTTCTGCAGAACCGAATCGATTCGGCCTGACCGAATTGATTCGCTGAGAGACAGTTTCCAAGCTTGGGTTGTCCGAATCAGTTCGGCTCATCCGAATCGATTCGACAATTATGTAGAAACTCCCTTTTACTGGCGAATCGATTCGGCTATTCCGAATCAATTCGGCTATTCCGAATCGATTCAGAAGCCTATTTTCCTTTATTTTTTCTTTTTGAAATTTTACCCCTTTCCCTTAGGATTAGAACCTAGGACCCTTCTTGAATGAAGTAAACATAGGATCCTAGAGTTTTAATCAAGTTTGGTCGTTACCCTATAGTTGAATGGGATCACTTGGGGTTAATTCAGGGGTATTTAAAGTGATGTTTATGCATCACTTTTATTTGATAGATAATTTGAGAAATAGGATTCTAAGCCCATATGTGGAGATTTTAGAGGCTTTTTTAGGGTATATAAAAACTTTGGGACCTATTACATTTTGGGGAGATTGTTTGGAGAATACCCCGGGACCTAATTATATGATGAAATTGAATAAGAAATATTCAAAGATAACTGTTTCAAGTAAAATGAAACACAGGAGATTCATGATAATGAAAATAGGATTAATTGGTAATTGTTAAATTACTTAAACACACCTCTCTAAATGATATCATAAGGGAAGCTCGCGCACGAGGTGATATCCCCTGACTATTGAATGCAGGCTGACTATAGTCCTCGGCCATATGCGGGTTTTGTATATGTTTTCTGCGCTAGTGAGGTAATTCCGGGTGTGGTTATAACTCACTCACAGGAATATGGCCACTTCCCGACGTGCGTTAGGTGCCTAGGTTGTCTTGTATAGATAGGCCCTGTAAGATGATAGACATTTAGGGGCACGCCCAGTGGGGAAACTCGGAGGGGCGGTCTTAGAAACGTTATATGTATAATAATATAACCTTTCTAACTTAAGTGGGACTGGAGGTATGTAAATTTCCATAAGATATGAGATGGTAATAATATTCATATTAAGGAATGGAAAATGATAAGATGTGAGAAGAATTGAGATTTAATTTAATTTCTCTTGCTTAATTTATTCACTATTAGAAACTTATATAAGTGAATCATCACTATTTATGATTAGGTTGTTAGAATCACCTTCACATTATTTATGATTCATTGTCCATATCTATCATGTTTCTTACTCTTCTGGGAATCATATATAAATCGGGCCCTGACCCGTTCATTTTCCATGTTGTGCATGTCGTTGTATCCGCTCAGGTACTCCTCCGCAAGGGCACCCGTTGTGATATTTCCACTTTTATGCTTTTGACGAGCTGTATGACCTTGCGGATTATTACAGGATGTTTGTTAGACACCTTCAATTTTTTTGGAATCTAGTTATGATCGGGTCTTTCATTCGGGCTAGTGGCCCATCTTTTGTACTTTTTAATGAATGTAGTATGTAAAATATTGATTTGTGGAAACACTTTGAATGTAACTGTGGACCGACAGATTATTCGGTTCTTTTATTGTTTGTTGTTTGGTATCTATCTATATGTTCCTTGGTAATTCCACTTTCATCATATTTGGGTTGTGTAATTTATTTCTTAAATCTTCATTAAATCAAAATTTTTGACAACCTGCTTTCTGATTTATGGAGTGGCTTACCCATATACCTACTTTTTGTTGTGATGATGAGGATGATATCTATCCATGATTCCGTTATGTCGAGGTATCGGGCTGGCCACCCCTTATTTTAGAATGCGGGTTGTCACAATCTTTCCTCTTATTAGAATTCCTCTGCAACTATAGTTGGTGTTTTCTCTCGTGTTTGTGTATCTATGGTGATGTTAGATAACTAATCGGTAGCTATGTTTCGGAGGACTTATAACATTCCTGATTGGGTAGACATCGACTGTTCTCCCATTCTGAAAGATATTCGTGACATCGAGGGAATACATTAGATTCATACCCATTTGATAACACAAGAGGTTTTATATTTCCCTCAAACCCTCTCTTACTTAGATTCTTTAGGTATTTTGAAGTTGTTCACGCTGAGTGTGCCCCAGTGTTTGGAAAATTATAAATGGGGTACATTGGATAAACACCCTATATGGGATAAAATTAGGTCATGTTAAGATTTGCTATTGCTATGTTTGGTCGCGAGCTACTGATGATATTCTGTATCTAAAGACCAACAAGGATGGTAGAGTCCTGGAGGTAAACCTTCCAAACTCTAATAAAGATTACTGGGTCCATGGGTTTATTGCTAAAAAATGGCAGCATCCTCCCCTTCGCGAGGGCGAGACACGTCAGGCCTCCTTGATTCCAGATTGGGGGGAGGAACATATAGGTCGCCCTCCCTATTCTTTGTTCTATTTATTGTTTCTCCTTTTCTTGTTTGCTTGTTGTTTGTTTTTGATTTTTGTCCTCTAAGTTATGTTTTTCCTCTTATATTTTGCAGTTCGCGATAAAAATTGATAGAAAAAAATATTTTCTAATGTGTTGATCGTTGTTGCAACTCCTTTTCCATCAAAATTCCCTTGAACCTACAAATAAACTCAAAATATGCATAGGGTAAGTAAAGGAGTCAATCCAACTCTAAGGAGTAAAGAACCAAATATGTGAAGACAAAAGTGTAAAATTCATTTTCATAATATTTTTTTTATGATTTTTCAATGGATTATTAATTAACTAACTATTCTAATTTTTTAAAGTACTAACTTAGATATAATAACTAATTAGAGATAAATGAGATAAACAAAAATATTCTAATAAGTAAACTTATTAATAGGATTCACGAGGGCTTCAAAATTCATCCCATGAATGGGAGATTAGCCCTCAATAATCATCAGCCAAGATATAAGATAAACAAATAGAAGTACAAAAGGATTAAATCAAGAGTAATTAAAGAGGGATAGATCAAACCCATTTATGCCTTTAATTGGAGAAACACTTCAATTATAAATCAAATTTCTCTCAATTACAATCCTTCACTAATATATTTTATTCTAAAATAAAAAATACAAAATAAAAAAATAAAAACTAAGTACAATACATAATGGATGAATTCATAATGGACTCTTAAATAATAAAAGAGATTTGCTAAAAATGCAAATCCTCAAATTATAAAATTGTACACTTGAATTCAACTAAGGAAATAAATTCTACATCATCACTTTATGTTGAGATATTTGTTAAAAATGCAAATACTCACCATAAAGGAATGGAGAGGAAGTTACTTCCAAAAGCGATGAATTCAACCACATCACTCTACATTGAGATAATTGTTAAAAATACAAAAACTCACTATAGAGGGGTGGAGTGGAATTCATCCAAGGGATTAATTCTACCACACCATTCTATATTGAGATATTTTCTAAAAATGCAAATACTCTCTATAGATGGGAGGAGGAAAATTTATCACACAAAGTTAAAAGCTAAAATGAGTATTGTCTTCAGGTGCCACCATGTCTTCAATTTATAAGGTGCACATGGAGAAGGGGCATGAGACTTTTAACACACATGTGGGTTGTTTTGATCTATTGTCTTTGGATTAACAGATATGGAAAATCGGGTAAGGGGTAATGGGAATTGGATCTTTGATTGAAAATAGGTTATTGGGTTTGGAAAAAAGTTGTTGGGTCGAGATGGGGCTTGGAGTTAGGTGGTTTGAGGGATTCTTAGGATACAGGTCTGTGGGTGGAGCTACGGAGTATATGGGTTATGCAACGGGTTTGTGGGTTTACAACCGGGTTAAAGAGATCCTGCTTTGAGATTCCGGGTTGTCTTTGGGTTCATGGACGGAGTTAGGAGATGGCTGGCCAGAGGGTGGAAGGTTCGAGCATAGCAATTTTGGAAGTGGGTGAAATTGGGTTATGGCATTGGCAGGTCATGGGTTTAATCTTGGTTTGGAGATTAGGCTGGTTTGTTAGGGTTGGTTATGGTGATGAGTTGTGGTGGTGGTGGTGGTGAAGGTTGTGGAGGTGAGGTTGGTTATGGTGTTTTGTTAATGGAGGTTGGGTAGGAGAGAGTGAGTGATGGAACGTGATGGGAGGTAGTGTTTAGGTGTAGGTGAGTACTCTGTGTATCTTAGTTTGTACCCAACTAAAATTAAATAAATAAAACTATCTAACTAAAAAAAATAAAATTAACAAAACTAAAAAAAATTAAAATCTGTAAAAACTAAAAATTAAAATCCTAATGAAATAAAACTAAAAAAAATACAAAATCTAATGAAACTAAAAAATTAAATTCCTGATAAAAGAAAAGATAAATAAAAATAAAAACTAAAAATTAAAAATAAAAATAAAGATCAAATAAAAATAAAACTTACACCTAAATAAAAAGAAATATTAAAAATAGCCGACACAAATAAAAATATATACAAAAATATAAACAAAATATAAAATAAATCCTAAAAATTAAAAACAACTCATAATAAAAATCTAAAGAAATTAATTACAATAAAAATAAAATTAAGAGTGCAAACTAAACACACAAGTCTCGGGATGGGTTTAGGTGAAGGGTAGGTTCTGGTTTAGGGGACTGGTTAATAGGTACGGAGATTAGGTTTAGCCCTGAATAAGCGCAAATTTGCCACAATCATCTTGAAATAAAGCTTTTGAAACTGTGAATGCGTATAAGCCTACAAAACAAACAAATATCAATATAAGTCCAATTTTATTGAGAATTAGCGATAAAAAAAATTATTTGGGATTTAAAATATACACTTTTGGGTGCTTAATCAAGAATACAGAGCTTGATATACGCGAGATTAACATTCTGTAAGTTTTGAAGGCTCGGAATATCAAGGAGAGGCTTTCTAATGGCGAGAACCCGGGGTCGGCAGCCTACTTACTGGAGTATAAAAATATAACAAGTAGCTTTATCGCTCGGTCAATCAACTAAGTCCCTAACTTGCAAGCTCCAGAAGTTGGCCCCTCTGAGCCAATTGTGCTAGAGGAAGGGGAAGAAGAAGAATAGGAAGAGGATGAAGAAGAATAAAAAAAAGAATCAGAAGAAGAAGGAGAGGAAGAAGAAGAAGAAGAGATAACTCCCCTCATTAAGAGGAAAAAACTTAGGGCTTGACGATGATGATGATCAGACAACTCTGTCTGATTGGCTCAAGTCATTAAAGAAATCTGAGGCTGATCCCCTAGGGATAGGGGTTCCAACCCAATAGGCAAGGGGAAAGAGAAAAAGAAAGAGAAAAAGGTAGAAGAAGAAGAAAAGAGAGGAGAAGAGAAAGAGATAAAGAAAGGGGAGGACGAGAAGAGAGAGGAAGAGAGGAGAGAGACTAAGATAAATTTATCCATGAAGGCCTCTGGAGTTCCCCCTTTCTATTAACACTGAAGGGGTTAACTTGGGAGATGTACCTTACCTTTTCCCCAATCTGCTGAAGGAGTTTATGCTCGCTGCTGATCGCGAGCGCTCTTCGAGGTTGGGGTTATCCCATCTCGCTTTCAAGTCTACTCTGGGAATTTCCCTGGCAAGTATTTTCATTGTTTTCCTAAATTATTTTATTTGTTCACTTCTTGATTCTCGTACTAACTTATAATTCTTTCTTTTTATGCAGTTTTTATCTGATTTCATAACCCTTGTAGATGACCATGACAATAAGTCCAGAAGTACACAAGAGCTGAAATATTCTCTAAAAAATAAGAAGAAGGACTTTGATAATGCTCACCTTGCATGGGGGAAGGAGAGGGAGAAGTCAGCTAAGGCTTATATGATGACGTTGAGGCGAACCAGAAGGTGGTGGTCGCACAGAAGGACAAGTTGGTCGAGGAAAATCAGGTCCTATCCAACAAAGTTCTGAAGTTGGATAAGGATCTCCCTCAAGAGAAGGATAACAAATATAATGAGGGCTTCAAAAAAACATACGATGATGCTGAGCTCCAACTGGCTTATGGGAGGAAGGTTGCCTTCAAGAAAGGTTGGGACCTGGCCTTGAAGGCTGTTAGGAATTCTGCCGACTCTAAAATTTTTGGCCTTCATTCTCCTGGGCCAGACCCCCTTTATAGAGGATAAAGAAGGTACTAATTAGTCTATCGACCATTCTGAGGACATACCAACTGAGGTCAGTGTGGATGCTGAGTAGAGGACTGCCGATAAGGGGAAGACCATTATTGAAGTCTATCAAGTGAAGGAGTAGGTCACGAAGATTAGGAATTTCTTTTTCCTGGTATAAATTTTTTAAAACCTTTTCCATTGCTTTGACTCTACTGGAATTTGGCCCCCTTATATCTTAATGAAAAGAGAACTCCACTTTTCTTATGTATGTTTTCCTTTCACTCTACACTGATATCTTGTTTGTGGCTTGGTTTGTGTCTTTTGTAGTCCAACAAGGATTACTCTCCTACTGGTTCACAGTTGGGGATAATTCTTGGACCCAATATCACTGTGAAAGCTTGCAGGGTGTTTATAAAGGTCTGTAAGTCACTGAAGGCGTGGACTAAGAAATACAAGAATCAGTCCGAGTTGGTCGCCAAGCTGAAGGATGATCTTTAAGAAATAGAGGAGATCGGATATTCAGTCCAATATTAAGTAAATTCTTTGAGTTTCGAACTTATGGAGACTAATGAAGTTATCCAAGTGGGTGAGGTACTCCAGGCTGAGAACGATGATTTAAGGAAGGAGGTCGTCGATATGAAAGTAGTTGTAGCTGGACTCAAGGAGGATGTCAGAAGGCTGATAAATTCATTTAAAATAGGACCTTGAGAAGCCTAGTCAAAAGGTTATAATGTAGGGTGGGAAGATGCCCTTACAAGGCTCAAGAAGGAAGAGGACACAACCTTTACTCGTGGGTGGCTGAGTCCTTAGGGAGGTTAAGACACCCAAGGAGTCTAGTCTATGGTAAAAATAGGAGGTCGAGTGTGCAGCCTATTGCCATAACCCAGTTTCAAATGATGATGAGTGGAACCCACTTGATGCTATTCTTGCCCAGCTCCTGGAACAAGACCTTGAAGATAATGTGGAGGAGCTCGCTCCCAAACTAGATGATGGCCAAATAGCGCTTGTTACAGAGCATCTTGCTTGTCACCCTGAATCGTCTCAGATCTTTGTTAGGTCATTGTGTATTTTTTTCTTTCGACAGTTTTTAATAAAAAAAACTTTACTTATTAACTTGTTCTATATTTTGGGCATGTGCTGACTAAATATAAGTTAATAACTTGTCTTTTGTTAGGTCTTTATGGTTTGTATCTTTCCACAATTATTAATGAAAAAACTTTACTCATTAACTTGTTCTATATTTTGGGCATGTGCTCACTAAATATAAGTTAATAACTTGTCTTTTATGTTTGGACTATGGAGAGTTGTCTGCTTGTTAACTTCTTAAGAACTTTGTCGGCTAAATAATACTATTTCGCCATTTTAGGCCCTTTTCCACTTAAGTGGATTATCAATTAGGTTTAATAATTTTGGGCCCTTCAGCTGATTAAATGATTCTTAAGGACAAGTGTAAGTCATTTTCTAATCATGTGTTTGATCATTCCCGCAGCCCAATGTGCCTTAGCAGTATCATTCCATCTACCTTACCTTTTAGGTTATGTCGTCACACTTCCTTAGTCCTAGATGAGATGATGGTGAGAATGCACCTGGTCGATGAGCCAATTCGCCCAAGCAGGATTTTTGCGACCAACACTGTTGGCGACCAACGTATGTTGGCTTTATTTTTAAGGATCCCTTGCAGAGATTTTGATGTTTTCGTTGTAACTCATGAGGTCTGGTGTGTTTATAACAAGGACCTGAGTGTGATAGTTTACTTATTGTGGACCCTGCTCACTATGATGAAACCTTTTGATTGAAATACGTTAACAACTTTTTGTAATCCAATTCAATTTCTTATGAACTCAGAAATCTTTTGACTAAGGCCAAGCTAAAAATCCATTTGTTAGTTGAATGTATTATCTTTTTATGATCTAGGGAGCTAATCGTTTGGACATAGTGTACAATATGAGATGTAATCAAGAGTTTAGAAACAACCATCATAGGATATCATAATGCGAGAGCCAATTTGTCCTTTATTCATTGAATAAAAAACTTGCGAGCAACATAAGTTTAAAATTAAAATTTGCATAAACTAAATGTGCAGTTAAAAGATAAAGAAGACTAAAAATACAACTTCTTGAGATTGGTTGCATTCCATGCTCTTGGTATCTCCCCTCCCTCTAGCGTTTCCAAGTGATATGCTCCTGGAAGGTCGTCCCTTATTACCTTGAAAGGTTCTTCCTAGTTTGGCCTTAGCTTGCCATCCGATGGTTTTACGGCACTACCAAGAATTTTCCTTAGTATGTATTATCCTACTTGAAACTTCCTTTGGTTAACTTTTTTGTTATACTATTTGTGCAGTTGCTGTTGATAAGAAGTCAGCTTCATCATGGCCTGTTCACTTCGTTTATCTACTAAGTTAAGTTTAATGCATAGTGCCTCATCGTTTAGGCCTTGGATGACCAAGGTAGTTCTCATGGTCGGGGGTCCTGCTTTAAGTGGGATGATTTCTTCCATCCCATAAGTAAGTTTGGAGGGAATTTACCCAGTTGATCTTCTAGGAGTAATATGGTAGGCCCGAAGAATATGGAAGAACTCATCCACCCCTTTTTCCAACCTTTTTTTCAGGCCGTCGAGCATAGTTTTTTTGGGTGGCTTCTTCCTGTCCATTGCTTTGGGGATATGCCACGAAACTAAAATGGTGCTTGATATTGTGCTCATAAACCCCCTTAAAATAAGATGCTTTCAAACTGCATGACATTGTTGGTGATAAGAGTTCTTGAGATCCCAAAGCTTGTAATGATGTTCTTCCAGATGAACCTAATCATGTCAGTGTCACGAATGTTGGCTAGTGGTTCTGCCTCTACCCACTTGGTGAAATAATCTGTGCTGACCAGTAGATACTTACAATTTCTAGGTGAAATAGGTAGTGATCCCATAATGTATACCCCTTATTGTGCGAATGGCCAGGGACTTGTGAGGGATTTGAGGTCGCTAGTAGGCTGGTGAACCATATGAGAGAATTTATGCCACTTTTCACACCTACAAGCATAGGAACTTGCGTCCTTTTTCATATGAGGCCACCAATATCGCTCTTTTATTGCTAGGAAGGCTAATGACGGCCCCCCTACTTGACTCCCATAAATTCCGTCATGTAGTTTGCTAAGAACTTGTTCGACGTCATGTGGGTGGACGCATTAAAGGTAAGGGAATGTGAATGACCTCTTGTAGAGATTTACTCCTTGGACGAGGTACAAACGAGATGATTTTACTCTTACTTGATGGGCCAATCTCTTGTCATTAGGAAGTACATCACTTTTTAAGAAGGCGATGATAGGACCCATACAACTCGGAGCCTTTTCTGTGAAGAGTATTGTTTCGAGGGTCGTCCCTAAGTTTATACTTAAATGGTAGATGACCTCTATCTAGATAGTTCTTATGAGATCGGAGTCCACTATCGAGCTTAAGCCTGTTAAAACATCGGTGTGACTATTCAGCACATGGGGGAACTTTTGAATATTGACTTCCTCAAACCCAATCATAAGCCCCCTTACTACAACATGCTAGGAAACTATCCTATCATCTTTTGCATTAAAAGCTCAATTAACCTTCTTGGAAGCCAATTTTGACTCATTGAACACGCTGAGGTGCCTTCCCCCTAGCGTTTGGGTTTTTCACAAGCTAGCAATATGTGACTTATACTCTGCTTCATTATTGGAGGCTTCAAATTCCAATATAATTCCTTGTTCGATGACAGTGTCTTCTGGTGTGACGAGGAGAATTCCCAATCCCGCCCCCTTGGAATTGGAGGATCCATCAACTTATAGGGTATAGTCCTTATATTATGCTTCCTAATTTATTGATTTCTCCATTTCCGATTGGATGATAGGCTAATTGCCCGTAAATTTAACAATAAAGTCAACAAGGACATGTCGTTTGATTGCTATTCTTAGTTAAAAATGGATTTCGAGTTTGCCAAAATCCATCGACCACTTTGAGAGTCATTTGGAGAGGTTTGATTTTTGAAGAACAACTTTGAGGTGATAGGAAGTGGTCACCGATATTGAGTGGGCCTCAAAGTAGTGTTTTAGCTTCCTCAAGGCTACCACCAGGGCATAGGTAAGCTTTTCCAATGGCAAGTAACGTTGTTCAGTATCTAGAAGTGTTTTACTAGCATAGTAAATGGGGTCCTGCCTTTCTTATTTCTTGTATACGAAAGCCGAGCTTACAACATAGTCTGATACTGCGAGATAGAGATATAGTGGGTCTCCATTATCAAGGATTACCAATAAGGGTGATTTTCTAAGGTAGGATTTGATTTCCTCTAAAGAGTTTGAACATTCATCATTCCATATGAAGCTTTTGTCCTTTTTAAGGAGCTAGAAGAATGGTCAACAGTGTTTTGAGGACTTGGAGATGAAAAGTTTAAGTTCCGCGAGCATTCCAGTGAGCTTTTGAATATCTCATAAAGTCGGTAGAGGCTGGAATTTGGTGATCGCATCGATCTGATCTGAATTGGCCTCAATTCCACTTTTGCTTACCAACTAGCCCAAATTTTTTCCTTATTGGATACTGAATGAACACTTAATTTTCATTTGATATTTTATGAGGATTTCAAAGGTTTTGTCTAGGTTCGTGAGGTGATAATCTTTGTTCTTGCTTTTGACTAACATATCATCGATGTAAACCTCCATCGTGTCTCCTATCCGTCGCTTGAACATTTTAGGAACTAACCTCTGATAAGTTGACCCTGCGTTCTTTAGGCCAAATGACATGACCTTGTAACATGATAACCCCATGGGGGTTATGAAGGAAGATTTATCCTGGTCGGGGTCGAACAATGGGTGATAAGCACCCAAAAGTGTTTAATTAATGCCCCAAATATGTGCATTTTAGTCGCTCATTTTAATAAAATTGGCCTTATGTTCGTATTGATTTATTTCTAAAGTCAATATGTAGTCTCAGTATCAAATTGTGTAAATTCGACATAATTGTGACAAAGTAGCAGTCAAAAGCTTATAATGAAGAAAATCAAAGTAACCATGAAGATAAAAGTCCCATTTGAGTTTGCCCCGATGAGTTTCAATACCCTAAACCCTTGCTCGTACCAAACTTAGGCTTAAGCCATCACCCGAGCCTCATGTGTGTTTAGTTTGTAATTTTATTTTATTTTTTAGATTTTTATTTTTAGTCGTATAAAATTTTAAGGATTTTTATATTTTATTTGTGTGCATTGTAAATATTAGGGTCCGTTAGTTTTCATCGAGTGATTTTTATATTATTTATGTACATATAATAGGTATGTATATTTTATTATGTTTTCATTTATTTATTTGCTTTTAGTTTTTAGTTTTTTAGTCAGTTTGATTTTATTATTTTATTTTATTTTAAGTCTTTTGATTTAGAGGTTGGGATTATTTTTTTATAATTTAGCTTTTTAATTTTAATAGATTTATTTTTTTTAATTTTATTTTATATTTGTAGGTGAATCTATAGATAGTTTTAATTTGTAAGTGCAAATTTTACACACACTCTACATACCATACACCACAACACACACCATCATCTCTCCTATCTTCCCCTACCTCTCACCTCACTTCTCTCACCTCACCTGTCATTTTCCCAACTTCTCCAAACTTCAACCTTTGCTCGACCATTTAAAACTCAACATCATGCTCGGACCTCCTTCTCATCTACCCAACTTCGGTCTCACCTAGTGACCCTAACCCACACCGGCCAAAATTCGACCTGCCATTAATAACCAAACCTGAGACCCATCTCCGATTGCAACAAACCGGAGCTACTTCGGTGGCAACCTGAAATCCGATGACCTTCTTACCAGCTCCTATACCTCCGACAACGATCCATCCGAGAAATGAGCATCCCCAAACCTGAAACCCAGTTTTGAACAAAACCAGAACCCATCACCCGACCTTCTAAGACCCACTATCATAATCCTTCTAGCTTACTCCATAATATCCGGGTTTAACCTGAAGATAATACCTGACCACTACCCTTACCAACCTCAAATTCAATTAACCCGTAACCACAAAAATCGACTTCCAACCCAAATCCAGATCCCAAGCTACCATACCATGAAAGTATGAACTAAAATAGGAACAAAGTCTCACCTATAAAACCCACGTGCAAATCCCTCCAAATCTTCTTTGACTTGGAGTAAATTCAATCCCACAAAAATCTCTTCTCAACAAAGCATCGTCGTGGGTTATAAAAGAAAATGGAGGGAAACTCATTTAAGAGAAGACTTTCATGGAGGGAATAAAGAGAGAAAAGTCAGTGTATTTCTTTGTACGGTTTTGGAAGATAAAAAATTCAAAAAATTCAAAAAAATTAGTTTAGCATTAGAATAGTTTTTAGGTTTAATTTTAATTTTAATTTTTGTAATCAATTGAGGATACTGTGAAGAACTGGGATGCATTAAAAGACTACAATTTGACTAGGAGACTTGCGTATTGTGTTCTATCTTTTGATTACATTTTATGTATCTATTTTCCTTGATTATTGTTTATGTTATAATATGAGAATGTTAGGCTAAACATCCCATTCAAGGGGTGGGATGCAACATCGTAGGATGTTAATTTAACTGATTGTTGTAGTTCTATGAAAATTAATTCTGAATTGTCACAAATTAATTTACTTATCGAGAGATAGTAAATTAATTTAGTTTTACTATTTGATTTTGGAATCTGTGGGAACCCATTTATTATGACCAATGAGAGTAGTCGAAAAGGCCCAAGCTACTTAACGGGCTGCCCGGTTTGACCAACAGATGTGCATTTAATATGTAATAAAATACTTACGGATATACTTCAATCCATCACCAACAATCACCACTATGATATTCAGGTGATGCATGATATATCCAACGTGTGAATGGAGTTGCCTATGCAACTCAAACTCTATTTTTATACGCCTATAAATTGTACACCCTGACCTAGGGCAAAGGGATGTAACCACAAACTTTTGAGAGATATTAATAAGAACAATAGCGTCTCCGTGGACGTAGGAACATTACCAAACCACGTATATTCTTTTTTGTGTGATTGATTAATTGCTTTTTACTTGATATTTCTTTGTAATTCTTTTATTGTGATAGTTTCTTCACTCATAATTGGCACCGTCTGTGGGAAAAACTTATTATTCCTACGAAAGCATTTATCAAAATGAAAGCCTTCATGTCTTACCATAGTAGCAACCATTCCCAAGATGGCGATGTACATGGAGAACCTGCCCAACCCAGGGTTAGGTCTGAGATTTGCCAACCACACAATCCATGGTTTTGCTAAGAAAGACAACCTTCTGAAGAGAGCTATAGACCACCCAAATCTCCAGGATGTTTGATGCCTATAAATCTAGGCTTCTAGAATAAGATAAGGCAACTCACCTCAAGATAGAAGAAAATGCTCGTCTACAAAGGTGACTTGAAATAAAGGAGAGAGATATCCATAGAGATCCCAAGAGATGCCATAACGAGCAAGTCTCACAATCGAGGAAGGAGTCCAAGGCATGAGCTGGATCGGTCTTAGCACAGTAGGTCAAAGTGCGCTCAAGACAAACATGGTCGACCAGATAGGTGACACAGTAATAATTATCATCAAGACAATGAAATCATAATTTAATTCGCACAGAGATGGATCAACATCCAGCCAATCGTGGAGCCAGGTCCACCAAAGAGATATCTCGAAGAGCTATTATTATTCAGATGAAATCCCCTTTCTTAAGAGCTATCTCGTTGTTCCCAGGTTCAAGACGTATGGTGGAAAGACTGATCATATTGATCATGTTCGTTAGTACAGACAAGCCATGACCTTGTGGAGCCACAATGACTCCCTCATGTGCAGGATCTTCCCTTCTAGACTACATGATGTAGCACTAAAGTAGTTCAAGAGGCTACCACATAGGTCAATTAGGAATTTTACAGCCCTCGTATAGGCCTTCATAACTCATTTCATTACTTGCAGCATTCACCCTAAAAGAATGGGCTTGTTGCTTACAATGAAGAAAACAACACATGAAAGCCTCTATGACTATGCCAAATGATATTGGGCGATCTTCAACGAAGTAGAGGATTGCTCAGATAAAGTGGTCGTAGCATCTTTCAAGATTGTTCTGTCGACCACCTCCTTGCTGTACCAATCCCTAATGAAGAAAAAGGTGAACACCATTGATGACCTAATACGCGTATTAAAAAAAAACACCAAGGTTGAATATGTGGTTCATGCTATCGTAGGGGATAATGGTTGTGCAAAAGCAACCAAAGGAGGAGACACGAATGATACCCCAATTAAGGGGGCAAGAATATGAGCATAAATGGTTCCAAGAATGGAGGCAAGGAAGATTCTATATAGACGTTCCAGGCTATTAACACGGTCTTCAAGGAGCCCATATACAAAATATTAAGTAAAATCAAAGGTCAACCGTTCATTAACTCGCCCAAGAAGATGGGCGGTGACCCGAATAGAAGGCAAAACGTGCTAAGATGCGCATTCCACAAAAGGGCTACCACCTGACAGGCAGATGCAAAGCACTAAAAACACATCTAGAGGAACTCGCCCAAGATGGGCACTTAAATGAGTATGTGGAGAAGAAAGATAACAAGCTCGTAACCATTGGTGACTAGAAACCTGACAACATCCTTGACAATGATGTTGGACATGAGTTTGTGATCATCCATGGATAGTTGGACCTAAAGAAGATCTAAGGGAACTCTGTTTGAATGGAGCTTAAGAAAGTCAATGCAGTCATGGAAGCATTCCAGATAGATCTTGTGACGATCCAGGATGGAAAGCGCCGATGACTAGAGGACGTCGACTACACCAAACACATCGTCTTCACACTTGGTTGGGGTAAAACCCCCACATTATGATGCACTCATGATCACTTTTAGGATCACAAATTGGGACATCGAAAAACTACTAGTAGATTAAGGAAGTTTGTCGAAAGTATTGTAATTAGAACTTTTTCATAAGTTAAGCTTAATCTAGATGATTTAAAAGAGACGACTATTCTATTGGTTGGTTTCACAGGGAAAATGATGATGCCAATAAGAAAGATAGTCCTGTCAGTTAGGGCAGGGAACATCTCCAAACTGATTGAGTTCCTAGTGGTTAACATTGAATCACCGTACCATGCCATCTTGGGTAGGGGATGGCTGCACGGTATGAAAGCTATCCCATCCACATACCACCAAAAATTAAAATGTGTCACCGACCGGGTCATGGTTGAGATTCGTGAAAACTAAGTGACCACCAGAAAGTGCTTTATAGCTTCCATTCATCCCGAAAGGAGAAGAAATAAGATAAATAAGTCCCTCCAGATTAGGCACAAGAGGGTGTCACTCCTTCTAAATAACAATCATGGTACGATCGACTAGGGTTGGAAGAGACTAGGATCCATCCATCCGATGGGGTCATCAAAATCCTGGAAGAGGTTGAGGCCAATGACAAATCGATCAGCTAAAAATTTCTGATTGGAACCACTCTCCCAGGTGATGAAAAGGCAGAGTTGGTTACTTTTCTAAGAAGCAATGTTGATGTCTTTTCTTGGGAACCCTATGATCTGCCTGGGATTGATCCCAATATAGCCTACCATCTTCTACCTACATACCAAACTTCAAGATTATCATTCAGAAAGTGCAACGAATAGCCCCTAAGAAGGCTAAGGCAGTAGAAAATGAAGTTGGGAAATTAATGGATGCAGAATCCATTAGGGAAGTTCAGTTTCCTAAATTGTTTTCCATCCTAGTGGATGTACGCAAGAGCAACGATAGTTGGAGAGTTTGCATTGATTTCACAGATCTTAATCAGGTCTATCCGAAGGACAATTTCCCCCTTCCAAATATCAAGAAGCTAGTTTATTCCACCGCAACCCATGAAAGAATGAGATTTCTGGATGCCTATTCTAGGTATCATCAGATCCCATTATTTAACCTCGACCAGGACAAACATCCTTCATAACTTTAGTAGGTTTATAATTTTATAAAGTCATGCCGTTCAGTTTGAAGAACACAGAGGCAACCTATCAAAGACTAGTCGCGAAGATGTTCAAATAACAAATGGGGGATAAAATGGAAGTGTACATCGACGACATGCTTTTCAAGAGTAAAGACAAGAAAAATCACCTCCAAGACCTAACTACAACCTTTGGGATCCTCAGGATGTACCGAATGAAACTTAATGCAAGCAAGTGTTCGTTCAGAGTCTAATCAAGGAAATTCCTTAGTTATTTAGTCAGGGAAAGGAGGATAGAGGCCAATCCAGTACAGATCAATGCAATTACCAGGGTCCATTCGCCAAAGACATTGTGAGATGTTCTGAAGCTCACAGGGATGCTCGTACCCCTAATCGCTTCATCTACAAGTCCTCAGAACACAACCTACCTTTCTTTTAATTGCTAAGAAAAGATAAGGGCCTTATATGGAATGGGGATTCAAAAGCTCTATAGGAGATCAAGTCCTACCTCATCATACCACCTTTACTGGCAATTCCTGAAGATGGAGATCCTATGTACCTTTACCTCTCCGTATCGGGTCATGCCTTTAGCTCGACCTTAGTGTGCGAGAAGGAAGGAAAATAATACCCCGTCTACTATGCCAACAAAACATTGTTGGAAGCAGAGCAACACTACCTGCCCCTAAAAAAGTTAACATATGCCCTTGTAGTTGCCTCAAGAAAGCTGAAACACTATTTCAAAGCACATTCGATATCGATAATCACTTATTTTCCCCTCAAAGTTGTTCTTCAGGAAGACGACCTTTCTGGGCACCTATCCAAGTATTTGGTAGAACTTGGAAGGTTAAATATTCATTTTTTTAGTCGAAAACAACAATCAAGGGGCAGGTTCTCACTAATTTCATCACATAATTCATAGGAGATGAGCCAACTAAGGAACAATTAATGGAGCAATTAGAAACTAAGGAAGTATAATCTTGTGATTGGATCCTTTATGTCGATGAAGCTTCAAACTCCAAAGGGGAAGGAGTGGGCATTGTACTAGTTACACCAGAAAACACTCTCCTCGAGCAGGGGATAAGATTGGGATTAAAAGTTCCCAACAATGAAGCTGAATATGATGCACTTATCGCTGGTCTATGTGAAGCCAAATTACTAGGGGAAAAACGTCTAAACGTGTTCGACGACTCAAAATTGATCTCCAATCAGGTAAGTGGAGATTTTAAGGCAAAAGATCATAGGATGGCAACCTATCTCACTATTGTGTGATAGCTCGTAACTAGATTTGAGGAGGTCAACACTCAATAGGTCCCTAGAGGCCAAAATAGTCATGTTGACACCTTAGCAGCGTTAAGCTCAGTAGTAGACTCCGACTTTAGAAGAACAATCAACATAGAGTTCCTCGACCAATCTAGCATCAACAAGACAGTAATTACCAAGAAGCTTCTCTCCATAAAGAAATCTCTAAGATGGATAGATCCAATCATCTCCTATTTACAGAACGAAACTCTTCCCGATGATCGAAAAATAACTCACCAGGTAAGGGTGAAGGTAGCTCGGTTCTATATTGTAAAAAGTGATGAACCATGTGCAATAATGATTTGAAATAAATTTGCAAATTATAACTATAAAATTATTTAATTAGAGTCAATTTTTAAACCAAGTTAATTCATCCCTTAAACCAATATCGACGTGTGTGCGTGTGTCAAACCAACAAGCACAAATATGCTAACTCAGAGATTTCAGGAAAAAATTCTCGAAGGGTAAAACCTTTTATTTCACAACAATTAAAATGTAATTTACAATGATAATGAAATCTGCTGTAAGTTTACCTCAGCAAACCTACAAAGACATGTAGCCTAGAGTCAGCAATGGATTCCACTCAGCGAACCCACATGAATCGCAGTCCAGTATTTTATAAAGATCCATACGCAGAGAACCTCAATGACCTCAATCTTTTGGTGTAGAGATTCACTCCGCAAAGGTTGAACAATAGCAAAGCATGTTCTTATGTTCCAAAACAATTCACCTAAACATTGGAATTTTTGTGATTTGAAAAACAAGGGTTTCAAGCCCTAAATGAAGAAGCCAAAAGTCATTTGCTGATTTGCACTGTTTGCAGAAAATGAAAAGACTTCTTTTGAAAATAAGCCTTGTTTAACGTGTATTTATACAAAACCTTAAGGCGACAGATTGCTCAAATGAGATAACATCTCACTTGAACGATGACACGCGTCGCTCGAATGAGCTTCGCGCAAGATGTCATGTCGTTTGAATGATAGGGGCTATCACTCGAACGATCCTGTATATAAATATTTTTTCTTTTTTCTTTTCCCAGAAAATGTAGCGCCTTAAAACTTCAAAATTTTTTTTTTGACAAAAATCTTAGAAACTCTGCCCCAACACTTAGGAAATTTTTGATGAAAAATATCCCCATATTCTAAGTGAAATGCTAAGGAATAAAAACACAACCTTTACCAAATTCATCTTAAGGAGTCTTGATTGTTGAAGAAACTTGATATTCGAATACGCCTTGTTGCATATGTGATCTTGAATATTCTTCGATGGTTGTAGCGGTATACGACATACTAATTGATAACAAACATTTATAAACTCTTATCCTTAAATATCCCCCCTATGTCTATGCCGATACGAAATAAAAACATCTGAATTATCAAAACATAAAATTCCTATACAAATCTAATACCCTCATGAACCTAAAAATGAAAAGGTACAAAACATGTAGGTCTCAAAACTTTTCTTCAAAGTCTTCAACATCAAGTCTTCAAATTTTCAAGCGTTTCTCATCAGGGTTTGCAAACTACTGATCTTCAATTTTGTACCTACACACATGAGACAAATCAAATACCGTGTGACGCATAGAGTTTGAAATGATATAAAAATACATCAATCATCATAATCAAATCTCCACCATTATGTAAAAACTCCCATAACACGTTCTCCCCCTTTTTATTTGACCAAAATAGACATGGAAACGGATAAACAAATCAAAATGGAGTTGTCACGATTAAACAACACTCAAACATATTTCACAAACTATTTTTGATTTTTTTTCAATTTTTTCAAACAACAAACAAAAATAACCTTACAAAAATCATAAACCATGAATTTACACCAAGACAACCAAATCGTGGATACGGAATGAATGAGTGTGAACATATTCAATAGGAAAATCAACGCAATCAAACGTAACATATGTGCACGATGTATACGTGTACTTCAATCGAATAAATGTAAAAATCATCCTTAGGTGTTTAAAAAAATGTTGAATTTAAATGACATCGACTCAATCCATCAACACGTCAAAGTCAAAAGTGATTTCCACCCCAATAACATCTAAAACTATGAATGCTTTTTCATGACACTATCAGGAGGTGTGAACATGTTTTTTTTTTTATTTCTTTCCATCTAAACTCCCACATAAATAATAATCATTATATTTTTCTTTTTGAGGTTGCCCCCTTTTGGCATATTTATCTTTTTATTGCCTTCAAATTTTTTCGAGCTCTTTTAAACGGTGGCTTTCACGATGAGTTAATTTTATATTCTCGTAGCCCTTTCTCGTGATTCACTCATCATATTTTGTTGCAATTAAATTCCTCACGGTAAACAATTTTTACATGCACTACTTACATTGTCAAGTTTTATCGCATATGGTTCGATTTAAAGGCAGAACCGAGATGACAACACTCTAACCAATATGTGATAAACAAGTCCAATAATCAAACAAATTCGTGAAAGTGTGCATTAAAGAAAATTATCAGTCAAACATGTAGGTATTAACAACTAATCACATATCAATGACTCCAAATATTATAAAACACAAAAATAAAATGATGACACATAGTAAAACACTATCAAATCATCACGTGGATATGGAATGAAATTGTGACTTGGCCATCCTAAGTGTCCATTCATATACGATTCAAAACAAAATACAAAACTCATTTTGCCTTTTTCAAAAATTTTATCAAAATAAAATCTTTTTGTATTTCTCAAAATTTTCTAAAGCAAAAATCTAATACAAAAAAATACATACTGGCAATAGGAAAAAGTAATATCATCATGCAAATCAACCTATGTTAGCAAATAAGTCTTGAACTCAATCGGCAGGTGCAATGGAGTTTTCCAAAGGTGGTGACATCCTATGGAAAACCTCTATCAAGTCATATGAAGTCTTAGCCAAAAACTGTACCTGCTCCCTAATATGTGCAAACTCTCTCATGTAATCATCTGGAGTGTTAGGTGTGGATGCATGTGTGTGAACACGTGTAGTAGAAAAATGTGACACATGACCCAAATTAAAACAAAATTCCCTAAGGTGTCCTCTTTTCTTGCAGTGTGTACAAACATAAACAGGCCTAGGTACACCTTTCTCAAAATGTCTTCTACACGCTCTCCTATCGGTTACATGATGCCTAGGAGGGTTAGGTTGAGAGCAATGTGAATCAAACACTAAAGCGGGAACCGGCTCGGGTGCAACATGTGAAGTGGTTGCACCATTGTGACTTATTCCTAAAATCTCAGTACTACCCAAAATGGGATGGAGAACCATTTTTTCTTCCTTCTTAGATGCGTTATCTAAAGTGACTTTAACTTCTAGGGCATGCTTAATATCTTTCTCTAATTGTGACACGCGGGTTATAAGTTCACTCTTTTCCTAATTGACGATGATCAACTGCTCACTCAAATTAATCTTCACCTTCCCGAGTTGACTCACCAACACCTCAAAGCCCTTCAAACTTTGTAACTCTCTCTCTCTCTCCAAACCTATCACCTTAAGACTTAACTCCTTATTCAATTTTTTAGTCTTTGAAGTCTCAGTGTACAAATCTCTAAAAGGTATTTGGAGCTCACTATCACCCTCACTAGTGCACTCATCACTAGAAACACTCAAATAATCCTCGGGGGTTTCGCGTGCACAAGTGTCTTTAGCGTCATGGGACAAACTGGGTGTGCTATCGTGACTAGATAAAAAGGCACCAAACTTTCCTTGTGAATTTGTATCCCTGGTATCACTCACCTCTTCCTCACTATCACTAAGGGTGGATGGCATAGAAAATTTCTTGCCCTCGCTCCTAAGTCAAGTAACGACTTA
This sequence comes from Sambucus nigra, assembly GCA_949130495.1. Taxonomy (NCBI): domain Eukaryota; kingdom Viridiplantae; phylum Streptophyta; class Magnoliopsida; order Dipsacales; family Adoxaceae; genus Sambucus; species Sambucus nigra. The sequence continues at coordinate 484,386,444 of OX422222.1, read as the reverse complement.
TGCCCATTGCCCCGACACTCAAAACATGTAACTTTTTTTTCTAAATCTCCCTCACCCTTTTTCTCTTTCTCACCGCTTTCTTTGGCCTTGTCTTTCATTACCACAAAAAACTTTTTATTGGAAGAATTTTGTTTTGAAAACTTGAGAAACTTTTTAAGATTCTTTGCAAGAATGGCTATATCAAAATTAGACTAGTCCTCAGACTCGGACTCACAAAAACTCACTTTCCTTTTCTTTTTATATTGGGCTTTAAATGCTATCCCTTTATCTTTAGGCTTGAAAGTGTCAGGAAACATGTCAATCTCATATGTCTGGAGGTCTCCAACCAACTCTTCTAATTTCAGACGATTCAAATTACCTAAGGTATTCAAAATAGTCTCTTTAGGGATAAAACTTTTTGGCAGCGATCATAAAATCTTTTTATCCACTCGTACATTAGGTACAAACTCACCAAGATTAAAACTAGTGTTGACAATGTCAGACAAACATTCATAAAAATTATCAAAACACCCAGTCTCAAGCATGGTAATCGTTTTAAATTTAGTAGTTAAATTTTGAATTTTAGACTCTTTGACCACTTTAGTGCCTTCGTGGGTGAGTTTTAAAACATACCACGCTTCTTTAGACGTAGTGCACGTCATAATACGTCAAAACTCATCGGGAGTAACGTGTCCGAAAATTACACCAAGTCCACATGAATTAAAAGTTCTCCACTTAAACTCATCCTCAATCCAGTTTAACACAAGTTTTAAATTCGTGACATTATTTGCGATGACAGTGGGAGGATTCCAACCTCTTTCCCAAATTAACCAAACTCTCTCATCGATTGCTTTTAAATGTGATCTCATGCGGGCTTTCTAGTAAGCATAATTAGACCTGTAAAAAACTGGCAATCATTTATATAAGTTTTCACTTGGAAATATTGTGACAATTTTAAAAATATGATTTTTTAAAAAAAATCAACATCACACAAATTTTGCAAAAAAATAGGAATACATAATAAATTAGAGTAACCTTCTCCGATACCAATTTGTGAAAAGTGATGCACCATGTGCGATACTGATTTAAAATAAATTCGCAAATTCCAAATATAAACATACTTAATTAGAGTCAATTTTTAAACCAAGTTAATTCAGCCCTTAAACCAATATCGACGTGTGTGCGTGTCAAACCAACAAACACAAATATGTTAACTCCCTGATTTCAGGAAAAAAAATCCTCGAAGGGTAAAACCTTTTACTTCACTATAATTAATTCACAATTTACAATTACAATGAAATATACAATAAGTTTACCTCAGCATACCTACATAGACATGCAACCTAGAGTCATTAATGGATTCCACTCAGCGAACCCACATGAACCGCAGTCCAGTCTTCAGCAAAGATCCACATGCAGCGAACCTCAATGAAAAATGAAAAGACTTCTTTTTGAAATACGCTTCGTTCAGCCCGTATTTATACACAACCTTAAGGCGGCAGATCACTTGAGTAAGATCACATCTTGCTTGAATGATGACACATGTCGCTTGAACGAGCTTCGTGCGAGATGGCATGTCGTTTGAATGACAGGCGCTGTCGGTCAAATGAGCCTTTAAATATATTTTTTCTTTTTTCTTTTCCGAGAAAATGTAGCGCCTTAAAACTTTGAAGAATAATTTTGACAAAGAACTTAAAAACTCCACTCCAACACTTAGAATTTTTTTGATGACAAATATCCCAATATTCTAAGTGAAATGCTAAGGAGCAAAAACACAAACTTTACCAAATTCATCTCGCGGAGGCTTGATTGTTGTAGAAACTTGATATTCGTATCCGTCTTGTTGCATATGTGATCTTGAACATTCTTCAATGGTTGTAGTGGTATACGATATACTAATTGATAACGGACATTTATAAACTCATGTCTTTACACATCTTGTTCCAGGAGTCAAAATCTATATGAGGTCATTAACAAGCCCCTACCTCCAGTGTGTTCACCTATTAGATACCAAGAAAGTTCTCAAATAAATTTATGATGGAATATGTGGTAATCACGCCGGGGGTAGATCTTTATCTTTTCGAGGAATAAAAGAAAGCTATTGGTGGCCATACATGTAGAAGGACGTAACTAATTATGATCGAAAGTGTGAAAAATGTTATAAATTCTCCCCTATGGTTCATCAACCAGCGAGTGACCTGAAGGCCTTAACCAACCCATGGCCATTTACACAATGGGGATTGGATATAGTGGGACCACTGCCTATCGCACTTGGAAATCGCAAGTATATGTTGGTCGCCATATATTACTTCACCAAATGGGTAGAGGTAGAGCCACTATCAAACATTCGAGATGCTGACATGACAACATTCTTCTCGAAGAACATGTTAACGTGCTTTGGGGTACCAAGAGCTATCATTACTGATAACAGCACACAGTTCAAAATTGGCGTCTTTCAAAACTTCTGTGATAAACATGGTATAAAATACCATTTTAGTTTAGTGGCATACCCCCAAAGAAATGGTTAAGAAGAAGCTTCCAACAAGACCATGCTTGATGGTTTGAAGAAAAGGCTAGAAAAGGCAAAAGGTTCATGGGTAGAAGAACTCCCCTATGTCCTCTGGGCCTATCATAATACGCTGAGAAGATCGACTGGAGAAACACCTTTCTCATTAGCATGTGTAATGGAAGCCGTCATCCCACTTGAAGCAGGTCTCCCCACGATGAGAACTTGACGAAGGGATAAACGATGATGCTTTATGCGCTGAACTTGACTTTGCAAACGAACGTAGGGAGCAGGCCATAATCAAGCTCACTTCTTATCAGCAATAACTGGACAGGTAATAAAATAATAAAGTTAACCCAAAGAGATTCTAGGTAGGAGACTATGTCCTATGAAAGGCCCTCGTCAGCGCTGCAAAAGCATCGGACAGTAAATTGGGGCCAAGCTGGGAATGACCTTTCAAGGTAACAAGGGACGACCTTCAAGGAGGTTATCACTTAGAAACGCTGGAGGGAAGGGAGATACCAAGAGAATGGAATGCAACCAATCTCAAGATGTTTTACTTTTAAATCTTCTTTATCTTTACTAGCATGTTTAGTTTATGATTTATATGGAAACATTCAATGAATAAAGGTCGGATTTCCCCTTCATTTTCATATTTTAGCATTGGATGCTTAACACTTATTGGTAACATCTCATTAATACGCACTCTTTCCAAATGATATCTCCTTCATGCATAGCTAAATTCCTAAGATTATGGCAAGTTGTTCAACTTGTTTTTAAATAAGAGAACTTAGCATGCCAAATAGGGTCCGTAGCAATTATAGTGAGTCATTAATCTCGTTTTAATTACTACATCCCTCAAGTTCTTGTTATAAACACAAGGGACTTCAGGTGTTTCCCCGACAACCATAAAAGCCTTACATAGGATCATTAAGCAATAAAGCCAACTTAGGATGGTCATAACTTTGTTGGTCTGAAAAAACCTATTCGGGCGGATGACCCAGCTGCCATATGCATTCTCACCATCATCTTCATCGAGGTCAAGCTCTAAAAGTCAGGTAGGAATGGAATCAGTCGGAATCCACTCATCATCATTTGAGAAGGGGTTATGGCGATAAACCGCACACTCAATCTGGTATTGATACCATAACTTGGATTCCTTTGGAGCCTTCACCTCTTTGAGTGCACTAAGCCATCCTCGAGTAAAGGTAACCTCTTCAGGCTCCTTAAGCCTTATTGTGGCATCTTCCCAACCATCACTATAATGCTCCCCTCAGGCTTCTTGAGGTACGATCTTAAATGCACACCTTAGCCTCTTAACGTCATCTTTGAGAAAAATAGCAAATGCTTTTAAACTAGTGACCTCCTTCCTCACAGAATCATTTTTGGACTGAAGGACTTCGCCTAATTAGTTGACCTCAGTTCTCTCTAAGAGTTTGTCTCTCAGGGAATTTACTTCTTGTTGTACTAAGGCACATATCTTCGCTATTTCTTAAATATTATTTTTTAATTTAGAAATCACCTCGGTATGGTTCTTGTACTGCTCGTTCCTTACCATTAATGATTTATAAATCTTTATGAAGGTTTTACAAGCCTTCAAGTTGATATTTGGTCCAAGGATTTTTCCCCATTGGGAGTTATGAGAAATATAATAACTTAAATCTGCATACTACAAATAACACACACCAAACCAAAAGCAAGGAATTTATACATGGAGAATCAAGTGAACACATGCAGAAAAGAAGAAATTCCATTCTCATTCATTATAAAAGGGTGTCCAAATGCCAATACATTAAATCCCTCAAAATAGTTACAAATTGGCAAATGAAAGATCGTATAAGGAAAAGACATAATCTTAGTCTTCGAGTGCTAATCAGTCACATGATCATCATCAGCAATGGCCTTTACCTTATCGAAGACCAGCTATTCCTCACCAGCACCACCGATCACACCAACGTTGGCAGGAATGATCTCGATATGACCAGTAAGTTAGTCACAATCTTGATCCTCCTCCTCAAAGGATAGGGACTAGGGGAGTGAAGGTTGAAGAGCTTAAATTCAGTAGGAGTCCCAATAGCCTTCAAAGCACGATCCAATCCCTTTTAGAAGGATACCATGCACCCGTAGGCTAACAGCTAGTCGGCATCATCATAGGCTTTGTTAAAACCCTCCCGATAGATTACATCCTTTTCTTGAGGAAGTTCCTTCTCCAGATTGACAACCTTATTAAAAAAAGGCTCCATTTGACTCCACCATCTTAGTCTCAGCAACCACTACCTTATTATTTGCCTCAAGAGTATCGTAGGCCTTGTTCATTTTCTTCTTCGTTCACTCCCATGCCTGGAGTGATTTAGCAGAGGCCTCCTTTTCAGCCTTTAGAGCATCTTTTAGATCTTGCTCTTTTCTAAAGCTATCAGAATAGTTGTCCAGAAGAGTAATAAAATCATATAGCATTTGCATACGAAGAAAAAAATAGTGAGTTAGCACAATAACAAGAGGAGTAAAGAAAAATAAAGGGCGGAAAAGACTTCCCAGGGCCATCCCCTGAGCAGTTTTGAGGGAGAGTTAGGATGATCCCAACCTAGAAGAATGCTCACGATCAGCAGCGAGCACTTCCCTCTTCAATAGTTCAGGGGCAAGAGAAGGTGCATCACCCATGCTATCCCCCTCAAGGCTTGGGAAAGAATGGACCCTAGAGGACTGCAAGGACAACATCCTCTTGGTCTCCACTCTCTTCTCTTCTTTCCTATTTTCCTCTTCTCTTTTCTGATCTTTGTCTATCCTCCTCTCCTTTTCCTCTATTTTCTTGTCTTTTTCTTTCTCTTTCCCCTTATCAGATGGGCTAAAACCACGACCTTTATGGGAATCAGTTACAGACGTCTTTAGAGACGGGATATGATTAAACAAAATAATATTATCATTATCATCAATATTTTCCTCTTTATCAGAGAGGCCAAATCTTCTTCTTCTTCTTCTCCCCCCTCTTCATTTTTAATTTATTACTTTTTTTTCCTCCGAGCTTTCCTCTTCAACATCGAATGACTCAAAAGGACCAACCTCAGGAGCTCTCCAATCAGAAACCTCATTAACAAGATGAGCAATAAACCTGGTTGTAGTATTTTTATACTCTAATGATAAGCTGCTGATCTGTGATGCTTGCCGTCAGGTAGCCTCTCTTTGATGTTCCAAGCCTTCACAAGCTCATCAAAATTGATCTCACTAATGTTAGGCTCAAGATTCTTTGTACAAACTGTAAAATGAAGGAATAAAGGACAACTATCAGAAGACAAAAAAGAAAAAGGAAATGAAGACTAAATGATACAACAGTAAGATAAAAAGCATCAACCTATGTGCTTCTCTCTATAGTTAAAAATTACTAGGCCTATATCTCTCGCCCGCACGAGCAGGAAGGCGTTGCCAATTTCTGGCAATAAAAGTTTTGCCCCAGTAATCCTTGTGTAAGTCTAGAAGATTTACCACCAGGACTCGATCAGCCCTTCGGTCTTCAAGTAAATAAGGCCCTCACTTATTCTCGATCGTACGTAACAGTAACAGATTTTAGTAAGACCTAATTTTGTCTCATATAGGGTATTAATTCTATAAACCCCATTCACTATTTTCCATATATTAGGGGTACATTAGGAAGGAACCACTTTAAAGTATCAAAACAAATTAAGGAAAAGAGGTTTTAGGGGAAAGGTCAAACCCCTTGGGTGATCATGAGGGTATAAATCTAATGCCCTCCTTCAACATCACGCACATTTTTAGGAAGGGGGCAAAGTCAATTTCTACCCAATCAGGAATGTTTTACCTCTTCCTAAACTCTTCTACTTATTTATTATCAAGCTTTACCATGAATACATAATAACCCTGCTTACAGTTGCAGAGAAATTCGAAAAATGGGAAAATTGAGAATTTATGAGTTGAACTTATGAGGATTGATGAAGATCTGAGAAAAAATAAGACGCTAAGGAAGATGAACGTTGCAAAGCTTAGTGATAAAGAAAGACGATGCACTAAATTTAACTAATGCAAGGGACTGTATCTCCGGTTTGAAGCCCAACGTCAATAATTAAACACAATCTCCCAAATGATTTTTGATGGTTCAAATGCCTGGTGGGATAACACACCCTCGCTCATTAAAAAAAATTACAAGTATGCAATGGCGTTTAGTTCGTGCCGAACATAGCCTCACCAACTTCACCAAATCTACAAAAATGCCATTCCAGTTAAAAGATGTATGGTTTAGTTAAAATTATTTCCTCACCACTTATAAAAGCCCAAAATATTTAGGGGTAATTATGGGGACCCATTTATTATGGTAAATGAGAGTAGCTGAACAAGCCCAAGCCGTTTAAGGGGTTTCTCAACCCAAATCAAAGTATGCGACCAGTAGACGTTCATATAATATGTACTAAAACACTTACGGATATACTCAAATCAATCACCAATAATCTCGGTTGTGATATTCTGGTGATGCATGATATATCCAATGTGTGAATTGAGTTCCTTATGCAACTCAAACTCTATTTTTATATGCCCATATATTGTACAACCTGGGCTAGGGCAAAGGGATGTAACCACAAACTTTTGAGAGATATTAATAATAACAATAGCCTCTTCGTGGACGTAGGCACATTACCGAACCACATATATTCTGTGTTGTGTGATTGGTTAATTATTTTCTATACGATATTGCTTCGTAATTCTTTTATTGTGATATTTTCTGCACCCACATAATGGAACTAAAGATAAGTTTTTTCTAAAATTTGAATATTAATTCGGTGTTGAAATTCAAGGATTCATACAATTTTTATTAAATTAGTTTATTAAAAGAGTATAAATCTTAGATTTTCATAACATTTTTAAATTAGTATTCTGAAAAAGATATTATTCAATTTATAATTGCAACGAGAGTTGGATTATGAATTTAATATTATCTCAAAATATTTCAATTTAATAAATTAATAAATTAAAAATAACTGAACATGCAGTGTAATCCCATCTCTTGAATCTTCACATTTATCACACCTGGTTAGGTATTATTTTTAGTTTACTTAATCACATTTGATATTAGCATTAATTAATTCATTCTCCCTTGAAGTTGTTTTAGATATAATTAAAAAAATAAAAAGTTTTAATAAAAAATGAAATTACAAGTATTCACAATGCTTGTTTCACATTGAAAGTTGGATTCATACTTGTACTTACCACGATACGAGTTGTTTAACAAGTTTTGTAGGTAATTCAAGGGAATTTTGAGAGTCGGTTTTTGAAGACAACGACTGACACACAAAAAGCCTGTTATCAATGGGATTTAATGGTACTCTGAGTAGGCGTCCACTCATCCTTCTATGTGTTGTTGTAGCATCAAGAAATTGGTCAATCTTAGGTAGTGGGAAGCTGTCTTTGGGACAGGCTCTATTGAGATCTGTGAAGTCAATACAGACCCTCCAACTATTGTTACTTTTTTGTACCACTACTGGGTTGGATGCCACTTAGGAAACTAAACTTCCCTAATGGATCCTGCATCAAGAAGCTTCCATACTTCGTTCTCCCATACTTTAGTCTTTTCCATAGTTATTTGTCTAGCCTTATGAGTGATCAACTTGAAGGTAGGTTCAACGTGCAGACAATTGTAGGCTACATCGGGATCAATCCCGGGCAGATCGTATGGTTCCCAAGAAAAAACATTTAGATTGTTTCTTAGGAAAATAATCAATTCTTTCTTTTCCCGATAGACAAGTGTGGTTCTGATTAGAAACTTTCTCTCTGGAAAGTTGTCTTCACCTACAACTTCCTCCATGCTTTAATCGAGCCTGTTAGTGGGGTGGACCCTGGTCTCCTCCACCCCTGATCGGCCATATCGTAGTTGCTATTTAGAGGGTATAACCCCTCATGGGCATTCTCTAGATCATCTTTTGGTTCCTTCTTCTTTTGCTTTCTTGGATGAATGGCCATAATGAAGTATTTTCTTATAGTGGATTGGCCCCCATGAATTTTGACCATGCCACGACCGATAATACACTTCATCTTCTGGTCATAGGTGGATGGTACTACCATCATGGTGTGAAACCATCATTTTCCTAGAATAGTGTGGTACGAGGACTCTATATCTACCACCAAGAATAGGATGAGGTTGGAAATGTTGCCTACCCTGACTGGAAATACCATCTTTCACAATGGTATTATTATCTTTCTTGTGAACCCAACCAATAAAATTCTGGCCTCCTTGAGGTCGGATAGATTGAGCTTCATCTTGTGGAAAAAATATAGGTACATCACCTTAGATGAGCTTACCTGATCCACTAATAGCTTTTCAATGTCCTAATTGGTAATTTGGAGGGTTATTAGGAGCGCATCATGATGTGGGGTCCTCATTCCAATCAAGTCTTCCTCAGTGAAGACTATGTGTTTCGTTTAGTCAACGTCTTCTAGTTATTGGCGCTTACCAGCTTGGATATTTGCAGGATCAATCTTAAATTCCTCCATGATGGCTGTGACATTTTCATCTCCATCTGAACAATATTTTGCTAGATTTGCTTTAGTTCGGACTCTCCATGGATCACTGGAAACTCGTGTCCCATGTCATCATCAAGGACATTATCTGGTTTCTGCTCGCCATTAGTTGTGACCTTTTCTATTTTTTCTCTATGTATTCATCGAGATGCCCAACGTGGTCCAACTCTTCTAAGTGTGACTTTAGGGCTTTATAGTTCTCAGTTCTGTGGCCTCCCTCCTTATGAAATGCATATCTCAATGCATTATTCCTTTTCGTTGGGTCGTCTTCCATATTCCTAGGCCACTTGATAAATGGTTGATCCTTGATTTTACTCAAGATCTTATAGATTGGTTCCTTAAAGACTATTATAAAAGCCTAGAATGCTATTTCCAGATCAGCCTTGTTCCCATTCTAAGAACTATTCTTGCCCCTATTCTTTCTCCCTTTCTTTGGGGTATTACTCTTGTCTACTCCTTTACTTACTTTTTCTTGGCCATTCTCCCCTACATTAGAATGAACCATGTCTTCAAACTTGGCGTACTTTTCAATATGAGACATAAGGTCAACAATGGTGTTGACTTCCTTATTTGTTAAGGACCGGTGTAATAGAGATGTGGTCGACAGACCAATTTTGAAGGATGCAAAGACAACTTTCTCTAAGAAGTCCACCTCATTAAAAACTACCAAATACCTCTTGGAATAGTCACGAAGTCTTTCTTGTGGCTTATTCTTTATCGTGAGAAGCGAATCCATTCGCTTTGGATGAGAGCTAATGGTTATGAAGAAAGTAGTGAATGCCTCTTCTAGGGCCTTGAAGCTCCTGATTGATCTGTAGGAAATCCTTTTAAACCACTTTTTCACTACATCATTTAGTCTAGCAGAGAAGATTCGACATATCATAGAATCGTTGTGTCTCTATAATGTCATCGCCTTCCTGTATTATCGAATATGGTCGATGCGATTCGTCTTCCCATCATAAATTTTAAATCTATGAATAGAGAAATTCTTTAGGGGTCATTCCTCTTTAATTTCCCTTGAGAAAATGGATTTCATCTGGATGTTGAGAGCTCTCCTACCTAGCTCCCTGGTAGACCTGGCTTTACGATGGGCAGGATGTTGGTCCATCTCTCAACGGACTAAAATCCAGAGCTCTTCATCTTGGCGATTGTTAATCTTATGATGCCTCTATGGTCGGTCAGATTTCGATCGATCTCATTCATATCTGCCTTGGTCTCTCCTGGAGCTCCTTCCTCAGCTGTGAGTATTACTTACCTGAGGGTTAGGAGTCCTAGTACGGTGATTCCTTGTGTCCCCTATAGATATCTCTCCATTCTTTCAAGTCACCTTTGTAGGTGAGTGATCTTTTCCATTTGGAGGCGTGTGGCCTCCTCTTATTCTCTAAACCTAGCTTCGTAAGCATAGACCAACCTGGAGATCTGTGCAGACCTAAGTGGTCCCTGACTTTCTTTAAAAGGTTGCCTTTCTTGGTAAAACTTGGGATTTTGTTGCTGGAGAATATCTGACCTAACCCTTGGTGGGGATTGTTCATCCTGAACGTCGCCGGCCTGAGGAAGGTTGTTGTTGTGGTGAGATATGACGGGCTTTCTTGTAATGAATGTTTATGCAGGAATAAAAGTCAATTTCTACAAACGGCATCGATTGTGCGTACATGAATTATCACAATAGAAAGATCCAAGAAAACAATCACACAAATATAATATAAAATCACACATAGTAATGATGTACGTGGTTCAGCAACTTGCCAACGTCTAGGGAGAGGTTACTATTTTATTATGGTGTCTCTCAATGCTCGAGGTTACATACCTTTGTCCCGGGTCAAAGTTTACAATTTATAAGTTCATAAAAGTAAGATATTGAGTCATACAAGGAACTCAATTAACATGTGGATAATTTGTGGTGTCCTGGAATCTTTGCTCCGAGATTCTTGATAACTATTTTGAATGTATCTGTAAGTGTTTTAGTGTATATCAAATACACGTGAGTAAATTAAATATCTAACTTGGGCCGGGAAGCTCTCTAGGCAGACATGGTTGGTCGGCTATTCTCATGGACCATAATAAATGGGTATACATGGACATTTTATGAGATCCTCATTAGATACCATCTTCGAATGACATTAGATTTTCTTTTGAACCAACAATCTTTTCGTTCGAATGAAATGGAGATCTTGTTCGAACGAATGCCATTTTCATTTGATCCACATAATTTATCCTAAATTTTCATTTTCTCGCAATGACTTCCACAATTACTATCAAGGCCCAAAGAATAATCAATTATAGAGCTAAACGTCCATGCATTAATGATTCAAACCTCAAGAATTTCATATGGTCACAAACTACACGAGAAAATTAATAAAAATATTAGGCGCTAGTACTACAGGCCCAAAACAAAAACATACCACATACACTACACTAAAAATGATAATCTGGCACGCTGAAGGAAGGAGATTCTGACACATTTTAAAACCGTGCCAGAATCTGGCACGGTTTAAGCATAATCTGGCACAGGTTAAAACCGTGCCAAAATTTGGCACGGGTTAAAACCGTGCCAAATATGGGTACATTTCATTAAAAAAACAACACCCCAAAATTTCAAGCGGGGACCGAAATTTCAAGAGGGACCAAATCATTCTAACCTAAGTCTCTTTCTTTCTCTCTCTCTCTCTCTCTATCTCTCTCTCTCTCTCTCTTACCCCACGCTACCCGTCCTCCTCCACGATCCACACTACCCAAGAGTCCACACTACCCACGCTACCCATCATCACTGCCTATCGACTCCTTCAAGAGTCCATACTCTCCGGCGCCTTCATCATCCACGAACTGTCATCATCCACCATTTGAACGAACGGCTATCATCCACCATCTGCACGGCCGAAGAAATCGCACAAAATAGGTATACCTTGAACCCATCTCAAGAGCGAAGAAATATTGAACCTTGAACCCATCTCAAGAGCGAAGAAATCGCACAGCAACAATGTCATCATCCACAGTGGTGTTGTCACTGGGACGTCGGTGAGTGAAATTTACCCCAAATAATTTCATTAGTTGTTATTGTTTCATTAAATCTGAAATTATTTTTAGTTCATAATTTTAAAGTTTAATAGTTTTTATTTGTTATTTTTGCTGTGATTATTGCTGAAATTTTTAGAAATTATTGCTGAAATTAGTTGTTGTAATTGCCATTGTTGCTGAAATTAGTTGTTAAATGTTGCTCAAATTGTTGCTGAAATAAAATTATTAGTTATTTTTTTGAGTATGCTAAAATTAGTTGCTGAATGAAATTATTGTAATTTGAGTATACTGAAATTATTGTCTGTTTGTAACATCTTTTATGTCTGGCCCATACAAAATGACGGTATAACTGATAAATGATATAATAGTTATAAATGATCTAACAGTTATAACTGTATAACTGTTAGATGTATTTTGTTATAACTGATATAACAGTTATAACTCATCTAACATGTTATAACTGATATAGCATGGTATGTTGGGTCTCTCATGGTATGTTGTTTTTACTGCTACCTTATGGATGATTCGAAAAGCTATAAATGTATTTTGTTTTAACATAATAAACTCCAATCCTCAGTTGATTGCATAAAAAACACAAATTATGCTAAAGAAATAGTCCAAGCTTATGGGGAAACAAACAACCAGGTGAGGCATGTGGAGAACACACTTATTAATTGGAAATCCCCTTGCGCATGTTAATTAAAGATCATTACATATGGGAGCTCAAATGGAAACTTGGGACTAAACTTGGGACTTATTAGTGTACCTATATGTAATACCCCGTATTTTTGGCTATATTTATTTTTGGGATTAATTATGTAAATGTGAATTAATAGGTAATTAATTCGGATAAAATACTAGCGAGATGTGAGTTGGTATTTGACTATATTGAACATATATGATGTTATATGAATATTTAATTATGAAATTTGTCGTGAGATTGATATACGGCAATTTGATCATTTTATTGGGACGCGTGTGACAGTCGCGTCAGGATATAATTATTTTATTTATAAAAGTGAATTTAAATTCTATTAACCGTATGGTCGTTTTGAGTGCGCCAACGCGTCCGGAAGGGTCGAGATAGTCAGAAAACACTAGCCGGGGGTTTAATTTGGGTCCCGGGGTATTTTTAGGCCATACCGACAACATAAAGGGTATTTTGGTAATTTTGTATTTTTGGAGAATTAAAAGTGACGAAAATTAAGAGTTTTAATCTGATTGGGAATTGACCCACTAAGCCACTAACCAACCCATATTAACCCAACAAGCTACGGGGGTTGTTAGATTAGGTTTTCTAAGTTTCCCCAAAATAAACCCTAGCCACCATAGCCATTAGAGAAGAAGAGCTTGTTAAGAGAGAGAGGAGGGATTCTGTAGAGAAAGAAAGAGAACACTTCACTGATTCGTCATCAAAATCAGAGACAAACTTAAGGCAAGTGATTTAATTTCTTTTAATTCAGAGAATGTTCCTTCCATGTTAGATAATTTGAAGATTTACAATTGTTCTTGGAAGATAAATGAAAACCCATGTTAATTGGACTTAGAACTTGAATCTTAAGGACAAATTGCATGTAGAACCATATAGAGATGATTATTCTGGTATTAGTATATGTGGGATGTAACAAAAACGGATCTAGAATGGACTAATTGATGATTACAAATTCTAGGGTTTATGTTCTTGAATAATTGGGGGAAAAGTGTAGAGATTTGTAAATTGATTGATGTTAAGATGAATTAATCTTTTAAAACGTGTTAGGATGTGACTATAATATGTTTAGGATTGATTAGAGACCTTAAAACAATCGTTGGGACTAATATTAGAGGAGATTTGGGGAGTAGAAATGGTGAAAAACGTAACTAAGAAATTCTGGGCTTGAAACTGGTCAGTCGTTAGAAGGCCTCCCCAGGTCGTTCGAACTAGCTCATTCGAACGAGCTTCTAACGAGTTGACCAGTCGCTTCTAACGAGGGGAGACTTCGTTCGATACCTTCGTTCGAATGAACTGTATTTCGTTCGATACCTTCGTTCGAACGAGATGTCGTTAGAAGGTACAGTTCGTTCGAACGAACTGAAATCTCGTTCGAACAACCTCGTTCGAACGAGACTTCTAACGAGCTGGCAGTTTAGGCCTTTTTGGCCTGTTTTTATTTTGGGAGTCCCGTAATCTTGTTCGAGGATATAGATAACCTTCCTTTGATGATGTATTGATTGATTTAGGACGTTTGGGTTATTTTTAGGAGTAAATTATTTACGAGCGATTTAAATTAAAGGGATAAGTGGGTTGAGACGTGAGTGTCTACTACGACGTGAGAATAGATTATGGCGCGTATGATTATAAATCGGAATCGTATAAAGTTTGTAAATTATATATTGGTACTAGCTTGGGAAAAGTACTAGAATTAAACTACGGTGATTACTAAGATGCCTGTTTACTTAGTATTGGTATATGATTTGTGTGTATGACATACCTACCATACTTGCTATCACGGGAGGTTTGCGTTCGCTTAGGGCCCTATAATCCTTGTGTTGCCCGGATTTAGACTGGTTACCTTGATGAACATAGGTCATAGAAAGACTTATTGGGATATTAATAAGTCCGCTGATCGTGGGAGCGTAGGTATGTGCGTGACCCATGTGATGTGACTGTGTTTGCCTCCATTATTTGTGATGTTGTTATCTGTGAACTATTCCTGAGAGATTCGGAATATGTGATCCTTATGTACGTGATGTACCGGGATGGATAGCAGAGTATGTGTGCACCGCAGCCTAGTCTCGGGGTGCTTATATTGTATATTTATGTTGTGGAAAATATACGCTTAATAAACTGGAACTTTCATATGGTATTGTGTGTAACTATGGAATAACATAGAGGGATAATCTATAATGAGTTGTATTACTTTTGTATGAGAACCTGAAGTTACGTTAAGCCCTATTTAATTGAGATCGTTATAATGTTAATGGGAACCGAGTAATAAGGGTAGAACATATGGCAGTCTAGCTAGATATGACGTCACTTAGCTAGTGGTTTGGGTCATTTTAGATGGGTACTTACGTTAGGAGTGCACAGTTAGACGAGAGGTGAGAATTTCATGTGAGTGCACGTCCTAACATGTACTTTGCATTTAATGTTTTAAATGTTTTTAAAGCACTTGCAGGTTTTTAAAATATCTCCACATTCGGGCTCTGACCCGTTTGCTTTCAAATCTATTTTTTTTTGTAAAACCATTTTAGGTGCCCAGCCACAAGGACACCATGCATAGGATATTCATTCAGGTGGCGAGCTGTAGCTCTTTGTGGAAGCTACAGGGATTTGATTATAGACGCTTCTTTCATTTGGAATCCTGATTCAGTATTTATCAGTTGTAGGGCCTGTTGCCCATTTCTATTAGAGACATCTTTCCATTTCAGTTTTTCAGACTTTGGCATGTATTGTTTCAGTATTCAGTATTTCATTACTTATTTCAGTTGTGGGTTTTGTAGTGAGGAGTTTTCCTCCAGACTTTATTTACATTATGTGATGGTTATTCTATTTACTTCGTTATGGTGATGGTGTTATTATTTTTCATTACACTTGTTGCATGTTAATCAGACTTTAATTAAAATTTGGCAACTTACTTCTTAAATACTAGGTGGTTAGTAATCATTAAAATGTTTTCGACAGTGATGCTATTAACTGGACCAACTTGGCATGTTGAATTAATTTAATAAAGGAGTAGCTACCCGGTATTTAATTAGTCGGGGTGTCACAGGTGGTATCAGAGCATCAGGTTCTAGTGTCCTTTAGGATCTGTACGGCTATTATGTTTCCGCTAAGTTTTCCTTGATATAGAGCCCTATATTTTATGATTGTTGTACTCTTTTGTGTATGCTTCGTTCTTCAGCTATTTTAAGTTTATAAACAGTGAACTTATAAACTTTGTTCTTATTTCAGATGCCTCCACGACGTGCACGACGAGTTCCCAGGGATGCAACGCCCGAACCCCAGCCCGCTCCAGTTCAGGGCATGATGAACGCCGCTGAGGTTGCAGCCATTGTAGCCCAAGCGGTTAATGCCGCAATTGCCGTAGTTCAGCAGGCACCACCTCAGGCGCCGGTTGTCGCTCCAGTACAGGCTAATGCATTCCCGTCTGCTTGGGAGCGTGTACGTGACGCTTTTCAGAAAGCGCATCCGCCAGAGTTTGCAGGTAGCTCAGATGTAGTAGTCTCGATCCAGTGGAGGAAGGATATGCAGAGGCACTTAAGGATGTATGAGTGCACGGACGTTCAGAAGCAGGTGCTAGCTACTTTCAAGCTAGTTGGATCTGTACTGCAGTGGTGGGAGTCTATTACCACCGTGGAGGAGAGGGATACTCTCACTATTTAGGACTTTTGGGTGCGGTTCGACCGCAAGTACTTTCCGTCGGCTGTTTACACAGAAATGAGGAGGAAATTGATGAGTCTGAAGCAGGAGGGTAAGACCGTGGCCGAGTATGAGGTCGAGTTCACAAATCTGTTGAATATCGTTCCAGATGAGATACCGACAGAAAAGAAGAAGATTGAGAAATTTACCGACGGGTTGACATGGAGGATCCGTCAACATCTGTTAGGGAACCTTTCGTTGGCCACGTATTCTTTAGTGGTTAACGTTTCTTTGTTACACTGCCAGGACCACCGCTTTCATATGGCTGAGGGCAAGAGGTCGGGAGAGTCTAGCCATCAGGGCAGGACTGGAGGACATGGTGCCAGTGGGGCACAATCTGTTCAGGGGCAGAGACAGGGTGTGCAGGGTTCCCAGCAGGGGGATCAGAAGAGGTTCCGATCAGGGAACTACAGACAGGGACATGGAGGTTTCCGTCAGGGCCATCAGGGTCCAAACGGCCATTAGGGCCAACAGGGGCAGAATGGGCAGCAGTTTCAGCAGGGCCAGCAGGGCCAAGGGAGGAACGGTAACGGCCACCAGGGCTGGGGACCGCAGGGGTAGAGAGGAGGGAACTTCCCAGGGAAGTGTTTTGTTTGTGGCAAGACTGGCCATAAACGACAGGATTGTCCTGATAGGGGCAGGGCCCCACAGCAGCAGCAGCAGGGTGCTCGCCAGGAGCCGCAGAGGCCTATGTTTCTAGCCGCTCTCCCCACACCGCCACAGATGGCAGCATTGCCACCCATTCCAGCAGTCCCAGTTCAGCAGGGGCAGCTACAGTATGGACGTGTCTACAACGTCCACCAGGCAGCAGTTCCACAGGCACCGCCCGCGATTGAGGGTACGTTTCCTATCCATGGCACTATGGGTCGGGTATTATTTGATACGGGGGCTAAACATTGTTTTATAGCTACACATTTTGCGAAGGCTTTAGGGTTGTTAGCCACAGCGGAGAGCACAGTGACGTGTGTCGACTCACCATTGGGGAGTGGGTCACTTATTTTCTTTATATGCCGGGGAGTGGGGGTAGAGATTGGTAGTTTGGTATTACCTGCAGACATGTTGGTATTAGATATGCATGTTCACGATGTGATTATCGGGATGGATTGGCTCGTAGCTTATAGGGCCATGATTGATTGCTTCAGCGGGAGCATTGTTTTTGCCATTCCGGGGCAAGAGATGTTCGTAGTGGAGATGCCTCGCCCAGAGGGAGGATCGACCGCTCATTTGTATTACATAGAGGAGGATACCTCTAAGGAGGTTGTGATTCATTTAGATTCTATCCCAGTTGTCAGGGAGTATTCGGATGTGTTTCAGGAGATACCAGGCCTGCCCCCCAGTCGAGAGATAGGCCTTGTTATAGATTTACTACTAGGTACGAGACCTATAGCACGTGCACCGTACCGTATGGCTCCAGCTGAGATGAGGGAGTTACGGGATCAGATAGAGCAGCTGTTAGGTCAGGCCTTTATTCGCAGGAGTACCTCACCTTGGGGCGCTCCAGTTTTGTTTGTGAAGAAGAGAGATGGTTCACTAAGATTGTGTGTGGACTACCGAGA
This sequence comes from Sambucus nigra, assembly GCA_949130495.1. Taxonomy (NCBI): domain Eukaryota; kingdom Viridiplantae; phylum Streptophyta; class Magnoliopsida; order Dipsacales; family Adoxaceae; genus Sambucus; species Sambucus nigra. The sequence goes on along the minus strand of OX422222.1, from coordinate 484,368,467 downwards.
GTTGAATAAGGTCACTATACGGAATAAGTATCCGTTGCCCCGAATCGATGACTTATTCGACCAGTTGAGAGGAGCTTCTTTCTTCTCGAAGATTGATTTGAGATCGGGATACCATCAGTTGCGTATCCGGGAGGAGGCTATCTCGAAGACCGCCTTCTTGTCGAGATATGGTTCTTACGAGTTTCGGGTTATGACTTTTGGTTTGACCAACGCTCCAGCAGTGTTTATGGACTTGATGAACAGAGTGTTCAGGGATTTCTTAGATCAGTTTATCATTGTCTTCATCGATGATATTCTGGTTTACTCCCAGACAGAGGAGGAGCACGCCGAGCATTTGAGGCAAGTTTTGCAGACACTTCGTCAGAATGAGTTGTATGCAAAATATGAGAAATGCGGGTTTTGGCTGAAGGAGGTCCAGTTTTTGGGACATATTATTTCCGACCGGGGAATATCTGTTGATCCGGGAAAGGTATCCGCGGTGAGGGAGTGGGGACAGCCCACGACACGGACTGAGATTCATAGTTTCTTAGGCTTGGCAGGATACTACAGGAGGTTTATTCGGGGATTTTCGAAGATAGCGGGTCCTTTGACACATCTGACTCGTAAGGGTGTGCCATTCATCTGGAGTGATGCCTGTCAGTTGGCATTCGATGAGTTGAAGGATAAATTGACCTCAGCACCTGTGTTAGCATTGCCGAGACCGGGAGTTGAGTATTTGGTTTACACCGATGCGTCTTTACAAGAACTTGGAGGTGTATTGCAACAGGAGAGACAGGCCATAGATTATGCTTCCCATAAGCTTAAGCCTCATGAGAAGAATTACACCACGCATGATTTGGAGTTGGCAGCAGTGGTATTTGCCCTACGGATTTGGAGGCACTATCTTTTGGGGGAGAAGTTCCAACTGTTCATGGACCACAAGTCCCTACAATACCTATTCACGCAGAAAGAGTTGAATATGCGGCAGCGTAGGTGGCTTGAGTTTATGAAAGACTAACAGTTCGATATTCAGTATCACCCAGGTAAGGCTAACGTGGTAGCAGACGCGTTGAGACGTAGGCCAGCAGATGAGGTGGAAGAGGTGTGGAAGGCCAAGTGGAAGGAATTGGGACACCAGGGTGCAGTGGCCCGATCTTTCATGTCTGTGATGACCGTTACACCGCAGATTGTCACGAAGGTGGTACGGGCACAGGCTAATGACTCGTTCTGTCAGGAGCAGATAGTTTGATTACTAGCAGAGGGAGCCGAGTCCTATACTGTCAGCTCGGACGGGGGATTACGCTTCAATGGGAGATTGGTGGTTCCGGAAGGGGAGAAATTACGACACGAGGTGATGGCAGAGTCGCACGGCTCACGGTTCGCGGTACATCCCGGAGGGGACAAAATGTACCAAGACATGAGACGGCAGTATTGGTGGAGCGGTATGAAGAGAGATATTGCTGAGTTTGTTTCGAAATGCGCCACTTGTCAGCTCGTAAAAGTGGATCATCAGAGACCGGCAGGATTGCTATAGCCATTGGAGGTCCCGGCGTGGATGTGGGAGAGCATATCCATGGACTTTATAACGGGGTTGCCTACGTCGCAGAAGGGTCATGACTCGTTTGGGTAATTGTGGACAGGTTGTCCAAAGTCGCTCACTTTTTACCCGTAAGGACTGACTACACTACGGGACATTATGCCTACCTCTTCATTTCAGAGGTTGTGAGACTTCACGGTGTGCCCCTAAATATCGTGTCTGACAGAGATAAGATATTTGTTTCGCGGTTTTGGGAAAGTTTACAGGAGGCCATGGGCACAGAATTGCAGTTGAGTACGGCTTATCATCTGCAGATCGATGGGCAGACAGAGCGCACAAATCAGATGTTGAAGGACATGCTACGCATGTGCATTATTGACTTTGGGGGTGGATGGGAGCAGTACCTACCACTGGTGGAGTTTGCTTATAACAACTCCTATCAGTTCACTATTGGCATGGCTTCGTTTGAGGCATTGTACGGTAGGACTTGTCGTTCCCCATCATGATGGTTAGAGGTGGGGGACAACAAACTACTTGGGCCGGAAGTGATTCAGGATACTTCGGCAAGGATTGAGTTAATTCAGAGTCGCATTCGGGTAGCTCAAGATCGACATAAGAGTTACGCTGATGCGAAGAGATTTTTCAGGGAGTTCCAAGTGGGGGACCAGGTTTTGCTCAGGGTATCTCCTATGAAGGGGATTATACGTTTCGGGAAGAAGGGGAAGTTGGCACCGAGGTATGTGGGGCCGTTTCCTATTATTGAGCGGATCGGACCGGTTGCGTATAGACTTGGGTTACCGGAGCATTTGCATCGGATTCACGATGTGTTTCATATTTCCTCACTAAGGAAATACCTTAGAGATAATTTGTCCCATTCTCACATCGCTGTGGAGGACATTGATCTCCAGCCGGATAGCTCCTACGAGGAGGGGCCGATTGCTATTCTAGACCGAAGTGAGCGGAAACTGCTGTCCAAGATAGTTCCGTTAGTGCGTGTTCAGTGGCGACATCATAATGTCGAGGAGTCCACATGGGAGCGCGAGGATGAGATGCACGAACGTTATCCAGAGTTGTTCATACCAGGTACTTTCTAGTTTCGAATTTCGGGACAAAATTCAGTTATTAGGGGGGGAGTATGTAATACCCCGTATTTTTGTCTATATTTATTTTTGGGATTAATTATGTAAATGTGAATTAATTGGTAATTAATTCGGATAAAATACTAGCGAGATGTGAGTTGGTATTTGACTATATTGAACATATATGATGTTATATGAATATAGAATTATGAAATTTGTCGTGAGATTGATATACGGCAATTTGATCATTTTATTGGGACGCGTGTGACAGTCGCGTCAGGATATAATTATTTTATTTATAAAAGTGAATTTAAATTCTATTAATCGTATGGTCGTTTTGAGTGCGCCAACGCGTCCGGAAGGGTCGAGATAGTCAGAAAACACTAGCCGGGGGTTTAATTTGGGTCCCGGGGTATTTTTAGGCCATACCGACAACATAAAGGGTATTTTGGTAATTTTGTATTTTTGGAGAATTAAAAGTGACGAAAATTAAGAGTTTTAATCTGATTGGGAATTGACCCACTAAGCCACTAACCAACCCATATTAACCCAACAAGCTACGGTGGTTGTTAGATTAGGTTTTCTAAGTTTCCCCAAAATAAACCCTAGCCACCATAGCCATTGGAGAAGAAGAGCTTGTTAAGAGAGAGAGAAGGGATTCTGCAGAGAAAGAAAGAGAACACTTCACAGATTCGTCATCAAAATCAGAGACAAACTTAAGGCAAGTGATTTAATTTCTTTTAATTCAGAGAATGTTCCTTCCATGTTAGATAATTTGAAGATTTACAATTGTTCTTGGAAGATAAATGAAAACCCATGTTAATTGGACTTAGAACTTGAATCTTAAGGACAAATTGCATGTAGAACCATATAGAGATGATTATTCTGGTATTAGTATATGTGGGATGTAACAAAAACGGATCTAGAATGGACTAATTGATGATTACAAATTCTAGGGTTTATGTTCTTGAATAATTGGGGGAAAAGTGTAGAGATTTATAAATTGATTGATGTTAGGATGAATTAATCCTTTAAAACGTGTTAGGATGTGCTATAATATGTTTACGATTGATTAGAGACCTTAAAACAATCGTTGGGACTAATCTTAGAGGAGATTTGAGGAGTAGAAATGGTGAAAAACGTAACTAAGAAATTTTGGGCTTGAAACTGGTCAGTCGTTAGAAGGCCTCCCCAGGTCGTTCGAACGAGCTCGTTCGAACGAGCTTCTAACGAGTTGAGCAGTCGCTTATAACGAGGGGAGACTTCGTTCGATACCTTCGTTCGAACGAACTGTATTTCGTTCGATACCTTCGTTCGAACGAGATGTCGTTAGAAGGTACAGTTCGTTCGAACGAACTGAAATCTCGTTCGAACAGCCTCGTTCGAACGAGACTTCTAACGAGCTGGCAGTTTAGGCCTTTTTGGCCTGTTTTGATTTTGGGAGTCCCGTAATCTTGTTCGAGGATATAGATAACCTTCCTTTGATGATGTATTGATAGATTTGGGATGTTTGGGTTATTTTGAGGAGTAAATTATTTACGAGGGATTTAAATTAAAGGGATAAGTGGGTTGAGACGTGAGTGTCTACTACGACGTGAGAATAGATTATGGCGCGTATGATTATAAACCGGAATCGTATAAAGTTTATAAATTATATATTGGTACTAGATTGGGAAAAGTACTACAATTAAACTACGGTGATTACTAAGATGCGTGTTTACTTAGTATTGGTATATGATCTGTGTGTATGACATACCTACCATACTTGCTATCACGGGAGGTTTGCGTTCGCTTAGGGCCCTATAATCCTTGTGTTGCCCGGATTTAGACTGGTTACCTTGATGAACATAGGTCATAGAAAGACTTATTGGGATATTAATAAGTCCGCTGATCGTGGGAGCGTAGGTATGTGCGTGACCCATGTGATGTGACTGTGTTTGCCTCCATTATTTGTGATGTTGTTATCTGTGAACTATTCCTGAGAGATTCGGAATATGTGATCCTTATGTATGTGATGTACCGGGATGGATAGCAGAGTATGTGTGCACCGCAGCCTAGTCTCGGGGTGCTTATATTGTATATTTATGTTGTGGAAAATATACGCTTAATAAACTGGAACTTTCATATGGTATTGTGTGTAACTATGGAATAACATAGAGGGATAATCTATAATGAGTTGTATTACTTTTGTATGAGAACCTGAAGTTACGTTAAGCCCTATTTAATTGAGATCGTTATAATGTTAATGGGAACCGAGTAATAAGGGTAGAACATATGGCAGTCTAGCTAGATATGACGTCACTTAGCTAGTGGTTTGGGTCATTTTAGATGGGTACTTACGTTAGGAGTGCACAGTTAGACGAGAGGTGAGAATTTCATGTGAGTGCACGTCCTAACATGTACTTTGCATTTAATGTTTTAAATGTTTTTAAAGCACTTGCAGGTTTTTAAAATATCTCCACATTCGGGCTCTGACCCGTTTGCTTTCAAATCTATTTTTTTTTGTAAAACCATTTTAGGTGCCCAGCCACAAGGACACCATGCATAGGATATTCATTCAGGTGGCGAGCTGTAGCTGTTTGTGGAAGCTACAGGGATTTGCTTATAGACGCTTCTTTCATTTGGAATCCTGATTCAGTATTTATCAGTTGTAGGGCGTGTTGCCCATTTCTATTAGAGACATCTTTCCATTTCAGTTTTTCAGACTTTGGCATGTATTGTTTCAGTATTCAGTATTTCATTACTTATTTCAGTTGTGGGTTTTGTAGTGAGGAGTTTTCCTCCAGACTTTATTTACATTATGTGATGGTTATTCTATTTACTTCATTATGGTGATGGTGTTATTATTTTTCATTACACTTGTTGCATGTTAATCAGACTTTAATTAAAATTTGGCAACTTACTTTTTAAATACTAGGTGGTTAGTAATCATTAAAATGTTTTCGACAGTGATGCTATTAACTGGACCAACTTGGCATGTTGAATTAATTTAATAAAGGAGTAGCTACCCGGTATTTAATTAGTCGGGGTGTCACACTATATAGGTAGTGTACCTATATACGTTATTTTGACATTTATTTGCTTTATTTGCAGTTACCAATCTTATGCACCCTTTTTTGCACTTCAAAAGCCTAACAATGGTGCCCGGGGTTCTAGAGCTACTAATATTCCATTTTATCTTTTAGTTTTTGCCCCATGATAAGTAATTTCTAACTAATTTGACATGTATTTTATTCTTTCACTTGTTATTAACCTACAAGATGTTCTGTAATTTAACATGTATTTTGTTGGGACAATATTGTGTTATGCATACTAGACGGATAGTAAAAAACATTCCCAAGTATGCTCCATCACAGTTCTACATTGCAATGTGTTTCCTCGGATCAAGGAGAAAAAGATAATGTCCCTAAAACCTTTTGTTGAACGTCTTCGGTAAGTTTAAGGATGTTATTCAGAATGTTATGTTTTCAATTTAGTACATTTTTTAAAAGTTCAAGTTTGTGTTAGTTTTTTAATCTATTTTTCATCTCATGGCTTGAAATCATCGTAACTGCAATTGTATATCATAATGTGCCCATACATTTTTCAGATTCTTAGCTCCGGAGTGGAAATGAGAGAAGTAATAAGGTTTGTAGTTACACTACTAAAGATCGTAGTTTGGTCTTATGTAAGTTGTTTCTTAAATAATCCCACAATATGATTAATAACGTCTTGATTATTCTCCCAAGTATTACCCTCTTCATCTTTAATGGAGTGAATCCCAAGCTTTTAGTGCTTGGTTTTAACACTAGCCTGGCCATTACCAAACTTACCTCATCTCTGTTGTTACATCAAGTTTATATTGTCCCCTATAGCCTGGCCATTACCAAACTTACCTCAGCTTTGGTTTGGTTTATTTGTATTTCAATATGAGTTGAAATTGATAGATTATGTATATGAATTGACTTCTACTATGAATCGTTCATAAACCCCTTGAATATATGCGTAAATATTTAGAGAATGGGATCAAATTGATTAAGATTGAATTTTTAGGGTTCTTGATACAGAATTGGGTTTTATCATTAAATCCTGAATTAATATTGTGTTTTTGATGTTTTAAGCATGTTTAAATCATAGTTACTTTATTTAGATGCTATACCAATTTAAGTAAGATCCTACTTCTATGGTAACATTATAGTTCATGCTTATAGACTTTATGACCGTCTTATTTATTTTGTACACTCGTAATTATTTAGTATAATGAATAGGACCCATGGTGAGGACAATACTCAATATTTCACAATAGGACTCGGAATAAATCGACAAATCGATAGGACCCACATTGAACACATGTGCTTGGTTTGTGGCCTTTCTCAATTACTTACTCATTTTCACTAATTCTTCATGTATGCCAAAATTGAAAAACTGGTAAATAAAACAAAAAACCAAGAACATTTCACAAGTCAGAAAATTAAGTCACATGTTGTAAAATGACTACTTTCCCTACATAATGGTTAATATATCTTTTTAAAATATAATTTTGGTATTGCAGGACCTCTTTGTGTTGGGACTGATACAACATCAGCACACTGGTGAAAGCCAAAGCGGAACTCGAAGAAGTGATTGGAAAAGGGAAGATCTCAAGTTGTTTGCACAAATACGCAAGGATCAAGAATGAGGGAGCTTATTCGGATGATCTCAAGTTGCGAATAAATTTGGTAAGTATTTTATATTGATGATAGATGATTTTATAATGTAGTGCACCTTTACCAAAGTAAATTCTTCATTTAATTGTGTGCGCGTGTGTGTGTTGTGTAAGATGTGTGTGTTAAGGCCTTAATAAGTGGTTGACATGGAGAAAGGGGCTATATGGATTTATATACTATTTTTAGATGTTAAATCGGTGGAAGGGATTTATTGGTGGTTTAGCTGCAGCTTTTGTGCTTATTGTTGTTGTTGGGCTTATGTTAATATTAAAATAAGTTGGATTTCATGAATAAACAAAGGAAACTCTGTCGAAATTTTATGAAATAAGTAAGTGTTCTAAATTGATTAAGGCTAGCATACAACATTTCAAAATTGAACATTGGTGAATGAAAACGTAAAACAACTAATAAACATACCAGAATGAGACACGCGTAGTCACGAACACCTCACACGGGATCAATGTAACTTGTAGGAACTGACCGCGTAGTCCCGGATCTCTCAGTTTGTGAGTATGACGATAATTTGCAAAAATCAGCACTTAAACTTAAAAACAAGCTGTTAAAGGGTGAAAACCCAAACCACCCCCCAAACGACCCCGTAGGGAGCACGAACACCTCGCACGGGACCAATGTAACATGTAGGAACTGACCGCGTAGTCCCGGGTCTCCCGGTTTGTGAATATGACGATAATTTGCAAAAATCACACTTAGTTAAAAATAAGCCGTCAAAGGGTGAAAAACCAAACCACCCCTCAAACGACCCAGTAGGAGGCACGAACACCACGCACGGGACCAATGTAACTTGTAGGAACTGACCGCGTAGTCCTGGGTCTCCCGGTTTAAAAGTATGAGGATAATTTGCAAAAATCAGCACTTAAACTTAAAAACAAGCCGTTAAAGGGTGAAAATCCAAACCACCCCCCAAACGACCCCGTAGGGGGCACGAACACCTCGTAGGGGACCAATGTAACTTGTAGGAACTGACCGCGTAGTCCCGGGTCTCCCGATTTGAGAGTATGACGATAATTTGCAAAAATCAGCACTTAAACTTAAAAACAAGCCGTCAAAGGGTGAAAACCCAAACCACCCCGCAAACGACCCTGTATGGGGCACGAACACCTCGCACGGGACCAATGTAACATGTGGGAATTGACCGCGTAGTCCCGGGTCTCCCGGTTTGTGAGTATGATGATAATTTGCAAAAATCAGCACTTAAACTTAAAAACAAGCCGTTAAAGGGTGAAACCCAAACCACCCCTCAAACGACCCCATAGGAGGCACGAACACCTCGTAGGGGACCAATGTAACTTGTAGGAACTGACCAAGTAGTCCCGGGACTCCCGGTATGAGAGTATGATGATAATTTGCAAAAATCACACTTAGACTTGAAAACAGGCCGTTAAGGGGTGAAAACCCGAACTAGCCCCCAAACAACCCCGTAAGAGGCACGAACACCTCGCACGGGACCAATATAACTCGTAGGAACTGACCGCGTAGTCCCGGGTCTTCCGGTTTGAGAGTATGACGATAATTTGCAAAAATCTCACTTAGACTTGAAAACAGGCCGTTAAGGGGTGAAAACCAAAACCAGCCCCCAAACGATCCCGTAGCAGGCACGAACACCTTGCACGGGACCAATGTAACTTGTAGCAACTGACCGCGTAGTCTCGTGACTCCTGGTATGAGAGTATGACCCAAATTTACAAAAATCACACTTAGACATGAAAACAGGCTGTTAAGGGGTGAAAACCTGAACCATCCCCCAAACGACCCCGTAGGAGGCACGAACACCTCACACGGGACCAATGTAACTTGTAGCAACTGACCGCGTAGTTCCGGGACTCTCGGTTTGAGAGTATGACCCGAATTTGCAAAACTAACACTTCGAGTTGAAAACAGGCCGTTAATGGGTGAAAACCCGAACCAACCCCCAAACAACCCCGTAGGAGGCAGGAACACCTCGCACGGGACCAATGTAACTTGTAGGAACTAACCGCGTAGTCCCGGGTCTTCCGGTTTGAGAGTATGACGATAATTTGCAAAAATCACACTTAGACTTGAAAACAGGCCGTTAAGGGGTGAAAACCAAAACTAGCCCCCAAACGACCCCGTAGGAGGCACGAACACCTCGCACGGGACCAATGTAACTTGTAGCAACTGACCGCGTAGTCCCGAGACTCCTGGTATGAGAGTATGAACTGAATTTACAAAAATCACACTTAGACATGAAAACAGGCCGTTAAGGGGTGAAAACCTGAACCAACCCCCAAACGACCCCGTAGGAGGCACGAACACCTCACACGGGACCAATGTAACTTGTAGCAACTGACCGCGTAGTTTCGGGACTCTCTGTTTGAGAGTATGAACCGAATTTGCAAAAATCACACTTAGAGTTGAAAACAGGCCGTTAAGGGGTGAAAACCCGAACCAGCCCCCAAACGACCCCGTAGGAGGCACGAACACCTCGTAGGGGACCAATGTAACTTGTAGGAACTGACCGCGTAGTCCTGGGACTTTCGGTATGAGAGTATGACGATAATTTGCAAAAATCACACTTAGACTTGAAAACAGGCCGTTAAGGGGTGAAAACCGAACCAGCCCCCAAACAACCCCGTAGGAGGCACGAACACCTCGCACAGGACCAATGTAACTCGTAGGAACTGACCGCGTAGTCCCGGGTCTTCCGGTTGGAGAGTATGACGATAATTTGCAAAAATCACACTTAGACTTGAAAACATGCCATTAAGGGGTGAAAACCCGAACCAGCCCCCAAACGACCCCATAGGAGGCACGCACACCTCGCACGGGACCAATGTAACTTGTAGCAACTGACCGCGTAGTCCCGCGACTCCTGGTATGAGAGTGTGACCCGAATTTACAAAAATCACACTTAGACATGAAAACAGGCCGTTAAGGGGTGAAAACCAGAACCAAACCACAAACGACCCCGTAGGAGGCACGAACACCTCACACGGGACCAATGTAACTTGTAGCAACTGACCGCGTAGTTCTGGGACTCTCGGTATGAGAGTATGACCCGAATTCACAAAAATCACACTTAGAGTTGAAAACAGGCCGTTAAGGGGTGAAAACCCGAACCAGCCTTTAAACAATCCCGTAGGAGGCACGAACACCTCGCACGGGACCAAAGTAACTCGTAGGAACTGACCGCGTAGTCCCGGGTCTCCCGGTTTGATTGTATGATGATAATTTACAAAAATCAGCACTTAAACTTAAAAACAAGCCGTCAAAGGGTGAAAACCCAAACCACCCCCCAAACGACCCTGTAGGGGGAACGAACACCTCGCACGGGACCAATGTAACTTGTAGGAATCGACCACGTAGTCCCGGGTCTCCCGATTTGTGAGTATGATGATAATTTGCAAAAATCAGCACTTAAACTTAAAAACAAGCCGTTTAAGGGTGAAAACCCAAACCACCCCCCAAACGACCCCGTAGGAGGCACGAACACCTCGTAGGGGACCAATCTAACATGTAGGAACTGACCGAGTAGTCCCGGGACTCCTGGTACGAGAGTATGACGATAATTTGCAAAAATCACATTTATACTTGAAAACAGGCCGTTAAGGGGTGAAAACCCGAACCAGCCCCCAAACGACCCCGTAAGAGGCACGAACACCTCGTACGGGACCAATGTAACTCGTAGGAACTGGCCGCGTAGTCCCGGAACTCCCGGTTTGAGAGTATGACGATAATTTGCAAAAATCACACTTAGACTTGAAAACAGGCCGTTAAGGGGTGAAAACTCGAACCAGCCCCCAAACAACCCCGTAGGAGGCACGAACACCTCGCACGGGACCAATGTAACTCGTAGGAACTGACCGCGTAGTCCCGGGGTCTTCCGGTTTGAGAGTATGACGATAATTTGCAAAAATCACACTTAGACTTGAAAACAGGCCGTTAAGGGGTGAAAACCAAAACCAGCCCCCAAACGACCCCGTAGGAGGCACGCACACCTCGCACGGGACCAATGTAACTTGTAGCAACTGACCGCGTAGTCCCGCGACTCCTGGTATGAGAGTATGACCCGAATTTACAAAAATCACACTTAGACATGAAAACAGGCCATTAAGGGGTGAAAACCTGAACCAGCCCCCAAACGACCCCGTAGGAGGCACGAACACCTCGCACGGGACCAATGTAACTCGTAGCAACTGACCGCGTAGTTCCGGGAATCTCGATATGAGAGTATGACCCGAATTTGCAAAAATCACACTTAGAGTTGAAAACAGGCCGTTAAGGGGTGAAAACCCGAACCAGCCCCCAAACAACCCCGTAGGAGGCACGAACACCTCGCACGGGACGAATGTAACTCGTAGGAACTGACCGCGTAGTCCCGGGTCTTTCGGTTTGAGAGTATGACGATAATTTGCAAAAATCACACTTAGACTTGAAAATAGGCCGTTAAGGGGTGAAAACGAAAAGCAGCTCCCAAATGACCCCGTAGGAGGCACGAACACCTCGCACGGGACCAATGTAACTTGTAGCAACTGACCGCGTAGTCCCGCGACTCCTGGTATGAGAGTATGACCCGAATTTAAAAAAATCACAATTAGACATGAACGCAGGCCGTTAAGGGGTGAAAACCTGAACCAGCTCCCAAACGAGCCCGTAGGAGGCACGGACACCTCACACGGGACCAATGTAACTTCTAGCAACTGACCGCGTAGTTCCGGGACTCTCGGTTTGAGAGTATGACCCGAATTTGCAAAAATCACACTTAGAGTTGAAAATAGGCGGTTAAGGGGTGAAAATCCGAACCAGCCCCCAAACGACCCCGTAGGAGGCACGAACACCTCGTAGGGGACCAATGTAACTTATAAGAACTGACCGCGTAGTCCCGGGTCTCCCGGTCTGAGAGTATGATGATAATTTGCAAAAATCACACTTAGACTTGAAAACAGGTCGTTAAGGGATGAAAACCCCAACCAGCCCCCAAACAACCCCGTAGGAGGCACGGACACCTCGCACAGGACTAATGTAACTCGTAGGAACTGACCGCGTAGTCCCGGGTCTTCCGGTTGGAGAGTATGACGATAATTTGCAAAAATCACACTTAGACTTGAAAACATGCCATTAAGGGGTGAAAACCTGAACCAGCCCCCAAACGACCCCGTAGGAGGCACGCACACCTCGCACGGGACCAATGTAACTTCTAGCAACTGACCGCGTAGTCCCGCGACTCCTGGTATGAGAGTATGACCCGAATTTACAAAAATCACACTTAGACATGAAAACAGGCCGTTAAGGGGTGAAAACCAGAACCAACCCCCAAACGACCCCGTAGGAGGCACGAACACCTCACACGGGACCAATGTAACTTGTAGCAACTGACCGCGTAGTTCTGGGACTCTCGGTATGAGAGTATGACCCGAATTCACAAAAATCACACTTAGAGTTGAAAACAGGCCGTTAAGGGGTGAAAACCCGAACCAGCCTTTAAACAATCCCGTAGGAGGCACGAACACCTCACACGGGACCAATGTAACTCGTAGGAACTGACCGCGTAGTCCCGGGTCTCCCGGTTTGAGAGTATGACGATAATTTACAAAAATCAGAACTTAAACTTAAAAACAAGCCGTCAAAGGGTGAAAACCCAAACCACCCCCCAAACGACCCTGTAGGGGGAACGAACACCTCGCACGGGACCAATCTAACTTGTAGGAATCGACCACGTAGTCCCGGGTCTCCCGGTTTGTGAGTATGATGATAATTTGCAAAAATCAGCACTTAAACTTAAAAACAAGCCGTTTAAGGGTGAAAACCCAAACCACCCCCGAAACGACCCCGTAGGAGGCACGAACACCTCGTAGGGGACCAATCTAACATGTAGGAACTGACCGAGTAGTCCCGGGACTCCCGGTACGAGAGTATGACGATAATTTGCAAAAATCACATTTATACTTGAAAACAGGCCGTTAAGGGGTGAAAACCCGAACCAGCCCCCAAACGACCCTGTAAGAGGCACGAACACCTCGTACGGGACCAATGTAACTCGTAGGAACTGACCGCGTAGTCCCGGGACTCCCGGTTTGAGAGTATGACGATAATTTGCAAAAATCACACTTAGACTTGAAAACAGGCCGTTAAGGGGTGAAAACTCGAACCAGCCCCCAAACAACCCCGTAGGAGGCACGAACACCTCGTACGGGACCAATGTAACTCGTAGGAACTGACCGCGTAGTCCCGGGGTCTTCCGGTTTGAGAGTATGACGATAATTTGCAAAAATCACACTTAGACTTGAAAACAGGCCGTTAAGGGGTGAAAACCAAAACCAGCCCCCAAACGACCCCGTAGGAGGCACGCACACCTCGCACGGGACCAATGTAACTTGTAGCAACTGACCGCGTAGTCCCGCGACTCCTGGTATGAGAGTATGACCCGAATTTACAAAAATCACACTTAGACATGAAAACAGGCCATTAAGGGGTGAAAACCTGAACCAGCCCCCAAACGACCCCGTAGGAGGCACGAACACCTCGCACGGGACCAATGTAACTCGTAGCAACTGACCGCGTAGTTCCGGGAATCTCGATATGAGAGTATGACCCGAATTTGCAAAAATCACACTTAGAGTTGAAAACAGGCCGTTAAGGGGTGAAAACCCGAACCAGCCCCCAAACAACCCCGTAGGAGGCACGAACACCTCGCACGGGACGAATGTAACTCGTAGGAACTGACCGCGTAGTCCCGGGTCTTCCGGTTTGAGAGTATGAAGATAATTTGCAAAAATCACACTTAGACTTGAAAATAGGCCGTTAAGGGGTGAAAACGAAAAGCATCTCCCAAATGACCCCGTAGGAGGCACGAACACCTCGCACGGGACCAATGTAACTTGTAGCAACTGACCGCGTAGTCCCGCGACTCCTGGTATGAGAGTATGACCCGAATTTAAAAAAATCACACTTAGACATGAACGCAGGCCGTTAAGGGGTGAAAACCTGAACCAGCTCCCAAACGAGCCCGTAGGAGGCACGAACACCTCACACGGGACCAATGTAACTTCTAGCAACTGACCGCGTAGTTCCGGGACTCTCGGTTTGAGAGTATGACCCGAATTTGCAAAAATCAAACTTAGAGTTGAAAATAGGCGGTTAAGGGGTGAAAATCCGAACCAGCCCCCAAATGACCCCGTAGGAGGCACGAACACCTCGTAGGGGACCAATGTAACTTATAGGAACTGACCGCGTAGTCCCAGGTCTCCCGGTCTGAGAGTATGATGATAATTTGCAAAAATCACACTTAGACTTGAAAACAGGTCGTTAAGGGATGAAAACCCCAACCAGCCCCCAAACGATCTCGTAGGAGGCACGAACACCTTGCACGGGACAAATGTAACTTGTAGGGACTGACCGCGTACTCCCGGGACTCCCGATTTGAGAGTATGGCGATAATTTGCAAAAATCACACTTAGACTTGAAAACAAGTCGTTAAGGGGTGAAAACCTAAAACAACCCCCAAACGACCCTATAGGGGGCACGAACACCTCGTACGGGACCAATGTAACTCGTAGAAACTGACCGCGTAGTCCCGAGACTTCCGGTTTGAGAGTATGATGATAATTTGCAAAAATCACATTTAGAGATGAAAACAGGCCGTTAAGGGGTGAAAACCAAAACCAGCCCCCAAACGACCCCGTAGGAGGCACGAACACCTCGCACGGGACCAATGTAACTTGTAGCAACTGACCGCGTAGTCCCGGGTCTCCCGGTTTGAGAGTATGACCCGAATTTGCAAAAATCACACTTAGACATGAAAACAGGCCGTTAAGGGGTGAAAACCCGAACCAGCCCCCAAACGACCCCGTAGGAGGCACGAACACCTCACACGGGACCAATGTAACTTGTAGCGACTGACCGCGTAGTCCCGGGACTCTCGGTTTGAGAGTATGACCCGAATTTGCAAAAATTACACTTAGAGTTGAAAACATGACGTTAAGGGGTGAAAACCCGAACCAACCCCCAAACGACCCCGTAGGAGGCACGAACACCTCGTAGGGGACCAATGTAACTTGTAGGAACTGACCGCGTAGTCCTGGGACTTCCGGTATGAGAGTATGACGATAATTTGCAAAAATCACACTTAGACTTGAAAACAGGCCGTTAAGGGGTGAAAACCGAACCAGCCCCAAAACAACCCCGTAGGAGGCACGAACACCTCGCACAGGACCAATGTAACTCGTAGGAACTGACCGCGTAGTCCCGGGTCTTCCGGTTGGAGAGTATGACGATAATTTGCAAAAATCACACTTAGACTTGAAAACATGCCATTAAGGGGTGAAAACCCGAAACCAGCCCCCAAACGACCCCATAGGAGGCACGCACACCTCGCACGGGACCAATGTAACTTGTAGCAACTGATCGCGTAGTCCCGCGACTCCTGGTATGAGAGTATGACCCGAATTTACAAAAATCACACATAGACATGAAAACAGGCCGTTAAGGGGTGAAAACTAGAATCAGCCCCCAAACGACCCCGTAGGAGGCACGAACACCTCACACGGGACCAATGTAACTAGTAGCAACTTACCGCGTACTTCCGGGACTCTCGGTATGAGAGTATGACCCGAATTTGCAAAAATCACACTTAGAGTTGAAAACAGGCCGTTAAGGGGTGAAAACCCGAACCAGCCCCCAAACAACCCCGTAGGAGGCACGAACACCTCGCACGGGACCAATGTAACTCGTAGGAACTGACCGCGTAGTCCCAGGCCTCCCGATTTGAGAGTATGACGATAATTTGTAAAAATCATCACTTAAACTTAAAAACAAGTCGTCAAAGGGTGAAAACCCAAACCACCCCCCAAACGACCCTGTAGGGGGCACGAACACCTCGCACGGGACCAATGTAACTTGTAGGAATTGACCACGTAGTCCCGGGTCTCCCGGTTTGTGAGTATGATGATAATTTGCAAAAATCAGCACTTAAACTTAAAAACAAGCCGTTAAAGGGTGAAAACCCAAACCACCCCCCAAACGACCCCGTTGGATGCACGAACATCTCGTAGGGGACCAATGTAACATGTAGGAACTGACCGAGTAGTCCCGGGACTCCCGGTATGAGAGTATGACGATAATTTGCAAAAATCACACTTATACTTTAAAACAGGCCGTTAAGGGGTGAAAACCCGAACCAGCCCCCAAACGACCCCGTAAGAGGCACGAACACCTCGCACAGGACCAATGTAACTCGTAGGAACTGACCGCGTAGTCCCGGGACTCCCGGTTTGAGAGTATGACGATAATTTGCAAAAATCACACTTAGACTTGAAAACAGGCCGTTAAGGGGTGAAAACCCGAACCAACCCCCAAACAACCCCGTAGGAGGCACGAACACCTCGCACGGGACCAATGTAACTCGTAGGAACTGACCGCGTAGTCCCGGGTCGTCCTGTTTGAGAGTATGACGATAATTTGCAAAAATCACACTTAGACTTGAAAACAGGCCGTTAAGGGGTGAAAACCAAAACCAGCCCCCAAACGACCCCTAGGAGGCACGCACACCTCGCACGGGACCAATGTAACTTATAGCAACTGACCGCGTAGTCCCCCGACTCCTGGTATGAGAGTATGACCCGAATTTACAAAAATCACACTTAGACATGAAAACAGGCCGTTAAGGGGTGAAAACCTGAACCAGCCCCCAAACGACCCCGTAGGAGGCACGAACACCTCACACGGGACCAATGTAACTTGTAGCAACTGACCGCGTAGTTTCAGGACTCTCGGTATGAGAGTATGACCCGAATTTACAAAAATCACACTTAGAGTTGAAAACAGGCCGTTAAAGGGTGAAAACCCGAACCAGCCCCCAAACAACCCCGTAGGAGGCACGAACACCTCGCACGGGACCAATGTAACTCGTAGGAACTGACCGCGTAGTCCCGGGTCCTCCGGTTTGAGAGTATGACGATAATTTGCAAAAATCACACTTAGACTTGAAAACAGGCCGTTAAGGGGTGAAAACCAAAACCATCTCCCAAATGACCCCGTATGAGGCACGAACACCTCGCACGGGACCAATGTAACTTGTAGCAACTGACCGCGTAGTCTCGAGACTCCTGGTATGAGAGTATGATCCGAATTTAAAAAAATCACACTTAGACATGAAAACAGGCCATTAAGGGGTGAAAACCTGAACCAGCCCCCAAACGAGCCCGTATGAGGCACGAACACCTCACACGGGACCAATGTAACTTGTAGCAACTGACCGCGTAGTTCCGGGACTCTCGGTTTGAGAGTATGACTCGAATTTGCAAAAATCACACTTAGAGTTGAAAACAGGCGGTTAAGGGGTGAAAATCCGAACCAGCCCCCAAACGACCCCGTAGGAGGCACGAACACCTCGTAGGGGACCAATGTAACTTGTAGGAACCGACCGCGTAGTCCCGGGTCTCCTGGTTTGAGAGTATGATGATAATTTGCAAAAATCACACTTAGAATTGAAAACAGGTCGTTAAGGGATGAAAACCCCAACCAGCCCCCAAACGATCTCGTAGGAGGCACGAACACCTTGCACGGGACCAATGTAACTTGTAGGGGCTGACCGCGTACTCCCGGGACTCCCGGTTTGAGAGTATGGCGATAATTTGCAAAAATCACACTTAGACTTGAAAACAAGCCGTTAAGGGGTGAAAACCTAAAACAGCCCCCAAACGACCCTGTAGGGGGCACGAACACCTCGTACGGGACCAATGTAACTCGTAGGAACTGACCGCGTAGTCCCGAGACTTCCGGTTTGACAGTATGACAATAATTTGCAAAAATCACACTTAGAGTTGAAAACAGGCCGTTAAGGGGTGAAAATCAAAACCAGCCCCCAAACGACCCCGTAGGAGGCAAGAACACCTCGCACGGGACCAATGTAACTTGTTAGAACTGACCGCGTAGTCCCGGGTCTCCCGATTTGAGAGTATTACCCGAATTTGCAAAAATCACACTTAGACATGAAAACAGGCCGTTAAGGGGTGAAAACCCGAACCAGCCCCCAAACGATCCCGTAGGAGCCACGAACACCTCACACGGGACCAATGTAGTAGCAACTGACCGCGTAGTCCCGGGACTCTCGGTTTGAGAGTATGACCCGAATTTGCAAAAATCACACTTAGAGTTGAAAACAGGACGTTAAGGGGTGAAAACCCGAACCAACCCCCAAACGACCCCGTAGGAGGCACAAACACCTCGTAGGAGACCAATGTAACTTGTAGGAACTGACCGCGTAGTCCTGGGACTTCCGATATGAGAGTATGACGATAATTTGCAAAAATCACACTTAGACTTGAAAACAGGCCGTTAAGGGGTGAAAACCCGAACCAGCCCCCAAATGACCTCGTAGGAGGCACGAACACCTCGCACGGGACCAATGTAATTTGTAGGAACTGACCGCGTAGTCCCGGGACTCCCAGTTTGAGAATATGACGATAATTTGCAAAAATCACACTTAGACTTGAAAACTGGCCGTTAAGAGGTGAAAACCCGAACCAGTCCCCAAACGACCCCGTAGGAGGAACAAACACCTCGCACGGGATCAATGTAACTTGTAGGAACTGACCGCGTAGTTGTATATGCAGTTTTTCTTCTTGTATATGCAATTTTTTTCTTGAATATTTTTTTAAAAATGACTTGGTTACTAATATTGTATCTTTTTTGTGTCTTATTTTTTTTGTAGGATGACATTCAATCGTTAGCTTTTATCCACTTGGAATGCACGAAGAAGTCAATGCTTTACAGCAGGGGGATTGTGTATCTAGTGTCGTTAATATTCAAGATTCTATTTTTTGTG
The DNA here is from genome assembly GCA_949130495.1 of Sambucus nigra. Classification (NCBI taxonomy): domain Eukaryota; kingdom Viridiplantae; phylum Streptophyta; class Magnoliopsida; order Dipsacales; family Adoxaceae; genus Sambucus; species Sambucus nigra. Next base: position 484,349,384 of record OX422222.1, on the reverse strand, counting down.
TTATGGCCGAGCAGGCTTCCGTAGTTTTATGGTTTATTTTTATGGTCGTGCTGGCTATAGTAGTTTTATTGTTGACTTTTATGGCCGTGCGGGCTTTATATGGGCAGATTTTATGTTAGCAGGTTTTGGAATGCTCAAAAAATAGAGGAAACTCTGCCCAATTTTTTTTTGATATGAGAACTATTAACTCTTGTAATTTTTTGAAGTTATTGTCGACTTTTATGGTCAAGTGTTGGTTTATATTGGTATTATCTCTTGTAATTTTTTGAAGTTTGTATGCACATTAGTTTATCTACAACCTGCGATATTCATAATTTGTGAATTTTCTTGATTTTGTTTTGGCAAATAATAAATATTTTTCCTACCGAATTTGGAATTTGCAGATTTTCCAGATTTGGTTCCTATTATTATTTTTTTAATCAACTGAAAAATCTGGCACGGTTTTAAACCGTGCCAAAATCGTGCCAATGCATAAAAATGAGAACGCTTATAAAACAATCTGGCACGCTTTATAACCGTGCCAAAAGCGTTCCAGAAAATAGATAATTTGGCACGGTTTTGGCGTGTGCCAAAAGCGTGCCAGATTTAACATCTGGCACTGTTTAAAAGCGTGCCAAAAGCGTGCCCGATTAAAAAACTGGCACAATTGATAGAAAGACTTTTGCGTGTATTTCTTGTCGTTGCTTGAAAAGTCCTTCTAATCAAAACCTCACATACCTACAAATATAATAAACTCAAGTGTAGTGGTAAGTAAGGGTATCAATCCACTTTCTAAGGAGTAAAGCAAATGGAACAAATTCAAATGTAATTCACTATTTATTTTCTTTTTGTGCTTTTTCACTTTTCTAATTTTTTTTAGCTTTTTCAATATTAAAACAAAAGGGTGAGGTGAGGTCTAAACTAAACTAAACTAAATGTGAAATGAAAACTAACTAAAAAATTACTAAAATGAAAAATAAATGTCTAAACTAAAAATAAGAGATAAAGTGAGGAAAATAATTGTGAGAACAATCAAGGAGTGGGATTACACCGCAAATTTTAGTTATTCTAATTAATTAATTTAATTATTTGAATTCTCCCAAATTAATATCAAAATTACAAATCAACTCTCGTTGCAAGTGTAATTAGAATAGTAATCTTTTAGAAAATTAAAATTAACACCTCACAACTCTAGAAAATTAGATCAACACTCCTTTTAATTAATCACCCGCTAGGATCGATCAATTAGAATTTATGTCAATCTTAGAAATTAAATTTAGAGTTGAAATTCAAATGATAATACCCCACTTAAGAAACCCCTATCTCTAGTTCGAATCTAAAATGGGTATTATCACTAGAATTTCGATTTTCTCTCGAAAATCATTTACCCTCTCTCGAGGCGTAAATCTAAGGGCGAGGGATCAAAATTAACATTCAAAGGGATAATTCAAGTAAACAAACTAATTAAACTAAAATAATATCAAATAAGGGTTTCACCCCACCCCTTGAAAGGGGTTTTAGCCTAACATGATATGAAATATGACAAATTAATAATCAAGGCTACTAAAATAAAAGAGAAGAGAATAGAACAAGCAAACCAAGTCTCCTTGAGAAAGTTGAACTCTAATCTTCCAAATTGAAGCATTCACCACTTAATTGAGCATCCAAATGATTTGAAATTAAAATATTCACTCAATTAATTCTCTAACAATATTTAATCTCACAAATATCTAAAAATAAAAAAATGAAAAACTATTTACAAGGATTTATTTTCTAAACTAAACTATCTCTCTCTAGAATTTTCTCTCTACAAAACTCTCTAATCTAGAATCCTCACAAATGAGGTCTTCATCCTCTTTTTATATGAAATGGAGCAAAGGGGTACAATTGGAAATTGGTTAGGGTGTGCACATGAGGGGTGTGAGGTCATGTGGGTGAGGTTGGGGAGGATAAAATCTGATTTGTTAAATGGGGGGTATAATGGGTATTGGGGTTAGAAAGGTAGTTGAGGGGTATTTTGGGTAAAAGGGTAAAATGGCATGTGGGGTAAGATTTGGCACATGGGTTTTAATTAAGTGGTATTGGGTTTTGGTTTGTTTGTGCAGATCGTGGCTTTTGTTTGGGAGAAAACATGGAAATGGGTTTTTGGTTTATGGGTGTATGGGTTTGGAGCTTGGGCATGGATTTTGATTGTTGGATGTTGGGTTGGAATGGCAGGTCACCGGAGGTTGGGTCCAAGGTTGTCGACGGAGGGGGGCGACCGGAGATGGTCGGGAATGGGGCTGAAAGGGGAGGTCGTCGGTTAAGGGATTGCTGCCTGCGCCACTGGTCGGCGACGGGGCTGGTGGTCAGGCCGGTGGATGGGTGCCGCCGAGAGGTGAGAGAGGGAGGCCGAAGGTCGGAATGGGAGTGGGGTCGCCGGTGGCACGGGTTGGTGAGTTGGGGAAGACGCCGGCAACGGCGAGCTCGACTGGAAGGAGGTCGAGAGTTAGTGTGGCCGGTTTCTGGAGAGAGAGGGAGGTCTGCTGTGGGTTGTGTGTGTGTTAATGGAGGTTGTGGATGTATATGAGAGGAGAGAGAAGGGAGTGGTGAGGAAGATGATGGGGTTGATAAGGTGTGGTAGGGTGTAGATTAGTAGGGTGAGGATGAGGGTGCAGGATAGTAGGTGTAGGATAAGTGTATGATAATGGTGATGTGTGTGTTTAATTTGGACCTTAAAATAACACTAACTAAAATAAAATTAATAAAAATAAACTAGAAACCTAAAAATAAAATTATATTCTAAAAATAAAATAAAGAATCAAATAAAAATAAAACAAAAATCCTAAAATATAAAATCTAATAAACTAAACTAAACTCCTAAAATTAATCCTAATAAAATAGAATAAAATAAAACTAAAAATCAATAAAAATCAAAATAAAATAAAACTAATCCTAATAAAATAAAATAAAACTAAAAATAATCAAAATCAAAATAAAATAAAATAAAATTATATTAATAAAAATAAAATAGAAAAATAGAAAATAAAATTTAAAAATTCTAAAATAAATCTAAAATAAATCCTAAAAATAAAAAAAAACTCAAACTAAAAATCTAAAAAAATAATAAAATGACACAAATAAAACACACACAGGCTTGGGGTAAGTTTGGGCTAAGTTTAGGGTAGGCTAGGGTACGGGAATTTGATATTTAGCTCCGTAAAATGCACAATTGCCTTGAAATACGCGTTTGAACACCGCAACGTACATTAAACCTACATATTAAACATTTAGGCGCATAAGACCCATATTGTCGAGAAATAGCAACTAAAATACAACTATTCGGGGTATAAAATGTACAGTTTTGGGTGCTTATCAACAATTGAAAAGCGTGCGAAAAGCGTGCCAGATTGGAAAATCTGGCACGGTTTTAAACCGCGCCAAAAAATCTGGCACGCCTGATTCTTGCACGGTTTTGAACCGTGCCAGATTGCGTCTGGCACGGTTTTAAACCGTGCCAGTTTCCTGTTTTTGGTGTAGTGATATATAACATTAACACACAATCATATATAGGTATAAATGCCTCAAAACAACACAAAACGCACAAGTTTTCTACACTTTTATGGCATGAACATGTCTAAAAAAATGTGGTATAGAGTGAAGGGGCCTGAACTAAAAATAAAATAAATATGACCTAATCACTCAAGAGGGTCCAAAGAGTTCTATTTGACCACATTAATTTTCCACACTTTCATTTATCCTTAAGTGACAAATAAAGAACTCGTAAGATACAAACATAAACAATTCACACTAGCCTAGAAATCTTGATGATTCTAAAATCAATAACATCAAATATTTATATTAACTAGGACTCATTGTGCAAACTCATTGATCTTCAACTTAACACCAAAAAAAATATGTATATTGATTTATTTTCTTTTTTTTCAAAGACACCAATTTTGAAGTATCAATTTTTAAACATGGCCATGGAAATTTATCTTTTATTTTACCTCTATTTTCTTTTAGACCATTGCTAATGGTGTCCTTTCACGCAAAGGATATTTACTCCATTCGTAGACCTTTTCCATTGCACCTTAATATTTTTAACCAAAACAAACTCTGGGGCAATGGTTTTTATATGCATAAATCCCCCAATCAAATAGATATGTATATAACAATATTGATAAGAGAATATGACTTAGCTCATATAATATATGTAGTTATAATCCAATAGATCGTGGGAAGTTGTGTACGAAGGTCTATGAGAAGTGAACCTGTTAAGTAAATCAAATTCAAACAACTCCATCCAAGCATGATTAAGAACAATCTCGAGTGTTGTAAAAACATAATCTAATATCCTATCCACATGGAAACATGGTATGAATTGGATTAAAACACACTCATATGCCACACAAAATGTGTAAAACCAAAATACACAAACAAATAAAAATCCCTTTTGTGTTTTTAATTTTTTTTTCAAAACGACTCAAAAGACAAACAAAATCTTTTTCAATATTTATCAATAACACCCAGTAAAAGAAAATTCAAAAGACTCAAACATTATACAATAAGCAATAGTATATAATAATAATCACAGAACCTTGAGAAAGAAAACATGCAAATACAATCAACCATTAGTTGTTGCATAAGAACAATCACGTGCAAGCATGCAATAATTAATAAGTTTAACTTTGATCTCCTTCAAATAGATTATCCTAACCCACATAGGTGTAACATGATGATCTTGGGTTTGGGAAACCTTGGTGACACTGTCTAGGACATTTTTGAAGATCATAACAAAATTTGTTAATGTGACATTTCCTACCGCATTGTGTTCACATGTATAAATGATTAGGAATGTTATCCTTAGGATAACCTTTTTTGATGCTCTTTGATATGGTTGACCATCTCAAAATTTTGGTATTGTCTTTATTAGTGGAAGCATTTGAATCATGGAATCCAATTCCAAAATTTTCATTTTTGATTTTGATGGTTAACTTTATCAAGCTTCTCCGACCTAGATTCTGAATCAAATTTGACATGACCCGAGTCTCTCAATTTCTCCTCTAACTCTAAAATCATAGGCTCAAGAAAGCTCTGGGACTCTTTAAACATAAGGTAATCCTTCTTAAAATTCTTAAACAAACCATGAAGGTTATTTATCTTTTCCTCAGAATATTTAACCTTCTCTTTAATGGTCTTCTCATGTACCCTTAAATCCTCTCAATCATTTTCGAATCATCATTACATATGACACGTTGTTTAAACTTAGCTTCTGATTTCAAGTTCAAGTACTTTAACTTCAATGACTCGGTGTATAGCTCCTGAAGGAAACTTTAATCTCACTATTATTCTTATTCTTCTTCATACATATCTAGGTTATGAGCTGCTCAATTGTAATAAAACCGATTTTTTAGGAGAGTGAGATGATGTGGGATGAAGTCCGAATAAATATTGACTTGAAAATTATGAAACGACCTCTTGGACTAGAGGCATAAAGTGAGTTTTGGTCAATGGAATAAGACAATACTAATGATATGGTGCTCATGAGTATAATATATACTCTTACAAATGATGTGATTATTTTATTTATAATCATTTGTGCCATATTAAGGTGGAGAATATGTTTTAGATTATGCACATTTTCCTTTTCTATTCCCAAACAAAAAATGGAAGAATTTTACATTAAGGGGGAGGTTTTTCACAGGCTCATATTTTCTTATTAACACAACTATATATTTCATATTCTCTTTGCATTTGAAAGGTGTGTTAAATGTGCAAGTTTAGGCTTTGATGCGATAAAGTTTCACAAGAAAAAACTTGCTAAAGGGATAAAATCAATCAAGTCCTGATTGTGTTTTTATCCTTTACGGTTTTAGGGATTGGGCATTACAGCTTGATGACCTAGTTTTTTTATTTTTGGTATTGTCCTAGAATAGCCAATGGGGATATTTGTAAGGTGAAATTTTGTCAAGTGTCATGTTTGTAATATATATTGTAAATTTTGTAATATTGGATTTATTCCGTTTGGAAAAAAACGTGTGAGTCACAGATTAGCATGCATTAAATTTGTACCTTCAAGCCTCTGCATTTGAAAACACAAAGTGAATCAAGTTTAAGCGATGTCAACCTCATCCCGAGTTCATCTTCAACCTTAGGATTTCAGGAAAAAGGTATAATGTATTATTATGTTAATCCATTGGTTTTCAGTTCAGGTGTATACTATTTTAATGAGTCAATATTTGCAAAAGGATTTTTAAGAAAATATTTTTATTTGTAAAGTCATTCAAATGAACTGGATATTTTGTTCTAACGAGTTTCATAGTTTCATTCAAATGCGATTATGGTTTTCGATCAAACAAAATTCAAATGGGTATCTAAAGAGACAATTATGCCAAAGACAATAATCTCTCATTTAAAGCTTGCACAAACCTCATTTAAATGATTTTAGGCATCTTGTTCGAATGAGTTGACTTCTTTAAAATGATATTGTCAAACTTGTTCGAACAATTTGCCAATTATGATCGAACAATTTTCCTCATTTTGCATGCCCCAACTTTTTTACATATTTCTATATATAATAGCACACAACAATTTATTTAAGAATAAAGGTTTTGAAAAATATTATTGAGCAAAGATTCTTTAACTCTGTTTACACCCTAGTTATGCGATCAGAGAATCAATATGATATTTTAGTTTAAGACCTCAAGTTTTCAGCACCAAAGTTTAATTACTCTCTGTTGAATGAGATTACTTGACACGGTGGATTATGTGTGATTGTAGTGATGGTTTTTAATCAAAGATCGGTGGATACCAAGACATATGAGGAACATTTTGTGAAGACCGTTGGTGGATCCTTGTAGTTTTGTTGTAAAGAAAATTTATGGAGCTAAAACATCAGGCTTGAAAGCATCGAGTCGTGTGAAGTAATTTCATTTCTCACTGTTGTATCTAAACCCTACATGATAGTGAATTTACATAGCATAGGCTGTCAAAATTTTTTTTTATTATGGATTTTTTTCGTACATTGCAGCTTTCTATGCTTGATTTATTTTATTCTTGTTATTCACCTAGATGCAAGTTTTGGGAAATATAATATTGGAATAAGGTTTACACAACTTTAGTTTAATCCGTGCATGATTGAAAATTGGTTAATTGTTGACATGGTTAAATATGATTGAAATTATAATTTGGAATTCGATAACCCTAACAATATTTGCACAACTTCAATTATACCTTTTGTGTGTGTGTATTGGGTTCTATAATTCTAAGCATTTGTATGTGTATTCCCATATCAATATTAATGGGGGCATGACATTAAACAATTATGGATGAACTGAACATGGGCAGACAATTGAACAAATATGGGTGAATTGATAAAGTTGACTTTTCTTGGATCCTTAGTAATTTAAGATGACTAATTAACAATTTGTTAAAGTTTAAAGAGCCATTATCATTTTTGGCCTAGTTTCCCATGAAAACTTCACTTTTAATGTTTGTTGTTATCATTTGATTACCCACTAGTTTGAAGCCCCGAGCGATGTGTGGATGCTTTGTTGTCCTTGATTTGCATCACAAAGTAATTTTGAAATACATAAGAAGTTTTTGATCATTTTTAAGAGGTGATAATTCTTTTGAAGTAGAACTCGCATTGCATTGTATGCATCACATAATACCCTCTTGGCTCTTGGGATGAAATCTATGGAACAATTGTAAATGTAATATTTTTATTATATGGGTAAAACCATTTCCTTTTTTTTTACTATCCCACTATAACTATTTAACACTACTACTAAAATTCTGCAACAATCTCAACTCATTCCTTCAATTGCCATTTTATTTCTAATATAATCACAAAAATTGAAGAGAAATATTTTAGCACTAATGTTGACACCCACATGGTAAACTAAAATATATTTATAATTAAAATTTTAGCAAAGAAATAGGAATGTAGTAAAAATAATATAAGGTAAGATCAAATCACACAAGGATATACCCAAGAGCATAAAAAAGAGAAACCACTATTATGGATTATTGAATATAGAGATTGAGAGTCTGATACCAATATTTTCATACATAGTTAATCACCACAACCCGAATCATGGGAAAATGGAACTGAAATTGATCTTTTCCACCATAAATTTCTCTAAAACACTAAGAAGTCATTTGTGTTATCTACCATAAATGCTAAAAATTGAATTGAAACCCAATATGTATGATAAAAAGAAGAAGAAGAAACAAAATTTCCTCCATCAAACAATTTTAATTTAAAGAAACCATAAAAAAAGCCCCAATACTCCATAACATATTATCCCATCTTCTAAAATACAAATCGTGGCAGAGCAACTGACTTACATAATGCAGGTCAAAAGGCTCATAAAGAGAGAATACGTGGAAGGGGTGGGGGAGAGGTTTGAGTCTGTGTATAAGGGAAGGTTTGATTTGGCGTCCCATCTTCTCGAATAAAATTAATAATATTCATCGCAACTCTAGTTTGTTTCAATTTTTATCGGGAAAGCTCTCGTGTTGCTTCCTCACCAACAATAGCACCGATGCCAACATTGTCGACGGTGTGCCTAATAGACTGTGTGAAGTCAAGTTTACAAAAGTTAATGAATAGATTTCAACTTTTCATAAAGTAATTTTAGGGATTAACACATTGGGACATATCTAATAAAGTAAAATATGTTTGTGTGTTTACCTTTTAAGGTGTGGATTGGTTGGGTTCAGTGGTTGATGGTAATAGAGATAAAGACAACCCAGGCTAAGTATTACACGAGTAAGGTTATTAGGGGAGGTGGGAAGGTGAAAATATATATAAATAGGAGAGAGGAAATGGGTTTTCATCTCTGAAAAAGATAAAGAGACTCTTTTAGTGAGATTTGAACAACCGTTTTTGAGAAGGGAGGGAAGATGCCTATTAGTATTAGAGAGTGGGGATTAAAAAATGATTAAGCCAGACCGTCTGCTTCAATGTTGTTGATGACATGGATATGAATGGTGAATAGGGAAGCTATGTGGTTAACCTTTGTGCTCAGGAGTATTAACCGCTTGTATAACATTTTAGAATATTATACAGATTTTTTAGCCAAAAAAATTCTTATTATTCAATATTGTTTAAATTTTTGCAATATTTCGTTATGTTTTGTCTTAAATATCTAAAAGTCTTTCAATTACAATTAAGTGAAACTTTTATATGTCAAAATATATATCTTTGCAACATGCTTCATGTAAAAACTACAAGATTTTAACTAATATATCGATCATAAATTAGCAGTCCCCATTATAAATGAAGACTTTTAAAGATCAAGTTGAGTCATTTTTTTAAATCGTACAATGCGTGGCAATGAAAAGCATTACAATCCTACACGTATTATAATCATAACCAACACATATAAGAATAAAATTAATGACATCGACTAGTCGTCCAATCAAATCTATCAAAAATAAAATAATGACCAAAAATAAAAGGTAAAAAGATTGATAGAAATGGGATAACCCTGCTAACCCTCATCTTCAAAAAACAATCGGCAAACCCTATATAATGAGAATAGAAATTCAATCTTCAAAACAACCATCAGTGCATCCCATCCAGAGGTATAGAGCGTGGAGATCCATCGGCATTCGATTCAACTAGTCTCGGGATATGGTATCTCAGAAGCACATCGAATCAACTAATTCACCACTTTATTTTCCATCATAGGGACATGCATGAATGAGACTGTGTTGTAGTTCTTTGTAAGTTCATCCACTTGCTTGGCCCATTTGTTGATTTCCCCAAAAGATCTTTTTCCATGAATACAATTAATTAGGTTAAATAAGTCACTCTCAATAATCACATTGTTTTAGTTATTGTCACTAATATACCTGACAGCTAAAACCATAGTCTTAGTTTCCATAGTTAGAGCCAAAGTAGTATTAGGAGAGTAATTCATCAAATAGTCAATGAGATTACTAAAATAATCTCTACAAATAAATCCAAATGCAGTTTACCATTAGAGGCTAAGAAAGAAACCATCACAATTAATCTTTAACCAATTATAAAGGGGGACCATAAAATTTCACAACTAAGTGGAAAGAGAGGGGTATCTCCACACTTAGGGAAAACATCCTTGATGCTATTACACTATCTAATGGATGGGGCATTAGCCCTAGAATTCAATTCAGAGATGAAAATTCCAGATTTGTTTAAAAACCACATCATTCCCAATTTTCCAAATTAATAACACGTGCAAGCAAAGAGCATTATAGAGTTAATACCATTATGAAGGGGTTTTGAAAGGTTCACAAGACTATTCATCATCTAATATTCAATTCCATTGTAGGGGTTGAAAGTGTGGGTTTGAGGTAAATGAGATTTTTCCCAAATAATTTTGGTCCATTTACATCTAGTGAGAAGATACTCAATGGTTTCCAAATGTTTACTACAAGTAGGGCCAAATGGGCCCTTCCTTAATTTTTTTCTTCCACATAGAGTAGTTGATTGCTAGACTTTCGTTACAACCTCTCAAAAGAAAGTTGAGAACTTTTTTTTTGTTTGGGGGGGGGGGGGGGGGGGATTTTATAGCCAATATTTTTTTTACCATAATCTAGGAGGAGTGGAATAGAAAGATTGAGCCAAGTTCAAGGATTTCCTTTAAGTTTTGGTGGTAACAATGTAGGAGTAAGATAAGACGTAACGAAAGATTTAAAATGTGTATGTATTATTTTTAATATTGCCTTTATTCCATTTATGCAAAACTGCTTGAGGCATATGTTAGGATTGTATTTAGTTTGTCCTTCAAGTCTATGCATTTTAAAGACATATCGGCCAAATAAAGCGACATCAAATTCATGATATGTTTTGTCTTCATACTTGGGATGTAAATAAATATATAATTTTTTTATTATGTTTATCCCAGGATTTTATGTTTAAGGTGTTTAAATTTTTATTGGGGCTATTTTCAAAATATAGAAAAATTATTTTCGTTTAGGAAAGTCATTCGAACAAAATTATCCATCATTAAAACAAGTGTTTATGATTCTTTTGAACGAATTATATTCCTCATTTAAATGAGTTTGAGGTGTTCCCTTGAATGATCGTCAAATGTAACTTCATGTCTAAGACAGTAGGCTATCGTTTAAAGCTCGCTGTATCTCCATTTTTATGAGATTTGGTATCTTGTTTGAATGACCTTGGATCTCATTCAAATGAGGTTGCCAAACTCGTTCTAATGACATTGAACTTTGTTCGAATAACTTGCCTCAAGTTGCGTTCTAATGTATTTTTGTGAAAATCTATATAAACAAGGCACAAAAAGTTTATTTAAGAATAAGGGTTTTAAAAATGGTTTTACAAGGGAAATCTAATTGCCTCTTTAACCCCTATTTTTGACATCCAAGAATAAATATAATATGCTAGTTTAAGATATCAAGTTTCTGAGCACCAATGTATTTTACTCTATATCTCTGAGAGAGTTGGTTTGGCACCGTGGATTCCTTCTGCCAACTATAAAGGTTTGCTAAACAATGATCGGTGGAAACTGAGATGCATGAGGAGAGCATTGTGAAGGCCATTAGTGAATTCATATAGTTTTACGATGAATAAGGTTCAAGTTATGAAGACTGCATCAGGATTGAAGTCATTGAGTCATGTGAAATAAATATGTTTGTCACTATTACATAAATCCTATGTCATAGTAAATTTGTGTAGGCTAGGTCGTTCGAGGTTTTTCCCATTGTAGATTTTCCTCGTACATCACTATGCAATGTAATTGATTTATTTATTCTTGCTATTTCACTAGATGCATGTTTAGGAAAGATAAAATTGAATAATAGTGTACACAACATTGGTTTGATTGGTGCTTAAGTAAAATTGGATTAATTAATCATTCGGTTAATTGAATTGAAATTAAGGTTTTGTAACCCTAGCACTATGTTTCCACATTCCTCAAATTGGTATTAGAGCATGTTGCACTACGTTATTGTGTTGATACTTTTTAGATGGATTTTAACCATGAGGGTAGTTCCATAACCCTGCCTCCCATTTTTATGGTTCAAAATATCCTTATAAGATGACCCAAATGAGATTTTTATTGAGATTTATCGACGAAAATGTTTGGAAATCCATGGAGCAATGGCGATCTCTTCCTACCAAGAATGGTTTAGTTAAAGCGTATAGCCTTCTACTAAAGTCTAAAAATGATGCCTATTATTTTAATTCCAAGGGTGTGAATGTTATTTTCTTTGCTATCAATGCGGAAGAATTTAGAGTAATTATAACTTATAAGAGTGAAAAGTATGCTTGAGAAATTTTAAAATCCACACACGAGGGTATTGACAAAATTAGGTTTCTAAGTTTAAAAATCGGACAACGAAATTTGAAATAATTAAAATGGGAGAGCATGCGTCTTTTGATGAGTTTTATGGCATTTTTGTCAGATAGTGTTAACTCCTCATTTACCTTAGGTGATCTTATCTCGGAATCGAGAGTTATTAGAAAAATCTTAAGGCCATTGCCTGAAAGATTTAAAGACATGGTCATGGTCCCAGATTCTCTTAGTTGTGTTGATACTACGAGATTCCAAGATCCTATGGGTGATCTCTAATCCTATGAGATGAACATTTCTCCTCATACGAAGACAAAAGAGAAGAAATAAAAGTGCATTGCTTAAAAATCCTGTAAGGAGGATGTGTCGGACTTGGATAGTGTGGTGATTTAGATCCCAAAGATAAATGTTAGGTTTGATAAAAAGTTTACTATATGTCTTAGACTTAGAGAAGATAATAATTTTAATAAGAAATCTATGAACTCTAATAATGATTGTGAGAGGAAGAAGGGGTATAAACCTAAGAAGGTAGATGACTGGGATAAGTGTTTTGAGTGCCAAGGGTTTGACCATCATGATTTTAAGTGTTCGACTAAACTAATGAAAGAAGTTAAGAACCCCAAAGCTTAAAATGTCACCCATAGTGATAGTAAGTATGAAGAGGAACCTAATTCTCCCATCAAGCGTAATTATATAGCTTGCATGGCTAGTCACGTGATTCTAAGTGAACAGTTTTCTGACGTTGAAGATAATCACATGCATGACAGTTCCGAGGTCGAGGTTTGTATTACCAAGCTAGTAATGATGTGAAATAAAAGGATGAGATGGGTGATGAGTAAGAGAGTGAGATTCAAGTTTCCTTTCATGAGTTGTATACGAAATTATTAAAATTAAAAAGGGCTAACTTGAAATTAGAGGCTTAGTTAAAAGAATATGCCATAAGAAATAATAAGAAATTAATAGAGGATTTAAGTTATCGTGAAAAGACTCTTAGGGAGAAGCTGGCATATGTTGAGGAGGAGAGAGATAACCTTCATGGATTGCTAGAAAATTTGAAGGAGTCCTTAAAATTTAATGAGCCTAAGGGAGCGTTTAGTCATGGAAAATAGTTTTCTATTTTCTTTTTCCATAGTTTGTGTTATAATTTGACAAAGTATGCCCTCTAAATGAGAATAAGAATGAAAATTCATGGAAAATTGTTTCCAAACTTAAGAGAATCTGGAAATCATAAAGTACATGTTTTCTAAAATTGCTTAAGTTAAAAAACAGTTTTCCACCCCTCCTTCCCATTCTAATGGCCCATTGGCAAAGATATAGAGCAAAAAGTGGCAATGGAAAGTGGAAAATAGTTTTCCATAACTAAACGGTTTGGGATTTTGAAGTTAGAATATGAATTAAGAGACTCAATTCGTGTCAAATTTGATTTAGAATCTAGGTCCAAAAAGTTAGATAAGATTTTAGGTACCATCTAAAACAGATTAAAATATAGGTTTAGGCTACGATGATCCTAATGATTCCACTTTTAAATCCAAGACCAAGATTTTGAGAGAATCAACCATTCCTATGGACATTACTATAGGTCTACCTAAATGTACATTCCCCGTGTTTACATATGCAAAAACTGTGGTAGGAAAGGTGGCCTTAGGAGATTTTGTTTCGATCTTATAAAAGGTCCTATGAAGTCTACATCTCATGTCACCATGGTTCCCGAACTTCGAGATGTTATATTATCATCTATTTCGGTTTGGAAATCCTATTAGAGGCACTTAATATTAAACTTGTTGATTCTCGCATGATTTCACGTGATTAATCACATCTATATCTCATGAGTGATTGGGTCTATATGTTTTTCATACCTCAATTGTGTTCTTCATGTTACATGTTATAACTAGTGCAATGATGTTTGTGTTTTTTATATTTTGATTCTTCATTTTTTGAGTCTAAATTTAAAAGTAAAAAAATATTTTGTTTTTTGTTGAGTCGTGTTTAATGAAAAAATAGGAAAACTCAAAAAGAGTTTTTACTTTGTGTTGTGTAGTGGTTTACACATTTTTTGTGACCTATTGGTAGTTTTGAATCCCATTTAGTCCATGTTTTCCATATGGCTACAATGTTTGAGTATTTTTTACAATGCTTTGGATGGTTTCTTAATCATACATGTCATGGATTTGTTCGAATTTGGTTTTACTTCATGGATTCATCCAAGTATATGCATATGCACACACTTGCACAAGCCCATTTGCATTTTAACTACTTATGTTGCACGAGCTAAGTGGCATGTTCTCCTATAAATTTATCACACACACACACACACACACACACATACACACACACACATATATATATATATATATGGGGGATTTATGTGTGTAAGAACCATTATGTGAGAATCTCTTAGGAATAAGATAATAAAGAGAGTGCATTGTAAGGGGTATGAAGGGAGACTTATTTTCATGAAATACCACCATTTGCAAAAGATCCTTTGAAAAATACAAGAAAAGCATGAGTTTTGCCAATGCCAAAGTTTAGAAAAGTGTTATCTTCAAAGTCTGAGAAAAATTGAATACCAACATTTTTTAGCGTGTTAAGTTGAAGATCAATGGGTTTGCACAAGTTTATCCCAGTTCATCATTAATGTTTGACGCTATTGATCTGACAATCATCAACATCTTCTAAGTTTGTGTGCATTTAGTCCATTTGTCGATTATGAGTTTAGTTTATTTCTCATGTGAGGATAAATCTAAGCTTAATAAATTATTGTGATCAAATATAACTCCTTGGACTATCTTGATTGGTTGGGATATATTTCTTTTATTTTTAGTTCATGCCCCTTAACTCCGTACCAGATTTGTTTAGACACATTTATGCCATACCAGTGTGGCAAGAATGTTTTTATGTGTCATTTGTGTTGTGATACTTTTATATTCATGTGCATTCTTTATATATGTGTATTTATATATATGGTATTTATTTTGAGTCTTTGATTTTATTTAATCCATGTTTGACATATGTCTCAAATTGATGTAATTGGTATCGTTTGGATTATTTCTATGTATGTTGTAGTGGGTTTATCATTAATGTTTCACTTCACTTCATATGATATGTTTGTTTCTTTTATGAGCATATGTATCACATTAAGGGGGATAAGCCGTTTCATATTACGAACCTTTACCTTTGTTTATTCATGAACAAAATGGGGGATAAGTTTAAATAATGGGGGATTTTTTCATATGAGGTTATATATATATAATATTCTCTTTGCATTTGAAAGGTGTGTTAAGTATGCAAGTTTAAGCATCGATTTGATAAAATTTCACAAGAGCAAAGCTACTCAAGAGATATAGTCGATCAAATACTATTTGTGTCCTTTTCCTTTCTGGGTTGGGGATTGGACGTTAGAGTTTGACGGCCTTGTTTTTTTAGTTTTTAATTTTTGGTTGTATCCCATAATAGACAGGGGGGATATTTGTAAGGGAAAAACTCCAATTGTGCTAAGTTTGTAATATGCATTGCCAAAATTTGTAATATTGTCTTTATTTCGTTTGGACAATATGCTTGAGTCATATGTTAGGATTATGTTCAGTTTTGTCCTTCAAGACTTTTCATTTTGAAGACAACAGTTTCCATATAAAGCGACATCAACTTCATGTCTTGTTTAGTCTTCATCATTGGATCTTAAGAAAGGTATAATGTTTTTACTATGCTGATCCCTGGATTTTAATTTTAGTGTTTAATTTTTTTTTGAAAAATCATTTCATTTAGGAAAGTCATTTGAATGAAGTTATATGTTGTTCAAAGGATTTGTTGGGTGTTTGTCGAAGTAGTTTCAAACGAGCTTCAAGCGTGATCGCTATTAAACTTTCTGTGTAAGACACTAGTGTCTCGTTCAAAGCTCACGTGATCTCCGTTCAAATGAGATATGGTATCTCGTTTGAACTACCTTGGTTCTCGTCTGAATAACATTTTTAAAGTCGTTCGAACGAGATTTAACATCATGCAAATGACCTACCTTGAGTTGCGTACTGGTGTCTTTTTTTGCAAAAATCTATATAAACAAGGACACATTAAGTTTATTCAAGAATAAGGGTTTTGAAAATAATTTTATAATAGCAAATCTAAAGTCCTCTTTAAGCCTGTTTAAACCCTAGTTTTGAGATCCAAGAATAATATAATATTCTAGTTTGAAATCTATAGTTTTTGGGCACTAAGGTTATTTACTCTACATCTTTTAGAGAGTTGGTTTGGCATAGTGCATTCCATGTGTCTGTTATGAAAATTTTCTAGCCAAAGATCGGTGGACATTAAGATGCATGATGAGAGCATTGTGAAGGCCGTTGGTGGATTCTTACGGTGTTGCTGTGAATAAGGTTCATGTAGTGAAGACTGTATTTGGCTTTAAGGCATCTAGTCATGTGAACGAAGTCTGTCTATCACCATTGTATAAATCCTGTATCAAAATAAATTGTCATTGGCTAGGCCATATAAGGTTTTTCCCATTATTGATTTTCCTCATACATCGTGGCGTTATGTGATTGATTAATATATTCTTACTATTTCACTTAGATCCATGTTTTGGTAAGATAAAATTGAATAATATTTTACAAAGTATTGGTTTGATTAGTGCTTAATTAATATTGGATTAATTTCTCATTAAGTTAATTTAATTGAAATTAAAATTTGGTAACTGCATGACTATTTTTATGCTGACATCCTTGGTGTGAGGCCAAATAAGGGTATCCTTATCAATAGAAGAGGTTATAGGGATATATACAATTGTGTAAGCCACATGGGAGGATAAACTATTGATAAAGGTGGTATTATTAGAGAGCGGAGAAGGGATGATAAGATCAACCACTATAGTAACATTAGTATGGGAAAGAGGTTGTGGGCTAATCTCACCCCAATCCATTTAGATCCCTAAGAAGGAATGTTTTTCCCATTTACCACTTGCCAAACTACTTCATTCATAAGGATCTCTCTAGAATTTTTGATGTTGTTCCGAATCCAAGTGCCTTTCTTGGGGATAGGGACATCCCCAAAGGAGAAATTAAGAAAGAAAAACCAATCTATATTTATAAAGAATGAGTTGTAAGCAAGACACCTAACAATATTTATTCAATAAATCCATGAGGTATATATAATCCTCAGACTTCCTCTTAAAGAAAAATGAAGAGTCATGTGTAAAAATCATGTGAGTGATAAGGGATAATATATTGACAGTTTGATCCCCTATAGAAGGTTATTCTTTATTGCCTTATTCATGAGGAAAGAGAGACTATTAACCACAATGATAAACAAGTGGGGGGAAAAGGTCGCCTTGTCCTATTCCTCTATATGGAAGTAAAGTTTTGGGATTATTCCCATTAATAAGGATTCTGAACTGGTTGAGGGTAGACATTCCATAACTAGATTAACTTGTTTATGGTTAAAACCAAAGGCATTGGAGGATTATTTGAGAAAATATCATTCAATCATATCGTAAGCTTTGTTTATCTAATGTTTAAGGGCACAATCATACCTATTACCTTTTACTTTACTCCTATGATGGGCAAAGTCTCTTAGGCCACAATGATTTTTCCATGATTGAGCCTAGTAAAGATGAAGTCACTTTGGTTGGGGGCAGTGATGGAGTCAATGATTGATTTAGGATATTTCACAAGTATTTTTTAGATGACTTTGAAAGTGAAGTTAATAAGACTGGTGGGCCTTAATTGGGAGAGATATTTAGGGTTAGGATTTTTATAAGAGGAATTATGTTAGATGTGTCAACACATGACTATTGTTAAAAAATTCAGATTTTAAAAGATCCCATTTATTGTCATTCCAAATGGTATGACATAAAAGTCTAGGCATACCATCAAGGCTAGGAGGTTTGGAGGGGTCCAAATAAAAACAACCATTATATATTCTTCAATTGTGACAGGAGAATTAAGATTATAGTTAATTAATTCATAAATAAGAGAAGGAATTAGGGATGTTACCATCGAAGTATCTATGTGACCAATAGTGGTGAGTAGATAATTGAAGTAATCATTGTCCAGTTCTTCTAAATCCTCATCACCCTCAATCCAGTTACGCTCTTCATCTTTAAGCCTTGATTTTTTTTTCTTTTTTCGAATTGTAGTGACACAAAATAATTTGGTATTCTTATTACCCTGGATCCATTTAACTCTTATTCTAATAACCCAAATTTTTTCCCTCTAATTCATAGTGCCTTTATGTGATTAGAAACTGATATCATATCCCCATTGGAATAGTTATCCTTGGACCTTGGTTTGAGATCATTAAGTTTCCCCTCAAGATTGATGATTTCCACTTTAGAGTTCTTGAATTTTTTTGCTATATCTAGCTAAAAAAGCTTTGGTATTAAAAGTTTTAGAGGTGAGCCTATGCATGTCGTACCTAGGGATATAAATGGACCATTCCTGCTTAACTAACTCATGATATTCCTGGTCCTCAATTCAATACACCTCAAACTTGAATCCCCTTTTGGTAAGCTTACACTCATGCTTACTAATCACTATAAGATGGCTAATGATGTGACCCAATATCAAGATGGTCTGTCACCACACATTTAGGGAACAAGAAGGACTATTCCAGATTGCATAATAACGTATCGAGTTTCTCTTAAACGTTAACACCAACCTCTCTTTTATTATTCTAAGTAAGACTACAACCTTTAGATGTCAATTCCACAAAAATGACATTTCTGAACAAAGTTAGTAAAACACTTAATTTTTATGTTAGGTTTAGGAATAAAATCATCATTTTCTTATTGAAAGAAGATATCATTGAAATTTCCTAAGTTAAACAAATCCAAGGGACTGCAATATAAAAGCCCATTAGTGCAATGCAGTCCATCCTATTGTGATTTTCTAAACTCAAAAGTAGTATTGCCATACACAAAGGCGATCCTAAGATTTGTGTCCTTACCGTTTTGATTGTGCACAAAAACATGTAACAACTCGCTTAATTTAATACTGGGTGATCAGTCCTATACAAAATTAAAACAGATTATACAGTTGGTTCATTCTTAGCATCACTCTAGAAAAACATTTTTTTGTCTTAATATTTAATCACCTAATATCCAAGTAAGAAGGTTGTTAAAAATTTTCCAATTTAATTTCATAAAACTTCCATTTTAATAACATAAAACATTTAATACAAAACCATTCACACAATGAATAATAACCGAATAGATATCATAATGGAATTTAAATGCAACTGGAATAAAGTTTCCAGTAAAATATCTTAATACAATAATCCCAATAATACCAAATGTACCAAACTGACATAAGAATATAATTCGACTCAGGTAGAAAGGAAATAACTATAATCCTCTTGGGAGACATGCCCTAAATGAAAGATCAACTAATACAGAGTATGAATCAAGAATATGAAAGCGTCTAAATAAGGTTCACAACTCCATAACATCCATACCATCGGCAATAGACCCAATTCTCTATGGCTGGTGTCCCTGTGGATGGACACCAGATATATATATATATATATATATATATATATATATATATATATATATATATATATATATATATAGAGAGAGAGAGAGAGAGAGAGAGATGATAGAAGAGAGATATGAGAATGTGCAAGTAAACGGGTCAGAGCCCGAAGTGAAAACAATTTTAAAAACAGCAAGTGAATAAATTCTAGATTCAACAGTTATTATATACATGTTAACTTATTGGACTCTCTCTTGAAATTCTCATCTCTCATCAAGAGTGCATGCCTATCGTACCTCTAAACTATACTAGTTACAGTCTCATGCTAACTAGTGCAACCCAGTGTATCCACTAACTATATCCCAATTCGTTCCCACGTATTACTCTCACAATACATGTAATAATATCATATATATTCATTTAGATTCAACATGGACAAGCCCGTTATTAATTCAATTCAATTAAGTGTTCTCATACTTAATTAATTCCAGATATCATTATCTTTCAATTATATTTTATTCACACACTATATATCATCATCATATATATATATATATATATATATATATATATATATATATATATATATATATATACATTCACTCTAATAAATATATACAATACTGCACCTCGAAACAATCTGCGGTAATGCATTACTCTGCTATCATGTCCTAAAACATCTCGTCACTGCATAGGGGACTATAGGTTCGGTAAAGATCCCTCGAACCACAAATATTAAATCACAAATAATGGAGGCGAATATAGTCCTAAGACTTTGGGCAACGCACATACCTGCGCACTCAAATGACCGTTCTATACCATTGTTCTCACTAATAGTAATCGACCTAAGTCCTATGTTCTCGAGCGACAAGTCAAATATTACCCCATATAGGCTCATCAGGATGTGATTGCCCTCACATGCAGACCTTCCTTGATAGCAAGTAAGCTAGGTATGTCATACACATTATCATCAATCAATCAAATAGGCATTATCATCTATCTATTTAGTGTTAGGTACTCACATGACCTATAACATATTAAGAACTCATCCTATCCAAAGTACCCGTCGTATTTCTCGAATACCACCCGTACTTGTTAATCACGATTATCATTGTATATTTTATTATGTAGTTATCACTCACATAATATTTTATCATACCGAAGTACCTATAAATATATCATAAATATTACCCATACTTGATATAACAATTATTGTCCTCTAAATTGTAATATAATTATATAGATATCTCTCACAAAATTTAATCCTCAAATCGAAATAATTTTTCAACATTAACCCAAGTCCCTCGCTCCTTGTTAATGTACCAAAATTAATAAAATCTCACCATGGGCCAAATTACCATTTTCCAGACTTTTTTTTTTCGTTTCGATAAAGGTACATTCTGCCCATAAATATAAAATTACAATTTGAGGCTTTTATGATCTTATTTTGAAAAAACTTAAAACTGCAAAGTTGTACAGAACGTGATTTTATATAAAAGTTCTCAAGCACACAACCAATATCCCCTTAAAACAGTCCTGAAATTATCATACAATGTTTATCCTTTTTCAATAATGTTTCATACATTTTAACCACTTTCTTTCACCCAAACTCACACGAAATATGTTCTAACGAATCCCAAATGTCATAACATGATTTCTACATAATTATGGGTAATTATAATATAAGGAAAAAAAATCTAAATCACCAAGTTTATATGAGAATTAACATCAAACCCAATTAACCCTCAAAATTTCATTTATCTAAATTCTCCATTTTTATACACCTTAAAAACCCAGAATTTAGAATTATGATTACTTCTCTAAATCATCAAATTTCATATTCAGTCATGAGTATGATTCATCTACATGCAATATCTATCATCATTTTCCATTTTCTCCATTAACATATATTTGTTTTTCTACATGTTCATCCTAATAAGTTCATCATGTTCATAACCTGTACATGTGAATAACCAACTACATGAATTTGCATATACATTAAACAAGATGTATCAATCATTTTAATCCCAAATTCATAAGTTCACAATCCCAAAGAAAACCCTATTCTAACATGGATATTATAAACACTAAAATAGAGAAAGAATTACTTGCCTCTTAGTGTAGGTCTGAACCTTTGGAGAAGATAATGTTAGATCCTCCTCTTTCCTTTTTTTGGTGACTTTCCAGCGATGGTGCAAGGTGTAGAGATGGTGGTTCATGATTGTTGTCCCCTTTGATTGCCCAATATGACTCTTCTTCTTCTTTCAGGCAACTCTTCCTCTCCACAAGGTGACTTTTCTTTTATCTCAAAGTCTCTTCACTTTCTCTCAAAGAACTCACAAATGAAAATAAATGAAATGAACCTTACGTAGAGTGTAAACCCACTTATATAACAAGTCTCCAATTCTAGCTAAAAGACAAAAAATGTGGATACTATTCATCTCCCAATCCAAATGACTAAAATGCTCATTTGGGGTGTAATTTCATCTTCCAATTGACCCGAGACCCAAATCAAATACCCGGGTATAATTTTCTGTCTATTTTGACCCTTTCGAACTCAACGTCGTACTCTAAATGATTATTCAAATGATATTTAATTAATTTATATTTTATTACCAAACTTTAGTCCCGATACGACTCATAAGCGCGTCCCAACTTAAAATCTATAATTGTCGTATTTGTATCTCATAACAATACTCATAATTATCATATTCATATATTACTTATATATCACTAAGTAATATTCAATAATATATTACTCTTATCAGAAGTAATATTCAATCCGGATTAATCCTAATTAATTTATTGATTAATTAATTCCAATTAATCCCCAATAATTTAGCCCATTAACTTTTAATTATTCTCAATTTAAACGTCATAAAATTACGGGGTATTACAAAACATCAATAAAATCATGAGAATATTCCAAAATAGACATAACTGGGTTTTTATTCCAAAATAAACAAATACCCCCACATATGCCAAGATCCACCCAAGTTGTAGATCAAACTTGAGCAGATTTTTCCAAAAAATGATTCTTTTACTTTAAGCTTTAGTCTCAGAGAGAACAATGTGAGGTATCTTCAAAACACAATGGTTTTTAAGTATTTGAATTGTCAAGGATTTTCCCAATCTTGGATAATTCCGAGATAGGATATTCATTGATTATGAGGGGTCCATGTTGGGATCACCTCTGACTTGAATAAGTTTTATATATTTCACTCACTGATATAAATGTCCAACAAATCCTCCTCATCATACTCAACCAGTTCCATTTATGTTATAGTTTGCTCTCTAATCCCTTTTGAAATGATTTTTCTCCATATTTTTCTTTTACTCTCTATTATGACTATAGGTTTCTCCTCATATTTCATTATGGATAGATTTTTTTAAATGGTACATTTATTCATCCTAACCTTGGTGGATTATTTTGTACTCTATTTGTGATTGGCGGGAGCTTCAAATGAGTTGGGAGGTCTCCTTTTTTTAATGACCAGCTTATTGAAATTTATCACCAAATTTTAACTTCTTT
This sequence comes from Sambucus nigra, assembly GCA_949130495.1. Lineage (NCBI taxonomy): Eukaryota > Viridiplantae > Streptophyta > Magnoliopsida > Dipsacales > Adoxaceae > Sambucus > Sambucus nigra. The sequence goes on along the minus strand of OX422222.1, from coordinate 484,326,126 downwards.
CCTCCACCATTGTATGCAGGTGTGTGTTCGGTGGCACATCTAGATTAAAATATTCCATTATCAGTTTGGCTCTTCTTTTCTCTAATAAAGAAAGTTGATTAAAATCGTTGATTGAAGGGTATTTTTACCTGAGGTATTAAAATTTGGTTTGTTGTGTTGGTTATGAATTGGTTGTTGTTGCATAGTTTCTTCATTAGTGAAGGTAACTATCTAAGGTCTTTGGGTGGGTGATTGGTTTGGTGTAGAGGAATATGGTTGTTCTCAGTCTGAGTTTATTGTGTGTGGGTGGTTGTATGTTGTCTGGATATTGGTTGGATTAGTAAAAATGGTTTCATATGAAGATTGTTTAGTGTTTTGGGTTGATAGTTGAGGTTTGTGGTTTGTGATTTTGTTGGGTTTTTTATGGTTAAAGTTTTGAACTTTGAGTGGTTTAGAGGTATGGAAGGTGGTTTTTTATGAGGTAGCGGTGGTGGTATTGGTATTTTTGTGTTTAGTTTTAGGTAGGGTTGGTTAAGTGATGGTGATGAGACGTGTAGTGTTAAGGTTTCTTCCAATGTAAATATGTTGGCTATGGTGATGGGGTGTTTAACTCCCTCTCCACAACTAGGGAAAGGATGTGTGTTTAGGATAATGGTCTTGTTTATAGGGTAGGTGGGTGGGGATTCAATGTGGAAGATAACGATGTGATACTCTGGTTCCTAAACCCATGTGTGGTACGAGATATGGATTATGGGAGGCACAAGGTTGGTTGGGGAGTTGTTTATGTTTTGGTTTGAGGAATTTGGGTTGGGGATGGTATTTGGTGTTAAAGTACACAAAATAGAATGGGATATTTCATCTATCTTAAAAACTCCTTGATTCATGGATTATTCAAGTTCATTAACAATTAAGGTTTAATGTGTACTATGTACTAGATTAGGGGGGGGGGGTAAAATTAATACAACAGGCTTCTTCGTCTGGTTGTTTGGTTGTAAAGAATTAGGTAAGCTTGGAGATGAAAGCATTCATGGCCTCTTTGAAGGAGGAACTAGTAGTCATTCGTGGGATAAAAGCCACCTCATTCTCATCAACTGTAAAACACTTCTGTACGATAAAGATTTAAATACTTATGAATATTAGAATCACAAACTTATTTAATTGGAGTCAATTTATGAATCAAATTAATTCATCCCTTAAACTTAATCAACTACGTGCATGCACGTGTCAAACCATCATAAGTAAAATATCCGACACAAAATTTCAGGGAAAATCCCCGCAGAGGTAAAACCTTTTATTTCTAGAACTTTGACAAGTTTACAAGACCATTGAATTACATACAACTTACCTCAAGTGTAACTCACGGTGTCTTTGTTAAACCTTCAAAGCAAAGACAAGAAATCAACAATGGTTCACATGAAGCTATACCACAAGAACACGCAGTCTAGACATGCAGTCTTTAGCAAAGATCCACACGCAGCGAACCTCAATGACACGCAGTCATAAATTTTGTAGCGACTCACTCCACAATAGAACACAACTCTCGGTTGTAGAGATCTCCCAAAAAGAATGAAACAGTAGAAAACTATGTTTCTAGTTCCATAAAACAACTCACACAAACTACTTGGGATTTTATGAATTGTAAAACAAAATATTGAACCATCAAATATATTGGAGACTAAACCAAAACGTATTCTATGAAAAATAGTATTTTCTCCACACGAAATCCAGTAGTCTGACACCCTTTAAATATTAAAATTCAAGGCGGTGACGTCTCAGGTTAAAACACTATGTCGTTCGAATGATTGACGACATCGTTCGAATGACACTCTATCCCATTCGAACGAGATGTGATGTCGTTTGAATGACAGTCACTGATCCTCTTAAAAAAGTTTTAAATATTTAAATAACTTAGAATCCTCAAAAACCAAAACTATTCACAGGATCAGGAGACGTTTATCCAAAACTTTTATGATTAAAAATGTTTTTGAAAAATAAAAAACATTTCAAAACATTTCAAAAATTATTTTAACATTTATAAAAATATCCCAACACTTTCAATGTGAAATATAAATGAAACTTAAACATATTTTACCAAATTCATCCTTATTGGGCTTGAATGTTGAAGACTTCTTGAAATTCGGATTTGTCTTTGTAGATGTAATCTTGTCAATTCTTCGACGACGTATAGCGGTATATGACATACTAAATTGATAACGGACAATAGTGTCCTTACATCAACATAGTCATCCGTATTATTTTCCATACATTCATCTTTGATATGGTTGATCTCACCATGATTAAAAAAAAACTTTTGATCTTCTCATAAGTGAAGAAAATCCATTTATCACCATCATCTTGTTGAAGATTAAGTCCCTTTGATAAAAGAGATTTTATTGGCGTACAAACTTAGAACCTTATGTAAGGTCTAGCATTAACTTTGGTTGTAGAGCCTATTATTTGACTAATAAGTAAGCCAATTTTCTCATTGTACTTGTTGTTAAGGTAGCCATTAACTTTCAACCATAACTCCACATTTTCAAAATTCACCTCATCAGCTGAAAGACTTGCTTTATATCCTTTTTGGAATAATAAACCATTTGACAGAGACCAAGGGGATTGGTCAAAGATAAAGTCAAATGTAAAAATGTTAAACTCATTTTCTGACACTTTAATGGATCCTCTAAACTCTCCAAATCTTCTATACAAGTCCCTCCACTTGGACTAGGTTAGAGTTTTAGTTGGAGATAAATTTCCCAATAAAGGAGGAACAAAGTTCATTAGTTTTTCTTATGGTTTTGGGGAGTGACGATATTCCACATATGGAAATATTAAGATTGTTTATTTTTCCCATTGCACGAAAATATTAAACAAAAAAGGAAAGGTATTGAAAGATCACCAATGGCTCAGAAGGAAGAGAAAAGGTGGGATAAAGTGGGTACATGGAATGGAGATATGAAGAGCATGGGTATATGATGTGTTAGGGGGGGATTTAGTAGAAGATAAATAATATTATAATAGAAAGAGGAGGAGATGAGATAGATCAAAAACAAATTAAAAGTGGGGGAGGAGGCCAAAATAGCAGTCCGAAAGCATGAGACTCTTAAAAATAGAGAAATTCTAAGCAATTAGAGAGAGATGTGGCTATTAAAATCGATCAATCCTCGTTCATTAAGTAGAATTGGGTCAGTCGATTACTTTTAAAAATGTGAAATTAATAATAATTTGGGACAACCCAAAAAAGTAGGTTTATTAATTTGGGATTGAAGGAACCTCTGATATGACATTTTATGCAACGAGATTGGGGATTAAAGCAACTAGAATGGTGGGAGAACACAAATTAGGTATTTTTAAAGAATTAATTGCTGGGAATGGAGAGAAAGTTTAAGTGACATTTTTTAATACCCGTACGATTAATAGTTGTTCATATAAAATCTTAAATACCGTATCAATTCATATGAAGTTATTTTATGTGTATCAATACGTACCATTATGGATGAAACACATCTCAAAATGTAAATAGTCCATCTCAATATCTACATTTTCCTTCCGTCATAGTTCTTCGTTGTGGTTGCTCCGGTAACGAGTTTTAATGTAGAGTTTTTTTAACTTAATACATTACTAATTTTTTTTTATTAAACTTAAGTATATTTTTATCATTTTATTGGAATTTAATACAATTTTCATTTCTAAATGTGGAAATTTTGCTATTATAATTAATCTTTAGCAATGTTTAATAATATGTGTTCTTTCCTGTGCACACTAAGTTTGCACACTAACTTTGCACATTACCTTTTAAAAGTGGTAAAAAAAATATTTTTGAGTTGATTTTTTTTGTGTGATATTTAAACATTTCAAGGAACCCATATAAAAAAAGCAACTCAAAAAAACTTTTTTTGCTATTTTTAAAAAATCGGTCAAACTTTCGCAGTTTTTAAGCCCTTTAAAAACTGCGAAAGTTTGACCGATTTTTTAAAAATAGCAAAAAAAGTTTTTTTGAGCCAATTTTTTTTATGTGAGTCCGTTGAAATGTTAAAATATCACATAAAAAAATTGGTGTGCGCCAGCACTAAGTTTGCACACTTTTAAAAGGTAATTTGCAAAGTTAGTGTGCAAACTTAGTGTGCACGGGAGCCTGCCTCTCTCTCTCTCTCTATATATATATATATATATATATATATATATATATATATATATATATATATATATATATATATATATTATATTATTATCAAATCAAGAAAATTACTAAATTATGATATAATAGCATAACTAAGATTTGTTAACCCCAACTAACACAAAAAAATCAAATGTAGGAATTCTATATGAGGAGTAAGTTGATAAGTTCCAACAGATTTAAATTTGGAAGTAATCGATTTGTGAACACATTTTTTTATTAGTATAAACTGATTTAACAATATCAACACCCAACTGTTCATCTCAGTTCATTTTGCTAGAATATGATACATGAAAAGTTATATTTTCTATCTAGTCAAACACCAACCAATTTATTTAATTTTAATATAATAAATAAATAAATACAAGTTCAACCCGTCTAAAGAATTCAAGCAACTTTATCGAATATTTTACAAAATGATGGTAATCAACCTAATTTACCTAAACAATTTTACAAATATAACGACAAAAGAAAAAAAATATAGGAAATAACTAGCTGATGGAAGAAAAAGAAGAAGGAAAAAAACTTACTATTCTCCATGACATGGATTAAAATAGAGAGCTATAGATAATTCTAAAGGATAGTGGGATACAATAGATTGAAATTTATAGTTTGTGGCATTTTAACATATAATGAAAATATACATAGGGACATGAGAAGTGAAAACACATGAAATTTAATAACTCAAAACCAAAAGGTTGAAATATTATTATTGTGATACCCACAAAACACATAAATAGATTGATCGAGTCTAATATAAAAATCACAAGAATAAAAAAATATTTGGTAACATTATCCTCATAACGAACTAACTGAAACTTGACAAATAGCAAAATGAGATTGAATATAACTAAAATAATATAAAAATAACTTTGATATCTATCATACATGCAAACACTCTCAAAAAACAACTGGAGTAAATAATGACATAAAGATGAGATGAAACTCAACAACATCGGTCACGATGGCTGCTCTCGCAGCCTAATGCTGAAAATGCTAAAATCCATAACGTTAAAACCAAGTCCATGAAGAATAAAAGTATAACTGAAATTGGGATATTTTATAACTATGCATCTGCCTCCCGCATATTAGTATCTTTTAAGTTTTATCCCAACCCAAACAACCTAAAATAACATGCGATTCTAAATCCGGAACCTATATGCAACCCATGTGATTAAAGCGTTACATATTTATTCTTTAATATTTATTTTCTCATATTTAAGCTTCTCTCTTTCATTATAAAACATAAGTTGTGAGGTAGTCTCGAACCTACGGTATGTCTCACCAAATAACCAATATACCCATAACAGGCTTATATTTCAAGTCTATACACATTTGACTATCTCATGCCAATAATACAACATACACATCTGTAGTATATGTAATACAAAAATCCGAAACATAATTATGTATGTAGACATCCTTAATATGGGTTATATACATCTTTAGTATAGCACATAAATCGGCATAACTATCTCTAGTACTGCCATCCAATAATCACATATGGCAGGAGAAAGACTCTACTCGAGTCTAACATCCATACAAAGGTACACCCCCGACATGTACAGATAAATGGGCACTTACACTCCCACACATAATGAAGTCCTATCCTTATCACCCTCGATGATCACTCTCGCGTACGAGGTATATTCTTAGGTCGTCCTGAACATAACACCTCAGCAAGATTAAGGGATAAATCATACGCCTACCACCACTCGTATAATCCACCATACCCAAGATTACAAGATGAAATATCTTCGTGAACCCTCTCTATACATAAATACCTAGATATCAGAACCTAGGGTGAAATATTACCGATGGAGAGCCCGTGTACTCACAGCGGTAGCAACGTGGTTCGCATCGCACGTTCCCCATCATGGAATCCCTCCTAGTATGATATGCCACGAGCACTCAAACTTGGTATTAATTGAACATAAAACACAAAATCAATTTCAACCCTCACTAATGGGCTAAAGAAAACACAAACATAACCCTCACAAACCGGTTAAGGTAAATTATGCATACATACCGATCCTAACGCTACCGGTTCATATAAGCATCGCTATCATAAAAAGTATAAGACATCTTAACTTTATATTTGTCCTAAATATACAATAACACTAACGTTGTGGGCTACCAAAACTAGGTATAGTCTCACCCATCCACACACTAATTTACCTACATAAATTACATTCAAACTCCATTCGCCCCAGTCCAAGTCTCCCAAGGCATCCTGTTTAGGTATAATCCCACGCCTAATTTAAATGAAATCATGGGACATAATAACTACCTCACTCTAGGAAGTTATAACCTAAACATAATCTTACCTAAAGGATATTCACCCCATTCGCACATCACAATGATTCAAATCAATCCTAAATAATAATCCCACTACACCACAAACCAAAAATTATCACGACCCAGGACCATGAGCATAGTCAAACCTTACATGACACAAATCGTGACAAATCCAAAGAGGAAAAACCAATGGATATGGCAATGGACTTATACCATGAACATGGGGGTTAATGACATGGTCTCTGACTAACTTGTGACTAACTGGGTGCCAAACACTCACCAAAACTCCCTCTTAAGTGGGCCACGACCCTCGATTGTGACCAGGTGCGTGAAAAATTTAAGATTTTCAGTTAAGTTTAGTCACAGTCTCGGGTCGTGACCATTTTGAATAGTCATGATAGTTGTAACAAAATAGGGTCATGACCACATCATGTAGATATAAATAGCCCAGTTATGTTTTTCATTTTACCCTATCTCTTCTCTCTCTACACTTCCCCCTCTTCTCTCTCTCTCCGGTGACCCTCAAGGGATCTTCGGCAACCCTCAATCACTTTCTACATTTTCCACTCTCTCTATTTCAGGTATCCTACACTGTCGTCTCTCTATATGTATTGTGTAAGAACTATGTGTATGGTATATGTGTGTATGTGTATGTATATGTGTGTATATGTATGTGTGTGTGTGTGTGTATGTATGGTTAAAATAACCAAAAATCCAAATTTCGTTTTTTATGTAATTGAACTCAATTAGGATTTTTTAGTGTATATGTAGTAAGTTTTTTTCTCCACTCAACGTGTTTTTTATGTGACTTTAGAGTCCAATTTATTAGGTTTATTTAACACATTTTTTCCCTCTAACAAAGTGGATGTTATTCGGGATCTCAATGTTTATTTTAAGTTTGAATTCATTTGTACATTTCTCCTATTGACATTGCACTATCCCATTTTTAGTGTAACCACTTAAAAGATTTTTGAATAAATAGAACACATACACATACACATACACATACACATACACACACATACACATACACATACACATACACATACACATACACATACACATATACATTGGTATTTGAATTTTAACCAAATCAGACACGTACACATACACATACATATACATATACACATTCTTTGGGTACGATGCATTGCACTAGTATTGGAATTCAATTAGGAATTAAGGAAATCAGATAAGTACACTTACAAAAGGTATTATAAGAAATTAAATTCATGTAATCAATATGTTATGATTAAAACCTCACCAAAGAGAAAAACATCCAAGATATAGAAATAAGATCTCTCACCCAGCAAAGATATGTGGTATCCTAGGATGAGACTAAGAATGTAAAATATAAAATAACCAAAAGAAACATGTGAAACTAGCTATATAGGTAGAGGACATTAGGTTTCCCGGATCAGTGGAAGGCAAAAAAAATGGGTTTCACAACTTCTCATATCTTACCTTAGGTTGAACATTATATCTAGTACAATTAGATTTTATTTTGTTCTTCCAAAAATGAATTCTCCAAAAAATTTCTCTTTTGAAAATGTAATTCCACCTATCAAAACTATTTTGAAAACATTTTCTTCCCTCAAAAGTTATCTTTCCACGTAAGTGAGGAGGGACATTAGGAAGATGTCTCAAACGACCATCAACATGATGTCTAACATGTTTTCTTCTCTTAAATACTTCTTCGGGTACAATATCCCATTGACTTTTCAAAGAAAACTTGTCAACCTTTGACATAAGAGCATGAATATCTCTTCTCAAGTCATTAAAAACATAAAATCCTTGTCAACTATAACTAACACATGAATCCCTAAAACTATAGAAAAAATTTCTATAGCGTCCACATCCATGACCAAAAGTCCACTCATAAGGATTAGGTTGCGTTTCCTTACGATGATAATTAAAAATGACTTTTATTTTTGTTGACATTTTTTAATTTATAGAAAAATGACTTAATATGACCTTGTTTATGATAAAAAGTGAAAGTTCATGAAATTTTAATGACCATTTGAAACATACTGACCATTTTATTTTTTTCAACATTTCTTACATTTTGTATCTTGCCATTTTTATTCAAATGCAGTTGATCAATATCATATTAGCAATGTGATGAAAATTAATTTACACAAATTAAGCTCTCTTGAGAAGAAGATTAATTTTTTCAAACTTTAGTCAAATCAAGTTCAGCTTCAAAAGATTATGGTCTCTTCTCGAGTCTAAATTTGGAGCCTTCATGTGAAGAAGTTGCTATTCATAATTTTTGTGTTCAAAAGTCAAAACACTTTTATCTTATTCAACAACCTTAAGTTTTTCAAAAAAAAATTCATTCGAACTTTTCAAGTTTTTCGAAACTAAAATTTCTTTCGTCAAGGCATTGTTTTCATTTTTCATGAAACATGTCAAGTTTAATAACTCGCATTTCTCATTTTCTATCTCCTAATGGTAAGTTGGCTAGACTCATCGAACTTTCCTTTCATGTAAACTTTTTCTTTTTCAAGTAGTTTGAGTTTGGTAGTCAATTTAGCATTAAACTTTTTTCATTTTGAGAAGTTCAGACATTAACTTTCCATTATCTCGACACAAAATTTTGATAGTATTATATATTTGTCAATCATCAAAGTCAACATCAATAAACTTTGCATTCTCAGTCACTTGTGATGATGTCATGTCCCTTTTACTTACATTGGATTTAAAATGTTTAGTCATTTCATTAGGAAAGGTCTTGTATAATTATTATTAGGCAAATTAAGGGAAAACAAATTCAGCACTTGATCGTATATATATGGATCCACATTAAAAAATATATGAATTAAATAAAATAATCACATAAATATATAAATTAACCCAATTGTCTTCAAACCCAATACCCTCAAATCAGATCTAACACAAGTAGATCAACTGAAACTATATTTATAATGAAAATCTTGAAATTCACAACAAAAGAAACACACAAATCCTAAACCTAAAACTAGTGAGTTTTACTCTATCACATGAATACAATAAATAAAAAATCTCTCTAATGACAATTGTAATTGTGGATGGATTGTGTTAAACAACAATCTAACTAGGCCTAGAGGGGGTTGAATAGAACTCAAGCATAATTAAATTTGAAAGACCAATTGAAAACAAATTTTAAACATTATACTTGTAGTTTAAAAGGTGTGGTGAAGTATTTGAATCATAAATACTTAATTGAATAGATGAATTTGAGTACTCAAACATACAAGGACCAACTTAACCTAACTAAGTAAATTAACTAGATTATATCCTTTAACAGTTCAATTACCTAACAAATGATTATCAAATCTTAGATCTATGGTGAATTAGTGTGTGGTTTAATCTAATTAACAAATATATGTACAAATCAACACATAACACTGGGTATACGAAAAAAAACAATTAGGGTAAAAAACCTTGGATGCATACTTTTTCTCATTAAACTTGAAAACAATCCATACAAAATGCAAAGGGATAACTCCAAGTTGAATTCTTGTACAGATAGTTTCCTTTGAACACTTGAATTTTCCCCCATCCAATGACAAACAATCGTGGAGATTCACTAAATTTGATAAGGAGTCCATTCTCCTCCACAAATCACACCATTATTAATGATGTTGGAAAAAGCACCACCAGATAAAGTGTTGACAAGCTCAAGCAAGTGATAATAATGGCTACACAGGAGAGTATATGTATATATATGTAGAAGGAGGTGAGGAGAAGAGGATGAAAACTTGAATATAAGTGGTTCAGCCAATCTGGCCTACATCCACTATGAGTGCGTGTGAGTAATATCACTAATGAAAGCACTAACGGCCATGTATACAATCTCTCAAGATTTCTCTCTCTACTGTGTAAAATAACAGAGTTTTAGCTAGGGTTGCAATTCTCGATCCTTTACAATGTTGAGGATGACCTCTATATATAGTGCTTGGGGGTGTAATGTACCCCCCAAGCATACAATAAGCATGTGCATGAAGATCCAACAAGTACAAGGATGACACCTAGTTGATCTTAACTAAATAATGATGACCTCAATATTCCCGCATGTGGAGGGAATGATTCAGTTATAACAGATTTGTCCACATGTTCCAAGCCATACATGTACTTGTAAATGCTCAGTTGTCTTCGATTTGGGCCACCCTCAGCCTGGATGAGTACGAGGTTAGTATTGTCCGACCCCCTCCATGTCTGAGACCAACTTACATGATGACCTCAGCTAGGATGCCAGCTGAGGTTAGATACTTGGAACGTCGGCCTGGGACAATGCTGTCATGATACTTGATGATTGAGCCTGCGAGGATTTGATTTCTTTAGGTGGTAACTGGTAACATGCGACTTTCTCTCTCTTCAAGAGCTCAACTTCTGCGTTTGAGGGTCCCTTCATTTCCAAACCACTTCTTCTCTATTTCACAATCATCCAGGTATCGTTTTAATCCTCTCCCTTATATTTTTAGCCTTTATTTTCATTTCTACTTCTTTTCAGTGAGAGTTTTGTATTTTTCGGTGAGTTCTTTGGGTTTTTCGATCACACTTTGCATTTTTCGGTCACCTATTCTTAGGTGTTCTTTGTTTAAAAAACTTTTCAAATCTAAGTTTGATCTTCGAATTAGATTGAGTTGAGTTGTTTATCTGTGGTTTAGAGTCCAAGTGTTGTGTTTTCAGCCTTATCCTTAGACCTCTATATCAGCTCATAGAAGAGTTCCCTTCACTTAGAGAAAAGAACTTTGAAAAAATTGAGAAGATAGAGCTAGCCCAAGTGGAAACTCGTAGGGTTGAGACCTTTTCTATCAGACCCATCTTCCTTCCACCTCTGAAGGTAATATACCCTTAACCAGATGAGTCTGCTGAACCAGCAAAGGTTCTAGAGGAACAAACACCCATGCCTGAGTCTGAGTCTGAGTCATCTACCTCAGACCCCATGAATATTGACTCTTTCCAAGAGGCTATGGATTTCTCCATTAGGCAAGATCAGATCCCTGATAAGGCCGAGATTTCGAATCGTGTCTCATCACATCAGGGGGCTAATACCTTTTAGTTTTCTTTTGATGTCAAAATTATAGGTTCAAGTGTGGCCATTCTCCCCATTTTCGATGTTATTCCTCTGTCGGCCACCACCGAGGCTGAGTTCACTCAAAGGTTTCTCTATGGTCCCCCAGTATCTGCCCAGGCCGATGTCACTAGGGACGAAGATGATGGTCATAAGAGCAATGTTGACACCTCTGAAGTAGTTGAGATAGAGAGATCAGTTAATAAGTACGATCTCTTAGATTTTAGGCACCTTTACTCCATAGGACCTTCTATTAAGCTTAGGAGACCTATGAGGGATGAGAGGGCCTTTGATGGCCGAGATGGGGAGATCTGAATGTACGAGCAGATGTTTAAGTTCGGATTCCGTCTCCCTATCCATCCTTCAATTAGAGCCATACTGTCCCATATCAACCTAGCCCCTTCATAATTATCCTCCAATGTCTGAAGGATGATGATTGGGGCCATCGTCCTTTGGAGCTCTGTCCACCATTCAGACCTTATTATTAGAGTCTTCATGGGTTGCTACGTCCCATCCTCTACTAAAAACCACCCCAACTACTACCACTTCCTAGATAGGAAGTCGGATAAAAACATGATGTTGGTTACCCAGACTTCAAATCATAACTTTGGAAACCTCGGTATTTCTTTGCCTCAGGGGCATAGGAATTTCGTCCATGTGATTCCTCTTCAACGTCTAATCCAAGGACACCTCTGAAGTGGGAGAAGGTGTCTCTTGCTGCCAAAGCCGACCTTGGACTTATCCAGGATAATTTCCAAAAGGTTGAGGACCTTCAAGATCAGGAAGAATAGGGTCGTCTTCTCAAATATGAACATTTGATGACCCACTACTATCTTTCTCAGACAAGCCTGGGGGGTAGTCCTTTGACCGAGCTTTATAAGTATTATTTACTATTTTTTACCTCTTATTTTTCATACCTCTGATTTACTAACTCAGATGTTTCTTTTTTCAGAGTGCCCAGAGGGTATTTCTGATGACCTGTGGGAGATATCTGCCCCAAGCCTCGTAAAGATGAGGAAAAAGGTCAGCCATACTGTAGCCTCTCCTCCTCCCAAATAGAAGATCGGCACGTCCAAGGCCAATGTTAATAATAAGAGGAGGGTAGTAACGAACTCAGAATATTAGAGGCTGAGTAAAAATAAAAAAGGGGATCGTGCCATTATGATCTCTTTAGATGAAGCCCTGGAAACTCATCTTTCTCAGTTAAAAATCAACGATAGTATGATTGGCCATGGTTTGAAGGCTATTGACACCATCGACTCTATAATGACCGAGGATGATAAGCCTTTTCTACGCTCTCTGTATATCCCTTTGTTGGTCGAGTTTACCCTCCACAGATCAATTCAGGTACTAATATCTTCTTATTTGCTCTTCCATGTGTAACCTTGGATTTTTGTAAGTTATATACCATGATCATATGTCTGACTTTCTATTGTAGGGTATCTTGTCCATGCATCATTTCATTAACTTGACCCATACGAAGCTGCCTCTCATAGAGAGGGGTCAGGAGGCTCAGAAGGTAGAGACCTCCTTGAATGTAGAGATTGAACATCTGCAGACAGAGTTGAAGGAGGTTGATAAGCTGGTTAAGCATAGGTATAGGGACATAGTCAAGCTTAAGAAGGATCATGAGGTATCCTTGAAGGCTAAAGATGGTGCCCTTTAAACCAAAGTGGATGCTGCAGTCAAAGCTTCAATAGAAGATGCCTCAGAGAAGATTGTTGCAGACTATAAGGTCTCTGACGAGTTCATTAGTCTTGCTTTTGAATACCTTGAAAGAGGTATTAAAGCAACTGGTAAATGGGAAACCTCTAAGGAACAAGAGTCAGGGAGTTTGAGTGCCTCAAACTTTGTTGGTTTAGGCTTTGGTGACCCCCGTTTTGCTCAGGCTTTGCAAGAGGTTGAGGAGGATGGTGATGCTCCTTCAGAGACTTCTCCCTTGGGTGCCACTGAGACTGGATATGTTAATCCTCAGGATGATGGAACCGAGGTGACTAACTATGGCCAAGAGGACACCACTCCGGCTGTAGATACCTAGGCCTTGTCCTGTGAAGCTTTTAGTTGTAATTTTTTCTTCTTTTCGTCTATAACTTGTGAATTCTGGCAGTACATTTTGGCATATTTGATTTGTAACTCTGACTGTTCAGTGATGAATATTAATACCATCTTCCTCAGACTATATAAATTATTTTTTCTTTCTCTTGCATGTTGTTTTAAGGTATGAGGATATCATAAAACGATGTTTATCTCAAGGTCCAAAGTCACTATATAATGATGTTTATCATATGGTGTTTCCCCTCACAAATTTCACCAAATTAATGATGTAAGGTCTGAGGTCATCAAATTATGATGTTTCACCGCATAATTTTCACCCAATTAATGATGTTTGAGGTCTGAGGTCACCATATAATGATGCTTACCCTCATACTTTGCCACAAAATTAATGATGTTTTAAAGTCTGAGGTCATCAAATTATGATGTTTCACCTCATAGTTTTCACCAAATTAATGATGTTTAAGGATTGAGGTCTTTAAATTATGATGTTTTACCCCATAATTTTACCAAATTAATGATGTTTAAGGTCTGAGGTCATCAAATTATAATGCTTACCCTCATAAATTCACCAAACTAATGATGTTTAAGGTCTGAGGTCACCATATAATGATGTTTCACCTCATAACTTCACCAAATTAATGATGTTTAAGGTCTAAGGTCACCATATAATGATGTTTCACCTCATAATTTCACCAAATTAATGATGTTTTAGGGTCTAAGGTCATCATATAATGATGTTTCACCTTGTAATTTTTGCCAAAATTTGAGGTCACCATATAATGATGTTTCACCTCATAATTTCACCAATTTAATGATGTTTAAGGTCTGAGGTCATCAAATTATTATGTTTACTCTCATAAATTGGCACCAAATTAATGATGTTTAAGGTTTGAGGTCACCATATAATGATGTTTCACCTCATAACTTCACCAAATTAATGATGTTTAAGGTTTGATGTCACCATATAATGATGTTTTACCTGATAATTTCACCAAATTAATGATGTTTTAGGGTCTGAGATCATCATATAATGATGTTTCACCTCGTAATTTTCACCAAATTAATGATGTTTACAAGTTTGAGGTCACCATATACTGATGTTTCACCTCATAATTTCACCAATTTAATGATGTTTAAGGTCTGAGGTCATCAAATTATGATATTTACCCTCCTAAATTGCCACCAAATTAATGGTGTTTAAGGTCTGAGGTCACCATATAATGATGTTTCACCTCATAATTTCACCAAATTATGATGTTTAAGGTCCGAGGACACCAATTTATGATGTTTACCCTCTTAAATTTCACCAAATTATGATGATTGAGGTCTGAGGTCACCAAATTATAATATTTCACCTCATAATTTCACCAAATTAATGATGTTTAAGGTCCAAGGACACCAAATTATGATGTGTAACCTCATAACTTTCACCAAACTAATGATGTTTAAGGTCCGAGGTCATCAAAATATGATGTTTTACCTAAGATTTCACCAAATTAATGATGTTTAAGGTCTGAGGTCATCAAAATATGATGTTTACCCACATAATTTTCACAAAACTAATGATGTTCAAGGTCCGAGGTCACCATACAATGATGTTTTACCTCAGATTTTACCAAACTAATGATGTTTGAGGTCTGAGGTCACCATATTATGATGTTTTACCTCATAATTTTACCAAATTAATGATGTTTAAGGTCCGAGGTCATCAAATTATGAAGCTTACCCTCATAAATTCACCAAACTAATGATGTTTAAGGTCTGAGGTCACCATATAATGATGTTTCACCTCATAAGTTCACCAAATTAATGATGTTTAAGGTCTGAGGTCACCATATAATGATGTTTCACCTCATAACTTCACCAAATTAATGATGTTTAACCATAATGAAACAAAGTATTGACACAGGAACTGCTCTTTTCATTAATATCCTCTTCTTAAAATGATACATGTATTACAAAGAAACAACTGCAACATCATATGTAATATTTCTTCATGTGGTCAGCGTTCTAAGGATTGGAGAAAGGTTCCCCGTCGAGATTTTCTAGTCGGTAGGTACCGGCCACAACCTCATCGACTACTTTGTAAGGACCATGCCAATTTAGGTGGAGATTCTTTTCCTTTTGCAACGTCTTCTTTAGAACTATGTCTTCCACAGCTATAGGTCTTACTTTCACCCTTTGGTTGTAGAATTTTGCAGTTCTCTATTGGTAGGCTGCCTGTCTAATCTTCGAATCTTCTCTTCTTTCCTCGATCAAATCTAGATCAAATCTTCTCTCTTCCATGTTCCTCTCAGGGTCATAGGTCTGAACTCTATGGGTGGGATGTCCTACCTCTGTAGGGATGATAGCTTCTGAGCCATGGGCTAACATGAATGGGGTTTCTCCCGTTGGTGTCCTTATTGTCCTCCTGTAGGCCCATAATATGATGTATACTTCTTTTATCCATCTCCTTTTATCTTCTTCTAACCTCTTCTTAATCCCATCAAGGATCGTTCGGTTCATGACTTTAGTCTGCCCATTTGCATGAGGTCGGCCAGGAGAAGAGAAGAACTGCTTGATCTCGACTCTTTCATAATATTTCTCTAAGGAAGCATTCTTGAACTGCGTTCCATTATCCAAGATGAGTGTGTTTGGAAAACCGTACCTTCATATGATGTTCTTCCAGATGAACTAAATGGTCTTCTGCTCGGTGATGGTGATCATTGGATCAACCTCTACCCATTTGGAGAAGTAATCAATTGCTATAATTAAAAATCGATATTTGTTCGTATCTCTTGGCAACGGTCCTACCAAATCAATCCCCCATATTGAAAATAGCCAAGGAGAACTGATTGACGTCATAGGTTGATAAGGTTGATGAGGGATAGTGGAAAATCTCTGTCCCCTAACGCTTTTCTTCACGTAGGTAGCATCATCTTTGGCCAAGGTCGGCCACCAGTATCCTTGAGTAATTATCCTATTAGCTAAGGGTATTCCTCCTATGTGACTGGAGTAAGAAACCTCGTGTACATATTTCAAGACGTGAGGAACCTCTTAAGGGTGTACACATCTAAGGAGGGGAAGTAGGAAACCTTTCTTGTACAAGACGCCTCCTATAATTGAGAACTTAGCAGCCTTGAACCTTAGCTTTCTCCTTTCGAATTTTGATTCTGGCATCTCTCCATATATTATGTATCTGATGAGTGGGTTCATCCACAAGGCTCCTATTTTTAGATTGAGGCAAGTTTTCGTAACCTCTTTTTCTTCGATGGTTGGCTTAAGCAAGATTTTGACTAGTATCGTTCTTATTATATCTTTCCTCATTGTTGAAGCCAATCTAGTGAGTGCATCAGCCCGACTGTTATCTGATCGAGGTATCCTCTTCATCTTCACCTCCTTAAAGCCTTCTAGCGTCGTTCTCACCCTCTTCAGGTATCTGGCTATTCTTTCATCTGTAGCCTCAAATACCCCCAAGATTTGGTTGACCACTAACCTCGAGTCACTGTGGACAAGGATTCGGCCAACACTAATGGATTTGGACAAGGAGAGACCCGCTATCAATGCCTCATATTCTAACTTATTATTTGATGCTTTGTAGTTGAACCTTAGCGCATATTCTATGTTTGTCCCATCTGGTGCCGACACTATCAGCCCTGCTCCACTTCCATTGTCACAGGATGACCCATCAACGAAGAGGTTCCAAACGTCTTCATTCGAAGAGAAGTTTCCCTATGATATGGTCCCTTGTCTGAAGAGATACCTATCTTCCTCATTTTCTACTAATCTTTTTCTGGATCTGCTTGACCTAACCTCGTTCGGATCATGAAAAATGTTACTGTCTGGTTCATCTACAACCTCTTGACTATTCTCAATCTTAGCCTCTTCCCAGGTGAACTCTGCTACAAATTTCACAAGACCCTACCCTTTAATGGCAGCACTAGGTTGATAAACAATGTCATATTCCCCCAACTCAATGGCCCAGGTCATCAACCTGCCTGACTTCTAGGGCTTGTGGAGGACCTGTCTTAGTGGGGAATCGGCGAGGACGACCATAGAGTGGGCTTGGAAGTATGGCTTTATTTTCCTCAAAAGCGTGTATCAGGGCATAGGCTAACTTTTCCATCTAAGGGTAGTCCATTTCAGACCATTAAAGGGCCTTACTATTGAAGTATACCGGCCTCTGCACCCCATAGTCTTCTCTTACTATGGACGCACTAATGGATGATTCTGAAACATCTAGATACACATATAACTTCTCCCCTAGGATGGGCCAAGATAGGATCAGAGGGGACTCGAAATAAGATTTGAGATCTTTAAAAGCATTGTTACATTCCTCGTCCCATTCGAAGCACTATGAAAAAAGGAAGACACTTGTCCGTAGCTCTTGAGACAAACCTGTTAAGTGTTGTAAATCTTCCAGTTAGCTTCTTAACGTCTTTGATAGTTTTAGGTATCTTCATTTCAATCATAGCCCAGATATTCTCGGGATTGGCCTCTATCTCCCTTTGATTGACGA
The DNA here is from genome assembly GCA_949130495.1 of Sambucus nigra. Classification (NCBI taxonomy): domain Eukaryota; kingdom Viridiplantae; phylum Streptophyta; class Magnoliopsida; order Dipsacales; family Adoxaceae; genus Sambucus; species Sambucus nigra. The sequence goes on along the minus strand of OX422222.1, from coordinate 484,308,063 downwards.
TGAATCCAAGAAACTTTCTTGCTCCTACTCCGAAGACACACTTGGCAGGGTTGAGCTTCATCCTATATAAATCCATGGTGTCAAAAGTCCTCTATAGGTCGGCCATTTGAGTGTCGGCCTTCAAGCTCTTCGTCAACATGTCATCCACATATACCTCCATGATCTTGTCAATCTGACTCTCAAACATCTTATTTACAAGACGTTGATGAGTGGCCCCTGCATTTTTCCAGTCGAAGGGCATGACCTTGTAGCAATAGGTTCCCTTGTCAATTATGAACACTGTCTTCTCTGAGTCTTCTGGGTCCATAAAGATCTAGTTATACCCAAAATAGGCATTCATAAAGATCATGAGCCCATGTCCTACTGTGGCATCCACCATCTAATCAATTCGTGACAGGGGGAAGTTGTATTTTGGACAAGACTTGTTCAAATCAGTGAAATCTATACACATCCTCCATTTCCCATTATCTTTCGATACGATGACGGTGTTAGATAACCACTTGGGGTATATGACTTCTCTGATGAGCTTGGGCTCTTCAAGCTTTCTCACCTCTTCCCTGATGACATTATATTTTTCCCTTGAGTAAACCCTTCTTCTTTGTTTGATGGGATTAGCGTCTTCTAAAACATTGAGTTTGTGGCAAATAACTTTCGGGTCAATACCCGGCATATCCGCTTGGCTCCAGGCAAAGACACTATGCCTCTTCCTCAGTAGCTTCACTAGCTCCTCCTTGATCTCAGGTCTTAGGCTTTTACCGATTTAGACAGTTTTTTCTGTCTCTTCCTCATTAAGGACGATGGATTATACCTATTCTACGGCCTCTCCCTTTTTGAGCTTTGTTTTATCTTTAGGATCAAGTGTGTCGATGTTGTATGTTGTAGTTTCCTTCTTATGAGCCTCTCTCTCTTCCGTGAAGTTGAAGTAGCATTCTCGTGCCGATGTTTGGTCACCCTGTATTTCCCCTACCCCATAAGGGGTAATTTTTTTTAGCATTTGGTGGACCGTTGACGATACAACCTCAAACTCCTTGGGGGATAATCGTCATATGATGAGGTTGTAGGATAAGAAGACATTTTCATCCATCATAAAAAAATTGATCTTTCGGGTCAACCTCTTAGGGCACTCATCTTTCATTCGTACATCCATCTCATACATGCGCAATGAATGGACCTTTTCACCTCTAAAGCCGATTAACAGATGATGATAGGGTACAAGCCTAGCTCTGCTGAGGCCTAGGATCTTGAATCAAGGCCAAAACATTACGTCCGCAGAGCTTCCCCCATCAATGAGGATTCTCTGCACCTCACATCCATGCACCCTTGTAGTGATTACCAAAGGATCATCGTGTGCAGCTAGGATACCTTTGAAATCAATCCTTGAGAACCCAACTATGAGGGTATTCATGTCTACCATCTTTCTCTTCTGTTTATCCTCTGAGGATGCCAGATTCACAACCTCTACTTTGGTTACTGACTTAGCCTTTGCTACATGAGCTTTGAGGTCAGTGACCTCTGAACCTCCTCCTGCTAACCCTCTACAGATTGTGTTTACCCCAAAAGAGATCATACCAACTCTCTTCACTGGGGCATTATTTTCTTTGGGATGGAGGTCAGGGTCATCATCATCATTATCATCTGAGTCATCAGTTCTTCTAGTAGTGGTATCCTCCCTGAATATGTAATTTCTCTTCCTTTTAGGGTCTTCTCTTCCCCCCTTAGGAGCTCTACCATCCACGTACTTTTGAAGTTTTCCATATTTTAATATATTCTCAATCTCATCCCTTAGGGCAAAATGTTTGTCAATTAGATGGCCATGACCTTGATGGAACTCGCACCATAAATTCTTGTTTCTCTTAGAGAAGAAGCCTTCAGCTGATCCGACCATCATAGGGAACTATCATTCTTTATCTCATTGAGGACATGCTCGCAACTCACGATTAGAGGAGTGTAGTGTGAAAACTTATCGTCTGCAGTCCTCTTCGTTCAATCATTCTTCCTTTAGAATTTTCCACTGCTAATTTCATTCTCATCCTCATATTTTACGTCCATTGCTTCTTCTACATTCATGACCCTACTAGATGTTGCCAACAGGACGGCCATAGATTTAGGAGGGTGTTCAGTAAGTTTCCAAAGCAACTTTCCTTTCTACAATCCTCCTATAAGAGCTGTCGTAGCTATATTATCTTTGTAGTCTTCAACAACCAATTTTTCCTTGTTGAACCTGTCTATGTAGTCTTTGAGGCTCTCATTATTTCCCTGCTTTACATAGAGTAAATGGGTCATCTTTTTCTGAGGTCTTACCCTCAAACAGAAGTTGTGTAACAACCGCTCAGCTAAACCCTTAAAGTTCTCCATAAAAATTTTAGGAAGGGAAGTGAACCAGATGTGCGCAGCTCCCGTTAGGGTGCTTAAAAATGCTCGGTACCTCATTTCATCAGGGATCGAATAGATGTCTGTTGTAGACTGATACATCTCAATATAATGTACTGGGTTGGTATTTCCATCATACATGGGAGACACCATAGGTGGCCTAAATTTGGCAGGGGTTGGGAAGTTCATTATCCTTGCCACAAATGAAGAGCCCTTTGAGAACCCTCTTTGCAGTGGGTCTCGGCTTTTGGTGAAGTTCCCTATCTTCTCTTTTAGGCATTGGATGGAGTCCTTCCATGGTTTAGTAATGTCGACCTGGCTGCGGTTGTCCTCATCCACCTCCAAGGGGTGGACTGACGGTTCCCTGGATGCAGCACAATGTCGACTGTTGACCTCCTGACCCCAGTCTCGACCATAAAGGGGTCGGTCATGGCGAGGTCGATGTTCACCATCTCCCCTCTAAGAGCCAGTTTCACTTCTAGAACTGGATAACCTCTACCTCAGATCATTGACAGGGCCGATCCTTTCGAAGGTCGACCCTCTACTTAAGTGATCAAAAGATGATTCTCTGGGCTAGGTATCTCCAACCTCGGCCCTTCTGGCTCCGCAACCTCAGTTGTGCTATAGAGGACATACTGTGTTATTTGAAACCTCATATGTCTCCTAATAGTCTGCTGGATCATCTCTCAGTTCGATATCATCATACATATCCTTGGGGCAAGGGTTTCCTTGCCTCCCCAGGCGTAAACATCTAGGGTCAGCAACATCCTTCCTCCGTTGAGGAATATGTTAGTCCTTGCGCGGTGCTTGGGGTGGTCCCTTGGCCTCTGGATGTGGTTGAACAGCCATCAAAGTAATCATTTATGTTGAGGTCTTAAGTGGCCTCATCATATTTTTGCTTAGTTGGGAAAATTGTTCCTTCATTTCTTATTGAACTACAACCAATGACATCAAGGCTACTACCACCTCAACCATCTCTAACTAGGGTGGTGCCTGGATGGAACTGGGTCCTCCAACACCAGATAGTGGAGGAGGTGGTGGTAACTCCGGTGCTATCTGTTAGGTCTAAAGATCTTTTGTAAGGACACAAATTTCCAATTGAGTCCATATATAGTTTTGGCTCAATTCCGGACAAAAACATTTATTCATAGTTTAGTGATTCATTGTAATACTCTCAAGCCTATGAAGTGTGTGTTGAAGACGTAGCGGCAAAGAATATAAAGCTTCATCAAAATGCCGGTTTGCGTGCCTCGTGTCTACGTCATCATCTAAGGTTCCATGCTCCCAAGGTATGAATGTAATTATATTTATATAGGAGCTTGGAACAATATTTATTGGGTGTTAGGATTAATAAAAAAACCATGTTTTACTTTCAGAATAATTTAATTGGAACTTTAAAATAAAGTACATAAAGTTTCTGGGCCAAAAATTGAATTTATCAAAAATTTCTGGAAGTCGTTCGAAGTCTCGTTCGAACGAGTTTTTTCGTTCGAACCAGGTTTTTCGTTAAAACCAGGTTTTGTTCGAACGAGTTTGCCAACGAACCTAAACTGGTCAGTCGTTCGATATGGCGTTCGAACAAGTTTGTTCATTCTAACGAGGTATCTAACGAGTTTCTAACGAGCCCAGTCTGATCGCTCGTTAGAAGTCTCGTTCGAACGAGAGTCAAGTTCGATCGAACGAGATGCCAGGCGGGAACAGTTTTGAGCAGTTTTTGGCAGTTTTTACCCACTTTCCCCACTTGGTTTTTAACCAACTTTTTCAAGACTTATTAAGGACGGGAAACACATTTTTCTAATCAACTTTTCCAACCAAGTTTATCTCCTAGAGAGAGTTTGAGAGCAAAAATAGTTTAGGAAAATGTTCAAGTTTTGAGGGTTATTTTTCAAAGAAAATGCATATACCACTCTAGTGTTTACACCCAATTGTGTTTATCCAAGTTTCTATATTCATATCAATTGCTTGGAGTTTTGGCACCGGTTTTCTCTACCAAATTGAAAAAGAGACGTTTCGGGTTTCCTTCTACATCCCATCACAAAGAAGAAGAAGTTTGTTGCGGTATTACTCACTTGGAGAAAGGCTCCAAGCTTGGGTGACGGTGACCATACACAGTCCTATCGGTGGATTTTGAGATCGCGATGGAGCTCCGTGGTTGTCCGCTAGGAAGAGGTTTCTACAAGAAGGAGCGACAAGGCTTGAGAGGGTTCGAGTCGAGGATGTAAGTCTTTTGTCTTGTAATTGTATAATTCCGTATCTAGTGGACATGTGGCTAGGTCCGTCCGAGTTTTTTTCCCGTCTTGGGTTTTTCCTCGTACATCGCGGCGTAGTGTGACATTGTTTATTTTTATCTTGCACAAAACTTAGAACGCATGCTTTAGGTTTAATTCAATATAAAATTCGGTTTAATTCTCGCACTCTATTTAAATTGGACTTTTAACATTTGAATTTGAACCATCATCCTACCGTTTACGCTTCCGCATATAAATTAAATTTTACAAGGAAATTACAAAGTTTGATTTTAAACTGTGAAAAGTTTAAAACCTGGGGATCCATAAATTGTACGCCTTTGCAACAAGTGGTATCAGAGCCAAAAACGATAAATTATTTCGTTAAGATCCTTTAATTTTTGGCTAAAATGGAATTTTCCCCATTTTCAAAATTTCCTATTTTTGATGGTTCAAACTACGCGTATTGGAAAGCGCGAATGAAATCGGCACTTAAATCTATCGATGAACGTGTTTGGATGTCGGTTGTTAACGGGTGGTCCCCACCAACTCATCTAATTGAAAATGAACGTGTTCCCAAACCCGTCGATAGATGGACCGAAAATGAGTTTAAGCTTGCAAATTTTAATTCCCGTGGTTTAAATACTTTATTTAGCGCTGTCACACCGGATGAATTCCGACGCATTATGACGTGTGAGACCGCTAAATAAGCTTGGGATATTTTACAATTAACTCATGAAGGAACGAGTGTCGTTAAAGCTTCAAAACTCCAAAACCTCACCACTCAATTTGAAACTATCAAAATGAATGAAAAAGAGACTTTTGATGAATTTTATGCTAGACTTTCAGATATTGTTAATTCATCTTTTAACTTGGGAGAGAAAATACCTGACGACCGTGTAGTAAAGAAAATTTTAAGGTCCCTACCCGATAGATTTATTCCAAAGGTGACCGTTTTAAATTCTTTACCCACTTTAGCCTCTACGAAATTAGAAGAGCTTGTAGGTGATTTACAAACCTATGAACTGGATATGTTTTCCTCTGAAAATGAAAAGAAAATCGAAAAGGGCGTTGCTTTAAAAGCCCGAAAAGAGGTTAAACAAGTAGTAGAGAGCGAGAGTGATAGTGACTCAGAAGATATGGCTTTATTTGCTCGTAAATTTAGAAAATTTCTTAAATTCAACAAAGATAAATTTAAAAATGATTTTAAGAAATTTGAATCTTCTAAACATGATAAAAATGAGAAGATTTCTAAAGCCGAAAAGATCCCTAAGTCTAGTAATGAAAATGTTGATAGGGACGAGTCTAATAAATGTTTTGGTTGTGAAGGTTATGGCCATAGGGCTTATGAGTGCCCCACTAAATTAAGGAAAGAGGGTAAGCGACCCATTTCATATAATGCAACCCTTAGTGATAGTGATACGGAAGAAAAGCCCGATTCCCCCACAAAGAAAAATTTTGTGGCTTTTATGGCAAGTCATGTGAGTGATAGTGAGAATTCATCGATTGATGACACGATAGCACATGCCACTTCCAAGGTCATTGTTCATGATTCCCTTGTTTTTGATGATAGTGAGAGTGGAGAAGAAAAAGAGAGTGAAAATGAAGAAGAGGTTGATGAGAGTGAACTTCAAAATGCTTTTCATGAATTATATAAAGAATCTATTAAATTGAAAAGAGCTAATTTGAAGTTAGAAGCTTGTTTAAGAGAAAGTGTCAAGGTCGTTGATGATAGTGCCTTAATAGAAGACCTTAGGACACGAGAGAGGACTCTTCGAGAGAAGCTAGAATACGTAGAAGGCGAGAGAGGTAGCCTATTGGAATTCTTGAAAAATGAGCTTTTCATTTTTGAAGAGCGTAATTTTTTACTAGAATCTACCATTTTAGATTTGGAAAATAAATTAAAAGATTCTAGTAATGTCAAATTTGATTTGTAATGTCGTTCGGAAAAACTTGATAAAATGTTAGGAACGGTCCAAATTAAAAATGACACATATGGTTTAGGCTTCAATACTTGTAATGAATTCAACCCTAAAGTCAAAACCAACATTTTAGGAGAATCTACTAAGAATGCATTTAAAGATCACTCCTTAGGTAAATCTTTTCGAAATGTTTTCACATGTTCACATTGTGGTCGAAAAGGTCATCTTAGGAAATTTTGTTTTGATCTTAAACGAATTTCTAGAAAATCACATTGTAAAGTAACCACAGTAGCTAATGTTCCTACACCCCAAGATTGTCATTCTTCATTAATTTGGGTTAGGAAATCCGATTTGGTTGCCTTACAAAATAGGGATTTTGATTCTCATTTACTATCACATCCTTCCTCCCTTGCTAAATTTAAAGGTTGAATGTGTTAGTGTTTGCATACTTTAGCTTTTGTACTTCATGCTATATTCACATGCTAAATGTATGCTTGTTTAATCATTTTCTAGTCTTTGACCCATGCTTATCCCATGCTAGAATTATGATTTTTGTTTATCTTTTGTATTATATTTCTTTCATTTTTTTTGCTTTAAATGAAAAATACAAAAAGATTTTTGTTTATCATTTGGACTTTATATATTGATAATTTGAGCTTAATGAAAGATTCAAATGATTTTTGTTTGTCCTTTTGAGTATATATATATATATATTTAATTTTTGGATAAAAATGTTAAAAACTCAAAAAGATTTTGTTTTGTGTGTCTTTTTGTTTGACACACTTTATGTGGCATATAGTTGTGTTTGAATCCCATCTTTTACGCTCCCACGTGGCTAGAACTTTTGGTTTAGATTTTCAATCCTTAAAATGTTCTTTACCATGTTTTATATGGAGTAGTTGGATTATGTATTGTTTAAATGGATTCTCTTTATATATGCCTCTTTCACACATGCACGAGCTCTTTTGAAATCTTAATGTCACATGTTATATTTGAGCTTTTTGAGGTGTTCTCCTATCAATCTAGTCATCTACATATCTATGACCTAGGAGGACTAGTGCATGTCAAAATCCGTTGCATGTGAGATTTGTGTGAAAAATGAAAACATGATAAATTAATATATGCTAACGAGTTTCTAACGAGCCCAGTCTGATCGCTCGTTAGAAGTCTCGTTCGAACGAGAGTCAAGTTCGATCGAACGAGATGCCAGGCGGGAACAGTTTTGAGCAGTTTTTGGCAGTTTTTACCCACTTTCCCCACTTGGTTTTTAACCAACTTTTTCAAGACTTATTAAGGACGGGAAACACATTTTTCTAATCAACTTTTCCAACCAAGTTTATCTCCTAGAGAGAGTTTGAGAGCAAAAATAGTTTAGGAAAATGTTCAAGTTTTGAGGGTTATTTTTCAAAGAAAATGCATATACCACTCTAGTGTTTACACCCAATTGTGTTTATCCAAGTTTCTATATTCATATCAATTGCTTGGAGTTTTGGCACCGGTTTTCTCTACCAAATTGAAAAAGAGACGTTTTGGGTTTCCTTCTACATCCCATCACAAAGAAGAAGAAGTTTGTTGCGGTATTACTCACTTGGAGAAAGGCTCCAAGCTTGGGTGACGGTGACCATACAAAGTCCTATCGGTGGATTCCGAGATCGCGATGGAGCTCCGTGGTTGTTCGCTAGGAAGAGGTTTCTACAAGAAGGAGCGACAAGGCTTGAGAGGGTTCGAGTCGAGGATGTAAGTCTTTTGTCTTGTAATTGTATAATTCCGTATCTAGTGGACTTGTGGCTAGGTCCGTCCGAGTTTTTTTCCCGTCTTGGGTTTTTCCTCGTACATCGCGACGTAGTGTGACATTGTTTATTTTTATCTTGCACAAAACTTAGAACGCATGCTTTAGGTTTAATTCAATATAAAATTCGGTTTAATTCTCGCACTCTATTTAAATTGGACTTTTAACATTTGAATTTGAACCATCATCCTACCATTTACGCTTCCGCATATAAATTAAGTTTTACAAGGAAATTACAAAGTTTGATTTTAAACTGTGAAAAGTTTAAAACCCAGGGATCCATAAATTGTATGCCTTTTCATCTTTTGATGAAAATATGAGAGCTTAAATACCTTAAAGGACCTCTTTTAATAGTGAAATAGCTTCACACGTAGGGTGACGCCTGGTTCACCACTAGAGTCTCCGGTGTGGTTAAGTTAAGAAAGGAAGAGATATATCTTCTCGTTCTCACAAACGGTGCCAAAATGATGATGAAAGAAATAACACCACCAGATAAGGTGTTGGCAAGCTCAAGCAAGTGATAACAATGGCTACACAGAAGAGTATATGTATATATATGAAGAAAGAGGTGAGTAGAAGAGGATGAAAACTTGAATATAAGTGGTTCAGCCAATCTAGCTTACGTCCACTATGAGTGTGTGTGAGTAATATCACAAAATGAAGGCACTAACGACCATGTATACAATCTCTCAAGCTTTTCTCTCTACTTTGTAAAATGACAGGGTTTTAGCTAGGGTTGCAATTTTGGATCCTTTATAATATTGAGGATGACCTCTATATATAGTGCTTGGGGGTGTAATGTACTCCCCAAGCATGCAATAAGCATGTGCATGAAGATTCAACCAGTACAAGGATGACACCTGACTGATCTTAAATAAATAATGATGACCTCAATATTCCCTCACATGGAGGGAACGATCCAGTTATAACATATTTGTCTATGTGTTCCAAGCCATACATGTACTTGTAAATGCTCGGTTGTCTTAGATTTGGGCCAATCTCGGCCTGGATGAGTACGAGGTTAGTTATGTCTGACCCCCTCCATGTCTGAGACCAACTTACATGATGACCTCGTCTAGGATGCCAGCTGAGGTTAGATACTTGGAACGTCGGCCTGGGCCGATGTTTTCATGATACTTGATGATTGAGCCTACAAGACTTTGATTTATTTAGGTGGTAACTGGTAACATCCGCCTGACTGATGTTGTTATTGATGGATGGTCTAACCCATGAGTTCTTGCTGACCACAACTGATTCCTAGCCGAGGTTGATATATAATGTTGGAGCAATGTCGGCCAGGGCTGACCTTACTAAAGATGATATTGCCGATGGTTATTATGAGCTTCTGTCACCTTGGCTTTGAGTCAGGACGAGGTTACTGTCTCAGTGTAGGAAGGTATACTTTGGGCATATAAATTATATTGATCCTCTAATAAAATGTCTAATACCGTTTAAATATAGATTTATATTTGAAATGAATCTTATTTGAGAAGTTAATTTAACATAAAATTTTGTGGGTTAAAAAACTACATTCATATTAAAAAGTCCTCACAAACCATATATCAAGTATGGATCTACAAATTTATCTCAAATGTGAAGACCTATGAGTAATTTAAGAGAGTGTGATAAAAACCTCTAAAAGTGAGTTATAACAAAACTTTAGATATTTCAAATTATAAATTATTGAGCTAATTTAATTATTGGGATAATTTAATTATATTTCAAATTATAACCTCTAAAAGGAGAATAATTAAATTGGCATGTTGATCCCGAGATGTTAAAGTATTTCGAATGGTGATTCTGAGTGTGCGATTGATCCCGGAAGGGTCGAGATAGTCAAAATGACTGTACTTGGGTCTTATTTGGGTTCCGAAATATTTTAAGTTCGTTTGGCTCGCATAGGAGTAACCGAGTCATTTAAAGTTGGGTATCTTGGATTTAAGGCTTAAAAGCCTACGTGGGAATTCATTCTCATTTGATCAAAGCATTAGGTTCCAGTGTCTTTAGGATCTGTATGGGGTTTCGGCGATCTTTCGTGAGCGTTCTTAATGTAGAGACCTATTATTAGGACTATTATGATCACACGTCTATATTTTCTTCTGCGATGAGAAAATAATTGAAAGGCATTCTGATACACTTTTTCTTATTTCAGATGCCACCGAAGAGAGGTCGTCCAGGCAAGGCAAATAAAGGGGACAAGAATAAGGAACCACAAATGCCTCCAGGGACCATAACCACAGTCAAAGTTGTCAATATAGTGGCACAAGCAGTAACTGCTGCCATTTCTGGGATGGCACATCAACCTGCCATTCAAGCAGCCCAAGCCCACTCAAGGTTGTATAAGTGGGAGAGAGTACGGGAATATTTTAGGAAGGGGTATCCTCCAGAGTTTTCAGAGGGAGTTGATGCGATGGGTGCAATTCATTGGAAGAATAGTATACAGAGGCACCTTCGCATGGTTGAATGTAGCGAGGTGCGAAAGCAATTTCTCACCACCTTTAAGTTTATGGGAGAATCTCTCCATTAGTGGGAGTCAATCACCACATCTAATAGAGAGATACATTGCTCATAATAGATTTTTGGGAACTTTTTGACCGAGAGTATTTTCCTTTCGTGCTTCAAAAGGAAATGAGGAGGAAATTTATGGATGTGTTTCAAGGTGATCGAACGGTGGCCGAGTACAAAGAAGAATTTACTCGATTGGCAAATTTAGTACCCAATGAGGTAAATACGGAGGATAAGCAAATATCAAGGTTTGTGAGAGGTTTAGATTGGCGCATTAGGCAGCATTTGTTAGGGAACCCGGTGTTAGTGACCTTCGCAGAGGTAGTGAATGCGGCATTACTATAATGTCAGGAATATCGTCTTCGTTCACAAGGGGGTAATAACTTTGGAGATTTTAGTTCATTTAGTAAGTCTAGAGACAAGAATGCCAGTGAGGCAAGACGGCATGAGCAGGATTATCGAGGGTCGCAATAGCATTTTGTTCCTTTGGATGAGCATGGAGGATTTGCGAGTAGATGCTTCTTTTGTAAAGAATTAGGCCATATGAAGAGAGATTGTCCTGAAAGAGGTAGAGGACCACGTTTTCAGAAAGTTTTGGATGTGAAACCCCTACATCGGGTTTGAGGCCATTTTAGGCCGGGGGACTTTAAGTGGGAACCCATCGATGATGAGATGCGGTCGAACTAGAGTGGTATGATGTAAATTATTTTTCCTTTGTGATTAGGATTATGCTTTATGGGGCTTTGGGAGTATCGTAGGTAAGATAGAAATGAGTGGTTAGTGCTATAACCCTATTACATATGGAATGACTCGGAAAGGGGTTTTGAGCAAGTAAGGCTCTTATATGATTATCTTTTGGTAGAATAGATTCTCTTGTGTTATGCTAGTAGAGAGCTATGATTTTGCTTAGAACGTAGGAATTGTTGAAACGTGATTATTAGTAATGATAAAGCTATTGTTTTATAGTTGTGTTAGACTTATATATTTGTTATATTCCAGCTATGGAAGAGCCTAGTGTATGGAAATATTTTATTATGATATAAGAGATTATCGTTACTGAAATTATTCAGAATTTAGTGAATTATTGTTGAGAGGGGTATTTAGCTCGTAGTTATATTAGTTTTAAGAACTATATGTTATTAAGAGTATGATAATTATTAGCACCTTGTGTCTTGGGAATAAGGTATTCAATTTGAATGTCGAAAGACATAAATTATTTTGACATAAACTGTTTTCAGAATAAAATTTTATATAGGCCTTCGAGGAATATAAAAAATGATTTACACAAAAATATTTTAAACTCTAGTCCTAATCTAACTAACTCTCAATCCCCGACAGAGCTACATAGTAGTTTATTGGCAGGGTTCCTTATTTGGATTTCACTTGCGAGACCTCCCCCGCCTGAAAGTAGCGAATGTCAGGAATTGAGAGGAGTTCGATCTTTGGACATTTCAAAAAATTTCTTCTATAATTGGTATCTTAGTATGATTTAATTTATTTTGAGTTATTATACTATTTGAGGCTAAGTGAGGCCGAGTTATGTTTATACGAGTGAAGCTCGAATAGAGGGTGTATGGGTGCCCTAGTTGGCAGATTTAATTTTATAAATTAAAATGATTCGTCGTGAGAAGTGGGATAAATAGACATACTGATCTTGAGGGTAGTTATCTTTGGATTTTGCTGAGATTTGGAGTACTAGGCTTAGCCTAATTTCGAGGGCGAAATTTTTGTAAGTGGGGAAGTCTGTAATACCCCGAGATTTTTGGTACAATAAATTAATTACTTTTGGGAGAAATAAATATTATTCTAATTGGAGAATAATTAAATTGGCATTTGAGGTGAAAATTTGAAGATGTTAGAAAGTATTTCGAATGGCAATTCTGACTGTGCGATTGATCCCGGAAGGGTCGAGATAGTCGAAATGACTGTACTTGGGTCTTATTTGGGTTTTGAAATATTTTAAGTTTGTTTGGTTCGAATAGGAATAACCGAGTCATTTATAGTGTGTATTATCATTTAAAGTTGGGTATCTTGGATTTAAGGCTTAAAATCCTACGTGAGAAGTCATTCTCATTTGAGAGAAAGAGAAAAGCCCTAGAGAGAGATAGAGAAAGGAAAGAAAGAAGAGAAAGAGGAGAAAATCTTGGAGATTCCAGCCAATCCGTGATTTCGAGGGAGATTCAACCTCTACAACTTTGAGGCAAGTGATTAAACTTGCTAAATAATTCTTGTGCATCTTTTATTTCATGATTTGTGGATAAATTTATGGATTTTGGGTTTAAAATGTCAAAACCTAGATTTTTGGGTAAATCTTGCATTTGAAGTGTATATATGGATTTGAGGGCATATAATTAGTTGGGTTGGGTTATATATGAGTTTTGATGTTATATATAGGTTTGGGTTGAAGAGAAATGGTTGGAAGATGATAAAAATGATTTTGGGAATTTTTGGCTTTTGAGAAAAATTGCCATTTTCGTAGCTTCTGAGCAGGCCGAATATATTCGGCCCCTACCCTAATCGATTCGAAATTTTCCATCTTTCAAGTTCTGAGTGACCGAATCAATTCGAACCCAAAACCGAATCGATTCGGCCTAAGACAGTTGCCCAGGTCTTTTGACCTGAATCGATTCGCATTGAAGGGTGAATCGATTTGGATTGGGCCCGAATCGATTTGGAAATAGGGAAGTTTTGGGTGAGGTTTTTTAGAGTGAGTTCCTTCCCGTTTCGTTTGAGTATATCGATTGGTAACCTCTATATGACTTATGAGAAGTATGTTTTGGAGACTTTTAGGGAGTTTCCCTTATGTTAAATTGTTGGGGTCATATTGACTTATTTCTAGAGAATGTCGATTGGATATTATCGTACCGATTAGTGGGGAAGCCCCCTATTATTGATATTTTGATTTGGAGATAGTTGTGGGTCTATAAGGGAGAGGTAGGATGCACTTAGTGATATTGGATTTTTGGACTGAATCACAAATGTGATAACATTAAAGCCTCATATGATCAATTAAACCATAATATGGATTGGGAATAATGAATGTTGACTGATGTGCATACGGATATAGAGAATATCCTCAAAGCTAATTGAATTTGGAGATTTATCATATAATAGAAGCGATGGGCGATCTTCAAGTCAGAGATCGTATCGTGTATATAAAGTGGGAAAGTGTGCGAGTTAGAAACAGTTAGTATATCGAGAGAAATAAATATACTTATATAAATGAAATTAATTCATTTACGCATACGAGCGTAATAAGAGTATGTATACTTATATGGCGTGATATATATACCTTGTGTGATGGTATGCATTTATATGGTGTGATAGTATATGTATATCTAGTGTGTATGATACGTATATTTATGTGAAGCATACCCCCTCTATGCTATCATGGGAAGTTGCGCGATGTGGGTGAGGCCCCTGGCATGAGGAGCAGAGATCGTATAGTCCCTAGGTCATAGCGTCCATTATTATTGTGCGATTTTTATTAGGGGTGAGACGTGGTGGGTATGTTTCGTCTCACTTTCGGGGAGGAACTATGACCGCTTCCCATACGTTGTGATTTTGTTTTTACCAAGGCGGTGTGAGATTCCGACTGTTGGTACCCAGGATGTTATGTGAGCAATTCCCTGGAAGATGATAGCATTGAGAACGTGCGTCCTCGAGATATAGCTCGCTGGGATAGTTATTATTATACTTGTGTGAATAGTATATTATTTGTATATGATTATGAGCTATCATATATCTCTCTCTAATGTAAAAATACATAAGAATAATGATTGAATCTCATTCTGGGATTTCTTCTTGCGAGACATCCCACGCACGAAACGCAGTGCACTGTTGAGAGTTGGGAATAGTTTAATTATCTATTAATTTAATATTTGGGGTTATATGCGTCGTTCATTGAGGTCATAATGAATATCGATAATCAATACTGTCAAGGACTAGTGTATTGGGGGGGTTCCTTGTTTGGATTTCTCTTGCGAGACATCCCACGCACGAAACGTATTGCAGTATTGAGAATCGGGAGAAGTTTAGTCCTTAGCATTTGATTCTATTAATTTTTATGTCAATAGCTAGACTATATGAGAAATTCTAGCAAGAGAATACGTATATGATTATTTATATGTTTAGTAAGTGACGCACATTTGGCGGATTAGGGTAGAATTGGAAGTGGATGGTTAAGTTTTAGATGGTAGCTTAAATGAGTATAAATTTAGGGTGTAGGTTAGATTATTTTTTCCCCTAAATAGTGTTGGGAAAATATTTGAGCATCTTTTGCATACGTTTAGGTGCGCGCTTTAGTTAAGAGGTGAGTTGGATTTTTATGGAGAGAGCAACTCCACTTAATCATGTTATAATGCATTTACAATTATTATGAATTTTAATGCCTTTGCTAAAACTGTTTTCACACCTCGGGCTCTGACCCTTTTATATTTTTCTCTTGCTATATATATTGTATTATTTTAGGTGCTCCTCCGCAAGGACGCCACTGATGTTATCTATCCAGTGTGTTCAAGGAAGTTGTGGCAATAGCGGACTATTTCAGGATTTTGATTTAGCTGATTCCTATCTTTTGTATATCTAGATTAGGATTCAGTTTGTATATCGGGTTTACACCCAAGAGTTGTAGTTGTAGCATTATGTTGTTATTTATTTATTTTTAGATTGTTGTATTGTCTGTAACCCGACAACATATTCGGGTATTTTCTTTTAGTATTTTTGATTGTACTCTAGTACTTTTCTCTTTTATATAGCATGTGTGTGTTCATTATCTTATTTAATAGTTATTATGTTATGGTTGGTTATTGTTTTGCATGTTTAAATTTTTTTGGCACCCTCTTTTTGTAGTAATGGGTAGTTAGCTGTGTTTATTTTAGTATCGTCAGTAGATGCTGAGAATGATCCACTTAAGATTCCTGATTATTTTAGTATAGGGCTGGTCACCCGTTATTATTTTAAGTGGGGTGTCATATACACTATTTGGTTTCTTAGAATTTTATATGTGTATGGTTTGATACGGTTCAATTTTAGGTGTTATACTGCAAGTTGTTATTTGGATTTCACATCGGTGAGATCCAATATGCCCGAAATGAATGCCCTCGTACATAATAACTAATAAATTAAATGGATTTATTTGTGCAACATGATATTTATGCAACATGATATTTATTTTATTATGTTAACACAAGACTGCAATTTGAAGATTACTAAATGGATTTTTCACAATACAAAGAGTGGATGGGGGAGACTAACCGAATAGCTAATGGATTTTTCACAATACAAAGAGAGTATGATTGAATAATGTATCGCAATGAGCACAGAGAGAAGGATAAATGTCTAGTATGCGATAAGCCTAGATATGTCATTTGTGAGAAGGTAAAGGACAAACCTGCAAAATATCAAAAGTAAGTCCCACAAAAGGTTTTGAAGTATTTTCCACTTGGGACACGGTTAAAAAGGTTTTTACTGTAACATGGATAGCGGAGGCCATGACATGTTGTAACAGTTTAACAATATTCCACAAAGTAATAACTGAATAAGCTGTCGGTTAACAGACTAATATAAATTGGTTACACCAAGTATTACAGTCAAATATAATAATATATTCAAGCACAAAACTTGGGCAACACGCCCGAATGTACAGACTGATTAAAACTGGATTATACAAAAGATGGATGCGTCTAATACAAAAATTCTGCAATATCTGCAAACATGTTGTAGCTCCTTGACACTGGAATGGAAGGATCAACACGGGCGTCCCTGCGATGGAGCACCTGGGCATATATATAAGAACCACACAAGAAAGACAAATATAAACGGGTCAGGGACCGGTTTGATATGATATATGTGTGAATAAGATGCATAATAGTTATGAATGCTACATCATAAACGAGTTTAAATCGCTCTTCACAACAAGAATTATTCTCACCCCTCATTTAAAGGTACACCCTAGCGTCATACTAGATCATTAAGTTAAACTACTCATCAATGTAAGAGAAAATAACCAAATTCCATTTTAATATGCTTAAATTGAAGTTTCGTAAAATATGACTTCACAAGTCCACTCCTCATCAGTAAACTTATTCCATACAGTTGAATTATAAATGCATTATCCATTTATGATATGCCACATTCGTGAGAATAGTTACAATCAAAATATAACGATTCTAAGACCATCCTTACGGGAGTCACCCCACTGGATGCGCCCCTAAATGCTATCATCTTCCAGGGCCTATTACCAAGACCACCTGGGCACCCTAAATCCTGTCGCGTGGGAAGCCGCCATATACCTTCGATAGTGAGTCATAACCATACCCATAATTACCTTACTTTGAATAAATCAACAACACAATGCAACCACCAGTCCTCTGGCTGAGGACTATATTCACCCTGCATTCACTAGCGAGGGGACTTCACCTCATTCGCGTGACTTCCCTTATGATAGCATTTAGAGAGGTATGTATATGCAAATCGTAATTCACAAGATATGCCAATTTAAAATGTGCATTTTATTATATTCGGGATCATATGTGTTTAACGACATAAAACACAACGTTATATTGTCCCCATACTAGTCTCCGAGAGTTAACGACAACCCTATAAGTCACCAAGTGTAATTTGCCTCATACTAATCTCTAAAAGTTCAAAACTAGATAACCATACTTTTCCCTAGTCCTAAACTAGTTTACTAAATGAAAACTACACTCACTTCTATCTATTGATAAATTAATTAACCCCCGACATAAGCCCGAACACTCCTTTTGTAACCTAGGTAATTGATTCCCCTAATACAAGACCCTAATACTCTATTTTACTTCATATAAGAAGGTTCCTAAGCCTTAAACCTTAAAAGAAACGAATAGAAGAAAATCTAAATTTTGGGGTTAAGAACAGGGTACCGGTCGACTGGCCTCTTACCCCCGGTCGACCGCGCTCTTTGAAATTAGCCTTGTAAGAAAACCAGTAAGCCTTTCCCTTAAGGACCGGTCAATCGATCATTGGACTGTGATCGACCGGTCGCACGAGATCCCACGGCTAACCCCCCTTTTTCTTATACAAAACCTAAATATCTAACCTATTTTCTTCCAGATGCCCCAAATGCACCACCTCGGCTCTGAGACATCAACCTCGGCCAAGGACATGGACGAGGTTGGAAGGGCCATGGATCGTTGACCAACAGCCTCGGTCATGGCAAGGTCGGCCATGGCCGAGGTTACTACTAACCTTATCAATAGAAGTCCTCACGGTACATGGAATAGATATTCATCAAATCACTCCTTGGCTGACAACCTCGGCTAGGAATAGGCCGAGGTTACAGAAGCTAAACTTCCATCAAGGCCAAATTCAGCAGGGAATTAGCCGATGTTCCTAGCATGCTCCAACTTAACCTCGGCCCAGGACGACCTTAATACCCTTCCTCGGCTTCACTTAAGCCGAGACCATGATGGCTCATCTCAGAATGGATAGGAAACTAGACCTTACCAACCTAGGACTCTTCCTAGAAGAGGTTATAACCAAGCACTTAGGCCGAGCACCTATTGACGTGTGGATAAGGACACGTGGACACAAATCAGTTATAACAAATCATTCCCCCCACGTGGGGGAATATTTGAGCATCATTCTCTAAATGTGATAGGGACAGATGTCTTCATCATATTGGCTAGATCAACACACATATGCTCTTTACATGCGTGGGGGGTACACCCCCCAGGCACTATAAATACTTGTCTTCTCCTTCTTAGAAAGGGATACAAAAACACAACCCTAGCTGAAACTCTGTCTAAATACTCAGTAAAGAGAGAAATCTTGAGAGATTGTATCTATGGAAATTAGAGCCCTCATATAGTGATACACATCATAGACTTGCACAGTAGACTTAGGCCTGATTAGCTGAACCACTTATATTTCGGTGTTGATTCCTCTTCTCCTCACCTCCTTCTACTATATATATATATATATATATATATATATATATATATATATATCTTTATACTGCCATTGTTAACACTGAATTTGGCTCACAAACCCCTTCAAGGGTGGTGCAGTTTCCTATATCATCATCTTGGCACCGTCTGTGGGAATCGGAGAATCTATCTCTTCCTCTTTTGCTTCTTAACCTCACTGGAGACTCTGGTTGTGAACCAGGCACCACCCCATGCGTGGATCTACTTCACCATTGAAAGAGGTCCATTAAGGTATTAAGCTCATCTGCTACTCAAGCTCTATAGTGTTAACATATGGCACCAGAATTACCTCCGCCTCTTCCACCGCCTGGAGCGGGCGGACCTAGTTCCAGCCAGGCATCGCCTCAGTCCGAAATGGCGGAGGTGGCTACAGCCTTGAGGTCTTTGGCGGCAACAAAAGAAGTTATGCAGGAGCAATTTGTGCAGCTCAGCCAAACTATAATGAGGCCACCTGGAGTTTCACCGTAAATCATTACTCCGGAGGCTGTCCAGCCTCATCCTGACGCCAGGCGACCACCCTAGGCACCAATAAAGGACCAACTGCACCCCAGTGAAGGAGGGACGTTGTTGACACTAGGCGCTTACGCCTGGGGAGGCAAGGAAACCCTTGCCCAGAGGACAGGTATGACGATCTAGAGGCAGAAGAGGTCCCGAAAGATTGTTGGGAGCCGTATGAGATTTCAAACAATACAGTTCACCCTATCCAATAAAGCCCAAGTTATGAAGGCAGAAGAAACGGGGAAGCTCAATGATGAGGATCCGCCTTTGATCGACTGAGTAGAGGGTCAGTCTTTGAAAGGTTAGGCCCAGTAAATGACCTAAGACAGAGGTTATCAAGGTCAAGGAGTGCATACGGCTCGCAAAGAGGAGATGGACAACTTCGGCAATTATGACCTCAAGCAGGAAGAGGTCAACAGCCGATATTGTACTGTGGCTGGGGAACCCTTAGTTCACCCCTTGAAGGTGGCTGGGGATAACCTCGGTCAGTCCGATGGTGGGAGACCATGGAATAACTCTATCCAACGTCTTGAGGAGAAGATAAGAGACCTCATTAAGATCCGAGATCCATTGCAAAGAGGTTTCTCGGAGGGCTCCCCCTTTGTGGCAAGGATAGTGAGCTTCCTAACCCCTTCTAAGTTCAAACCACCCGTGGTGTCTCCCAAGTATGACGGTAGCACCAACCATGTACATCACATTGAAATGTATCAGTCAGTGGTAGACATCTACTCAATACCTAATGAGATGAAGTGTAGGGCCTTCTCTGGGACTTTGACAGGAGCAACACACAGCTGGTTTACTTCTCTTTCGAAGAATTCAATTGAGAACTTCAAGGGCTTGGCTGAGAGATTCATTCATAACTTCTGCTTTGGGATAAGACCTCAAAAGAAGACCACTCATCTACTGTATGTCAAGCAAGGCAAGGACGAGAGCCTAAGAGACTACATGGCCAGGTTCAACAAAGAAAAACTTGAGGTTGAATATTACGAAGAGAATATAGACATGATCGCCCTCATAGGAGGTCTTAAGAAAGGGAAGTTATTGTGGAAACTCGCGAAAGAGCCTCCCAGGTCTATGGCAGAGCTACTGGCAACTGCGGGAAAGGTCATGAATGCCGAAGAGGAAATAGCCGCCAAGTATGAGGATGAGAACCACGGTAGTAGCGGGAAGTCCCAAAGAAAGAAGGATAGAAAGAAGATGTCAACCGATGGAAAATTCGCTCACTATACTCCTCTAACTGTGAGCTGTGAGCATATCCTCAACGAGATCAAGAATGATAGGACTCTAAGATGGCCGGAGAAACTAAATGCCCCTCCACATAAAAGGAACAAAAACTTATGGTGCGAGTTCCACCAAGACCATGGCCATG
The DNA here is from genome assembly GCA_949130495.1 of Sambucus nigra. NCBI lineage: Eukaryota > Viridiplantae > Streptophyta > Magnoliopsida > Dipsacales > Adoxaceae > Sambucus > Sambucus nigra. The sequence goes on along the minus strand of OX422222.1, from coordinate 484,287,418 downwards.
TTACAGACAGATGCTTCGCCTTGAAGGACGAGATTAAAAAAATGTTAAAATCTAAAAAGTTGAGGAAGTATATTGATGGAAAGGATCCTAAAGGCGGAAGAGATGAACCTAAGAAGAGGAGAAACGACAGACGCCATGACGATGCCCCGTCTAGAAGAGATAATGATTCGAAAGGTGATGATTAAGATGATCTGGACCTTCCACCGAAAGATGACAACACTCCAGTGAAGAGGGTTGGCATGATCTCCTTTGGTGTTGACACCATATGCGGAGGACTTGCAGGAGGTGGCTCTGAAGTGGCTGACAGAAAAGCCCATATGACAAAGGCCAAGTTAGTGGCCAAACTTGAAGTTGTAAATCTAACGTCTTCTGATACAGCGCAGAACAGAAAGAAGGTAGACATGGACACCCCTATAGTTGGGTTCTCCCGACTCAAATTCAAAGGTATCTTATCCCCACATGATGACACTTTGGTAATAACCACAAGGGTGCATGGATACGAGGTGCAGAGGATCCTCGTGGACGGGGGGAGTTCAGTAGACGTGATGTTTTGGCCTTGCTTCAAGAGCCTAGGTCTTAGCAGAACTAGGTTGGTACCCTATCATCATCCTTTAATGGGCTTCAGCAGTGAAAAGGTCCACCCATTGGGAATGTATGAGATGGACGTACGAATGGGTGATGAGTGGCCTAAGAGGTTGACCAGGAAGATAATTTTTTTGTGATGGACGAAAATGTCTTCTTCGCCTATAACCTCATCATAGGAAGCGTATCCCTTAAGCAGTTTGAGGCCGTGCCATCGACGGTCCACCAGATGCTAAAATTCCTGACCCTCTATGGGGTAGGGGAAGTGCAAGGTGACCAGATCATAGCACGAGAATGTTACTTCAACTCGGCCGAAGAGAGAGAGGCCCGTAAGAGGGAAACCACCACTTATAACATTGATACACTTGACCCAAGAGAAGAAACAAAATTCAAGAAGGTAGAGGCTGCGGAAGAGGTAGAATCCATCGTCCTCAATGAGGACGAATCGAAAAAAACCATACAGGTCCGCAAAGCCTTAAAAATAGAAATTAAGGAAGAGATAATAAACTTCTTGAGGAAGAGGAAGAGTGTCTTCGCTTGGAGTCATGCAGACATGCCCGGCATCAACCCTGAGGTTTTGTGTCACAAGCTTAACGTGACTAAAGATGTCAGGCCTATCAAATAAAGACAAAGAGTTTACTCCAGGGAGAAGTACGACGTCATCCGAGAAGAGGTTAAAAAATTAGAAGAGGTTGAGTTTATTAGAGAAGTCATATATCCAGAGTGGTTATCGAATGCAGTCATCGTGCCCAAAGCCAATGGAAAGTGGAGAATGTGCGTTGATTTCACTGACCTGAACAAGTCTTGCCCAAAAGACAACTATCCCTTACCTCAAATAGATCAGATGGTAGATGCTACTGCAGGGCATGAGCTAATGAGCTTTATGGACGCGTATTCAAGCTATAATCATAACTTCATAAATGAGGAAGACTCGGAGAAGACAACCTTCATTACCGATAAAGGGACGTACTGCTATAAAGTGATGTCCTTTGGTCTGAAAAATGCAGGGGCAACATATCAACGTCTTGTGAATATGATGTTCAAAGATCAAATAGGCAAGACTATGGAGGTATATGTAGACGATATGTTGACGAAGAGCTTAAAGGCCTGCACTCATGTGGCGGACCTTGAAAAGACCTTCAATACTATGGACCTGTACAGGATGAAACTCAACCCAGCGAAGTGTTTCTTCGGGGTAGGAGCTGGGAAGTTTCTTAGATTTATCGTCAATCAAAGAGAAATCGAAGAAAACCCTGAGAAAATCAAGGCTTTGCTTGACATGAAGATGCCAAGGAGTATCAAGGACGTCCAAAGACTCACGGGGAGAGTGGCCGCACTCAACAGGTTTATTTCCAGAGCAACGGACAAGTGTCTTCCATTCAATAGAGTTCTTAGAAAGGCCTTCCAGTGGGACGAAGAGTGCGAAGAAGCTTTTAACCAACTCAAGTCTTACCTTGGGTCTCCCTTGTTATTATCTCGGCCCATAGTAGGAGAGAAATTGTATGTTTATCTAGCGGTCTCTAAATCGGCCATCAGTGCAGCCATAGTACGGGAAGACGTTGGAATCCAAAGGGCTGTGTACTTTAACAGTAAAGCCCTTCAAGGGTCTGAACAAAATTATCCTCATATGGAAAAGTTAGCCTATGCCTTGATACATGCTTTAAGGAAGATGAAGCCCTACTTCCAAGCCCATTCCATGGTCGTCCTCACCGATTCCCCACTAAGACAAGCTCTACATAAACCTGAGAAGTCTGGAAGATTGATGACCTGGGCCATTGAGTTGGGGGAGTATGACCTTACTTACAAACCTAGGGCAGCTGTCAAAGGGCAGGCCCTTGTAGACTTTGTTGCTGAGTTTACATGGGAAGAGGCCGAGGTAGAGAATGACCTAGTGGGTACTGAAGGTGTTGCACCAAACGTCTTCCGAGAATTGGAAGAGGTTGCACCAAACGTCTTTTGAATCCAAGAAGAGGTCGTATCCAAGAAAATCAGGAGCAGAGTAGCAGAGAACGAGGAGGACCGGTACCTCTTCAGGTAAGGAATCATGTCAGAAGGGGCCTTCTCATCGGATACAGACATTTGGAATCTCTTCGTTGATGGTTCTTCTTGTGATAGTGAAGACGGTGCATGGCTGATACTTTTAGCTCTAGATGGTGCCAACATTGAATATGCTTTGAGGTTCAACTTCAAGGAATCTAACAACAAGTCAGAATATGAGGCCATGATAGCAGGTGCCTCATTGGCAAAGACTCTGGGAGTAAGATGACTCCTACTTCATAGCGACTCAAGGTTAGTTGTCAATCAAGTATTGGGGGTCTATGAAGCCAAAGATGAAAGGATGGCTAAGTATCTAAAGAGGGTGAGAATGATGTTAGAATATTTCGAAGAGACAAAACTGAAGAGAGTGCCTCGACAAAATAATAGCCACGCCGATGCATTGGCAAGGTTGGGTTCAGCGACGAAGACAGACATTCAAAGGACAGTTATGATCGAGGTCTTACAAAAATCAACCATTGAGGAAGAAGAGGTTAGTAACCCTTGTCTCAATTTGAACCTAGGAGACTCGTGGATGAACCCCCTCATCAGATATATCAAAGAGGGAGAGCTACCAGAGTCCAAGCTAGAGAGGAGGAAACTAAGATACGGGGCTGAAAAATTCTCCATAGTAGGAGATATCCTATATAAGAAGGGGTTCCTATTGCCTCTCCTCAGATGTGTCCATCCCAAAGAAGTTCCTCGCATTTTATAGGAGGTTCATGAGAGTTCTTCCTCCAGTCACATAGGAGGAAGACCCTTGGCCAAGAGAATTATTACACAGGGGTCCTGGTGGCCAACGTTGGCCAAAGATGCTGCAGCTTACGTGAAGAGGTGCGATAAATGTCAGAAATTCTCCACTATTCCTCACCAACCTCATCAACCTATGACGTCAATCACTTCCCTATGGCCATTTGCAGTATGTGGAATTGACTTAGTAGGACCCCTACCAAGAGCTGCCACTAATTACCAATTTTTGATAGTTTCCATTGCCTACTTCTCAAAGTGGGTAGAGGCAGAGCCGATGATAACGATCACGGAACAGATGACCTTCCAATTTATTTGGAGGAACATCATATGCAGACATGGCCTCCCAAACACTCTCATCTCAGATAATGGAACTCAGTTTAAGAACTCCTCTTTAAAAAAGTATTCTGAAAGAGTTGGGATAAAGGAGTTCTTCTCATCTCATGGACGACCTCAGGAAAACGGTTAGACGGAAGTCATAAACAGAACAATCCTCGGCGAAATCAAGAAGAGGTTAGAAGAAGCGAAGGGGAGATGGGCTGAAGAGGTTTATGTTGTGTTGTGGGCCTACAGGACAACGACAAGAACACCGACAGGAGAGACCCCGTTCATGCTAATACATGGCTCAGAGGTCGTCATACCAATGGAATTGGGACTCCCTACTCATAGGGTTCAGACCTATGACCCTGATAAAAATGGGGAAGAAATGAGACTAGATCTAGATCTGATTAAAGAGAGAAGGGAAGACGCAGAAATCAGACAAGCAACTTACCAGCAGCGAGCAGCAAAATTCTATAATCAGAGGGTGAAATCAAGACCCATTGCCGTAAGAGACTTAGTACTGAAGAAGACATTACAAAAAATAAACAAACTCCACCCAAACTGGCATGGTCCCTACAACGTGACAGAAGAGGTTGTGCCCAGGACCTACAGGTTAGAAATCCTAGAAGGGGAACCTTTTGCCAACCCCTGGAATACTGATCACCTAAAGAAGTATTACATGTGATGTTGCAAAAATTTATATAAATGTACCATCTTATGAAGAGGTTATTAATGAGAGATCAGTTTCTATGTCAATTCTTGATTCATTGTGCTATAATAATATAATGTATGAGGATAACATCTTAGGTGATGACCTCAGACCCTTAACATCATTATTTAGTGATAACGTCTGAGGTCAGACATCATACTTGGATGACCTCAGACCCTTAACATCATTATTTGGTGACAAGGTCTGACATCAGACATCATACTTGGATGACCTCAGACCCTTAATATCATTATTTGGTGACAAGGTCTGAGGTCAGACATCATACTTGGATGACCTCAAACCCTTAACATCATTATTTGGTGACAAGGTCTGAGGTCAGATATCATACTTGGATAACGTTAGACCCTTAACATCATTATTTGGTGACAAGGTCTGAGGTCAGATATCATACTTGGATGACCTCAGACCCTTAACATCATTATTTGGTGACAAGGTCTGAGGTCAGACATCATACTTGGATGACCTCAGACCCTTAACATCATTAATTGGTGACAAGGTCTAAGGTCAGACATCATACTTAGATGACCTCAAACACTTAACATAATTAATTTGGTGATGTTATTTATGAGGATGACATCTTAGTTGATGGCCACAGACCTTATAACCATTATTTGGTGACAAGGTCTGAGGTCAGACATCATACTTGGATGACCTTAGACCCTTAACATCATTAATTTGGTGAAATTAGTTATGGGGATAACATCTTAGTGATGACCTCAGGCCTTAACACCATTATTTGGTGATAAGGTCTGAGATCAGACATCATACTTAGATGACCTCAGAACCTTAACATCATTAATTTGGTGAAATTATTTAGAAGGATAACATCTTAGTGATGGCCTCAGACCTTAAAACATCATAATATGGTGACAAAGTCTGAGGTAAGACTATTAATTTAGTAAATAGACATCATTGCAACAAGACTTCAGAGATGAACATCGCATGGCTAAGAAACATTCAACAAATCAACAAATGAAGAAATAAAAACCCTCCTCAGAGGTTGTCATCCAATTATAAAATACAAAAATATACGCTGACGATGTTCTTCAGAGGTTACAACTAATCAAGGACTACAAAAAAGTACAAAAACTTCACAAAATACCCTAAGGACTTGAAGGGAGAGTGTTGGCATCCTCGGCCTGATTCCCCTGGTCGACGTTGGTCACCTCAGCCCTATCCTCTCTGGAGTTATCTCCTTCTGTCACACCCCAAACTCAATATCCATACTAATCATTTGTTATTAGAATAATTAGATCATAATCTCGAGCCCATTGAAAATTTAATTCATTTATCAATATTTTTCTGCATAATGAACATAATATTGTTCTTGTGCCATAACGAAGTCAACAATAGAGTCATAATTAGGTATTATACAATACTATGATTATCTATGATCAACTCAATCCATACTAAATCAATATATACAAGGTGTGAGTATATTAAAATGTTCAGTGTGACAACGATAAAATCTCCATACTTAAACCCCAGCTCTTCTAACGGTGCAACTCTCAAAGTTACCGGTCATATATTATCCTAGCTGGCAGCGTACAAACCTGAAATTGTTAAAATATAAACCATAAGCATTAGGCTTAGTGAGTTACTCCTGCCCTGCAATATAATAACAATTCTATATCGAATATGCGAATATAAAATCTTAACAATCCTGCCCTTTGGCAATAACAAATCATGGATCATAAGATCCAAATAATTCTGCCCATTGGCAATAACAATCCTGGATCATAAGATCCGAATAATTCTGCCCATTGGCAATAACAAATCCTGGATATTTGAATATCCAAACAAATCCTGAATACTGAAGTATTCAAACCAATCCTGGATCATGAGACCCAAACAAATCCTGGATATTTTAATATCCAAACAAATCCTGAATACCGAAGTATTCAAACAAATTCGCTCTAAGAGCTATATTCATATTTATATATGAAACAAATCATAAGTACACTCACCTTGGCAGTTTAACTGGATTTTCCCTTGCCTTTATCCAGTACTTGTTCAATCAGCTCTTCTTCCCTTCCTATCATTCTTAAAATATTAGTATCATCATAATAATATCAATAATCCACAGAACGATTTTAACATAATTCAATCCATAATCATCACATGATTCCATTCAAATCATTTATCACAAGTGAAGTTCCATCCAATCCATGCTAGTATATTTAACATATCCAAATCATAGAACAAATATGAATTCATTTATTCTTGGAAATTCAATCCTTGTCATATTAGTATTCCAATACAAAAGACAGTACATGATTTTAGGTCTCGTAGAGCAAGATATGCTCATTTATTTACCACATAGCAAATCTCCCCTATAGTCCCTCTTATCGTTCATTCAACTTCCACGAATTTCCATAATTTTTCTACATCATAAATTTATGTGATATTTCACCCAACATCAGTAAACATATTGAAAAATACAAAATTAAAGTTTCATAATTTTTAAGGTTCGTTTGCTATGTCAAGCAAAACACCGAACACATGCTGGGCATATTTTTACCCTTAGGGAAGATTCCATACCCGAACTTCAAACTCTCACCAAAGACTCATTTCTTGGTATTTTTCATGATTTTCGGATATGTCATACATATATGAGTCCAGGTTAATCTCCAATTGGAATCAATCGATTCCAGTAAATATACAAAAATATATGGAAGTTTGAATAAATAAAGTTTCTAAACAAAGCAATCTTAGGATTTTGTACATTCAACTTAACTTAAACTTGCATATATCCATACATATGCATCCAAGTATGAAATTTCAATAAAAAATCAAGGATTTATGTCATATAAATCATAATTGCAAGAAAAATAACAAGATTCATGGTTGGAATTACCTTAGGGGCTTCTACGTAATTTTCTATGAATTTTTTGAATGTTTCTCCTCACTTTCTTCTTCCTAACCCTCACAATTTTCTTCCTCAACTTAAAACTCTCCCAAACTGAGTTTACTGAATAAAGGAGGATATATCAAGGGTTTAAGTCGGCCAAAACAACCTCCACCTCCAACCAATCAATTTATAACATGTGGCATCATATAAAACAAAATATCATTTAAGGCTAAATGACTACTTTAGCCCTTGTTCGTAAAAAGATAATATCTTCGCACTCGGATGTCCGTTAAATGGAACGTTTGTTTTGTTACAAACCTAACTCATATATCTACAAATATCTAGTTTACACCTCAAGTCAATTGTTATGTCATAAAGGTCAAAACTAGTCTTAAACTCGAACATTCCTACCGAAAACTTCAAAATTTCACATTTGTAACTAGTTCGATTCTTCATGTTTTATGAAGGTAGGATTAGACTAAACATAATGAATTAACATTATATATACTAATAACATATTATAAATATCACACAAGCTAATCATGATTTAAATATAATTTATCATAATTATATTCGGGTTGTCACACCTTCAGTCTCTGCAACATCCTGGGGTGCAGTCTCTGCTGGGGCAGTGTCTTCCTCTTCGACTTGTTGAAGTGCTTGGGCGAATTGGGGGTTAGAAAAACCCAGACCCACGAAGTCAGAGGCTTTCAAGCTACCCGACTCTTTTTCCTTAACAGCCACCCACTTTCCAGTAGCCTTAATACCTCTCTCGAGGTACTTAAAACGGAAGCTGATGAATTCATCGGAGACTTTGTAATTGGCTAAAATCCCTTCAGAAGCATCCTCAAGGGCTGCCTTCACTGCTGTGTTGCCCTTTTGCTGAAGAACATCGTACTTAGCCTTTAGAGCAGTGGTATGGTCCTTTTTTAGCTTGGAGATCTCTTTCTAAAACTACTTAGCCTTCTTATCAGATCCATCAAGTACAGCCTTCAGACGGTCTACCTCTGCATTCAGAGTACTTTGCACCTTCTCGACCTCTTGGCCTTTCTGGATGAGGGGTAACTTCTTCAGGGTCCAATTGGAAAGATGATGCATAGCAGAAAGGCCCTGTAAATCATGTGGTCGTATATATAAGTTGCAATACAAAGAAGAGGTTACACTTTAAAGATAAACTGAAACCCAAAGTCATACCTGAATACACCTATGAAGGCCAAAATCAATCAGCAGAGGAGTGTCCATAGATCGACAAAAACATTTGTCAGCATCGGTCATAGCAGAGCTGATGGCATCCAACTCCTACAAACTATGCCCTACGATGATATCATTAATTTCCAGTTGCTCTATACGAGCAGCCAATGCATCCTTAGAGGAAATGGGGATGGCTCGATCTCCCTCTTTTTTCTTTTGCCTCTGATCCTTAGGGGCTGGGTCAGAAACCTTCCTCTTCTTAGTGGCCTCAACCCTTGAGGCAGATGGAGGGGGAGGAGGAGTGATCAAAATAGCCTTTTTGATGAGCTTTGTCAAACTTAGTGCTGCCATTTCCCAAAGCTCGTCAGATATTCCCTTCGGACGCTCTGCAAAATAGGAGGGTCTGAGTTAGAGAATCAGATATACATATATTCAGAGGTATAACTTGTTGAAATAAGAAACTTACCAAGCTCTGTAAGAGGACTTACCCCTAAATAAGTCTCAGAGAGGTAGTGGGGGTCATCAGGTGTTCAAATCTTACGAGCAGACCATGCGCCACCTGATCCTGAAGGTCTTTGACCTTTTGAAGATTTTGTAGGCTTAGACCAGGGTCGGCCTTAGCAGCCGTTGTAACCTTTCCCCATCTTATAGGCATCCTCGGCTCTAGCGGGGAAGAGGGGGCACATGGGCCAAATTCCCATGGCCCTGAGTCAAAGAAATAGCGTGGTTTCCAGTTATGAGTAGATGTTTGAGTTATTTGAAGCATCTTCTTTTCAGGTTTTTGAGCTACAAAATGATAATAGCTCGGATGGTTTCTGGCAGATGAAGGGAAATAACATCCTACAAAGACCTGGACTAGAAGGTCTGACTGATGAACAACCCTCCATAAGATAATGACCCCAATTATCACCCTTAGGCCAGTACGGACCTGATGATGGGATGAATGGGAAGACAAAATCCTAACTTGAACATCTGCTCATACAAGCAGATCTCACCATCTCGACCGTGGTAAGCCCTCTCTTCCCTTATAGGTCTCATAAGCTTTATAGAGGGGCTGATGGAGTATAAGTACCTGAAGCAAAGGAGGTTGAACTCACTAACTGTACTCTCAATCTTGGCTTCCTCAGAGGTATCGACATCTCTCTCAACATCATCATCATCATCTAACTCAACTTCGGCCTGAGCAGACGATTGGGCTCCACTTGGAAACCTCTGAGCGAACTCAACCCCTGTGACAGCCGACAAGGGTATGGCTTCAAGTATTGGCGAAACCGCCACACTCGGCCCAACAATTTCGACCTCAGAGGAAGAGGTTGATGTGCTTGAAATTTTGTGGGACGAGGCTCGACTGGAAACCTCCGCTTGATCAAGGGCCTGATCTTGCCGAGTTGAGAAATCCATAGCCTCTTGAAAATATTCCCCAGACATAGGGTCTGAGAAGGATGACTCAGACTCGGACATTAGCAACTGTTCAATACGGACCTCTGCTTGGTTAGTTGGTTCGGATAGTTCAGGATATACGACCTTTAGAGGTGGTGGAAAGATAGGTCTGAGGGGGAATTCCTCTGTCCTACGAGCTTCCTCCAGCGCTTTTTCTATTTCCCTAATTTTCTCTAAAGTCTTCTCTCTGAGAGAGGGGAACTCCTCTAAGAGTTGGTAAAGGGGTATGAGCATAAGAGGCAGACCCTACACTTATAACTCTCCTAAACAACAAACAAAGACTGGCAAATGGAATGATGCAATTAAAGATCAAACTATCAAATTTTGAGCAATAACCACGAAGAACAAATAAGAATAGTTCGCCAGAAAAAATGGAGATCTCACTGGAAATATCTTAATGCTCATCAGAAAAAGCAAAAACAATACCAGGGCAGAAAAATGAAGAAGAAGAATAAGGGATGGCAAGAGGTACCTGAAGGAGAGCGAAGAGAAGCAAGAGAAGGGGCACCAAAATGCACTTCAAAACCAAGTTCTTCTAGAGAGAGAGAGAGAGCTGCAGAAGTTACTCGAGGCTGGAAAAGGAGAGAAATGAGGAATAAAGAGAAGATTGGGGGTTTAAACCCTAAGTATGGGAGCACACCTCCTAAGGCCCATCATCAAACCTGTCAGGCACGCTACCTACTCCAATGGTTGACACTTGTCAAGATGATATTTGACACCTGAAGAAATCCAACCTCGGACCGATATACCCCTTAGATACCTGACCATACAGGTAACTAAGGTCTAGGGGTGATTGATATGCCCCAAATACACCACCTCGACTCTGAGACATCAACCTCGGCCAAGGACATGGCCGAGGTTGGAAGGGCCATGGATCGTTGACCAACAGCCTCGATCATGGCAAGGTCAGCCATGGCCGAGGTTACTACTAACCTCATCAAGAGAAGTCCTTACGGAACATGGAATAGATATTCATCACATCATTCCCCGGTTAACAACATCGGTTAGGAATAGGCCGAGTTTACAGAAGCTAAACCTCCATCAAGGACAACTTCAACAGGGAATCAGCCGATGTTCCTAGCATGCTCCAGCTTAACCTCGGACCAGGCCGACCTTAATACCCTTCCTCGGCTTCGCTTAAGCCGAGACCATGATGTCTCATCTCGGATTGGATAGTCAGTTAGACCTTACTAACCTCGGACTCTTCCTGGCCGAGGTTATGACCAAACACTGAGGCCGAGCACCTATTGACGTGTGGACAAGGACACGTGGACACAAATCAGTTATAACAAATCATCCCCCCCGCCTGGGGGGAATATTTCATCATCATTCTAGACATGTGACATGGACAGATGTCTCCATCATATTGTCTAGATCAACACACACATGCTCTTTACATGCGTGGGGGGTACACTACACCCCTCAGGCACTATAAATACTTGTATTCTCCTTCTTAGAAAGGGATCCAAAAACACAACCCTAGCTGAAAATCTGTCTAAATACACAGTAGAGAGAGAAAGATTAAGAGATTTTATCTATGGTCATTAGAGCCCTCATACAGTGATACACATCATACACTTGCACAGTGGATCTAGGCCTGATTTGATGAACCACTTATATTTCGGTGTTGATTCCTCTTCTCCTCACCTCCTTCTACTCTCTCTCTCTCTCTCTCTCTCTCTCTCTCTCTCTATATATATATATATATATATATATATATATATATATATATATATATATATATATATATATATATATATATATATATATATATATCTTTATACTGCCATTGTTAACACTGAATTGAGCTCACAAACCCCTTGAAGGGTGGTGCAGTTTCCTGCATCATAAATTTCTACACCACAACAAACTCATATAATCAACTCCATTCGTATGTCAATCAAAATCTAAGGGTTTAAACACCAAAAGTCGTCAAAACCCACAAATGGTTTAAATCTCAAGAACAAAACTATATATACAAATTATTCACACTCAATCATACATTTGCAAGTTAGAAACTTGCCTTCAGGTTGCAGTCTCGTATTCTCTTCTCGTAGCAACGATTTCAAGCCACAAATCTTCAAATCTCCTCTTTTTCACCTTTTCTCCCAAGCTATCTCTTCTCTTCCTAGGTTTAAAAACGCCCAAATGAGAAGTAAAATGATCTTGCAAGCCTAAATACCAAAATTAAATTAACTCTAACATTTAAATGCTACTACACTGTGGCCATCCCCGATCCTCGTCCGTGCGGGCGGGCGCGTGGAGGAAAGGATCCTTCGGGTCCCGCGCGTCCCTCTCGGGAGCGCTTCGGCTGACGTCATTTGAGATGTAAAAATGTAGGGAGATTCAGAGTCGCCAGTCTACTTTACTTAAAACAGACAAAAGAAAAAGGGGAAGCCACCCCGAAGAGTGGCATCCAAAGACATACTGGTGCATGCGAACCAAATGATTCGAGAAGGTTTCGGAGGCTTAGTTACGAAATGGGAAGGTGTTAGGCACCCATTTCTCCCTTCCGATCTCTCATAAATATTTGCTATTTTCCTTTTGTTTCCCCTCATGATATGTGTGCATGTGTATATATATAGAATGGAGGTAGGAATCCTCGTCTTGTATCATGGAAAAGATAAAGCGAGTCGTCCATAGGAAGATGGAAGAATAGTATTAGAAAAATAAGATTTACGCGATTACCCCGACGTTGATCGTTATAATGGAATGATAACGTATATGGAGTAGTACGTCACTAAGAACAAATATATATATATATATATATATATATTTATTTATTTATTTATTTATTTATATTTATATATAAGAAAATTGAATTTAGAGAAAATAGAAAATAAGAGAAAAGGTGAGGAAGGGACTCGAGTCTTGGGTTTTACCCCAAGACGCCTACGTAGCCTATAAAGGCATCAAATTCCACGTAGTTCGTATACAAGATGAGGGGTGGGGTTTATCCCATAAACCCAAATGGGGGATCTCTTATTTATAAATGTGTGTGTGTGTAGAAAAAGTGTTTTAGTTGGGAGAAAAGTGTGAAAATCCCTATTTGGAATTTATGAGCAAACCCTCTTTTTCTTGTTTTTTGGGTTTTTTATTTATATGAAAATAATAGATGTGTAATAATACTAAATAAAATGTATATTAGGATGTATAAAAAGAGATAATAGAAGGTGCTAAGTAATGAAACAAGTTATTGAGAATTTAAGAGAATTTAAGAGAGAGTTTGAGAAAGTTGGACCTTCTTGAAGATCTTGAGCTTGATCTTGAATGTTGGAGAGCAGCACTTGCACTTGGATGATGATGGAGAGTGGTTAATTCACCAAGTTTGATGAAAAGGATGATGAAAAGTGGAAGTAAAAAAGGGATTTGGAAATTGAAGTCAAACTGCCTTCGAGAGAGGTTTCTGGGATTCGTTCAGAGAGATTTTTATCAGATCTGGGATCTCCTTGAAAATGAGGTGAAGGACTAGGTGAGTGCCGATCGGCATAGACCTGTTCCTGCCTATCGGCAGGTGCCGATAGGCAGGGTCTGGAACCTGCCATTTGGTAGTGCGCTTTAGAATTTTTCAGAAAATCGGCTGCCAAGGGCAAACCATTGGTCAGAATCACGCACGGGCCATACCGTTGGAAAGTTAATTCAGAGACCTTAGAAAGTCCTTTGGACCACTCCCGGGTTTGGGAGTTCACTTTGGGTCAAATATGGCTCGGAAGCGTTTGTTGATCCATTGGACGGGGAATTGCTCGGACGCAAATGGATCGTTCATCCGCATGGTAAGTCCAAATCGCACACGGGGCATACTATTGGAAAGGTTAGAAGATGTAATTCGACATTCCAAAGAGTTTGACCCGGTTTGGAGAGTTGACTTTGGTCAACCGGCCCCGAGAAGAATTCGGTGGCCTCCCGAAGTCAAACGGATCGTTCGTCCGCATGGAAAGTTAGAATCACGCACGGGATGGACCGTTGGAAAAGGTATTCAGTTCCCTTTGAAGATTCATTAAGCCTCGATCAAAATGAAGAGTTTACATAGGTTAAACAGAGCCCGGGAGCGCCCGGTGGCCTCTAGGTCAGATTTTGGACGCAAATGAAATGTTCGTTCGCATGGTAAGTCAGAATTGCGCACGGGGCAGACCATTGGAAAGGGTATTCAGTTCCCTTCAAAGATTCATTGAGTATCGATCGAGATGAAGAGTTTTACTTTGGGGTCAAACTGAGCCGGGGATTGCCCGATGGCTTCCATGTCAGTACTCGGGACGTGACCTGGGTTTACAGTGATGAAGGGAGGTACTAGGGACCTAAGGAGAGTTGGGGGGGGGGGTAACAGAATGGGGTGTATATAGAGCCCCTCGATGTGTGAGTTGGAAAAAATGATGACCATCGAATAGACATCACATGATGCTTTTGAGGGAGTAAGACCGATTCAGAGGGTCGAGGTCGATTCTGAAGACCTTAAGAGTGTGTTGGGGATGATAAATTTTGTGGATCAAAGCCAAATCTGCGGGATTAGCGTAAAGGTCTAATAATCGAGGTCAATTATGACCTAAAGAGTGGTGATGATCGAGAACCGAGGTCAATTCTGACCTAACTCAGGTGACGGTCCAAGACCGGGGCCAATTCTGACCCAAGAGTGGTGACGACCGAGGATCGAGGTCAATTATGACCTAAATCAGGTGACGATCCAAGACTAGGGACAATTCTGACCCAAGAATGGTGACGATCGAGGATCGAGGTCAATTCTGACCTAATTCAGGTGGCGATCTAAGACCGGGGCCAATTCTGACCCAAGAGTGGTGACGATCGAGGATCGAGGTGGATAAAGATTGGATTTTGATTCTGCTGGATAAAGAGCTTTGTGATTTTGATCTGAGCTGGGTAGCTGATAGCTGGGGAAGCTTTTAGGAGACCTTGCAGGGGGAACAACCTATTTTAGGTGCTGTAGGAAAATTCCGTTGGGGAGGTGATCAGGTGATCCTTAGGGATCCTCCGAAGCTTTGCCGAGAGGATTTTTCACTTGATTTTGAGGATTCCGCTGGGGAAGAGGGGTTCCTCTCAAGGTAATGCGAAGTTTCTTAGGAAAATGGCTTTAAATCCTTCCTGGGGTTTTTGGGAATTTTTCGGGGATTTTTCGAGGCTTTCTGATATTTTCTGGGAATTTCTGTATAAAATTTAAGGGGGGTGCCAGTTGGCATAGTATGAAGGGTGCCATTCGGCAGTGGCACGGACTTTTGGGCTACCTCGGGAAGGCAAGGGGTCAGTGCCGATCGGTATGGTAGGGGGAGGTGCCGATCGGCATAGCGCTTGGCATCCTATATAAAGGGGGCGAATCCCCTCATTTTTTCACAGCTTCTTTGCTTTCTCTCTCTCTGAGATTCTTCTGCAAGTCGTTCTATCATTCCGATCTTTAAGAAATGGCCTCTTTTGTGAGCACTGCAGTCCATCGGGAGTGGTTGACCTTTGATGATTGGGCGAATATGGAGTGGAGGCTAGGGCACCTCTTGCTTTGGGGAGTGAGAAATCCTTTGATGCGTTTGAGCCTGTTGCGGATGAGCGGACCTTGCTACGGGAGCCATCGCATCATCTCTCTTCAAGAGTGATCCCTAGTGGTTATGTAAGTAACCCGACCTTTGGCATTCTTCTCTTTTTGGTGGTTTTTCTTTCTTGACTTTTTATGAGACTTTTCTTTCTTCCAGTCTGATATCTCTTTGAAGAACATGCATGCCCGTGGGACAACGGGGCTCAAGGATGTCTGGTAGCATCTGCCATCTGTGGTGCGCTGGATGGTATTATCAACGGGTTTTGGGTGATTGACATCGGCATTGGATGAGATGCCTCGTTCGACAGCGGTCTTGTGCGCTTTGGGAGAAAGGTGGTGGGACATTACCCACACCTTTCATTTTGGATTCTAGGTGATGACGGTGACTCCCATAGACGTGCAACAGCTGCTAGGGCTGGATTGTGATGGAGAGCAGATATAGGCAGATCTCTCTTTACTAGTGAGACCGGAGGCAGTGCATGCGAAACTTGGTGATGTGGGTAGGATAGTTTCTGGGGATTCTATCCGGCTGTCCCTGCTGAAGGATGTTATGTTGGGTAGGGAGATCGATGTGGAGGATGGGATGCAAGTGAGGCAGATGGCCTGGTTATTCATTTTGCCGGTACTGAGAGGCTTCATGGTGGCGTCGAGCGGCGACGTCGTTCACTTATGGTTTTTGCCGTACTTGAGGATGTTTTCGAACATCCCTTTCTATGATTGGGGGAGTCTGAACTTGGTGACCCTTTACTTTTATCTGGATGTATTCAGTCGGTGCTGTAGGCAAACCTTTACGGGGTCCACATACCTTCTTCAGGTATTCTTTATCTTGTGCATTTCTTTTCATTCATTCGCATTTTCCTTTCACGCATTCGCATTTTTCTTATGCGTATCTTTTTGCTTGTGAATTCATACGTGGTTCTATGAGGTGATTGGGTGCAACACCCCGCTAATTGCTTTTAAGGACGACACTGTTGGGGACTTATTTCGATTATATCGATGGCGTAAGGCCAATCGAAAGTCGAGGGGATCTCTCTCCCTGGAGGCGGTGCGTCAGGTCTTGAATGACCTGACCAGTGGTAGGGTAAGACTCTTTTCATTTCAGTCTTTTCGTTTCAGTCTTGGTTTTTTTGTTTGCACCTTCTGATCTTGTATTGATTAATGCTCTCTCGGAGATTTTCAGGTGACCTTTTACCCGTGAGGGACAGCCATTCAGGATGCGGGGGCGACCGGGGTGAATGCGCGGATGAGGCATTTGCTGGCACATGAGTTCGGCCATTCTTGGTACCTTGGGGAGAGGGTGGTTCGTCAGATTGTCGAGGAGGAGGTGGTGGTGCCACCCGCACCGCCTCCTATGTCTATGAGGCAGGAGCGACTGATGTTGGAGGATGAGAGGATCGCAGCGATGATTGGCGAGTCCTACTTGTTGTACACCTATACGATTGCGCCGTTACTATATGGATTTTAGGACGAGCTGGTTGATGGCACCCAGCATATATGATCTGTTGCCTTTCCCTCCGGGTGGTTCGAGTCGGGCGGTGGGTTCTTCCCACAGCGGCGTTGGTCTGTCGATGTCTACAGTGGTGACGACCTCGGAGGTCCCTTTTGTGCGGTTGCATACCCCTTCATACAATGTTCGGCGGGCTGATGGAGGGATAGTGCCTATGTTGCACCGCCCTCATGAGATGGATCCGGAGGAGTTGGGTTTGACAGAGGAGGTCCTTCGACCCGCGGTATACCTTTATGTTCCTTTCTTTTCTATTTTGGTCATCCTTGCCTTTGATACTATTTTTGCCTTTTCTTGCAGTAAGTTCGAGTGTCAACCACTTGGCTCAGGGACATCAGAGACTGGATATCTTCGGAGACTACCCATATTTGGGACGCGATTCTCGTTCCTTCTTGCTTGGTGCCGTCTGACTCATCTGGTGAGGACTCTGGCTAGGGTAGTGGTGGTGCGTCGTCTCACTGTAGGGGGAAGAGAGCACGTCACAAGGGTGGAAGCTCTTGAGAGAGAGAGAGAGAGTGCGTGGGTTCGGGCTGAGTCCCGTTGTTTTTGCTTTTTCTTTTTATTTCCTGCAAAATCGATGTAACACAGAACACAAATATATGCAATGTAATGGGTTTTTTTATTATCTTTTATTAATGATGAATGAATGCATGCACATGCGCTTTTTACTTTGCTGCTGAGACCGTAAAAAGGAATATTTTTGGAATATTTTGAAGGAAAGTTTTTTAATTAAAAAGGGAAATTATATAAGTAGAAAAGGGATTTTGAAATTCTATTGAGAATATCAATTTATTTTTATTGAGTTTTTTGATTTGACAAAAAAGGAAAAAAAAGGAAATTTCCAAAAATGGGGGGGGTTTCCGATTGGCAAGCACCCTGACCTGCCTATCGGCAGTTCAGTCCAGTACCATCAATTCAAAGCTTTGAATGGTACCCTCTTTAGACTTTCGTACCTTGTGGGGTAGGATTCCCTCCGATTTCTGTAGGGATTATGTGCCTTGTGAGGGTTTTCAAGTATAAAAAGGAGTAAGGGTGGAGTGTTTTCATCACACCTTTGCATTCTTATCTACTTGTCCACCATCTCTTAGCCTTGCAAGATGGCTCTCCCTGGTAGCATTGAGTTTGCGAACTACCTCGAAGACTTGGAAGCTATGTGCTCTTATAATGTCGACTACGATGCTTTCAACATGCGTCGAGTCTCCTTGTAGCACAATCGGTCTATTGAGTGGAATATGCTGATGGCGACGGTACAATTATGGTACCCCAAAGACCATGTATTCCGCTCTAGGTTGGAAGAAGTTTGTCCTACCTACGAGGAATTTTCTGCCATACTGGGTCTAAATCCCAGTGTTGTCGCAGCTTTGCCCGAGTTTTCTCGTTCTCCTAGGGATTTGTTGGACGGGATTCTTCACATTTTGCCTTCGGCAACTAGATCATTGGTTGTTGAAGGACTAATCTCCCTCCCAACGATGATGCAGTCTGTGTATTTGCGGGAAGTAGGTGATGATGGCTATGCTGGAGCCATGGTTCTGGGCCTGGTTTCCAAATTTCTACTGGTGACTGGGGAGATGCAAGTGGACCCACAACTTGCAGCCGTTACCTCATGGATGTCATATCATCGCAATCCTGCAGCGATGATACTAGCAGAGACCCTGAATGGCCTAGATGCCTAAAGATAAGGTCGTTTTGTCTTTTTGAGGGGTAGCCCCGTGATGATGTTCATGTGGTTGTCTGAAAGATTCTGCTTATCGACTCTTCCCGAATATTCCTTGTCGGCCGTACCCAACTTATTTTCGCGCTACTTCATCCACGTTGGCATGTATGTTAAGAACTGGGAGAATTGGCTTGTGGAGCATGGGACTAGTGGGCTGTATTGGTCAGTGCCTTGGTGGGGACAGTTGCAGCCCGTTCTGGAGCTAAGAGAGTATTCATATGTGCGGCTGGTTGGTCTCAGGCAGACCTCCTTTTATTTCCCTTGGCGGCTTTTGTGCCAATTTGGCTGGGCGCAGGTCGTGCCACCTCGGACACTAAATTTCTTTCCGGTAGAAGATTTGATTGAGCCCTTGCATCTATTGCTTGGATCTCTGTGGGAAAATCTATGTTCGTCGACCCGTCCCTCTCAGTCTGTCGGGAAGGTTTGGCATGTCCCTAAAGATTATATGAAGTGGTTGTGGAGGAAAGTAGTCAACAAGATGTTGGCAGTAGAGAATAGACAACGATTGTTTGTTTATCTGACACCATGGAAGGGGGTGTTGTGGTCTTTTCGAAGATGGTTAATGCTCATAGATCCATGGAGTGTTTACGGCACTCTATTCAAGCAGGGGAAACTTGGGAACCTCTGGATGTAGATGATGAGGGTGCAGGCTCCTCTGGTAGCTATGGGTAGGACTCCTGGGGAGTTTATTTGTATAACAGATGTGGGGGTTTTATTTGGCTTCCATGGTAATGGGTAAGGGAGTTATCCGTTCCTTTTTCTTATGTAATCCGTACTGTAATTTCTTATTAATGAAATAAACAAGTTTCTGATCATCCAGTTGTGCCTCTCGATGAATTTTGTATTTTTGAATTATCTATACTGATCGCTAAGGCATACATAATCCTTTTGTTCAAGTATTTTTTAGAATGAACCTCCGTTCTCGGAGGTAAGAAAAGAATAGTATTTTATGAAAAATAAAGGGCCGCACTTATGTGAGGTTCATGAGCTGCCTAGGTACCTCTGGGGTTTTCGAAAATGTTTTTAAAATAGTTTTTTGTAGAGGATCAGGCCCACATAGTTTTGGGTAGAGGGAAATGAAGAGTTTTTTTTTAGAATAGAAGGGGGATGAGAAGAGTCGTAGCACACCGAGATTTTGGACTAGGGGTAGAATTTTTTAGACGGTCCAGGTTGACTGGATGAGCAATATCCTCCCCATCTAGGTTGGTGAGCATGGAGGCACCGTCGGATAAGATTTTCTTCACAATGTAGGGGCCATTCCAATTGGGCTTGAATTTCCCTTTGGGGTACCAAATGGGTTTTATTATCTCCTTAAGGGATAAATCTCCCTCCCGGACACCGCGGTCCTTGACTCTCTTGTTGAATGATCCTGCTATTTGGCGATGGTACCCCTGTATATGGTAAAGAGCTTTTAATCTTCTTTCATTTAGGAGGGCTAGATCATCAAGATGGCTTTTGCACCAGTCTTCTTCACTAACCTTGCTTTCGATCATGACGCGTAGCGAGGGTATTTCCATCTCCACAGGTAGGACTGCTTCCATGCTATAGACCAGGGAGTAAGGGGTGGCCCCGGTGGAGTTTCGGATTGAGGTTCGATAGCCCTAGAGTGCGTATAGGATCCATTCGGCCCAATTCCTACAACTTTCGATCATCTTACTGATGATGGCTTTGAGTTTTTTATTGGCGGCTTCAACTGCACCATTGGTCTGAGGTTAGTAGGGAGAAGATTTGGGTCTATGAATCCCATACTCGTTGACTACCTCTGCGACTTCTTCTTCGAAATGCAGCCCGTTATCTAATACCAGCTCATGCGGGACCCCATATCAGCAGATGATATTTTTCTTGAGCAATTTGGCCACTTTCTTGGCATTTAATACTGCGTATGACTCAGCTTCGGCCCATTTGGTGAAGTAATCGATGGCAACCAGGATGAACTCATGTCCGTTTGAAGCCTTTGGTGTAACCTTCCCTATGATGTCGACACCCCAGGTGGAGAACGGCCAGGGAGAGGTCATGTTGTATAATTCTCGCGGAGGCAAGTGTTGAAGGTTGGAGAATTATTGGCAATTGAGGCACCTCCAGACATAAGCGGTGCAATCTTGGATCATGGTGGTCCAGTAGTATCCCTGTCGGATGATCTTCTTGGCGAGCATGTGACCATTCATGTGAGGTCTGCATTCCCCGTTGTGGATTTTCTACATTATTTTCTCAATCTCATCCCCTGCGATGTAGTGTAGATGAGTTCCATCGAAATTCCTATCGAGTAGAGATTTATGACAGATAATGTACTGGGCGGCCAGTCTTCGGTGGGATGTTGGATCTTTCTTTTTGGAACCTTCGGGATACCTACCATGTTTGAGGAGGCACCAGATATCATAGTACCAACAATCGACTAGTTCGGGATCTTCGGTGGAGACAAGCTCAATATGGTAGAAATGGGTCGGTTTGTCTTGCTTTTGAACTAGGAAGGGGGTCATTATTATTCCCTCGGTCATGTCGACCATGGAGGCAAAGGTAGCGAGAGTATTGACTAGTTTATTATTTGCTCGGGGTAGGTAATAGAAGGTAATATCTCAGAATCAGGAGGTAAACTCTTCTAATTGGGCATGAAAGGGTTGGAGCTTTTCGTCCTTGACTTTCCACTTTCTGAGCACTTGACTTATGATAATGGCAGAATCCCCGTAGACGTCAAGGTATTGAATACCTTTCTTGAGAGCAACTTTGAGGCCCACTGTGCATGCCTCGTATTTCGTCATGTTGTTGGTGTAAGGGAAATCCAATTTAATGGTGATGGGAGTTTGGGAATCATCTGGGGCGATCAGGAGGATCCCAATATCGTATCCCTTTTTGTTGGCAGCACCGTCAAAGAACATTTTCCATCGAAGGCGGTCTTCAGTGGCGCAGAGGATATTTTCATCTGGGAATTCGGAGGCCCAGACATCTGTTTCTTCTACAGGGTAATTGACGAGGTAGTCAGAGATGGCTCTTCCTTTAATAGCTTTTTGTGTGACGTACATGATATCGAACTCGGTTAGGAGCATCAACCATCAGGCCATTCGACTGGATAAGGCGGGTTTCTCAAGCAGGTATTTGATGGTATCCATTCGGGATACAAGTTTGATAGGGAAGGCAAGCTCGTAGTGTCGCAACTTTTGGGTGACCCAGACAAGTGTGACACATGCCTTTTCTAAAGAAGTGTAGTTGACCTCATACCCGGCCAATTTGTGACTGGCATAATAGATGGATCTTTTTTTACGGGAGTCTTGAAGGTATTGGGCTAGCAAAGCCCCGGCTGCAGTGTCGGTGATGGTTAGGTATAGGGGAAAAGGGAGACCAGACTGTGGTGGAATAAGTACTGGAGGTTGGGTTAGGTATTGTTTGATTCGGTCAAAAGCTTCTTGGCAGGCCTCATTCCAAACCTTAGTTGAATCCTTTCAGAGGAGCTTGAAGATCGGTTCACAGATGGAGGTAAGCTGGCTGATGAACCGGATGATATATTGTAATTTCCCAAGAAAACCTCGGACTTCTTTCTCTGTTCGGGGTGGTGGCATCTCAAGTATGGCCTTCAGCTTTGTAGGATCTGCTTCTATCCCCTTTTCACTGACCATGAATCCAAAGATTTTTCCCTTTGTAATGCCGAAGACACACTTCCGTGGATTAAGTCGCATCTGATACCGTCGCAGTCGTTCGAAGAACTTTCGGAGAGAGGGAACATGACCTTATCTAGTTTTGGGCTTGATGATCATATCATCCACAAAAACCTCGACCTACTTGTGAATCAAATCGTGCAGGATGGTTATGGCAGCCCTTTGGTAGGTAGTCCCAGCATTCTTGAGACCAAATGGCATAACGGTGTAGCAAAAGGTTCCCCGTGGGGTAATGAATGCGGTTTTTTCTTGGTGGTCTGGGTGCATCTTGATTTGGTTATACCCGGTAAACCCGTCGACGAATGACTTGAGAGCATGAATGGCTGTGTTATCCACGATCATGTCGATATTGGGTAGCAGATAATCATCCTTTGGATAAACTTTATTTAAATCTCGATAGTCCACACACATTCAAACCTTTCCTCCTGATTTTGACACAGGTACAATGTTGGCTAGACATATGGGATATTCGATCACTCGAATGAAACCCACGTTTAACTGTCTAACCACTTCTTCTTTGACCTTGAGAGACCATTCGGTGCGGAGTTTTCTCAATTTTTGTTTAATCGGATTGTAATCTGGGATAGTGGGAATCTCATGTTGAGCTATTTCAGGATCGATGCCGGGCATATCATCATAGAAACATGCGAATACATGTAGGAACTCCCTCAACAATTCTTCAAATTGTGCACACTCATGCTCGTCAAGGGTGGCCCCTATCCTAATCTCGCGCAGTTGGCTACTAGAATCGAGATTAATAACAACAGTCTCTTCTTCATTTACTTAAACGCGGTTATGTTGTTTATTATTAACCTTATTTAGATCAGTTAAGAATTGTTCATTTGAAAATCATCATCATCAAAAGTTTTATTAGAATTCAAGCAGTTAATGTAAGGCACAGCAAGATACTCAAAATCTTAGTTTATTTCATTGATAGGAAAAACAACATTAAGAACCTCGTTAAAAGAGGTCTTGATTACATTTGAACAAGGATAGATAACAGAAGAAGAAATACGGTAAACATTGGGGTTAAGGGAGATTTTAAGGGGTAGAACTGGCATAGCATGCCAGTTGAGGAGGGGTGTATCAGCAGCTTTAATCAGACGGGATGGGTCCATTGATGTAGTGCCTGAATGAACCATGCAGAGTGTCAGCCCCAGTATCTATAAGTGAAGGAATCTTTGGAACCGCTTTCCTCAGTCTCTTCGGCATCTTTGATGAGCGATTGTACTTGGTGTGGGAAAATTTCAGCCCACAAGTAGCTGTCTTGGAACAAGATCTCCATTCCAGGCTTCATCTTCTTGTCTGTGTGGTTATAACATGGTTCTGGAAAACCACAAAAGGGGAAGTCCTTGCCTTCTTTGATGAATCGTCCATTTAAGGAGTCTCCTGAGATAGTTCGAACACAGTCTAATCTTCTCTTTGGTCGATATTGGCGGATCACTTTGAGCTCTCGTTATGATGGTTGATATCCCAAGCTGTAAGGAGGGAAAGATTTCTTCAGTTCGATGGTCTCAAGCATCCCTTGCTATCTTTGCCCTAGTCTCAGTCCGGGCAAGAAGTGCATGTTTCTGAACATCTGAATCACATTGACATTGCCATGAGGGTCATATTCTAGACAAACCCTTTCTTTGAAACCGTTCCCTGCCAAGAGTAGGAGTGGCTGAACTCGGAATCCTAATAGGAGCATATTGTTTGACCCATGTTGTATCTCAAGAATTGGTCTGCTTGTACTTGCACCCTCGACATTTTCGTCATCGCCCAAAATGGTGATAACTCGCCCATCGGCGAAGAACTTTAATTTTTGATGGAGTGAGGAAGACACACCCTTGATATTGTGGATCCAGGGTCATCCGAGTAATAGGTTCAAACAAGCTGGGATGTCTATGACTTGGAATTCAACAACAGGGTTTATAGGGCCAATGCCTATTACAAGTTTTATGGAGCCCATCACCTCTCGACGGGTATTATCGTATGCACGTACATCGGTGGAGGTTGGAGCAAGGTCTCTTTCTTTCAGGCCTAAACACTTGAAAGTTCTCAGAGGGCAAACATTCAAGGCGGATCCATTATCGACAAGGGAGAGTGGCACGGCCTTCCCCATAACTTCGAGGAGATTTTGAGTGCATGATTGTGATTCGTCCCAATTCTGGGGATTTCTTCTTCAAAAAATTATAGCATTCGGGTATAGGTTAAGGATCCAACCAGATTTACCGCTTCTTTTGGTGTGGTAGAGGGAGGAACTATGGGTCCAGTGAGCAGCTTGATTAAAGCATTTCTATGCACCTGGGAATACATGAAAAGCCCCCATAGAGTGATGTTAGCTTGAGTTTTCTTCAGTTGATTGAGGATCTTGCTCTCCTCAATGGTCATCTCTGGCATAGGAAGGTTTTCAATGCCCTTCCCTTTGTCATTTTCTGGTAGTGAGCTTGGAACTTGGTAATGTCTCCCTGATCTGGTCATGTGATTTACTGAAGAAGAAAAGAACATAAATCCCGTTTCCTTGTCAATCTCAGGTTGTTCCGTCACCCTGTTTATTTCTTCGAGAAGCTCTTCAAATGATATCATCCCACATATGTCGGCTACTGGGATAGCTCTTCCTGAAGCTTGTTCTTCACTCAAATCTTCAAATTCTTTCCCCCATCCGGTGGAAACAATTCTATCTTTCCTTGTAAAGTCGATGCATTCCATAACTTTAACGGCTTCTTCATACAAGTCGTCCCATTCTGTGGGGATATGTGTGATTAAAGGTACCAAATGCCCTTCTAGCTTCAAAGTGTCAAGTAACCCGGTGATACTGCAAATGCTGTTGGTTTTCCCGAATAATTCTGCCATAATTTGGATAACATCATCTAAGCTGACTTTGTCGGTTGGTACCACCCATTTGTCTGAATCTCGGGCCAATTTTTGTGCCTCCAAGAACAGTGTGCTAAACTTCGGGCAATCGATGACCATCTTTGAGGGCAATTTCAGCCTGAACTTTAGGAGTTAGTTTAACACCTCTAACAATTCCATACTTCTATCTTCAGAACGGGTACAGACAGCGATGCATGCTCTAGTAAGGAGTGACAATGCCTGATCAGTGAGGTTAGTAGGGTGTAGGAGGAAATATGGGGAAATTTGAAGAGGTTTAGGAGAGTATATCGGTGTGATTTAAGTTGAGGGATCGAAATTTGGGTTTTCTTCTAAGAAGATGGCATTGGTGTGATTTGGGAGTGGGTTGTGAGTAGTGTTTGGCTTAGGATTAGCTAGTGGGGCGATGGTACCCCAGTCAATGAGATCTTGGATTATATTCCGATGGTGAAAGCATTGGTCGGTGGTATGACCGACAGTTTGGTGGAAGGCGCAATGCGCATCGGTCTTGAAGTTTCTTTGGAGTGGATTTGGAAATGGTCGTGGATCCAAGGGTTTGATGAGGTTTCGGCTTAATAGGGCTTGGTAAACTTTAGAGATGGGAGCATGGAGCTCAGTGTATTTCCTTTGGATAGGGGCAGGGTGGCTTTCTAGTGCCCATGATGTGGTTGGTTGAGAGATATTGCTGATGGTTGAAACGGTAGCACTGGTAGGCTTGTCATACTTTCTAAGGGTGAACTGTTCGGACACCTTTTTTTGGTTCAACCTCTGTTTTAACAAGGATTTCCTCGATTTCTACTCCTTCCTCTCTGAGAGCTCGGAAGTGGGGATAGTATTGTCCTCCCATCATCACTCGAACATGGGGCAAGAAGTTCTTCTTCACTATCTTGACATGTTCTTCTTCAGATGGCCGATTGGTCATGGTAGCTACCTGCTCCCTCCACCGAGTTATGCAGTTACTGACTGAATCTCCTGGATTCTATTTGAGCAGGTCTAAATCACAATGGGTGACCTCAAGCTATTCGTTGTATTTGTACTATGACATGAATTCTCAGGCTACATCCTCCCAGCTACGGATTCTGGATTCCTCAAGAGATAAAAACCATCGAAGGGCACTATCCTTCAAATTTTGCTGAAACAATTGGGCCATCACCTCTTCAGAATCCCCTAGTGGAGTCATGGAACGATGATAACTGCGAAGATGAACAATTGGGGTCCAATCCCTCCGAATTTCTCAATTTTTGGCATCTTGAACTTCTCGAGTAACCTTACTTTAGGATAAGGAGACATGTGGGTGTAGTCCATGTAATTCCCAGAGATCCTGACTTGGTCAAACTTCTTGGTGAGCATCTTGAGATCCTCTTTGACTTTATTCAACTCCTCATCCTTTGGATCAGCGACCCTAGGCAGGTTAGCCATAGGCTGGGCAATGTTGGGCATCGGGAGCTGGGCAGGCGGCAGACCATTGGCAGGAGGGGCACATGGAGCGTGCTGATATTCTTTCGAAACCCAGATAGGCTCGGTTGGACCCATAGCACGAGGGAACAGGGCCTCGGGCTCTTGAGGAATAAGGACCTGGTTTCGTTGCATTTCTCGGACCTTAGTTTGGAGGTTGTCAATCTTGGACACGAGCAGAGCTAGGACTGTCGTCAGATCCGGTTGTATGACTCATACTTGATATGCATTCTCCATGAAAAATGGATGGATTCCGGACTCGGAAGAAGTAGTAGAGGAACGGGTGAAACTCCGATGGGACTTGACTGGAGCCAGGCCAAGGGCTTGTGATTGACCTGAGAAGGCGTAGGATGAGTTTTTATTTTCGAGAAAAAAAAAAGAAGAACTATTTTTGGATTTTTGATAAAGAAGGGAGAAATGTTTTTGGATTTTTGATAACGAAGGGAGAAATGTTTTTTTTTTAGAGACGGAACTCAGAATGATTATTATGTTCTCCCTTGTATTTAATTCTCCTAGATGCAATGTCGGACGGGACCCGAGCCTGGAAAAGTGGGGTTCTTATATATGCAAACTATAGTTCGAACTTGTAACCAGGCTCACGGACAGGGTCCCATTTTAAAAATGCACGAAAATTGGGCGGCAGGTTGATACAGAATTTCGGCAGAGTTTCAGGTTGAAACCGGCAATCTAAAGTGCGTGTCCTAGGTTTGACACTTATATGCGGGTATGCAGTTGGTTGGGTGAATTGGCATGGGTTCCCCCCTTTGGCGTGACTTTCACAATATACGTATTGCTCTTGTGGGCAATCGGTACGTGTGGACAAGCCATTTGATATACCTGAGTGTACGTGAATTGCCTCACCATATACCTCGTGAGGACGGTACATGTGAGAGAGAATTCGATATACTCGACGTACATGAACGAATTCCCTACGACATACCTCCCGTCATGACTTCGGTCAAGCGGTACAATACGGGGGAACCGTTTGATATACGTCAAAGGTACTTGGCCAATAGAAGGTGAGAGTCATATCGCTTAGTCTAACTGCGACCTACCGGACCAGCGCCCATCGCGAAGTGACCCTCCAGTTACTAGGTAAAATTTGGTCAATAGCAATGCTCTTTGCTGATGTTGTGTGAATCATGCATGATTCTCTTATTAGTATCTTATGATGAGAATGCCTTTCTTGATTATGCCAAACAGGAAGCAAAGTACAAGTACCCCAAAAGGTACACCAAGTATGGATGGGTGATGCGTGCAACATGGGGATATACATGTGATCCTAGGTGCACGTGGTGTGAAGTGTACACGAAGAATTTTCTACAATTGTGTGAACATAAGCATAAGCATGAGATACACATAGAAAATGGGAACATGAGGATATGGGGGGAAACATAAACATATATAGCATCCATGTAAATATAGTCAAGCCCACAAACAAAAACAAGTCCCCAGCAGAGTCGCCACTGTGGCCATCCCCGATCCTCGTCCGTGCCGGCGAGCGCATGGAGGAAAGGATCCTTTGGGTCCCGCGCGTCCCTCTCGGGGAGCGCTTCGGCCGACGTCATTTAAGATGTAAAAATGTAGAGAGATTCAGAGTCGCCAGTCTATTTTACTTAAAACAGACAAAAGAAAAAGGGGAAGCCACCCCGAAGAGTGGCATCCAAAGACATACTGGTGCATGCGAAACCAAATGATTTGAGAAGGTTAAGGAGGCTTAGTTACGAAATGGGAAGGTGTTAAGCACCCATTTCGCCCTTCCGATCTCTCATGAATATTTTCTATTTTCCTTTTGTTTCCCCCCATGATATGTGTGCATGTGTATATATATAGAATGGAGGTAGGAATCCTCAACTTGTATCATGGAAAAGATAAATCGAGTCGTCCATAGGAAGATGTAAGAATAGTATTAGAAAAATAAGATTTACGCGATTACCCCGACGTTCATCGTTATAATGGAATGATAACGCATATGGAGTAGTACGTCACTAAGAACAAACACACACACACACACACACACACACACACACACATATATATATATATATATATAAGAAAATTGAATTTAGAGAAAATAGAAAATAAGAGAAAAGGTGAGGAAAGGACTCGAGTCTCGGGTTTTACCCTGAGACACCTACGTATACTATAAAGGCATCAAAGTCCACGTAGTTTTCATACAAGACGAGGGGTGGGGTTTATCCCATAAACCCAAATGGGGGATCTCTTATGTATAAATGTGTGTGTGTGTAGAAAAAGTGTTTTAGTTGGGAGAAAAGTGTGGGAAAAGTGTGAGAATCCCTATTTGGAATTTATGAGCAAACCCTCTTTTTCTTGTTTTTTGGGTTTTTTATTTATATGAAAATAAGTGGTGTGCAATAATACTAAATAAAAAGTATATTAGGATGTATGAAAAGAGATAATAGAAGGTGCTAAGTAATGAAACAAGTTATTGAGAATTTAAGAGAATTTAAGAGAGAGTTTGAGAAAGTTGGACCATCTTGAAGATCTTGAGCTTGATCTTGAATGTTGGAGAGCAGTCCTTGCACTTAGATGATGATGGAGAGTGGTTAATTCACCAAGTTTGATGAAAAGGATGATGAAAAGTGGAAGTAAAAAAGGGATTTGGAAGTTGAAATCACGCTGCCTTCGAGAGAGGTTTTTAGGATTCGTTCGGAGAGATTTTTATTAGATCTGGGTTCTCCTTGAAAATGAGGTGAAGGACTCCTTTGATTATAGGCCCACGTGAGTACCGATCAGCATAGACCTGTTCCTGCCTATCGGCAGGTGCCGATAAGCAGGGTCTGGAACCTTCCATTTGGAAGTGCGCTTCAGGCTTTTTCGGAAAATCGGCCGCCGAGGGTAAACCGTTGGTCAGAATCGCGCGCGGGGCATACCATTAGAAAGGTAATTCAGATACCTTTTAAAGTCCTTTGGACCGCTCCTCGGTTCAGGAGTTTACTTTGGGTAAAATATGGCTCGGAAGCATTTGTCGGTCCATTAGACGGGAAATCGCTCGAACGCAAACGGATCGTTCGTCCGCATGGTAAGTCCAAATTGCGCATGGGGTGTACCGTTGGAAAGGTTAGGAGATGTACTTCGACATTCCAAAGAGTTCGACCCGATTTGGAGAGTTGACTTTGGTCAATCGGTCCCGAGAATCATTCGGTGGCCTCTCGATGTCAAACGGATCGTTCGTCCGCATGGAAAGTCAGAATCGTGCACAGGATGGACCGTTGGAAATGGTATTTAGTGCCCTTCGAAGATTCATTCAGACTCAATCGAGATGAAGAGTTGACATAGGTCAAATAAATCCCGGGAGCGCCCGGTGGCCTTTGGGTCACGTTTCGAACGCAAACGGATCTTTCGTCCGCATGGTAAGTCAGAATCGTGCACTGGGTGGACCATTGAAAAGGGTATTCAGTGCCCTTTAAAGATTCATTGAGTCTTGTTCAAGACGAAGAGTTTGAATTTGGGGTCAAACTGAGCCGGGGAGTGCCCGATGGCTTCTAGGTCAGTACTCGGGATGTGACTTGGGTTTACGGTGATGAAGGGAGGTACTAGGGACCTAAGGAGAGTTAGGGGGTAACAAAATGGGGCGTCTACATACACAATTAAAATGACTCATAACAACATAATTAAGTCATAACCGGTCAAAACTACCAGGAGCCTAAAAATACAACTCGGTACTTATTTTGACTGTCACGACAATTTCTGGACTAACCGTGCCCTCTAAATTGGCATCCGAGATATCATAAATTATTTCATGTTCCAAATTCATATTAATTCATTAATAGTGATCCACTTGGAAGATAAGTCACAACCGTCGCTTTAAGAACAACGACGCAATAAAACATAATATGATGCTATTTACATTCACTCAACAGTAAATATGCAAAACTCAGTAAATATCATCTTTTAAATCCACTTCAAATTCCTTTATTTTATATAATTAATCCAACGGGAAAATTAATATAAAAATAATTACTCATAAATGAGGGGTATTACATACTCTCCCCTTACAAGGGAATTTTGCCCTCAAAATTTAGGCATACCTTGCAAAAAGAGGTGTGGATACTTCGCTCGAATATCATTCTCTCGTTCCCAAGTTGATTCTTCGGCATTGTGGTGTCCTCACTGGACTCGGACCAAGGGTACCACCTTGGACCTTAGTCAATGCTCTCTGTGATCTAAAATAGCAACCGGTTATTCTTTATATGAAATATCGGGTTGTAACTCGATATCATCCAAAGGAATGTGCCAAGGATCTCCCTCACACCTATTATACTTCTTCAAAGATGAAACATGGAACACATCATGAATTTGTTGTAGGCGTTCCAGCAAAGCAAGTTGATATGCTACGGGGCCTACCTTTACAACAATGGGAAAGGGACTACATAACGTGGTGCAAGCTTTACTTTCTTCCCGAACCGCATTATTCCCTTCATCGGGGATACTCGCACTAGAAATTTATTCCCCACTTCCAATTCCATAGGCCTTCTATTCGCTTTGGCATAGCTCTTCTAACGGTCTTGCGCAATTCGGATGCAGTTTTGAATAAGCTCAATCTTCGGTATCTTGGATCATTTCAGGTCCAAGGAGCTTATTGTCTCCTACTTCCAACTAACAAGTAGGTGATCTACACGGTGGGCCATACAATGCCTCATACGGTGCCATACCTATTATAAATTTGTATGAATTATTGTATGCAAATTCGACCAATGGAAGGTATTTCTCCCATCCTACCGTAAGGTCAAGTATGCACATTCGAAGCATATCCTCCAACATTTGGTTAATTCTCTCCGTTTGTCCATCAGTTTGTGGGTGGTACGAGGTACTCAACTTCAATTCGGTCCCCATCGTCCCTTGGAAACATCGCAAAAAATGGGATACAACACAACATCAAAAAGGCTTAATTGGCACCCTTTAGCTAGCAAGCCTTGTCACGATCATTGACCGTGACAAAAAAATACATGTTTTTGTTACGGTTATTGATCGTGACAAGGCTATGACAAAGGCTTGTCACGATCAATGACCATGACATGACCGTGACAACTGTACTTATCACGGACTTGTCACGATCAATGACCATGACAATAGTATTAACTTGTCATGGTCATTGACCGTGACATGTCCGTGGCAATCTCTTCAGTAAAAAAAACCCTACGCTTTCTTTTTTTCTCACCCTTTTGATTTTCCCTCTCTTTCTCTCTCTAGGCGATTTTGATCTCTCTCTCTCTCTCTCTCTCTCTCTCTCTCTCTCTAAGGTATGTTTTTTTCCTATCACTCTCTTATATTTATATATGTGTGTTTATGTGTGTGGTGGTGTGTGGTGGGGGGAGTGGGCAGGGGGTGGTGGGGGTGGGTGGGGGGTGTGTACGTGTGTGTGCGTGCGTGTGTGGTGGGGTGGGGGGAGGGACAGGGGGCTAGGTGGGGGCAGGTGGTGGTGGTGGTGTGTGTGTGTTCAAGTGTGTGCATGGTGGGGTGAGGGGGTAGGGGGTGGTAGGGTGTAGGGGGTGTGTGTGTAGGTGTGTGGATGTGCATGGGGTGGGGGGAGGGGGTGTGGTGGGGGGTGGGGGGGGGGGGGTGTTGTGTGTGTGTGGTGGGGCAATCTCAACAATTGAAACGGACAAATTGATTAATAAAATATGTATTGCCCATTTCATATGCAAGTAGGATTGCCCCTCATTAACAGATAATTGTTGAGATTTGAAATAACTTTAATTGTATAGCTTTAATAAAATAAATTGTATAGCTTTAATTGTATAGTTTTATGTGAAAGTAAATTAATAATTATTGCCCATTTCATATGAAAGTAGGATTTCCCCTCATTGTTAGTTTAATTGATGGAAATAATTAATTGAGTAGATGAATTACAAGGAGTACGGGATACACATTTGTTGTTGACATTGCTGTTGGATTATAGTGGATCGATGTTGGGTTGGTTAGTTTTAAAAGTGGCATGACCACTGGATTATTGTCCATATGGGGGTGGGATTTTTCAACTTTTTTTGTGCGTGTGTGTATATATGT
This sequence comes from Sambucus nigra, assembly GCA_949130495.1. Taxonomy (NCBI): domain Eukaryota; kingdom Viridiplantae; phylum Streptophyta; class Magnoliopsida; order Dipsacales; family Adoxaceae; genus Sambucus; species Sambucus nigra. The sequence goes on along the minus strand of OX422222.1, from coordinate 484,254,786 downwards.
GTGTAGTGTGCATGTTTGTGCGTAATGTCCCTTGTAAACGAATTGATTGCTTTTAGTAAATTAATATATGATTGCCCTCATTGTAAATTAGTAAATTAATATATGATTAATTATGAAAGTAGGATTGCCCCTCATTGTAAATTAGTAAATTAATAATTGTATACTTTAATTATTAGTTTAATTGATGAAAATAATTAATTGAGTAGATGAATTAGAAGGAGTACGGGATACACATTTGTTGTTGACATTGCTATTATATTACACATGACCACTGGATTATTGTCCATATGGGGGTGGGATTTTTCAACTTTTTTTGAAAATTACTTTGTATATCGAATAATATATATATATATATATATATATAGTATGATAATTAAATGAAACATACTTGAAATTACATATATGCGTGTGTGTATGTGTGTGTGTGCATGTGTGTGGTGGGTGGGGTTGGGGGGGGGGGGTAGTGTTGGGGAGGGGAGGGGGCAGGGATGGATGGGTGGGTGGTGGGGTATGGGTGGGGGGTTGTGTGTGTGTATGTGTGTGTGTGTGTGTGAATGTGCACGCGTGTGTGTGTGGTGTTTGACAGTAACAATTCATTTTTATTTGCAGTAATTATGCATATTTGCATGTCTTTTTTTAATTCATTTTGTTATGTACTAATAAAAGTTTTTTACAGCAAATGTCTCCTTCAGGTATTAAGGCGAGGATGATGATTCTTGTTATGATGATGTCGTCTGGGCTCGGTGGTAGCGGAGGCGACAAGGGCTCCTCGGCCCCTAGGTTCCCCAAATATGGCAAATTGGGGATGACCATCAAGAACAAGTAGGGGCTATTAGCGAGATCCCTCAAGCTGGTAAAGACGATCATCGGCCCGGGGTACATTAGTTGGAAGGAAGTGTCATATGAGCTCAAGTTAGCTGTTTGGGTGGCACTACAAGTAATGTGTTTATATTTATATTTATATTCATATGAATATTTCAATTTCCATTTCCATTTCATTTTATATTTATATTTATATTTATATTTATATTTATTTGCAACTAGCATTGTATTTGTTGGACAAGAACAATTCAGCCTCGAACCAAAGCTACACAATTTCGTCTTGGAGCAGTTGAGGGACAAAACACAATACGTGGAAGAAAAATATGCGGACCCAGTACTTTGAGAAGACACGAGAGTCCATTATCCAAAGGCATGAATCCGTCCTGCCGAAGGAGCCGATCTCATTGGCACAATGGAAAAAGTTAGTTGACAATGAGACCGGGAGCGATAATTGGAATCTCTCCAATCAGGGAGGGAAAACCGGGCAAAAAAGACGGACGTGCACTACTCCAGTCGGACGTCTTACGTCGAGGTGGAGTATAGGATGATGGTAAGATTTAATTTTTCTATAACTACAAAAATATATTATTCTTCATTATTTTACTTTGTGGGGCCGATACTAATTTTTCTTTATTTTATTTCAGGGGACAGGGAGTGGCCCTAGGGGTGGGCCACATAGGCTTGATACTTATGTGGCTCTTTGAACGAAGAAGGGGAAGGACAAGGAGGTGTCCCCGAGCGTCGCGACCAAGATTGTAAGTAATCCGACAGTTTACTTTTTGTTAATTACGTTATAATTTTTTAATTTACATATTTTACTAATCATGAGCCTTTTGTCATTTCAGGGAAAGCTTAAGGAAGTGCATGAGTCGCAGTCTGATGCCGACAAGGCATCTTTGTCCACAGATGCACTCAGCCAAGTGCTTGGCTCTGATTGCAAGGGGAGGGCAAGGTGGGTGAGCTCGCGGGTGGCCAAATCTAGGATCATCGGATTGGAGACGAGCGACACCGGATTGGCTCGAACGGTGGACTCGTATGACGCGAAGCTGTCCCGTTTGGAGGCGACGGTCCAAGATATCTTCTCATTCATGAAGCGTTCGTTGGCGGTGGAAAACACAAGGGGAAATAGAAGGATAAGGTGGTGGGGGAGGAGGTGCGGGAGAATGAGGTGCGGGATGATGAGGATGTGGATCTCGCTGCTTTATCGCCGACACGTGCGGACTTTGATGATCCACTTCCCTATTCATCTCCCTTCGACCGACCGATGTCGATGCTTGGTTTGCCGAGCGTATTTATACTGGACATATTTGATGGACAGTGAATAGGGCGGGGGGGTGAGGGACCCGAATATCGTCTAGGGTGGACTAGTTCATGGATGTGAGCTTCAAGACATCGAGTCCAAGGTGCTCATCATGCATGTGATACTAGGGAAGGGGAAATCCACGTTGTGGTTGCGCAAACAATGCGGCACGATGTATATCAGTGGGTGTGTCAATTCGTATATTGTGTGGCCTACTCACCTCCTCGAATTTAACCTTACCCAAGACATGTAGTGATATTATTTGAATTGAATTGTATTATTTTTAAGTTGGTACAATTGAATTATATTTGGATTATATCATGATGCATATTGTCTCTATTTTGAATGTATATTTGCACAATCTCTATTTTATTTGGATATATAATGTTTGAACAGGTAGAACGTTGCTATAATAGGTACAAATATACTTCTGGGCAGTGGTAGTGGCCATACTGCCCAGTAGATTTTTTTTTCAATTCTGCCCAGAATTATCATGGTCAATAACCGTGACAATTATTTTTAACATTGTCACAGGTTTGTCATGGTCCTTAACCGTGACAAAACTTGTTACGATCAAGAACTGTGACATGACCGTGAAAATTCTAACGAACTTATCACGGCCCATGACCATGATATGACCGTGACAAAAAAAGTTGTCGCACCCAGAATTGTCACGATCATTGACCTTGACAAGTTGAACTTGTCAAGGTCAATGACCGTGTTAATTCGGCGGGTACAAATATCCTCATTTGGTGCCTTTGGCCTAAGTATCAAAAAAGATAGCATCGAAAATTCAAGTCTCATACACTACGAAGGAGGGAGTTTAAGTGGTGTTAGGATCACTGGACATAAACTCTGAGTGGAGATTAGATTTCCAAATAAATTGAAACCACATGTTGATATTACCAAATTAATGTTACGTTATTCTCGAGTAAAATCAGGATACTTATAATTCAAAATTCAATATCTTCCAAGTTGTAGAATCGATAAGATGACGCGTGAGATTATCCCCTACTTCTGCTCTAGCACGCCAAGTCATTGCCTCCGTTATCCATGGAATTGTAAAACAAATGCTTTAATCCAGGTCTAACGGGAAAATATTTCAACAATTCCGACAAGGCAATCTAGGAACTACTCTTGTGATACTCGACCCGTTTTGATTGATTCACACAACACACGTTGAGATCTAGGGAGGATGTGCCTTGTGTATTCACTTAGATAACTTTTTACACATTCTAGCTTGTATTTCTGAAATCATTTATCTTATGATGGATTATGCGATTGTTCTATGTCTAATAAGAGATTGACTGCATTTCAATAAATCTTTGCAAATAAGAATTTTGTGGGTATATTCCCAGCAAATCCTCACAAGACACAACTCTTCCTGTAGGGCAACCTATAGGTTTAAAGGCTAGTTGCACATGCTAAGTGCATTCGCAAGTGCCCGCGAAAGTGGTACACTTTTGGTTTCTTATCTTTCTCTTTCAATCTATCTTATTGCTCGAGGACTAGCAACGCTCTGTTTGGGGGTAGTGTGATAAGCACCCAAAACTGTACATTTTATACCCCGAATAGATGTACTTTAGTTGCTAATTCTCGACAATATGGGTCTTATGTGCATAAATATTCGTTATGCAGGCTTAATTGCAGTTGCGGTATCAAAATCTATATTTTTAGGTAATTTGCAGTTAAAATGGAACTAAATACCCAATTCCCTAACCGTACCCGAGACTAAGCCTAGCCTAAACCTACCCTAAACCCTATGTGTGTGTTTTTTGTGTCTTTTTATCATTTTTTTAGATTTTTAGTTCGAGTCATTTTTATTATTAGGATTTATTTTAGATTTATTTAGTATTTTCTAGGTATAATTTTATTTTATTAGTTTTTAGTGTAGTCTTATTTTATTAGGATTAATTTTAGGAGTTTATTTTTAATTTATTATATTTTATATTTTTTTAGGATTTTGGTTTTCATTTAGATTTTAAATTTTATTTCTTTTGTTATATTTTAATTTTTATATAAGCCAAGGATTTTAATTTTTAATATCTTTTAATTTTTATTGTTTTTAATTTGTTTTATTTTTAGTTAGATTTTATATTTTATTTTTTAGTTTTAGTTTTATTAATTTTATTTTGAGTCTTTTATTAAGGCTCACAAACTACACACCCCCCCCCCCCCCCCCAATACACACTCTTACACCCTAAACTAATAACTCACCCTCACACCTACTTTTTCGACACCCTCACCACACTCTAACTCCTCTCACCCATCTTCAACCTCTCACCACTCTCTCTCCTCAACTTTCATAACCCTAAACCTCCAACAACAAAAACTAAACTCCAACCCAACATACCCCGTCACTTCACCTCCATCACTATACCATCTCTAACCCCATTCCATCCAAATCCAACAAAACCCATTTTCACAAATGACACGATGTCACCTGCCAATTTCTAAACCAACAACCAAAACAAAAACTCAATTAAACCCCACATTCCAAATAACCCACATAATCCCCTTATACACATTTTACCCCCAACTAACTCTTCTACCCCAACTTACCAAAAATACCCCTAATAACTAAATCAGATTTTTATTCCTATCCACTCGCCCACCTATCCCGACACCTCACCATTACCATGCACACTAAAATCCATTAGCCACAATACCCCTAGCTCCATGCTTACTATTTAAAGAGGATGAAGAGCCCATTTGAAGGAAGCTTTTTAGAAGATGAATTAAACAAGAGCAAGATGGATATGAATTTTTAGAGAGAGAAAGTTTAGGGTTAGAAATAAATTAGGATAAACACCATTTTGTAAATAGTTTTTATTTTTCTTTCTTGAGATTATTGAGTGATAAATGTGTGAGGATTAATTTGAGTGAAATTTTTATGTAATATTGTTTGGATCACTCAAGTTGATGGATTATGAATTTCAACTCATGGATTGAAGATCAATTATGCATCAAGAGATTGGGGTTTGATTGTTCTTTTCTCTTCTCATTTATTTTATGCCTATTGAATATTTGTTTATTATGTTTGATACCGTGTTAGGCTAAATCCCCTTTCAAGGGGTGGGGTAAAACCCTTATTTGATGTTATTTTAGTTTAATTAGTTTGATTACTTGAAAATTCCCTTTGAATGTTATTTTTGATCCCTCACCCTTAAATTTACACCTCAAGAGTGGGTAAATGATTTTCGAGAGAAAAACGAAATTCTAGTTATAATACCCATTTTAGATTCGAACTAGAGATAGGGGTTTCATAAGTGGGGTATTATAACTTGAATTTCAACTTTAAATTTATTTTTTAAGATTGACATAAATTTTAATCGATCGATCCTAGCGGGTGATTAATTAAAAGGAGTGTAGATCTAATTTTCTAAAGTTGTGGGGTGTTAAACATAATTTTCTAACAGATTACTATTATAATTACACTTGTAACGAGAGTTGGTTTGTAATTTTGATATTAATTTGGGAGAATTCAAATAATTAAATTAATTAATTAGAATAACAAAAATATGTGGTGTAATCCCACTCCTTGATTGTTCTCACAATTATTTACCTCACTTTATCTCTTATTTTAGTTTAGACTTTATTTTTTATTTTAGTCACTTTTTAGTTAGTTATTTTCATCTTAGTTTAGTTTAGTTTAAAACCTCACATCACCCTATTGTTTTAATATTTGAAAAAGCTAAAAAAAAGTAGAAAAGTGAAAAAGCACAAAAAGAAAATAAAAAAATTGAACTACATTTGAATTTGTCTCTATCTTACTCCCTTGGAAGTGGATTGATACTCTTACTTACCTCTACACTTGAGTTGATATTATTCTGTAGGTATTTTAAGGTTTTGATTAGAAGGAGCTATTACAACAACGACAAATACACCGAAAAGTTCTTTCTATCAAATGGCGTCGTTGCCGGGGAGATGAAAAGTTCTTTCTATCAAATGGCGTCGTTGCCATTCTTGGGATTGTGAAGCATTTGGAGCGGATTTCAAATTGTAGTTCATTTATTTTTTTGCACTTTATTATTTTTGTACCATTTTTATATTTTTAGAAGGCTTGTATTTAGGTTTATTTTATCATTGCTTGTATTGCGGTGCATAGGACACCTTTATTTTATTTTTCATTTTAAAAATTGTAATAATCAAAGACAAGCGTGATAGGGAAACCGAACAAGGTAGAGAGAGGGCGTCCAAAGGCGAGGATTTAGAAGCATCTCTACCTTGGGTCGGTAGGACTCCCGGGGCTGACTGAGATAGGCGTGATCTCCCCCCGATCGACTCAAATTTTTCTGCACCCCATGGCCTAAAAACCGTGAGAGGTACATTTCTTACACCCTCGCGCCTCTCCTGTTAGTGAGTCAATTCTTTTGTGTGCTTTGTGTGCTCTAATTTGATTTTATTCTCGCATTTATTTTCGAATGGTGTGATGAATTAAATTACTAAGACCTACACCCGGTCACTCACGAGAAGGGATTTCATCACCCAACTCACTCGCTTATCATTGTGTGCTACCCTAGCCATCACTAAATTTAAAATCAATCAACTAGGTAGCCCAATAGGAGACAATTTTGCAAAGGCAATCACTCATATTATTCCGTGAATTTTTATCGCCCACGGACTTAATTAAAATTTGACTACCCTTTCACTAAATTTAAAGATAATAATTGGCTATGTGCTAGTTAGGAAATTTTCTTGACTTGTGTGTGTGTCCAATTCATTTTTTGGAAGTCGGTTTTAGTTAGTTCGTGCAAATTCAAGGAGTCCATATTTTTCCCCACTTTTCTTCCAAAAAATCAAAAAATATTTTCTTTCATTTTTATTAAAAAAAATCCAAAAATATCTTCTTTCTTTCATTTTAGAAAAATCCAAAAATATTTTTCTTCCTTTTTCTTCCAAAAAATCCAAAAATATTTTCTTATATTTTTTTTCTACAAAAATCACAAAAATATTTTCCTTATTTCATTTTAGAAAAATCCAAAAATATTTTCTTTCTTTCCTTTTGAACAAAAAATTAAAAACTCCAAAAAAATATTTCTCTCCACATGGATGAAGAACGTCCTTTATGGGACTACTTTTATCATTTTTCATTGACACGTGACACGTGTCAGAGTGATCCCAAGCCATCTCTTTATGAGATTTTTTGTGGTTTCGGCTCTCTCATGAGTACCGTTAGTACTCTTGACCCGTCCATGTACGCACCTCCTTTTCCATCACCCTCGGTGTCATGTGTCGGCGTGTCGCATCCTTGTGCACCCACTCACGATCAGTCCCCTCACTACGCACCCCATGAGTATCAACCCTTTGTCCATCACGAAAGCGATCCTTTCGTGTATGATGCACTTGGCCCCACTCCACCCACTTCATACGAGTATTCTCCGTATAGTCCTATTAATATTGAGTTGTGTCCACCTCACCCTTACCCTAATCCTCACCCACCCATGGTCCACCGATGCTTTGCAGTGCGTGATGCACTTTGTCATACAAGTGCATTGACTATTCTTAGCCATGATCCAACAAGACTGACGCTTCAGTCTTGTTTGGGGGTGATTTTCATCTCGCAATTTTTTTGTCGCCCCGTGCTTTCATCGATCTTATCTTTAGGGTGAGATCCCTTCGGTCTGGCTGAAGACATTAAACTTAGTGCTACCGGGAGGCAGCCCGACGTTTCTTGTATGAGTCTCATCCTATTTGGGGGTGGTGTTTCACATCACCCTATGTTTTGCCATATTTATAGACTTGTACACATTTTTTATCATTTAATCAGGTTTCATTTTCGCTTCATCTTTCCACTTCATTAGCGGTTCATTCTGGTAATCTCTTTCCTACCTTATGCTCTCAATTTTAAAAATCATTTTACTTAACATCGAGGACGATGTTCCTTTTTGTTTGGGGGTGGAGAATTTTATCAAAATCGTACCTCTTTTGAAAAAAAATGTGTTTTAAACCTGATTTTTAAAATTTCGCGCAGTTTCTTTCATCTCATTCAGTGACATGAATTTTCTATCATCCATCTTTCAAAAGTCTAGGAATCAAGCTAGAGAATATTTTTTCTAATAACTTATGTAATATATAACAAGGCATTTTGCACCATAAATTTCTAGACTCAACAAAATCTGTGCACTTATCAAGTCACTACGGTTAGAGTTGAGGACTACTACAATTCTCAAGAGAACCTTAAGGATCACTAGTAGAGACTTTAGCCTGATAGATTTGTGTCTTTCACTCTTTCAGAGTGTTTTACGCAATCTCGGAGTCACAAGTTGATTCAACTTCCTTTGGGTCCGCACTTTAATTATTGTATGATCTCATTATTCTTCACTAAATTTTTGGCTTGATAACTGAGAATGACATCTTTTTCGAGTTGTAAAAAATGCGTGTCTTAAAATTTGTCCTGATCACTAGGTTTTCATCCATACACTTACCATTTTTTCATATCACATTTTCATTCACTCATCCATTACATTCCCATGTTTTTTCATATTCCCCACGTCATACATTCCCCACTCCATTCAAATATCACCCATCATCATTTTTTAGAAAAAGAGTGTGATTTCAAATGTAAATGTCTTTATTATGAGTTTGAAAAGAGAGAGAGAGAAAAAATAGCAAAAATAGAAAAAAGAAAAATTAAAAAAAAAGAGAAAAGAAAAGAAAAAGAGAGTTTGTAGTTGGTTTTGAAGACATTTACTATTCATGTATAGTACACTCTTATCAATCTTATCGCATCCATCACTCATCCATTTTATCCTTCATATCATATCCTTCCCATTTCATTTTCCCTCACCCATTATCATCTATGTTCCCCTAGGTGTCCGGGAAAATGAAAGTCAACGTGGTGAAAACTCGACGTTCTCACTATAGTGGTTAGCATTCTTTCATGAGATCAATTTTTCTTTCTAATTGTTCGTTCTCTCTTATGTATGTGTGAGACGTTTGAACTTTCTTACATTTACTCACCTCCTCACACACAAGAGCGATACACTTACCCAAATATCGAGAGTTCGTTTGAGATAGATATATCCATAAGATTTGAAGTTGAAGCGTTGATTCCGACAAGGCAATCTAGGAATTACTCTTTTAATACTCGACCCATTTTGATTGATTCACAAGACACGTTGAGATCTAGGGAGGATGTGCCTTTTGTATTCACTTAGCTAGCTTTTTACACAATCTATCTTGTATTTCTAAAATCATTTATCTCATGATGGATTGTGAGATTATTTTATGTCTAATAAGAGATTGACTGCATTTCAATAAATCTTTGCAAATAAGAATTTTGTGGGTGTATTCCCTGCAAACCCTCACGAGACACAACTCGTCCTGTAGGGAAACCTATAGGTTTAAAGGCTTGTTGCACATGCTAAGTGCATTCGCAAGTGCCCGCGAAAGTGGTACACTTTTGGTTTCTTATCTTTCTCTTTCTCTCTATCTTATTGCTCGAGGACTAGCAACGCTCTGTTTGGGGGTGGTGTGATAAGCACCCAAAACTGTACATTTTATACCTCGAATAGATGTACTTTAGTTGCTAATTCTCGGCAATAGGGTCTTATGTGGTTAAATATTCAGTATGCAAGCTTAATTGCAATTCCGGTGTCAAAAGCTATATTTTCAGGCAATTTGCAGTTAAAATGGCGCTAAATACCTAATTCCCTGACCGTACCCGAGCCTAAGCCTAGCCTAAACCTACCCTAAACCATGTGTGAGTTTTGTTTGTGTCTTTTAATCATTTTTTAGATTTTTAGTTTGAGTCATTTTTATTTTTAGGATTTATTTTAGATTTATTTAGTATTTTCTAGGTATAATTTTATTTTATTAGTTTTTAGTGTAGTCTTATTTTATTAGGATTAATTTTAGGAGTTTATTTTTAATTTATTATATTTTATATTTTTTAGGATTTTGATTTTAATTTAGATTTTAAATTTTATTTCTTTTGCTTTATTTTAGTTTTTATATAAGCTTAGGATTTTAATTTTTAATATTTTTTATTTTTATTGTTTTTAATTTGCTTTATTTTTAGTTAGATTTCATATTTTATTTTTTAGTTTTAGTTTTATTAATTTTATTTTGAGTCTTTTATTAAGGGTCACAAACTACACACACACACACACACCCTTCCATACACACTCTTACACCCTAAATTAATAACTCACCCTCACTCCTACTTTTCCTACACCCTCACCACACTCTAACTCCCCTGACCCATCTTCAACCTCTCACCACTCTTTCTCCTCAACTTCCATAACCCCAAACCTCCAACAACAAAAACTAAACTCCAACCCAATATACCCCGTCACTTCACCCCCATCACCATACCATCTCCAACCCTATTACATCCAAAGCCAACCGAACCCATTCCCAAAACCCATTTCCACAAATGACACGATGTCACCTGCCAATTTCTAAACCAACAACCAAAACCAAAACTCAATTAAACCCCACATGCCAAATAACCCACATAAACCCCTTATACCCATTTTACCCCCAACTAACTCTTCTACCCCGACTTTCCAAAAATAGCCCCAATAACTAAATCAGATTTTTATTCCTATCCACTCACCGAGTTATCCCCACACCTCACCATTTTCATGCATACTAAAATCCATTACCCACAATATCCCTAGCTCCATGCTTACTACTTAAAGAGGATGAAGACCCCATTTGAAGGAAGCTTTTTAGAAGATGGAATAAACAAGAGCTAGATAGACAGGAATTTTTAGAGAGAGAAAGTTTAGGGTAAGAAATAAATTAGGAAAAACACCATTTTGTAAATAGTTTTTATTTTTCTTTTTTGAGATTATTGAGTGATAAATGTGTGAGGATTAATTTGAGTGATATTTTTATGTAATATTGTTTGGATCACTCAAGTTGATGGATTATGAATTTCAACTCATGGATTGAAGATCAATTAAGCATCAAGAGATTGGGGTTTGATTGTTCTTTTCTCATCTCATTTATTTTATACCTTTGATTATTAATTTGTCATATTTCATATCATGTTAGGCTAAATCCCCTTTCAAGGGGTGGGGTAAAACCCTTATTTGATATTATTTTAGTTTAATTAGTTTGATTACTTGAAAATTCCCTTTGAATGTTAATTTTGATCCCTCACCCTTAAATATACGCCTCGAGAGAGGGTAAATAATTTTCGAGAGAAAATCGAAATTCTAGTTATAATACCTATTTTAGATTCGAACTAGAGATAGGGGTTTCTTAAGTGGGGTATTATAACTTGAATTTCAACTCTAAAATTATTTTCTAAGATTTACATGAATTTTAATCGATCGATCCTAGCGGGTGATAAATTAAAAGGAGTGTAGATCTACTTTTCTATAGTTGTGAGGTATTAAACTTAATTTTTTAAAATGTTACTATTAAAATTACATTTGCAACGAGACTTGAATTGTAATTTTGATATTAATTTGGGAGAATTCAATTAATTTAATTATTTAGTTATAATAGCTAAAATTTGTGGTGTAATCCCACTCCTTGATTGTTCTCACAATTACTTACCTCACTTTATCTCTTATTTTAGTTTAGACTTTATTTTTTATTTTAGTCACTTCCTAGTTAGTTATTTTCATCTTAGTTTAGTTTAGTTTAAAACCTCATCTCACCCTATTGTTTTAATATTTGAAAAAGCTAAAAAAAAAAGTAGAAAAGTGAAAAAGTACAAAAAGAAAATAAAAATATTGAACTACATTGAATTTGTCTCTAGTTTACTCCCTTGGAAGTGAATTGATACCCTTACTTACCTCGACACTTGAGTTGATATTATTTTGCAGGTATTTAAAGATTTTTATTAGAAGAAGCTATTACAACAACGACAAATACACCGAAAAGTTCTTTCTATCAATTGTACATATCTAGGTTTCTCACATACTGGACACCGATCGAGATTTTCGTGATCCTGTTACTATATTTTGCAATCATACTCACAAGCATGAATGGATTTATACTCCATTCCTAAACCTTTCAAATTTTTCTTCATAGAAGGATTGTTCTTCATAGAGTAGCAAGCCCTTCACCCAATTCAAAATTCTTATCACGCTATTTATAGACAAGCCATATTGCATCTTCAAACTATGCAAACCAACCATGGCATGTAAAGTTATTTGATCTTTATCATAGTCAGGGTACAACGATTGGGTCACCTTAAATTTAAAACTTTGATAGTCATCGTCAAGGTTTATCCCAATATCTTCATGTGTACCTGAACCTTATACGTCGTCAGTAACCTCATTTTCTTCCACTTTATGAACTCCAAACATATCATCAACTAAATCCTTTAGCACATTATGATCTGCATTATCCTCCTACCCTTATACATTTATTCTACTTGTTGATTGTTGTGAAGATTTCTCGAGGACAAAAGTAATATGCAATTCCCCGTGAAAAACCACAATCGATTACTATCTTGCATGCCCCATCTTAACAAGTGTAGTTAAACTACTTTCTACTCAAACACCTTACTATTTCTATACTTAGCACACAGACACGGGAACTCTTCATCATTATGATATCTCTTTGCCTATTTCATAACTTCATTAGCACATCTACGAAACACATCCCCTAGTCTACTTGTCTCACCCATCCACTCTTTTTATAGAGGATATCCCATCACAGCTACTACAAATAATCACCTATTATGGGTGAGAAGCATATATTCATGGATTAGTATAAACAAAAGTGTGAAAATTTATTTTCTAGTAAATGTTATACTTCAAGAATGACATTTCATATTTTTGTGTTATATTATAAAAACAATATAAATTAATTTTATTATTAATACAAGATGCATTATGAATCCTATTTTCTCCATCTCCTCTAAAGGGTGAGTGTTCCTATCGCATTTAAGTTTGTTTATTTCTGTAACTCACTTAGCAGCTCATCCACATTATTCTAATTTTAGAAAAATTCGACAACATATCTCCATAGTTCGTCAAGTACACGACATAGATTCGCAAGTGTTTGTGCTATTTCAATTTATCAATTGAAATAACACTCAACACTATATCATTTAGTATGTACCCAGAGAACATTAAGAGATGGCAGCAAAACTTCCACCAAAAGTTACAAGTGTAAGCCACTAAGTACATTATTATACAAAAACTATATTGTCACAAATTGTCCAAATTAGACAATTTGAGAGATCTCATTATAAGGATAATGACGCTCGAACGTGCCTAATGGCTATTGAATGCGTACGCATAAGAACTAGAAGGCTAGCATCCGTGCGTGTTATCTGTAACTTAACTATGTATAATTTTACCCTACTTTTAATTGATGTTTTCAAATTATATTGCCCGCCACATTTTATTTGTATTTTCATGGTAAATATGTTTTATTTCTATCTTATATATATTTCCGTGGTAAGTATGTTTCATTTTTGTCTTATTTATATTTTCATGTCTAAATATCTTCATAAGGCTTACCCACATCACATGTCACTATTCAGCAGAATTACACCCCTAAATGTTAGAAAGGCCTGGGCCAACCAACTCAATTTCCATCTAAATGTTCAAATTCACTGATCAACAACAATTTAAACATCCCAAACAACAATATCAAAGCAGATAAAATTGGAGTTTATCGAAGTAGGTATAAATTGAGATTTATCAAAGCTGAAGAACAAATGAGAGGAGACTTACCTTCAAATGGAGAGAGAGAGAGAGAGAGAGAGAGAGAGAGAGAGAGAGAGAGAGAGAGAGAGAGAGATTTGACTTAACTCTGCCTCGACGGTTTGACACAAACTCTTTATCCAAAATAATCATCATCGCAAGGACATATGGGCATTTAAACACCTAGAAAATTTAACATTCTAACAAATCATATATAACTCCCTATTCAAACATGCAAGAGCATTAGGAACATACACTGCATACTAATATCCGCTAATTACCAATTCCAAATTGATGTTAAAAAATTCAGAAAAATAGACAGTCTAATTTCTCTGCCCTCATAAAGAAATAGATTCTTCAGTTATTCACATCAAAATAATTTCACAAATTAATATTATATAAATCAAAGTAATTTCACAAACTAATATAATCAAACAAAAAAATAATTTCACAAATTAATATGTCAATATCCAAACAATATATCAATATCCAAATAAATACATGACAAAAAAGGGGGCAAACAACCAAAAATAAAATAAAAATTACCTCTGTAATGGTGGGCTAAAACAGTAGTGGTGGTAGGTTAAGACAGTGACAATGGTGCAGATTTGTGAGAGAGGGAAACGGCAACAATAGCAGCACTGGGATAAGGCGGTGGTGGTGAGGCTACAGCATGGTGGTGGCATGGTGATAGAAAGGGAAGGGAGATGTAGAGATCTCCTGAGAGAGAGGGAGAGATCGCTAGAGAGAGACAGAGAGCGCTTTGATTTTGGGAAAATCGACTGCTGCTATCGATGGTAAGGTTTTAATTTTAGTGTTGTCACGATCGTGTCACGGGTTTTGACTGTGACAACATCTATATGTTGTCAGGTCAAAACCTATGACAGGACTTGTCAAGGTTATTGACCATGACACCCATGACACAATCGTAACAAGGTGTTGTCACGGTCGTGTCACGATCAATAAGCTTGACAACAGCTCCGTATTTTTTTGTCAAGATTTTTGACCGTGACAACTTCTTGTGGGTAAAAAGTGATAAAAATCCTTTTTTGTTATAGTGTCAATGTGCTTAAGATAAAAATTATCAAGTTACAAATGATAATCACCTAACATCTCAGATTTCATTACATGTTCATTATATCTCCTTAGAGTTTCAATCCCACTACACCTGCTAAAGCTCATTGTCCAAAATTAACATTGTGTTTTATCTTATATTTACCTTCACGTTTATGTTTAATTACATATTTATGGCTTAACTGCCAACTTAATTTTAAACCCTCATATTTTATTCAAATTTTGTATCTAATTTTATTCCCTTAAATTTATCTTAGTATTCACTTCGGACCTAATTGTAAACCTAATTTTTAGCTCTTTATGCGCACTACAAATAACACAGCAAACCCAAACTAACGTACACTTTTGTCTTAATAAAATATTAATTGACTATAATAAGTGGCAAAAGCTCTTATTTATAAGAAAAAATTATCTAGATAGTTAAGATAACCTAAAAAGTAAAAATGACTAAAGAGTCCGTAATTGAATATTTTTAAGAGAATATCAACTACTTGCCTAAAATACTAAATTAAGTAAAACAATATAATAAAGAAGCAAACAAAAATTAAAGAGAGTGCAATTAAGCATATAAAAAATAAATTTGCACTCCTTTGTTCCCATACTTTTAGTTAAATCTAATTGCAGATTTTAGTGATTAAGAAAATGCTAGGGTAAAAAATACTTACTATCTAGTAAACCACTAAACCCCTCATTTTTTTTTTGTATCTTTTGAGTATGTATTACATTGATGGAATAATTATTTCATGATAAATTTTTGCCCTCCCACCACTAGTTAAATTCTTATTTCGTCCCTGACCTATGTTATTGTCTATTGTATTTGTATGACATATAAAATATATTTAGTTTATTTGTTAGTTTTTATATGCATTGCATTTGAAAATTGAAAATAATCGGTAAAAAAATAAGAAAATTGAAACTAAAAAAACAAAAAAAAATTGAAATTAACGGAAGCAAAAGTTATAGGGAAAACTAAAAAATGAAATACCAAACAATATGGTGTTGGTAAAAAAAATTAAAAATTGATAATCAAATGTATCTAAAAAAATTGGTATAATATTAATATATGCCAAATACCAACGATATTGGTACATGCCAAATACGGATCAAGTGAGGGTTAACCACCCTTAATCCTATTGTCTCGTTATTCTTTTGCTTCATTTCTTTCCTCTTTTTTTTCCTCGTGAATTTCCGCATTCTAGATATGGACTTCTAATTAAGACTTTATTAGCCTGGCAGCAATCCACTTTTAGTTTTTATCAAAGCAATGGACAGCCAATACTGCATACATGGTACAATGCCTCACAGAAAAACTTCGTTTTCTAAAGTCAAAACAGCTTTGACAATAGAAGCATCCCGATTATAAAGACATTTTCCTTTATGATTTAGCTATAGACACAGCAAAAGTTTAAACTAATCAATTGAGAACAAATTTTATCAAGTTGTTGCATTCGTCCTTAGAGCATCCGGAATAGGCTTGTCAACGGGTCGGATCTAGGGAAATCCAAATCTGTTTACTATGTACTTAATCGGGTTCGGGTATTCATCGGTCTACAAAATTGGATTCATATTCGAATTCGAAAACGACTCCGGATCTGTCCAGATATATACATTTATTTTATATTTATTTTTATTTTATCCCCCTTCTTTATTTTTTAATCTTAGATTAAAATATTTTGTAATGTATTATAGTATATGATTAATATATATAAAACATATATTTATTATATACATAAATATATATATATATATTTTATATATAATACTTACATGTTATATTGATAAGATATATTTATAAATATATATAAATTTACAATATGTATATATATAGGTAGAGGATCTCCAAATGATCAAAAAGAAAGACCAAAAAAATGGATTATTTTTTTTAAATAGTAAAAACATTATATTGAATTGATTTTTGTTGTGTGTGGTATTTAAATATTTCAAAAATATTATATAAAAAAATCAAGTGAAAAGAAGTTTAATTGCTATTTTAAAAAATTGATCAACTACATGTACATGTCAGTTTTTAAGAGACGATTATTAATTGAGACGGGCAAGAATGATTTATCTCATAATACAGTAATCTTTGGTGAAGATCATTGCCTTAGTTTAACGGAAAGAGTGTAAAGAGCTTATAAATAATGTACATGGTTTGAGTCAGTCCCTTTTCTGACCAGTTCTATCCCCAGCCATGGACGGCAGCCATGGCCGCCCTTCCCACCCCCGCCCCCTCCTCCCTCACTCCTCCCGCCCCCTGCCCTTCCCACCCCACCCCGCCCCTGCCTCCCACTGCCCTTCCCCCCGTCCCCTGCCCTCCCCACACCCCATCCTCTGCCCGTCCACCCCAACCCCCTGCCCCCTCCCGCACCCCACCCTATGTCCCCTGCCACCAATGGTGTTTATGATTTTTTTTAGGGGTTTTTGGGAAAATGTTCTTATGGTGCTCAAAGTGTATAAAAATATGACATTTCATATAATTTTATAAATATAGTCTCTATAAAAAAAAAATCATAAAAAATGGTGAAAAATAGTGCCGCTGGCGCGGACCAAAAAAAGAAATGCTATTGTACCATAGGGACTAGATTTATAAATGCTATTGTACCATTAGGACTAGATTTATAAACTTGAAAAGCATTAGCTTAAAAATCTAAATATAGGAAGGAACATGACCTTTACGTTAATTCTCTATTTTGTTTTATAGAGAATTAAGGTAAAGGTCATGTTCCTTTCTATATTTGGATTTTTAGGACAATGCTTTTTCAAGTTTATAAATCTAGTCCCTGTGGTAAAATAGCATTTATAAATCTAGTCCCTGTGGTACAATACCTTTATTTTTTTGGCCCGCGCCAGCGGCACTATTTTTCACCATTTTACATGTCATTTTTAGTACAGGAACTAAATTTATAAAATTATATGGAATATTCTATTTTTATACACTTTGAGCACTATGAGGACCTTTTTCCAAAACTCCCTTTGTTTTATTGATAGGTTTAAAGGAGAACGCATTGATTTGTTTGTTGATGAGGTAAGAGATTTGAGTTGGTTTTTCATGCTGAATTTGTATGTTTTCAAACCAATTTCTTAGGTGGAAATCTATTTGTTTTTTTTTAACCCAAGTTCTAGAAATTTATTTTTTATTATTTTGGAAATTTTATTTTTCATGATGGAAATTCTATTTCAAAAATTTAATTAATATTTTTGTAATTTTTTTAATTTCAAATAATTTTAAGTTATTATTTTGTATTTGGTTTTTTAGTTTTTTTTTTAAATTGAAAATCTGTTTTTATTCAGATTTTTGGACAAATTAGTTTTACGTTTTATGTCTTATGAGTTTTATGAAATTTCTAGTATTTATTTATTTTTTTATCTTTTTATGAGAAATTTATCTTTTTATTATAGTAAATAATTGGTATTTGATGGAAATAAGTTATTATTGCTAAAAAATATTTTTTATTTCCTGGAAATAGTTTTTTAAATGCTAGAAATTCTTATATTGCTGAAAATCATTTTGTATTGCTGGAAATTATTTGTATTTAATGGAAATAATTTATTATTGCCGAAAATAATTTTTTATTTGCAGGAAATTATTTTTAAAATGCTGGAAATATATTTATTGCTGAATTTTTTTTATTCTTACCATATTTTTTTGGATTTGATGGAAATGACTTATTATTGTTGTAAATCATTTTTTATATTTTTTCTAGAATTTTATATATTTTAAATATTTTTTGATATTTTCAGAATTTTTAAATATACATTCATATTTTCAGAATTTATTCCAATTTTTGTATTTTTAAAATATTTTTTGGTATTTTCGAAATTTTTAAATCTATATTCATATTTTTCAGAATTTATTCCAAGGTTTTCTTATATTTTTAAAATGTTTTTTGGCATTTTCTGAATTTTTATATACATATTCATATTTTCAGAATTTATGCTAAGGCTTTTTTTATATTTTAATTTTTTTTGGCATTTTCCAAAATTTTAAATATATATTCATATTTTCAGAATTTATTCCACATTTATTTTTATATTTTTAAAAATTTGAAATTAATTTTTGCTATTTTTGTAATTTTTAAATATGTATTCATAATTTCATAATCTATTCCAATTTTTTATATTTTTTAACTATTTTTTTGGTATTTTCAGAATCTATTCCAAGGTTTTTTTATATTCCTTAAATATTTTTGGGAATTTTTGGAATTTTTAAATATATATGCATATTTTCAGAATTTATTCCAAAATTGTTTTATATTTTTAAAATATTTTTAGTTATTTTTGTAATTTTTAAATGTTTTTCTGTTATTTAAAGATTTTGAAAAAAAATAATTAGGTTTGGACAAAAATGCCCTTACTTAATGTCATGTGCCACGCACATGACTAACGTTTTTTAGCAAAAGTTAACGGAGTTGGACGGCAAGAGGTAAACTATAACCGTTTTCAAAGTTATGGGTGTAAATTGAAAAAGTGCACAAGGTGTAAAGTGAGAAGATAGTCAAAATATAGGGGCTCTAGTGTAATTAGCCCGGGATTAAATATAGAGCTACACTTGGTCCACACACATTTTGGACTATACAACGGTGGTGTAATGACCGAATTGATTGTTGTTTGGAGTTCGCTAAATATCATTCAAGGCATTATTAATTGTATCGCTCTAGAATTTTCTAGAATCAGAAAAAGGTAAAAATGGGAGACAAAAATCTCTACAGTTTCTGTAGAATCACAAGCTTGATATAGCTAGGAGGTAGTTGGTGAGCGAAAAGTATATAGTTTTACTGAAAAAAAATGAGTAGACAACCCAACATTTTATCACATATCTTTGAAGTTTTGTGCATCCTATGAGATAAACAACCACCACGAACAATCAATATAAAAGGAAACAAAGGTCGAAGAGAATTTTTTATTATATCAAAGTTATAAACATTATCGGAAGTAACAGGAACTATAGGATACAAAGCAAGTACAAAGGGAACACAACAAAGATGAGGGATGCAGCATCGGGGGTAACTGTACAGTGTCGGGCAAATTTTGCCCGGCACTATTAGTGACCTCATCATCATCTTCAATAGGTAATTTCTCGTAAGTCGCGTTACCAAAAGTGGCAGCAGTAATCATTATGGGTCCCACCGCAATAAGTGGCCCCACCACACTGCCCCCAACTACCTCCCCCTGGTCACCGACTAAGTACATTGTGAGCCCGGTCGAGCCGAAAAGAGCTGGATTGGGTAAAAATGTCCCAATTAAAGGCAGAACCTCAAACCTTCAGTGAAGCGCGAGCTCAGTGGTGGGACCAACCGGCTGCCTTAGTGTCACGTTCGTTACAAATCCGGTCCCACTTAGCACGCACACCCCACGCTGGCGGGTCCTGGCAAAGTGGGCTAGGCTTTTGGCTATATCGGTTCCACTAGCTATCTCCATGACGTGGCTGTGGAGGGAATCAGGGTTTTCTTGGGTCACGAAGATGGGCGGGCATGGGCGGTTTTTTGACCCGGGTGGGCGGCCTCTAGGTCTGCAAGAACTGACCACGACATCGCCCTCTTTGGGTTCGTCTCCATTGTCTATACCATGGCCTTCATTACCTCTGCTGAGGCAGTATTCATTAATGGATAGCATTATTAGAGAGAGAGAGAGAAAAAAATGTACTAGTTTAGTTCTATGGAATCAAGTGAATAAAGAAGAAAGCGGAAGTTGAGCTTATGCAAGTGGAATGCTCAAAATATATATATATATACGGAAAAAGGAAGGAGAACGTTGGAAGAATCAAGCAGGGAAGAAGAAGAATAAAGGAGTGTGAGACAGATTGAAAATACTGGTAGTAGCAGTAAAAGTAGTGAGTTTTGTTTGGAACGGTGGAGTGCGTAGGCAGGTGGGAGGCCCGTCGTTGTCTCATGTCCCGACAAATCAAACGGGGGGCGGCTGTGCATTGCGTTGAGAAATTTGAGAGTTGACAATAAACAATGTATACAAGTTACAACTATTTAATTTTTAGGGCATTTACGTTTAGATCCTATTAGACTTTCTTATATACACTCTAGTCTTATCATGTTTTTTTCTTACATATAAGTCCTATTCCTAATTTTTTGAAACTTTTTTTTTCAATTTTACCCTTTTAAAACCAACAATCCGTAACTTCCTTGAGGAAGTTACATAAGTGGTTGAATTTTTTTTTTAATATTTAAATGATCATAACTTTTGATTCACAAATCCGTTTTTCACAAAATTACTATTTTTGAAATCTGCTCGACGAGATCTATCAAACAAGATCCATGAAGGCTATAAAATTCCAAAGAAAAAAATTTACACAAACGGTAAACTTTACTGTATTCACTAGAATATGAAATAGTTTTATATATGCGACATTTTCACAAACAGACAGTAACATTTACTATGCTAATACTACACAGTATATATATATATAGTTTGTAAAAATGTCTTAGATATTAAACTTTATTGTATACACCAGAAAATGAAATAGTTTTATATTTGTGACATTTTCACAAACAATAACATTTACTGTGATAATATATTTATGAAATAGTTTTATATATATATAATTTTCACAAACAGTAACATTTACGGAGTTTATATATATATATATATATATATATACACACACACACACGGTAGATCCAAACTTTTTTTTTTTAAATTACCATATTTTTAAAGGTTTACGCTAGCAACATTCAATCCCCACAACTACCCACCCCAATTGTCGAGGCTTCAACGACTTTCATCAGAGCTATGATTTAGGTGGGTAGTAGTAGCATAGGGTGCCGCTGGCGCGGGCCTCTGAAATTAAGAGAATATTAGATAAATGGAGTTTGGATCCACTGACGCTCCGATTTGGGGTGAGTAGGGGTGACATTGGGTTAGGTTTATATCTATAATATTTGTACAAACGTTAACATTTACTGTGTTATAACACAATATATATATATATACGGTGGATCCAAACCTCTTTTTTCTGATAGTCTTATTTTTAACGCCCCGCGCTAGCGGTATCTAATCCCGACCACCACCAACCTCAATTATCGGAGCTCCAACAACCTTCATCAGAGTTCTCATTTGGGGTGACATGGAGTGCCGCTGGCGCGGACCTTAGAAAATAAGAGAATATTGGATAAATGGGGTTTGGATATACCGGCGCTCCAGTTTGAGGTGAGTAGGGATATCATTGGATTAGGTTTATATCTGTAATATTTTCACAAATAATAAATGTTACTGTTTGTGAAAATGTTACATCAGCATCCCATGCCACCTCAAATCAGAGCTCTGATGAAGGTTGTTGGTGCTCCGATAAAGGGGGTGGGTGGTGGTGGGGATTGGATGCCGCTGGCGCGGACCGTTAAAAATAAGATAATATCAGAAAAAAGAGGTTTGGATATATATATATATATATATATATATATACTGTGTTATATGAACACAGTAAATGTTAATGCTTGTGAAAATGTTATAGATATAAACCTAACTCAATGCCACCCCTACTCACCCCAAATCGGAGCTCCGATGGATCCAAAATCCATTTATCTAATATTCTCTTAATTTCAGAGGTCCGCACCAGCAGCACCCTATGCCACTACTACCAACCCAAATCATAGCTCTGATGAAAGTCGTTGAAGTTCCGACAATGGGGGTGGGTAGTGGTGGGGATTGAATGTCGCTAGCGTAAACATTTAAAAATATGATAATTTTGAAAAAAAATAGTGTTTTGGATCTACCGTGTGTGTGTGTGTCTATATATATTATGTAATATTAACTCAGTAAATGTTACTGTTTGTGAAAATGTTATATATATAAAACTATTTCATAAATATATTATCACACTAAATGTTATTGTTTGTGAAAATGTCACAAATATAAAACTATTTCATTTTCTGGTGTATACAATAAAGTTTAATATCTATGACATTTTTACAAACTATATATATATATATAGAGAGAGAACGGTTCTCATGCATACCCCAGTTTGCATACCGCTGGCGCGGACCAATTTTGATAAAATAGTAAAAAAAATATTTTTGATGTAATTTTTTTTTTATAGTTTCTAAACATTTCAATAGGACCATAAAAAAAAATTCAACTCAAAATGATTTTTTTTGCTATTTTAAAAAAATCGGTCAAACTTTGTCAGTTTTTAACAACTTAAAAACAACTTAAAAACTGACAAAGTTTGACCGATTTTTTTAAAATAGCAAAAAAATTCATTTTGAGTTGAATTTTTTTTTATGGTCCTATTGAAATGTTTAAAAACTATAAAAAAAAAATCAGCCCGAAATTATTTTTTTTACTATTTTAAAAAAATGGTCCGCACGGAGGGTATGCAAACTGGGTATGCATGAGATCCTTTCTGTATATATAATATGCTCGTAAATTTTTAAAGTTCTGTGCCACCCCTATTCACCCCAAATTGGCGCTCCAGATGATCCCTATCCTATTGATCCAATCTTATTTTCAAAGGTCCGCGCCAGCGGCACCCCATGATACTCCGGTGGATCCAAAGCCCATTTATTCAAAAGTCTCTTATTTTCAAAGGTCCGCCCGAGCGGCACCACATGCCACCCTTACCCAGGCCAAATCGGAGCTCTGACGAAGGTCGTTGAAGCTCCAACAATGGTGATATTTTGGATGCCGTTAGCGCGAACCTTTAAATATAAGGTATTTTAAAAAAAAGAGGGTTTGGATCCCCCGGATATATATATATATATATATATATATATATATATTTACTGTGTAGTATTACCACAGTAAATGTTACTGTCTGTTTGTGAAATTTCACAGATATAAAACTATTTCATATTCTAGTGCATACAGTAAAGTTTACTGTTTGTGTAAATTTTTTTCTTTGGAATTTTATAGTTTTCATGGATCTTGTTTGATAGATCTCGTCGAGAAGATTTCAAAAATAGTAATTTTTCGAAAAACGGATTTGTGAATCAAAAGTTATGATCATCTAAAGATTAAAAAAAAAGTCCAACCACTTATGTAAATTCCTCAAGGAAGTTACAGATGGTTGGTTTTAAAAGGGTAAAATTGTGAAAAAATTTCCTGAAAAGTTGGAATAGGACCTATGGGATTATTAAAAAGTCAATAGGACTTATAAGCTTGTTGACCCAATAAATGGGACCTAGATATAATTACCCCTTAATTTTTTCTTTTCATATATAGTTATTCCTACTACCGTTTTGTATTTCTACCATACTTCTGTAAATGACTTTTCCGATTACTTCTTAGAAATATCTTTGGATTTTAAGTTTTGACCAAACTTGTTTTCTCTTCGCAAAGGCGATAAAAACGTGATAAATTCATTTATGAATATATCAAAATAAATAAGAAATAAATGAGAGATTGAATCTCAAAATTCATTGCATGATGAAATTAAAAAAAAATTGTTAGTAAATCTAGTGTTAATATACCACAAAAAATGTCATTTAAGATTACCGGTCTAAAGAGCAAAGTTTTTGAGGGAGAGAGCCTAGATAGTATGGAAATTGTAACAAAGATAAAGAGTGCGCAATGCAAACCCAACACGGACTAATTGAGGGTCTGAGCCTAATATGATAATAATAAAAATGTAAAGTATTGTGTATAATTATTTTTGTTAAAAAAATGAGTGGACTTTGGGGCCCATTTTCCTCACTTATTTTTTTCTCCACTAAAAAAATGAGTGGACTTTGGGGCCCATTTTCCTGACTTATTTTTTTCTCCAAACTATGGTAATTTATCTTGCCCATTTTTCAACTTATTATGTGCCAGAGATAAAAATTGAAGCATCTTTAAAAACTGAAATGTTAGACATGTTATATAGTTGAAATTGAAATGCCGCAACAACCTATTCACAAACAGACACACCGATTCGAGAAGAGGCACATGTTATTCTTGAACTCCACATTGGTCCTCTTCCAACTCAAAGTTCGAGTCAATCCATGGACTAGACATAGTTCAGTTTGTGGGGCACTCATATTTTAGTGTTTTTTGCATGTGCTATAGGTCATTTCATTAAGAGAGGCAACGTTGTGCATTTTGTAGTATTCTTTGTTACAGTTTATATATTATAATTAAAAAAAATTATATATATATTTATTGTTATCGTTTACTCTTTTTAAAATTTAGTTTGTCGTAAATAAATCATGTTTATATATTTTTTTATTTTACTTATTCAAAATGGATACATCCTTGATGTTGTGACCACCACTTATATTAATGTTAATATGCCTACCACAATTCCTTCTCGTGCTAGGCTTGATGAGAATCTCAAAAAAAAATACTAGGCATAATTTCAAAAGATGGAAACTAAAAATGTTGTTTTATCTCGAAACACCAAACATTTAGATGTTTCTTCGTAAAGATGTTCTCATAGTTTATGAAGAAAAAAGATATGACAATATTGGTCACCATGGAGACAAGGAAACGTGTTGATTTCCTTTGAACATTAATATTTCTTAGTGGTTTTAACAATACATCAGGGATCGAATGGTTTGGAACTCAAAATGTAAAAGGAGAAATTAAAGGAGGTAGAGGAATTTTTTGACTAGTTCGAAACGGCATTGATCCCGGTGGGAGAGGAGGATAGCTTAACATGAGCTAAAGGCAATGATGGTATTTTTACAGTCAAAAGTTATTACACAATTTTGAGGGAGTTTGGGATTGTGCCATATCCGTGAAAACATATGAGGAGAACAAAGGTGCCTCTTAAGTTACTTTCTTCGTGTGGACAATAACTATACAAGAATTATTGACGATGGAGGGTTTGCAAAGGAGAGGTAGTAGAATGGCCAGTTGGTGTTGGATATGCAAGGAGGCAGAGGAGATGACTAATCATTTACTTTTAAATTGTTGGGTGATGAGGGGTTATGGGGTGCCGTCGTCTCCATTTGCTGGGTCCAATGGGTCATGGCAAAGACGGTGACTGACTTGTTAGTAGCTTGGCAGATTCTCAAGAGGGGGGGGGGGGGAAGGGAAGAGGACCATGTGGCAAAGGCGATATGACTAGAGATAAATAGGAGGTGTTTCGAAGGTGTGGAATTAGCAATATCTCGACTACAGTACTTGTTTGTGTGCTCGTTGCTAATTTGATATAAGAAGGATCCAACACCATCACTTCTTTTCTTTTTGGACTTTTTGGAGGAGTTACGCATCATAGAGTAGCTTTTGTTTTTTTGTAGGGTTTTGGTGTTTGCCTTATTAAGCCTCTTTGCTTTTTGGTATACTATATGCATACGGGTTTCTTCACCTAAGGCATGGCAATCTTAATGACATATTTACTTATAAAAAAAATAAGAAATATAAAATTGAGGATGTCATTATGAATAAATTCATTGTTACTAAGCTCATTGGTTTTTAAATGTGGAATTCACAGACAATCATTAGTTAATAAAATCTAAGAGCTTCAATTTATTGTTCACGAAATATATTAAAAAAACATTTTGAGTCAATCATTCCATGTGGGTGCAGCTAATAACTTTTTATTGCATTCTTGGAAAGACGTTAGAATGTATTCAAAACATAAACATAAAGAAAAGGGCCTCGGGGACTTAATTGTGAGGTTAATGACTAAAAACTAAAAGCTTATGTCCTAAAAGAAACATTATCTTTCAATGGTTATCTATGAAGCCAATCAGGTGGGTAAAGCCAAAGAGTGGTGGGTTGATATCAGCACTTCATGACATATATGCTCAAACAAAATATGTTTATCACATATAAGGCTGTAAAAACTATACTATAATTATTCATGGGTAATTACTCAAGGGACATGGGATGGCCATATAAATGATGACTTCATGCAAGGAACTCATTTTCAAAGGCATGATGCATGTTCTAGACATCCATAAGAATATTGTATATGGATAAATGTTGACCAATAAATGGTTTAAAATTATATTCATCTTTAAAAAATTTGTACTCACTAAACATGAAAGGTATGTTGAAAAAGGATATATGTTGGGTAAGTTGTTCAAAATGAATGCCTTGATTGTTGCATGGGAAATAAAAAGAAGAATAAATCTTTATCTTATATGTTTGACTATTTAAATGTATGGTACGAAAGATTAGGGCATGTTAATTATGATATTTTACATAAAATAGTTAATTTGAATTGTTACTTAATTTTAACATTAGCACATATCATAAATATAAATGCTATATTAATAAATCATCTTTATAGTTGCTAAAAGAATTAGAAAACTTTATAATTAATTCACATTGATATTTTTCATTTAAAATTAGTGCAAATTAGATGGGGTTAAAAATAATTTTTTACTTTTGTGGACAATTTCACTCAATATTGTTATGTTTACTTGTTATGGTGTAAAGATGAAATAATGTACAAGCTTAAACTTTATCATAATGGAGCTGAGAATCAACTTAAAAATAAATTGTTGGTAGTAAGAATCGATGGAGGTGGTGAATATGAATGGCCTTTCAAAATATTTTGTTTTGAATATGCCAGTATTTATCATATTGTCGTTTTTTACTTATCTCAATAAATGGTGTTGTGGAATGTAGAGTCGTACATCATGAAGAAATGATGAATATATGTTGATAAATCTAAATTCCTAGAACATGGTTATAAGCTTTACTTTACAAATATTATATTAACAACAAATAACTTCATTATGAACCTAACAAAATACGATGTGAATTGTGAAAAAGGTCATAAAGATTCATATAAATATTTACACGTTTATTGGTCTTAACAATGTAACCATGTATGGCCCCAAAGGGTTACGATAGGTCCTGAAATAATTAATTCAGAATTCATTGGTTATGAAAATAAAAATTATGCGTGATTTTTCCTTGTTAATGAGTCTTACATTACTAATATAAGAAAATGCAATTGTTATGTCTAGGAATGCATCATTTATTACAGTACTTTTTCATATAAGAATACACAAGAAATCATTCCACATATAAGAAGGCATGTACTATGACCCTAGGCATAGTAAGAGGGCTAAAATCTCAAAACATTATGGTCATGTATAACTTAAATGTTAAAAAAATGAATCCAAAAGTGTTAAATATGCATTGTCCACTTCAAAAGCTTCATGCTTGTAAAGGCATGTCTTAACTAAAATATTCTTGTATAGTAACAGCTTTATATTTATCAAATGGTAATCGAGAAAAATATATTTAGACTATGACATTGAGGCTTGGGTTACCCAAGATACAACATGATACGTAAGTCATGAACAACTCTGATGGGAACTTTTTAATAACCTACAACTTACCCTTTATTGACCATTTTTTACAACTCTTGTTGTCAAGAAAAACTAATCACTCGGGTCATTTCTCTAACTAGCGTCTGAATTGTCATTAATCTTACACAATATTCAAGGGGGGCTTATATGGGCCCATTCACCCTTTGAGTGGACCATTTAGATATTTTAAGGATTCAATCGATGCTTCCAATCATTAGTTCCAGGTTTGTTTACAATCTAATAAAAAGTTACATTTTACTATATTTCTCATTCAAATCAATAAACTTGGTAACACATTTTTCTAAGTAACACATTGTATCCCTTTGTTAAATTAGGCGTGAGATTACTTCTTAAGTTTTTTACACCTATTGTCTATCTCAAGTGGTTGATATTCAGCATCGTCTTATATTCATACCCATAATGGTTTAGTCATGTCTTTATTAATAGTGTGAACTCAAGTCATAAATTTGTTCATGCAATCTAAATTTCTTGTATATACATGTGAACATTCCATATTACATGCTACGAACTTAACTAAGGATAACTTCTTACTACCCATTTTCACTATATCAACTTGTTTCAGTATGGAAACTCAATGTTTAACACTTGTGAAAAACTTTAGTTTGCAATACATGTGCCTACCCACCACCATCACGTACCATATTGGGCCTTAATGTCATTTAGGTATATATATTAGTTCTGATTTTCCCTTAATAATTTGTCATACTAAACAATTGGAATGTGATGTTTTTACCACTAGGATTGTATATTGTCATTTTGATGAGACATTATCCTGAACGATCTGTAATAAAAACTTGAAGAACTAATCATTTCCTAAAAACGATAAGAATTATCATTTAAACCGCAGTACATATCAATGTGCATACGAGGAGAGGAGATATTTTATCTTCAAGAGATTACAAACCAATTGCCCAATACTTTCAATGATGCAACCACACTGGACAAGTCATATGCGTTAGCTACAAATCCAGCATCTAAAATCAATATCTCAGTAAGACAAACACTATATTCGATCACACATGAATTGGTTGCATACCAAAATTGTGGCAACTTCATAGGTTAGAAATAATCAATTTCCCATACGAGGAGATAAAATTAAAAAAAAACTATGAATAAAAGATTCAATTTCTTTATAACCCTACAAGAGGTTATTGTCTCTAAAATGACACAAGGCCCTGAAGTGATTATACAAACCCTTAAAATGGTAAAAGGTAATTAATAATTATAATTAAGTATATATGTGTAAGAATATATCTATATAATAAGGAGTAAGGGTGTTTTCACTGTTCAATAAAATGATAACACATTAAAGGGTTGAGATTGAAGCCAACTAAGCAAGCACTGGAGGGCTGAGGTGCGACCACATATGCAATTCCTTTACTCAACGCTTACCCCCCACCCCTTTTGCCATGCACGTACACCCAGTACAAAAATCTGTCACCCTTTACCTGAAAAAAGGATTTGCGCCGCTGCTGGATAAGGATGGTAAGTCAGATGTGTTACTTTAATTTGAATAAGAGCCGTGCTATGCTATTTTACCTACACGGTTATCAACCTCTCTTTCTTTTCTATCTTATCTTCTAAGATTCTCTCTATCTCATAACACCCTCACAGGACACTCGATGCGTATCCATTTGGATTTTGTTTTGGAGAAAAGGTTTTGTTCCATTTTCCCTTATTTTAATTTTTCATCTTTCTATTTGGATACGCTGCCGCCACCGTAAGTCCCTCTACCTCACAGATTTTTGTGGTTAGATTTATATATGCTTTAGATTTTAATTTTGTTTGGGTATTTTAGTTTGAACTTTCAGAAGTTTTTCAGTCCAATCTAAAAGATATGTTTTATTTTGTTTGTCTTTGTCAAAATCGGCTCAGGAAATTTTTCTGTCCAACCTAAATCACCATCGGCCCAGAGAAGTATGTTTTGATTTATGATTGTATATTACCTGAAATGGAGCACTATGAAGATATTTTATTTGTTCGTTCGAGTTTTATTCTTAATTCATATCAGTACATTTCTAAAGCTAAAGGTAATCGGAGCTACTGAAAAACTATGTTAGACGAGTGTTAAAGACAACTTATTTGATTTTGGATTTTTTTTGTGTAGGTACACTTTTTTAAGCACTCTTTGAAGCCTTAGTTTGGTTGGGTTCATCTGTTTCATTTGCTAGGTCAGAGCAGGAGAGAGAGTGAGGCATGGGTTGTGAGGGTATATGGGTTTTTAGGTGTTTTTGTATCAGGTCTATGCATAGAAAACGGTTGTTAGGAAATAGGTTCTTTTATGCTTGAATAATGTTTTTTTTTTCATAACTCATTTGTGTTTTGAACTGATTGTGTTGGGGAAGGTGGTACTTAGAAGACTGACTTTTTTAGAGGTAATATACCCCCTTCACTTTTTTTTATTGTTCTTATTCTCTCCAACTACCTGTGTTAATGTACCTCTAATATTAGTCACAAATCTTAACATTTGTCTACTCACTTTGGGTTTTGTTTGAAATCGTGTAAGTTATGATTCTTAGCTATAATTTTTTGGTGACTGGAGTTCTTCATTTATTTGGGTGATGTCTCTTCATTTATTTTTTGGTGACCAGCGTTCTACTGTTGGCCATGTCTTTTGGTAATCTCTCTCACTATTTCTCTCAATCAATCTCTGCATTTGCGTTCATTTTTGTTGACCACTGGAAATGGGTTTATATTTGAAATGGTCCAGTACACACACTAGGTGGTCAAAAAATAAATCTCCGGTGATGACTTTAAAAATAAGTTCTCTTTTAAAACAGTATTGAGTTTTTTATATATTAAAAAATAAAACAAACTGAGTAGAAACTCATTGTTGCAAGTAAATAAAGAAAGCAAAGGGGCATGATATAACAGAGAACGAACAGACGTGGGTGATCTATAAATTAGGAAGTCAATTCTTCTCTAGATTGAGTCTTCACGCTGGTAAGGCGGAACTTAAGCATCTTCTAAAGATATATAAGAGTGATTGGGAGGAGTGGTGAGTTGTGTGTGTTTGTTAAGATAATTATATAGGTCAAATGAGTTTATTTTAGCTGTTGAAGAATTGGAATAAATGAAGAAATTTAAATTATGAAGAATGATTTCTCAATGGTTGATTGATTAAATTGTTAAGAATACAAATAGTATGTTCAAGCTTGAAGGTTATGTATCGTTATTGCTGGTACATGCTCTTTAGATTACAGTTATGTTATATATTTGTTATTCATCATAACTATGATTTTAATTTTGAAAATTAATCTTTACAATATTAGATATATGAGCATACCAATTTGTGTGAAAGTGAGAATCTAGAAATTCTACCTTGGTTTCATAAGTGGAACACATTTAATCATCATAGGGTTTTAAAATAAATTGACGGAACATGACAAGGTTTTTAGGACACGAACACGACACGAAACGAAACGAAATCGTGTTTTTTTAGTTGACACGAACACGATCCGAATAAAAAACAACACGACACGAATAACATAATTTCTTCAATTTTACGCCAAAAAAACACGATAACACGACACGACTTATAATTCAGATATGAACACGACACGACTTCGTGTAAAAAAAACACTACACGAATAAGACATATCGTGTCAATTTCGGATTGTTATGTGATGTTTCTAAAATTTCCACCCCTATTCTTATTGCTTATAATAACTTTTTTTTTTGCAATATAGGTCATATATATATATGTATATTATGTTATAATTTTATGTTATTTGATTTATTGTTGAAAGTGATGATAAAGACGAGAACTTTATAAGGATTAATAAAGTACTCTAAAAAAATCGAAGCGAAAGGTCAAAACTCCCCAAAATCCTAATGAATTTGTTGTAAAGGTAGAAAGTGAAAAACAAAGCTCTAAATAGAGTGGTGTAGTTACAAATTTTTTGTTGAAGGTAAAGTTAGGTAAAGTGGGAAATAGGGAGAAAGTGAATGAGGTGTTTAAAAACGGGACAGAAAAATTCGTATGAAAAGTAAAAAAATATATTAAAAAGAGATTCTTATTAAAAGCATTTTTTTATAAAATAAAAACATTTTTTTTTATTGAAAATACAAGTTTATAGTGGTTTTTTTAAATACCTTTGTTTTAATTGAAAGTAAAAAAAGTAAAATTTTAATTTTGTAAGTCTACGAGTACAATTGATATTTGATATTAAAATGTGTCTTAAGAATTGAGTGTCCCTATTTTTAGCTCTACAATTATATTATGTAGATGAAATTTTTGGCAGAGATGACAGGCAATTGATGTGCCAGGTTTTAAACAGTAAAAAAGAGCTAAAGGACAGATTGGACAACACCTCGCGGAGCCTAAGGGAAGGACACGGCCAGTGGTGGAGCCAGGAATTTCCATGAGGTGGGGCACTACGAAAAAGTACGGGGGTTCGGGGGCGGTAGTCCCCGGAAAAAAATCGAGGGTACACATTTATACTTCGCGGCTAAAAATATAAATATTCACACATTAATTTTAATAAAATAGAACAGACCAAACCATAAAAATATGCCTCTCGGACAACTTTGGCTGGAATCGGTGTGACATTGTCAATTGGAAAAAAATCCACGCGGACTTTTTTGGAGAAATATTTATCAAGAGACTCCAATCAATAGAAAAAAAATATTAATAGAGAGACACTAAACAATTTATATCAGAAAAAAATTGGTATTACAAACCTTATATATTAGCAAAAAAAAAACAGAAAAAAACATTTTATATTAGAAAAACAGAAAAAATAAATAAAGGTTGGGCATTTTATATTATAAGATAAATGTAATTCCAGTTGGTGAAACCCTAACCCTAAGTCAATTTAATGGAAGAAACAATTTATGAAGGGGTCATAAATAGGTGGGGATTAGTGGCGCTAAGTTTTGCCTTATAAAGATGGGGCACCTTAAGAAATAAATAAAAAAAATAACTTATTTGTAAATTTTCTCCAGATATATGGGGTGGGGCACTTGCCCTTCACTCTCTCAAGTGCCTCCGCCCCTGGACACGGCTATATAGAAAAACTTACACACAATCATTTTATAATATAGAAAAATGACAAGGCTGTCAAAAGGAACCCATGCGCGGGGCCCAAGGGAACGACACTGCTAAGGCATTATTGTGTGTCTTGGACTAAGGAGATAATTGTATAGAAAAAAAGAACCTTATAGTTACATTCTATAGATAAGTATAACTACAGAATTTTGAGAAATGTTAGTTATATCTTAAAGTTGTTACAAAAAATGTGATCGTCTACAGGAAATATCAACAAATTATTTTGAGTACCAATGTAATAAATATTTAGATATTTAGATTATTTTGACTATCAATGTTGAGTTGCAGTGTATCTCATTTAAATGTAACTTGGGTTAGTCATTATTATTTATTCGAATAGTGTTTAAATATAGTTTGGGTGGTATTTAAAATATTTTTTTTATTAATTACTAATGTAGAAATGATTAGGCACATATTCTTCACATTTATCCCCTTAATTTCAGTATTTTTATGATCCCGTGCAGTGTAAATATCTTAAATTTGTCTCAAATGTATTCTACTAACCTTTTTTTGGCAAGTATTTCTTGTTTTGTGTATTTCTCATGTGTTTTACAGGTATTTCACGCAAGTTAGTGCGAAGGAGAACGCAAAACAGTGAAAGAAACCTAGAAATGGAGAGTTGAAGGGCATTTTCGTAATTTTTCAGCCTTAGTCCGAAGGTGGGGCCAACTAGAAAGTTGAAGAGCTCTAAATTACAAGAACACTGGAAAAAACGGTACCTCAATCCGAGCTACAGTGAAGAAGTTACGAGGTTTTGAAGTTGCGAGATAATGAAGAGTCATTTTCAGAAATGAAGAGTCATTTTCAGAACTGAAGAGACAACTCTTGAAATTTCTTGTTTAATTTGTTTTTATTAGTTGTAAAACGTGGAGAGGCATGGGAAGAGTCTCATTTAGGTATATTAAAAGGTCAAAACGTGGAGAGGCATGGGAAAAGTCCTTTTTGAGATCTATAAAAGACCAATCCCTATGTCATTCCAAAAGGGAGAAGCTAGAGAGAGAGGCTAGGGTTAGGAATTTTAGAGAGAGTTTTCAGATCAGATTTTTAGGTTAAATTTCCATTTCCTTCAAGATTTGCATGAACCATAGTTTGTATTCTGAATCTCAATTCCGTTTTTGTGCTGAATTCAAGTAATATCATTCTATTCTCTTTTGTTTAATTTCTGCAAATTTCTTACAATGTTCTGCAATTTCATAGTTTCATATGTGAATTTGTTTTTCAACCAAATCATGAGTAGCTAATTTCTCAAGGGTTGGGGTACATGAACTCAATCCTAATACAAATTATTCGTATGGAAAATTAGAAAATAAATGAAAATATTGGTTGAATCGTGAATGAAAATCATATATGCATTGTCATATCTTTTAATCTCTCTTGCCCTAGGTACTTGGGATGTTTAAGAATGCTTTGTATGTATAATTTGTCGTTCACCGCCTTATATTGATCTTTGATTTCATATGATGCGGTCTTGAACCTCATATATGTAATGCTTAGTGATGATAAGGACTGGATTTAATCAAGAATTTTGATTTATAATTTTAATATTCTAAAGAATAATTTGTTAAGGATTGAGGGATTGTACCCTACCCTAATTTTCTCTAAATTGTTAAACCCAAATTTTGCTGTTAATTTCCATTTGTTTTTCAGAAGTAAAGTTTTAGAAATTTTCTCAAAAATCAATCATCTTTTTATTTCTTTCAAGAAATCATTTCACGGTTTGGTAATTTTCCTTGTTATTGTTTGGCAATTTTGATCCCTGTGGAGACGATCCCGACTTACCGGGTTATTACTTGAGCGACAAGGCTTGCACTTGAGCCTAGATAAATACGCAATTTTGAGACAAATATTAAGTCGCGTCAAGTTTTTGGCGCCGTTGCCGGGGATCTGAAATTGTTAAATTTTCAAGAAAGTTATTTTTATCTACAAATGATTTCATAAAAAAAAAAAAAAAAAAAAATCATTTTTTCTCTTGTGTACTTATATGCAGAATTCATCTCCCACCCAAATTCACGAAAATCCTATTGCCGAAGCCGGTTCGGAAAATTCTGAGTCTCCTCGTTTTTGAGTTCCACCTCCTTCGCCTAATAATTCCATCACAAGTCGTTCTTTGAGTCAAACCCTGAGTGAGAATTCTGAACCTTTCGGTAGCAATATGTCGGATCATGGTAGTGTCGGTGTTGGTGCTGGAGAGGATGAGATACCCTATCTTCCCATGAAAGATCTTTTATTTCCGGAGAGAACTGTTACCCCTGGTTGCATTTTACTCCCGTATAATGCCGGCCAGTTCCACTTTCGGAATGGAATGATCCAAATTCTTCCTACATTTCATGGGATGGATTCGGAAAAACCATATCTCCATATTCGAGAATTCGAAGATACGTGTGAGACATTTGGAGACCAATCTTGTCCACAAGATGTAATCCGGTTGAAGCTCTTTCATTTTTCCTTAAAGGATAAAGCTAAAACTTGGTTATGGTCCCTGCCCCCAAATTCTGTTTTATCCTGGAGAGATATGCAAAACAAGTTTATCTCAAAATTTTTTCCACAACACAAAACAAATTCTGTTAAAGACCAAATTCAAGCTTTTCGTCAAAATGAGAACGAGGCTTTTGATAAATGTTGGGAGAGATATCAGGAGTTAGTTAGTGCTTGCCCACATCATGGATTTGAAAAGCATCATCTCATTTCATTTTTCCATCAAGGGCTTACTGTAGCATCTAAACAACTTGTTCAGACAATGTGTGAAAGACCGTTTTGGGATTTAGATTCTAGCGATGCTGAAACTCATCTGAGATACGTAGCGGAGACTACCCAATCATGGGATGTTTCTGACCCCAATAGTCAAAATCGAAATCGACAAGTGTCCAACTTGCCTGCTGCGTCCGGTATTTATCACTTGGACAATGACACTTGGTTAGATCATAAATTTGACCAATTGAAGATGAATTTCAGAGACATGCTTGAAGTGAAATTAAGAGAAGGAGCTGGACCCGTGCAAACAGGAAAGGAGGAAGTGTGTGCCATTTGTGCTGCTGGTCATTCTATCGAAGGATGTCCTACCATCCCTGCTTACAAGGCAATGTACACTGAGCAAGTAGAGGCGATAGGAGGGTTTCGTGAAAATTTTAATGCACCTCAAGGGAATGCATATAATCAATCTTGGAGGAATCATCCTGGTTTCAACTATGGACAACCACAAGGGGGGATGGTGCCTCATGCACATGTGACTTTGCCACAAACCCCTCCTCAATTTCAGCATATGGCTCCTCCAATGCAACCTCCTTTGCAGACACCACCTCCTGGTCCGTATGTCACTCCACCGAGGCGATCTCTTGAAGACAACATAAATCACCTCATTCAATTCCAAAAGGAGAGCTCTGCTAAGTATGATCGAATGTTTGCTGACATGCATACTAGCATCTCTAGGTTGCAATCTGCAGTGAATACTCAGGAGAAAGGTAAATTCCCAGCTCAAGGCCAAAGACCCCCTCCCCTAGGACAAACCAGTATTGGCACTACATCCCACGACCATCGAGAACAATGTAGCGCTATTACCACTCTCCGTAGTGGGAGAGTAGTTGATTTGTCACCTCCCTCACGCAATGCATCTAATGATAAAGAGGTTTCGCTCGGCATAAAAGAGGCCGAAGATGCCCCTTTAATTGAGAGTGAGGAGGAGGAAAACACTAGTGGACCCAAGGCCATCACCCCCACCGCTGCCCCATTCCCTCAACGGTTGGTCTCTCACTCCAAAAAGACCTCCCGTGATGAAGTTCTGGAAGTCCTTAAGCAAGTAAAAATCAATTTACCTTTTCTTGAGACTATACAGAAAATTCCCGCGTATGCTAAGTTTATTAAAGACTTACTCACGGTGAAACGCAAGCTAAAGGTAAACCAGAACGTCTCTTTGGCCCAAAATGTCAGCGCAGTCTTGTCGAGTGAATTTCCATTAAAATATAAAGATCCGGGTGCACCCACTATTTCTTGTATCATGGGGAAGAACCGAATTGAGAGAGCTCTAATAGATCTCGGGGCGAGTGTTAACATTATGCCCTATTCCATCTATACGAAACTGGAACTGGGGGCCCTTAAGCCCACAAAAATGACTCTCCAGCTCGCGGATCGTTCTGTGAAGTTTCCTCGGGGAATTGTTGAGGATGTGATTGTTCAAATAGACACTTTCTACTTCCCGGTGGATTTTGTCATTTGGGACGAAGAACCCTCCGTTCTCACAAGTAATCATGTTCCCGTTATCCTTGGCCGCCCATTTTTAGCTACTGCTAATGCTCTTATCAATACCCGAAGTGGGCGTATGCAATTAACTTTCGGGAACATGACCCTCGACAAAAATATCTTTAATAATTCCAAGAGAGAGGATGATGAAGGGGAACCGCGGGGGTTGGATTTTTTGGGGGAAGCACACGAGCAAGAAAGAACTTATAAGGGAGAGCCATTAGGGGAAGGTTGTGTTGCGCCAAGTGAGTGGAGTGGTTACAATATTGAGAGCAAGGTAGGGGAGGTATGTTTAGTTAATGCATTCGAGAGCACGAGTGAGCCCAGGAACAAGAGTGAAAGAGGCGATTTAGAGTGTGTCGGGAGAGGCTCTATCAACCCACCCACATCACCCTATAATTCGGCGAGTGAGCACGAAAGGCAGGTTGAGGACATCAAGCAAGAGCGTGAGCTAGAGGAGTTGAGCTTAGCAGAGTTTGAGAGGGAGTTTGGACATGTGGATGCAAGCCTAAATGCTGCAGTCCAATCTTTCTGGGCCTTATTTCGTCAGTTAGACGAAAGCGAGTGGGATAATCGAATTGATGCATTTCTCCTTCCCAAACCTCCACCCATACCATTTGAGTCTTCGGAGATACTTGCAGATCCGACTCCAATCTTGTCCGACTTAGAACCCAACCCACGTGCTACGCAACAAGATGATCCTTTTCCACGTGATCCTAATACATCTCCTGATCTTTCCTTTATCTATGGGAACGAGCCCAATTTGTTTCGGCTATTCACTTATGATGGTAAGATGGGAGAGACAAGGCGAGCATCGTACCCCGTGCAAGGGGTCGGGTGATTTGTAGAGCGATATGAGAGGTCGTCGCACCCCCGACGCGTATGGGGTGAGTTTTGTTGTATTTTTGAGTCATGTATAAGTGTTATATAGTGTCTTGTTGTAGTTAGAGTAATTAGTTCAAGTATTGTTCTTTTTTTGTATGCTTGGTTCTAACATGTTTTGTAGATTCAATGGACTCGCACTCATCGGGGATCGCTCCATTTGGGTAATATCTTTCTTTTCCTCTCTTTATGTTGTGTTCTTGATTCGCATTGAGGACAATGCAACATTTAAGTTAGGGGGTGTGGGATATTCTTCCCATTTATTGTTTAGATTCATTGATTCGATCACATGTTCTTTCCAAGTGTGTTTTTTTTAGAAAATTTCCAAAAAAAAAAAAAAATTGAAAAATTTTGAAAAAAGCCAAAAATATTTTTCTTCAAAATAAATAAAAATTGGAATTTAAATTTTTCAAAAATGTCACCTTTATTCTATTTAAAGTCTCAAATTGTTAAATCTCAATTGCACTAAGCCAAAATTGACCGAAGATGGAAATTGAAAGAGAATTGACGACTTTACGAATAAGTGTGGAGATTGATCAAACCCGGTGAGATTTCGAGCCTTTCAATTTTTTATGAGTTTTTAAATCAATCCGAGTTTATGATTAACTCAAAGTTCTTTTCAGCGTTTTAATAAGTCGTTGATGATCTCAATCCTTTGTTTTGATCGGTTATGGGAAATGTGTGAGATGTTGTCTCGAAATTCGTGCTAAATATATCTCTAAACATAATTAATCTTGAGATGCATATAGTAATGTGATTAGCAATTCGGACAATGAAGTAGGCCCTCGTTTGTTACCCAAAAATATTAGCCATAAAAAGTTGTGAAAAATAAAATTATCCTTTTGCAACCCAATTTGAGCCTAATAAAAAATTTATCCTTTCGTTTGATAACCCAAAAAACCCAAATAGCCCGGAATTGTGAAAATTGAGAAAATTCATCAAATAAAGTCCAAATTGTGCAATAAAAAGGGGCAAGAAGAAAAAAAAAAATAGAAATGATCAACAAAAAAGAAAAATAGCAAGAAAAAAAAATGAAAAAAAAAAAGAAAAAAAAAAAAGAGAAAGAGAAAAATGAGCAAATGCCCGAAAAAGCACAAATGGACGTCATAAGGACATTTTCCAATTTCGAACATTCCGTTTATTCCCATTTTTACCCTTTACACTTTTTAAGCCAAAAAGTCCTAACTGAGTCCGAATGGCGAAATTAGTTACCGCGTGGAGAGCTAAGACATGAAAAGATAATATGAGAGATTAAAATGGTGTGAATTAGAGGTGATGTTCCCATTTCCCAATAACCGTAATCCGATGATGAGATCTTTTCACCATAAATTTCCTTCTTTTCAATTTTGTATGCATGAATTTGTGTCCATTATATTTACTCTTTATATCATGCATACCGAGAGAAAATAACCACAATCCGAGTGATTCGTTTGTGAGTGCATCCGTAAGAATTTGAATCAAAACGAATTTTCGGAAAGTAACGTAATGCTCAATCGGTGGAAATTTGAGGTTTAATTTTTGGCTTCGCACACACACACTATGGTTTGAGACAGTTGAATATGAGTTGATGGTGATTATTTTTCGAAAACTTTAAATTGTACAATTTTTAAGTATTTTGATCTTTATTTGAGTCAATAAAGAATTTTGTGGGTAAATTCACTGCAAACCCTCACGAGAAAAAACTCGTCCTACTAGGGTAACCTAGGGGTTTAAAGGCTTGTTGCATACGCTAAATGCAATCGCGTGCCTGCGAAAGTGGAATTTTATTTTAATAAAGGAATTTTCAAGAGTAGAATTTTGGTTAGGTTTCATTTACATTGCTCGGGACGCGCAAAGTTTTAAGTTAGGGGGTGTGATTAGGCACATATTCTTCACATTTATCCCCTTAATTTCAGTATTTTTATGATCCCGTGCAGTGTAAATATCTTGAATTTGTCTCAAATGTATTCTACTAACCTTTTTTGGCAAGTATTTCTTGTTTTGTGTATTTCTCATGTGTTTTACAGGTATTTCACGCAAGTTAGTGCGAAGGAGAACGCAAAACAGTGAAAGAAACCTAGAAATGGAGAGTTGAAGGGCATTTTCGTAATTTTTCAGCCTTAGTCCGGAGGTGGGGCCAACTAGAAAGTTGAAGAGCTCTAAATTACAAGAATACTGGAAAAAACGGTACCTCAATCCGAGTTACAGTGAAGAAGTTACGAGGTTTTGAAGTTGCGAGATAATGAAGAGTCATTTTCAGAAATGAAGAGTCATTTTCAGAACTGAAGAGACAACTCTTGAAATTTCTTGTTTAATTTGTTTTTATTAGTTGTAAAACGTGGAGAGGCATGGGAAGAGTCTCATTTAGGTATATTAAAAGGTCAAAACGTGGAGAGGCATGGGAAAAGTCCTTTTTGAGATCTATAAAAGACCAATCCCTATGTCATTCCAAAAGGGAGAAGCTAGAGAGAGAGGCTAGGGTTAGGAATTTTAGAGAGAGTTTTCAGATCAGATTTTTAGGTTAAATTTCCATTTCCTTCAAGATTTGCATGAACCATAGTTTGTATTCTGAATTTCAATTCCGTTTTTGTGCTGAATTCAAGTAATATCATTCTATTCTCTTTTGTTTAATTTCTGCAAATTTTTTACAATGTTCTGCAATTTCGTAGTTTCATATGTGAATTTGTTTTTCAACCAAATCATGAGTAGCTAATTTCTCAAGGGTTGGGGTACATGAACTCAATCCTAATACAAATTATTCGTATGGAAAATTAGAAAATAAATGAAAATATTGGTTGAATCGTGAATGAAAATCATATATGCATTGTCATATCTTTTAATCTCTCTTGCCCTAGGTACTTGGGATGTTTAAGAATGCTTTGTATGTATAATTTGTCGTTCACCGCCTTATATTGATCTTTGATTTCATATGATGCGGTCTTGAACCTCATATATGTAATGCTTAGTGATGATAAGGACTGGATTTAATCAAGAATTTTAATTTATAATTTTAATATTCTAAAGAATAATTTGTTAAGGATTGAGGGATTGTACCCTACCCTAATTTTCTCTAAATTGTTAAACCCAAATTTTTCTGTTAATTTCCATTTGTTTTTCAGAAGTAAAGTTTTAGAAATTTTCTCAAAAATCAATCATCTTTTTATTTCTTTCAAGAAATCACTTCACGGTTTGGTAATTTTCCTTGTTATTGTTTGGCAATTTTGATCCCTGTGGAGACGATCCCGACTTACCGGGTTATTACTTGAGCGACAAGGCTTGCACTTGAGCCTAGATAAATACGCACTTTTGAGACAAATATTAAGTCGCGTCAAGAAAATTTAAATTTATTCATTCACAAAAACTCCTATCTACATTTTCAAGCCGTAAAGTTTGTCTAGGGTGACATTCAGATCGAATAATTATTTATGGTCTTTGTTCAAGTAAATAATCTTTTGATTTGACCACCAAGAAAAAATATATTTATATCTTACACAAGTGCGGAATAAATTTGTACTATTAAACATAACTGTATCTTATTATTGTGTCAAAATTCTTTGACGGAGAGTGCACAATGTTTTAGATTTCTTGGAACTATTTATAATTCTCATTTAATTTTGATTTCCAGAAGCAACAATGACGCTGATAGAACTGTATGTGTGTAGGTGGATTCATTAAAGGAAATCATCATTTATTAGAAGCAAACAATTTTATTTACTTGGTATTATTTTTTTTTGCTGCCATTTGATCTTTTTTAAGTAATGAAAAGTTGCATGTATTTACTATACGTGAAACATATTAAAGTGGTGGTATGCAACCTTATTGACAGAACTATTATTACACCCACGATACCAAAAATAATGGGAGCCAATGGCAAGGCATCAAGAGCGGATAAATACCCGCAGACTTCTTACATGGGGTTCCCACAACAAGGTACTTCGTCTTTAAAATGTTTCTTCTTTTCATTCATTTTTAAAAGTTAATCTTAACTACTAATATTTGTTATAGGTGGTTGTAAATTATGCCAATCTTCATATCAAGTACGTCGAGCTAGATGCGTGGACATTTCGTAGAGTTATTACAAGGATGTTTCTTGCGAATCTATGATTGACTATCGTAAGGATAATTTTTCGGGATGTCGACCTTTTCAATTTTTTGTAAAGCTTAGGATTAGAGTTGCAACACGTTGTTGGATGATTGCTAATGATGTTTTTGTATAGTTTATTTGATGAATTTAGACTATTTGAATGTTGTCTGAATGTTTGTTATTAGTTAAACAGTGAATAGACCTATAAACAAAGTAGATTATGATCATTTTTTTTTAAATTACATTTTATTTTATTGGGAACACAATTTTTTTCCTTTTACAATTACGTTCTTTGAAAATTTTCCCATTTTTGCGACTATCAGCGTGCCTTCAGGCACGGGCATACCCTAGTGTATATATATATATATATATATATATATATATATATATATATATATAAAGGACTACAGGCTTATAATATATTTGGAAATCTAAATAATATTAAGACCATACCTTTAAGGTATATCATACTTACCTTGCACTTTCGTCATATTCAAATTAAATTTTCGTAATTGGATATAAATATTGTGTATGGGTGGTATTATGGCTTTTTGAATTTGTGATATACACAAGCATATATATTTTCAAATATAAAAAACTATTTAGAAGAAGATTACATAATTATGTAATTCGCATTAATGTTATTTTAGTCTAGAAATTCATAGTTATTTTTACCGAAGTCCCAGATTCGTAGCTGCAACTTTGCTTCAGCAAAGAGACCCATCGCTAGTCGGGATCCTTCCTTAAATTTTTTGTCTAAATTTTTGCGACCTCCTCCGTTGTATCTTTGCTTTAGTGTAAAATATTCCCTAGCCGTGAGTTTCATTAGGCATTTCGTTCATGTGAGACCGTGCAAATCTAGATTTTTAATCATATATTTGTGAGTTGTGTCTAGATCTTGGAAAAAGAAACTACTTTTTCCTACTTGTACCCTTAAGCTTATCTTGTAAGCTTGAGAGTATATTAAGGTAAATATTTGCCTCATTTTCAAATAGAGACCTAGATGTCAAGAGTTTTTCTAAGAGAGAAGCTTCTTAGAGTAAAACCTCTTCAGAGTGAAAACCCTTTTACATTTTTCTTCGCCATTCATCTCTTTGGATTTTTGAGATATTTGTGTTTTAAACTTTGATATAAAGTTTTGTTACAGTTTGACATCTTTGTTTTTATCCTTGAATAAATATTTTACATAATTTTTTCTTAAGGGACTTTAGATTTTTGATATTTCAAATATACAATGTGAGTTTTATTTTGAGCAAGCCTAACATTTTCTAAGAGCAAGTTTTACAATTGTTCAATTTAGTTTTTTTTACCTATCCCGTTACACACCACTGCACCATCATGACTACTTCCAAGTATTCGAAGACAAGACGTTAATGACATTTGCAAGTTTGAAGATCATTCGCCACAATTTTACTCGAGAAGAGTTATGAGGTAGTTTGGTAAAGACTTTAATTTTTTCGGGGTCATTTTTAAAGAGTTTGCATTTCTAAATTTTTTTAAAGAAAATTTTAAAATCTATCTAACTCGTTAGAACTAGATTGACATATCGCTCGAACGAGTTATAAAGTGTCGTTAGAACAATATTCCTTTGTTCGAATAAAATCTAACACGATGCTTTTTGGTCAGCTCTGGAATGTCATTCAAAGTTTTGATGGAAACCTATTTGAACGAAAAAGGGTACGTCATTAGAATGTGAACTTTCATTCCTTGTTATAGTTCATTAGTTGGCTTCCCCTCTGTGTCAATGGAAAGTGAAGAAGGGTTCGTAGCCTGTCGGGGACTTACTCTGAGCGATCCTTAGCTCTTGTATAATATGAGAAACACCAAATCCCTCTA
The DNA here is from genome assembly GCA_949130495.1 of Sambucus nigra. NCBI lineage: Eukaryota > Viridiplantae > Streptophyta > Magnoliopsida > Dipsacales > Adoxaceae > Sambucus > Sambucus nigra. Next base: position 484,210,685 of record OX422222.1, on the reverse strand, counting down.
GATCCCAAACCTCTATTTCTCCTACCCGTTGCTTGCTTGGCCCTTCCTTTAAGGGGTTATTGTGTAACAAGGGCATAATGTTAGGTACCGGGTCATTCGAACTAGCGTGTGAGTTTTTATTTCTTAAACAAATTTTATCCAAATCTCTAATGCTTATTTTTTTGCAAGAAACTTCCCTATAAATAGAGATACGAGATTAGACTCTTTGAAAAGCCTTTTTAGAGTTCTTTTTGTAATCAAACTCTATCAAATTTTCATCCGAATCCCTTGGATCTTTAGAGATCACTTTAACAAATAAAAAAAGCACAATCCATAGTCAAGAACCCTTGTAGGGACTTTCTCTACTACTGATTTATGGATTTGAGACTCCATTACTGAAGAATAAGAAGAAGGGTGATCGGTGGATACCGAGGGAAGACCGCTTCTAATGGATGGTGCTAGACTGTGTCGTCTGATATAGTACTGAAATCAAAAAGTTTTGCCTAAAGCGGATTTTTCCTTAGTTCTTCTCATGCTTAGCTAGTTTGGTATTTGTCTTCGTAACTCATATTACATGCACACTAAATTAAATGAAGATAAAATTTGTTGAAATTTAAATTTGTGTGTATTAACCTATGATACAAATAAATCCGTACAATTGACATTATCAAAGTGATATATGAGCTGGTTGCACTAAAATATCATGGGATCTTGATTTATTTATGGATTTGTTGGGATACCAATTTTCTTAAATTGGTATTATAGTTGGTTACCCTAAGATTTTGTGTGATCCTTTAAGATTTGTATCTTATGGACAATTTGTATAATTGGCTTCCCATTTTTTACGAGTCGTGATGTGACTTTAAAAGTGTCTCTAGTGCATGATTATATCGACTCAAGTGTAAGTCGGTCGTGCAAGTAATAATTCGGTAAACCCGGTGTCGAACTCAGGGAATAGGATGAATGCTCGTGACGACGAATAGGAAGAATGAATAACCCTATGAATGACTCAAATAAAGAAGGGAAAGATTATGAATTGTGACTTTACCTATCAACGAATGCAATTTGAATTATATTAATAACTAAACTACGTATGCAAGAAGAATTAAATTAAACTTTAAATGTATGGGAGAAAATGGAGTTAGAGTACACTCTCCCGGATCATCGTAATTGCATAGAACATAAAATCTTCAAAAAATCTAATTTTTCATTCCAAGAGAAATCAAATACGTTCTAAGCATTCGACATATGAGGAACTTACTCTGCACAATATCAAATAAAAAATTATATTTGACGAGTATGAGAAATTATCAAAATGACAATTGCACCCTTAAACATTCCGGTTACCTAGGGCAAACGAAATTAAAAGACCTACAACTTTTATCTTAATAAAGTTAAAACCTTTGAATGATGAATTACTTTTTATTCTCTTTTAAACCCATATGTGTGACCTATGTTGAGTTCATGTACCCTAACTCGCTAAAAACTTGGCTTAGCATAACTACATAAGAAATATACAAAGTTTTAACGATGCATGGATGGAAAATCATGATTAAATTAATACTAAGCATGCAAGAGATATTTATATTTCCAGAAAAAGAAATAAACATGCAAAGAAGAAGAACATGAAAGAACAATATTGAGAAGACAAACTTGGTATTGAAAAATTAAAATCTTGATCTTCAATAATATATAAATAGGCAATGAATTGAAATCTTGGGTTCTTGTCTCTCTTCCTCTCTAATTCTAAGGTAAAAAGTAGCTTAAAGATACCAAGACTATCAAAAGAATAATAATACCACATTTTTACAAGTGTTTGAAACAAAACAAACTCTCCAAAATAAGTGAAAATTAAGTTGAGAAAATCACCAAACTGGAAATGAACCGGTTCTACTTGAAAAACAAACCAGTTTCCTAAAAATCCCTAAAAAAGCTAACTGGTTCTATGTGGGAACCGAATCAGTTCTGATTTATTTTTCTTTCATCTCATCTTCTAACTCTCATATATTTTGAACCGCTGCTCGGATTGGGTTGCCATTTCTTCATATATTCTTGTGATATTTCAATCTTCAATTTATCGTTAGGTTCCACATCCAAACTCCGTTGTATAATTACAGATCAACCCTTGACTTTTCTTCTTTTCTTGTCCATTTTCATTTCATTTTTTCCTTTTCTTTGTGTGAATGAATAACCTGAAAAATAGAAGAGAAATACACAAAGCTTGGTGTACTTATTAGAATATATCAATAACAATTATATGAGATAAATCAACTTCAATAACATCGCACAAGGTGATAAAAGCCTCTAAATTATGGAAAATAAATTTGAAGAATTTATTCCCAATCAAACCCCCCTAACTTTGAACTTTGATCGTCTTGGGCAATGTAAAAGAATCAAGTAATACTAAACACTTGAAAAATATTTTATTGGGATAGATTATCTTTTTTGTGGACGGGAGATTGTATGTAGCGTATGTAACAATTCGTCAAACCCCTAGGCTACCTTAGTAGGACGAGTGGTGTCTCATGAGGGTTTGCGGTGAATATGCCCACAAAATTCATTTTTTTCGACACAAAGAAAAATCAAAATACTTAAAAATTGTACGATTTAAACTTCTCTAAAAATAGTCATAAAAAATTTATATTTGAATCTCAATATGTAGTGTGTGTGTGAAGCCAAAAATTAAACCACTAACTTCCATCGATTGATCACATTTTTGAAAATTTTAAATTCCAATATTTTTATTTTTTTCGAATTTTTCAATTTTTTTCGGCATTTTGAAATTTGTGAAATTTTTTAAAACGCACGTGTACCCCCCACCCCCAACTTAGACTATTGCAATGTCCTCATGCAAAAAGGACTAAAATCTATAAAGAAAAAAAGAGTGCGTAAAAAAATAGACAAATGGAAAAATGCAAGGTTTTTATATTAATAACCAACTGTGTACGTTCAAATTGAAATGATAAACCCTACATAGTTATTTTTAACAAAAATAGACAATACTGACCCAAAAAAGAAAAGAATTACATAGATGGAGACAAAAACAACCATCAATCCTCAAAAGCGGGGTTACTGCGCGGGGGGTGGGGGGGGGGGGTGGGGAAGTGTCGGGAGCACTTGGATCATAAGGGTTATAAAAATATGTCAGGAGAGTGACATTGAACCCGACTTGCAACGTATACATCTCGACTTGTAGTCGGACCTTCATACTAGTGTCACAATGATATTCTTGTTGGTTCGCCCGATATTCATGTATAAACCCTTGAAGTTGCGCCTCGACAGCGTCGATACGGCTAGAAACGCCCTCCCCCTCCGACTCATAATAGGAGTCTGCATCCTCGTCATACACTTCCTCCCCTCGCTTACCCATCAAAAAATCCTCCCCAGCTTGATCAGCTTGTGCTTGTTGATGTATGAACCTCATTTGGCGAGCGCACCTAGTGAGGGAGGAGGTGCCAATAGGCTTAGGGAGGGAAGGTTGCGCTGGTGGTTCCTCAATGCCCGCATCTTTTAGGATGGAAGTGATGAAACGACCATAAAAGAGGGATTCCTTGCCAATATGATCATATGTGACGATGACGATTTCCCTGTAGAAGGTGCGGACGAGGTTGATAGTTGTGCCCTCATCAAGTAAGTGGTAAAGTAAATTGGCTTGGTGGATGCGGAGAGCAGAGTTGGTGGTAGTTTACAAAATGGTCACGCATATGATGAGAAAGGCGAAGTGGTCCCTCTGATCTAATTTACCCATGGGGAATGAATCACGCAGCCAATCATGGTTTGGTGAGATCCGAGCAATGCATTCGGCCCGACACAAAGGGATTCCCATAGTGGGTTATGCATAGCTGGTAGGGTTTGGAACGTGCTTGGCCCTCATTTTTTGGATGACCGTATAGATGGAGAAGGGAACGACGGTCTCATCCACATAAGCCTCGCATTGTGTGATGGACAGTTTCATGAGGGTTCCATAAAAGGTTCGAACCTCATCGGGCCAAAAATCATCACCGGGTTCCGTGAAGAAGGTACACCGCTCCTGGTGGCAGAATAGGTTGGGACCACTTGAGGAAGCTCATCCCATTTAATTACTAACTCAAGGTATATGGTGGGATGTGCGGAGAAGAAGGCTTTGCACCATTCTTGCACCTGGTCTGAGAAGTATGAGTGATCAAGCCCTTCGATGACTTTCGTGCGGTTGTATTTCTCGACGACATTTTCTTCAGACATGGTAATGGAGGGTTGATGATGTATAGAAGAAAACAGGCGGTGAATAGATATTTGATAGGGGGAAATGGAAGGTGGTATTTATAGGTTAGGATGGGAGGGGTTTTAGTGGGAAAGGGGGGAAATAATGGTGGGAAAAGGTAGAGGGAAGGGGAAAAGGGGGGAAGAATGAATTAGGGGGAACTTTTTAAAGTGGGGAAAGGGGGATGAATGTGGGAAAGTAGGATGAAGGGAAAAAGAGGAGGTAAAAATTGAACTCCAAGAAAAGCAAATCGGTTTGAACTTATATAAGAAACAGGGCCGAACCGGTTCGAGCACCCTAACAAACCCTGAAAAAGCAAACCGGTTCGAACCTGGTATAATGCCCAGGTGATACGACGCAAATATTGCGTATTTCATCCGTCGAACCTACGCATTTTAGCCCCCTCAGGTGCCTTAATCGCTATATTTAAGCCCGTTAACCAAACAACCTCGGTTTATACTGTTAACATGCTATATGAGGTATAATTGGGCTTTTGTAGGTATTTAGGTACCAAGTATGGGATCCGGACGCATTCCGCGCAACTTCCGTACGCAACCGCACGTTCAAGGGCAATCCGGTCATTTCACAGATTGGGCACCTGGCCCGACATCTACACGGAAGTTGTATCTCTGCTCTCTAGCTTCGCGTGGTCGTGAACGGTGCGTAATTACGAGTCCGTATGACAAAGTTACGGCGATTTGAGCGACGAAGGAAAGTATGCCAAAACAGGGGAAATTGCAGGCTGCCCCTGCTTGATCGATCGATCGAGCCTTTGGGTCGATCGATCGAGCCTTCTTATTTTTTCCATGATTTACACTGTCGATCGATCGACCACAGGGGTCGATCGACCGATCCCCTATTTTCTCCTGCAGATATTTTCTTTCTTTTCTTTCTTCTTTTCTTTTATTCCAACTTACTATATAAGATAGTTTTTGTTGTAATAAAGGGGAGACTCTCATATTCTGAAATAGATAGTTTTAGTTAGGGTTTGGTTTGGAGAGTTCATTTTCTCTTCTTCTTGGATTGACAACCCATGTGGTTTTGTAAGATTGAACTATTCACTTCCTCTCCATTAATATAGTTTGTTCTTCATCTTTCCTTGCCTTGTAATTTAGTTTCCATGCTTTCTAACTAGTTTAATTGCTTTAATTATTGCTTTCCTAGTTTAATTAACATAATTTAGTTTAGTTCACTATGCACCCTTAGATAAATAGGGTCGGGATTTCATTTCCGCCATTTTCGGGCCCCAAGCTCCGAAAACTAGGTTTCGTGCAAAATCGCGTTTAATTGAAACCGCGTGTATTAAAGTTGGATTGTTATGCGTTTAACTTTATTTGTCACGTAACTTTAGTGTTTATAGCGACAATCCGAATTTAATCCGCGTGCGACCATTTTCCATTAAATGTTTAATCTTGCAACTTTGGCTTAAATTCCTTATTGTGTGATGTTTATGCTTAATTGGATATGCTTGATTAAATTGCTTTCGATCCTTAACTCTAGTTAGTAGCTGTTTAGATCCGTGTGGTAGGATGCAATCCCGATCCTCGCTTTCCTTTAATTTAGCGTTAACTTATTCTTTTCTTTTGTCACCATTTCTAACCTATCATCTTTTACACTTTTATTCCTGAAGTAATTAAACAATTAACATCTAAAATTCAATCACGCCCTGTGGATTTCTTACGATACCCGACTTACCGATGTTCTTGCTTGTCAAGTGTAGTAGTAGCGTAGGTTTCTTTTGTATCGCGGCGGCGAAACACACAACGATTGTGTCCTCACACGAATACACTTTTCCGTCCGGTCACAAAATGGCGCCGTTGCCGGGGAGTGTATTTTAGATAGTAATTGTTTTATTATTTCGTAGTATTTTTCCTTTTGTATTTGTATTCTTTGTTTTAACCTTTTTTGCAGGATAGCATATTTGAGCGCTAAGAAACTTTGATTCGCGGTTGCTCACTTTCTTGATCGGATTCTCCATCTGCAAACAATGAGGTAATCATGTCCTATTATTATAGTTATTACGGTTATTTTAATGATTCATACTTTGGGGATAGTTTTCAAGTTTTTCATTTTCAAGATTTTCTTGAAAATGAAAGACTTGAAAACATTTATCGGAATGAAAATCGTTATTGGGAGCTTGAGTTGGATTCATTATTCGAATCCAATGGCGATTCTTATTTCATTACTTTCGAAGACGAGTTTCAACCAAATGAGGAGTCCGAGGCTCTTGAGCCGAGGAAGCCTACTTTGGAAGAAACTTTGCTTCTTTACTCCCAAGGTTTGGAAAGCTTAAATGATGCTGGAATGAGACTTGGAGCACTTTGCGATGAGATGAATTCTTATGCACAAAACAACGAGGAGGTGGAAACTTGTGTTTCACCTCAATTTTTCAAAGAATTTCTCATCGAATGTGAATCTCTCTCCCCCGAAATTCAATCTCCTTCCGACGATATGTTGATGGAGATTGAATTTACTTCATTACCATATACGTTTTCCGTCATTGAACCATTAGAATTACCGATTGATTCCTATGAGTCGGTAGAAACTTTTAAAACTACACTTTTTGCCGATGAGGACTCTTTACAGGACTTGTTTTCGATGGATGGTATCCCGACGTGTGCACCATCTCCCATTCCGTTTGAAAAATCTTTGGGAGATGAGTTAACTTTTCTTGGACCTCAGGTGTACCTTTCCCCCTTGTTATCCAAATCCCCCATCGTCCGCCCAGAATTTCAAATTGGCGATAGTTCATTTCTTTCACCGCCCACATGCCTTCCGTTGTTCAAACGGAATTCCTATTTTCCGGGAGGCATGCATGTTCGGGAGGGTCCACCGTTGATCCGCCAAATTCAAATTGTGTTTTGGATGGATCCTCAAAAGTTTAAACTTTTGGTATATAGTTAATTGCACATCCTAAGTGTAGGTTGTATATACTAACTTCTTCAATTTTGTTTTTCTTTTTGTATGCTTGGTTCTAACTCTTTTGTAGGTTCAACGGACTTGAATTTGTGGAGACTCTGCATCCCGGCACGCATTTCTTAAGAAAACAATCAAAAAAGTCGCAAAAACATTTTTTTTCCTTTGTTTTTCACACGCGCATTCTCACGCATTTGCATTTGTTTTCCTTTTTTATCTTCTTTTATTTTTCATTTTGTCGTGACCATGCGTGTGTGTTGCTCATTGTACATATTTTTATTTTTTTAGCATAGGCCTTTTTGTGTCTATATTTAAGCCTATGTGTAATTAATTTTTATTTTTATTTTTATTTTTATTTTTATTTTTATATTTTTATTTCATATTTTTATGTATATATATATATATATATATATATATAGTTATATATATATATATACTATATATATAGTTATTTTATATTTAGACCCCATATTTATCCCTGAATTGCAATTTCCTCCCCATTTAAAAAAGGAATGCAGTGTGCCTGGCCCTGCTCAATCGATCGATCGAGCCTGGCCTCGATCGATCGATCGAGCAGGTTAAAGCCGAGGGCTGCTACTTTTTTCCCCTCTTTTCTCTTATTCTCTCCTCTCCTCTCTCAAACCGATTTTGCCCTAGATTTTCCCCACACACATTTCTTCCATTTTCTTCCAATTTCTACATATCCAAGGTATAATCTTCATTACTCTTACATGATTTTGTAGTTTTTGTTAGAATTGTGTCACTAATTCCATGTTTTTACCATTTCTTGACATTGTTTGAATGTGTTGCTTTGCCCCTGATTTTTTGTTGTTCCAACCCTTGTTTTTCATGATTCTTGATATAAATCCACTCATGAACAAGTTCATATTGCTGCATTGTTGTTTTGTTCATGAGTGGGGTGATTTCGTTGGTTCAAATCGGTATTTTCAACCTTGACGCACATTGCGCACGCCAAGTGTTCGTCAAAATGCCTAAAACAGATTTCAATCCAATTTTTGATGATGTGCCGGACGACGAGGAGGATGAGATACGTGAGATGGATATGTGTGAGGGTTCTCACGCGCCACACACTGATGATGATGCCCGCTTTGCGGCATTCCAGGCTGTGCAGGACCAGCGCTGGGAGGAGACCCAGCTCAGGTGGGCGACTTGGGAGTCCCGCCTGGACCAGCAGCAGGCTCAGCAGGAGCAGTTTTATGCCGAGCAGTGGCAGGAGTGGTCCGTGTAGAGGCAGGCGAGGGCACAACACAGACATGATTACCGGATGATGCAGCAGATGATGAGAGATCTTTATCTGCAGCGCAGTGATTCCGACACACCATTGACTCCTCATTTTCAGGATCCCTCTGATCCTAGTGGTTCCGGCCACTAGGATGTTGCTGTACTGGGTTATTTTTGTATTCCGGGATCGAATATTTTATTTTTATTTTTATTTTTATTTTTATTTTTATTTTTATTTTTATGTGTATTTGTATTTGTATTTCTTTCATTTCACTAGTTGTAATGTATTAAGTGATTTTGTATTGAACTTATGAAATGAGAAATGAAAATGTAGTTTGTGGTTGTTTATTGGATTTTGATGTGTGTGACCTTTCATTTTATAAAATCAAAAAGTTCACCATCAATTTATCTAGTATTTGCACTTCAGCCCCTCTATATTATTGTGACTTGTGACATAGATTCTCTTAACTTAATACATCGGTACATATTCTTCATATGCTTTGTACTAACTTGTTTTGCATCTTCATTTGGACTTGTACTTATAGAGATCGCTCCACATTTGGGTAATATCATTCTTTTCCTCGCTTCGTGTCGTGTTCTTTAATGGACGCATTGGGGCCAATGCAACATTTAAGTTAGGGGGTGTAGCATATTCTATCCATTTTCCTATTTAGTCCTTGGATTTGATTACAATTTAGTTACAAAGCATGTTTTTGTTAAAAATTTGAAAATTTTCAAAAATATTTTTTTTTTCTCCTTTATTGGGCATTTTGCCCTTGTTTCCGATGATAAATTTTAATAATTGCCCGATCAAATAGACAATTCAACGATGCATGTTCTCGATTTTAGAAGTTATTAGATTTTAGTCCCTAAATCATTGATATTATGAATAACTTCATGAATTAAACTTTAATCCGTGAGCACATGCACCATTCTTGTTATATTGATCTGGTTTAAGATTTTTATAACTCGGTATGCTTTTCTTGCATTGTATATACTTACACCGAGTGAGATTAGAGACTTATCTTCATTTGTGAGTGTATACATTATTCTTTCCTCTTTGAAAACGTTACAGTCGTTGGTAATCTCTTTATTCTTTCATTGACCGTTCATTAATTGAGTTCATCCTTGAAATGTGTTACTTGAGCATGATTTTCATATATTGTTTTGACTCGAGAATTGCGTATACTTTGTGAAATGATCATATGCCATCTTTGTTTTATCGCCCATATGACCTTGACCTCACCTTTTATATATTCCCTAGTTAACCCACTTGAGCCTAAATACTAGCCTTTCTTTTCACTACCCAAAATCCCATATCCAACTCCAAAATGGAGTTTGATACCATATATATTACCTTACATACCCTTGTTTGGATTGTTGCTTGGAATTGAATGTTATTATTGTTGTGTGGTTGCAAATTGAGTATGAAAAGAGTAAGAAGCAAAAAAAGCAAAAGAAAGAAAAAGAGTGAAAAAGAGAAAGTTGAAAACAAAAGAAAACAAAAGAGAAAAAGGGGGAAAAAGGAAGAAAAGAAAAAGAAAGAGAAAGTTGTATATGTTGTGTATGTATTTCAATAAGCTTTGATTACTCTCTCGATTGTTACATCTAATGCTCGTTTGGACATCTTTTTCCAACTTTTGATATTGCCCACTTTTTCACATTATTCCGAGTTTCATCCCCAAACACTTTGAATCCGTATATACATCCCTTTCATTTCGTACCTTAACCTAGCCATACATTACAACCCTATTCAAGTCCTATGTGATCTTAAGTAGATGTAACTCAAATGTTTAAATAGTGTTGATAATCTGTGAAAATGCATTTCGCCTCTTTTATATGTGCGGTGTCCTTTCACTGAGATTGCAATTTTTATTTCCTATATAGCGTTCTTCTTTTGTGACATGTGTGCGGACTAGTTTCCATTTACATTTACTCCTTATGCCCGCATGTCCCGTGTGTTACCTCCCTGTTTCAAGTGAATTTATTTGATGAGTGTAATGCCCATGAGGATTGACTTTTATGCATGCTTTGATATTAGTATCTGAGTTATTTAAGTTTTTCGCCAAATCATACTTTGCATATGCTCACTCCCCTCCCACATGTTAGAGTTTCAATTCATTGAGGTGCATTCGATAATGTTAATAACTACGGACTTCTCATGCGAATTCGTTTGCTATGCTAATAACATGTTGAAATCTTGTTCGCACTGATGAGTTTGTCTTACTTGATTGGGCATATTTTGAGGAAACTTTATGATGTTTGTGGGTTCCATCACTGAAAACCCTCACGAGACGACACTCGTCCACTAGGGTAACCTAGGGGTTTAACGGCTTATTGCATACGCTAAATGCAATCGAATCACCCGCGAAAGTGGCCTTATCTTTTTATTGCTTTTATACCATACTTTTGTACTCTCTCCTGTGTTGGTTTACTTGTTCTTCTTGTTGCATCCTATTTCATTGTTAGGGACTAGCAATGTGTAAGTTAGGGGGTGTGATACGATGCAAATATTGCGTATTTCATCCGTCGAACCTACGCATTTTAGCCCCCTTGGGTGCCTTAATCGCTATATTTAAGCCCGTTAACCAGACAACCTCGGTTTATACTGTTAACATGATATATGAGTTATAATTGGGCTTTTGTAGGTATTTAGGTACCAAGTATGGGATCCGGACGCATTTCGCGCAATTTCCGTATGCAACCGCACGTTCAAGGGCAATCTGATCATTTCATAGATTGGGAACCTGGCCCGACATCTACACGGAAGTTGTAGCTCTCCTCGCTAGCTTCGCGTGGCCATGAACGGTGCGTAATTCCAAGTCCGTATGACAAAGTTACGGCGATTTGAGCGACGAAGGAAAGTATGCCAAAACAGGGGAAATTGCAGGCTGCCCCTGCTTGATCGATCGATCGAGCCTGTGGGTCGATCGATCGAGCCTTCTTATTTTGTCCACGATTTATACTGTCGATCGATCGACCACAGGGGTTGATCGATCGATCCCCTGTTTTCTCCTGCAGATATTTTCTTTCTTTTCTTTCTTCTTTTCTTTTATTCCAACTTACTATATAAGATAGTTTTTGTTGTAATAAAGGGGAGACTCTCATATTCTGAAATAGATAGTATTAGTTAGGGTTTGGTTTGGAGAGTTCATTTTCTCTTCTTCTTGGATTGACAACCCATGTGGTTTTGTAAGATTGAACTATTCACTTCCACTCCATTAATATAGTTTGTTCTTCATCTTTCCTTGCCTTGTAATTTAGTTTCCATGCTTTCTAACTAGTTTACTTGATTTAATTCTTACTTTCCTAGTTTAATTAACATAATTTAGTTTAGTTCACTATACACCCTTAGATAAATAGGGTCGGGATTTCATTTCCGCCATTTTCGGGCCCCGAGCTCCGAAAACTAGGTTTCATGCAAAATCTCGTTTAATTGAAACCGCGTGTATTAAAGGTGGATTGTTATGCGTTTAACTTTATTTGTCACGTAACTTTAGTGTTTATAGCGACAATCCGAATTTAATCCGCGTGCGACCATTTTCCATTAAATGTTTAATCTCGCAACTTTGGCTTAAATTCCTTATTGTGTGATGTTTATGCTTAATTGGATATGCTCGATTAAATTGCTTTCGAGCCTTAACTCTAGTTAGTAGTTGTTTCGATCCGTGTGGTAGGATGCGATCCCGATCCTCGCTTTCCTTTAATTTAGCGTTAACTTATTCTTTTCTTTTGTCACCATTTCCATCCTATCATCTTTTACACTTTTATTCCTGAAGTAATTAAACAATTAACATCTAAAATTCAATCACTCCCTGTGGATTTCTTACGATACCCGACTTACCGCTGTGCTTGCTTGTCAAGTGTAGTAGTAGCTTAGGTTTCTTTTGTATCGCGGCGGCGAAACACACAACGATTGTGTCCTCACACGAATACACTTTTTTCACCCGGTCACCATGGTGAACCGGTTCGGATATCTGGCACTGCAAAAAAAAAACTCCCATCAATTCTGACTTCATGCATCGGTAGCGATCCCGATTACCTTCTCGACATTCCCGAAGGACTTTTACCTATGTTTTCACCTCGAAACCCTCAAAATATCACCGCAATTGAACGAAACTCTCTCTCGTGTTGTGCAACAATGTGCCTAATCCTTTTGAATTCATGACTCATGACCCTATACTATCCTAATCTTACGAACTAGTTGTCGTTCAACACAAATCACCCCATACGCGTCAGGGGTGCAACCATCTCTCCAGTGAAGCTCACTCCACCTCATAAACGGGGTCTGATAACCAAATTATGTTGGCTTCTTCAACACACACCTCAAGATATGGCTTTAGGCATTGTTCATTAACTTTGAATGTGTCTCCCCCTTTGGATTTTCCAACTCCAAGGCTCCATGGGGGAACATTTCTCTCACAACTAATGGGCCCGTCCACCGTGAACGTAACTTATCGGGAAATAAGTGTAAACGTGAGTTGTAAAGAAGAACTTTTTGACCCGAATGAAACTCTTTTCATCGGATAATTTTATCGTGATTTAGTTTCATTGTTTTGTATAATTCTATCATGTGCGAGTTTCATTGTTTCTTTGGATATGTTGGCATTTTCATACGCATCATTGTGCATTTCTTCCAACTCATTAAATTAAAGCTTGCGTGCTTCACTGGCTTGGTCCATGTTGTAGTTTAACCTCTTGATTGCCCAATAGGCTTTGTGCTCTAGCTCTATGGTGATATGATAAGTCTTTCCATACATAAAGTGAAAAGGGGATATTCCAAGGGGGTCTTGTATGCAGTTTTATAAGCCCATAGCGCATCATTCAAACGACGGGACCAATCTTTTCGATTAGGATCGACTGTCTTTTCGAGAATGTGCTTGATTTCACGATTGTCCAATTCGTCTTGCCCACTCGTTCGGGTGTGATATGGCGTCCCAACCTTGTTGACGACCCCGCGCTTTTGTTCAAATAAAGAAATTATTTAATTAAACTCAGTTTTTCAATTAAATCCTAAAACATGCATCTATGTGTGATTGAAGACAATATGATCATGCAAGAACATTCAATCACAAGCAAAGACACAAATGAGGAAAAATCCCTCAAAGGGGCAAAACCTTTTTTATTTTCACTATAATTTGTAAATAACGGTTTACACGGATTATACTGAAAATAAGAGTGACATACGAAATACCCTCAGGTGTCGGTTCCGATGTCGTCGACTAGAATCTCCCGATGGCCAACAATGAAAAAGAGACGTCTTCTCCACAAGTTACTCGAGATGAGTAAAAATTCTCCTCTTGAAAGTTTACAGATTCACATACATATATGGGAATGGTTATGTTAATAAAGAAAGTATAAAACCTTAAAACATGAAGTCTATTTTCTGGACTGTAAAATGCAGAAATTGTATGCGAAAAATACTTAGAAAACGTGTAGAATGAACCCAGATATTTATACAAAAATCGAGGCAGAGACGTCGCTAGAACGAGATGGACATGTCGTTTGAACGAAGCCATGTGTCGCTCGAACGAGATCGTGCGACATCCTCATGTCGCTTGAGCGACAGAGAGATGTCATTCGAACTAGATCTCGCGAGCTCGACGACCGAGGCAAGTCCTCTTCTACACTTAGAATTGTTTTTGCTTTTTGTTAGAAACAAATAAGACTTCGAAAAATATTTTCTGAAAAAAATTCCCAAATATTTATGCGAACAGAAACAACTCCAATAAACCATTTTACCAATAATGCGAAGTGGTGTAGTGGGAACGGTTGAGCAGCATGTCGCATGATGCACATGTGAAGATGGTTGACGCATGGATTCGGATCAAGGTCATCATGGATGATCGTGTTGACGTGTCGAATGTAGAGGTATTAGACATACATACTGTGATCTAGGACAAATAAAAAATTCCTAGATTCTACCCCGGACATTTATAAAATTATGTCCTTACAAATCTCCCCCTATGTTTATGCCGTTACATACATAAAAAAATTCCGAATTATGCTATCTCTATAAAGCAGCAAATGACATACAAGATAATATCCCCATTAAACCCTCAAACTGAGAATACTAACTGACATGTCGAACAATCAAACTTCAACATCTTCAAATCTACAGCTCTTCAGAAACTCTCAAAACTTTTCTCATCAGGGTGTGCAATCCAATAATCATCAATTTTGTACCTACACACATAAGAAAAAGCAGATACCCGTGACACGCAACAGTTTGAAAAATAATGACATGCAAAAATCAAAGATAAATTAAGCTTAAGAAAATCATTGATAAATCAACCAAACACTTCTTCACCATAATTCATTCTCCCTCTTTTTATGATGTCCCAAAATAGACGGATTTGACAAGAACAAATAAATGCAAATGGAGAGTGTCACAAGGTAATAAACTTTCTATTTTTGAGCGTAAATGTAGTGTTGTGATGAAATTCGATAGGAAAATCAATGCATACAAACATAACATATGTGCACGATGAATATCGGATACTCCTAACGAATGAACTCAACATCTCCCTTAGGTGAAAAAAGATGGAAATATGAGACATTGACTCAATCAAATAAGTAAATCAAAGCTCAAAGTGATTTCGAACCAAACTCCCTCATATTTATATTTTGAATAGAGTTGATCTAAATTCTCAGACATTGGAGAATTGATGGTGAAACCTAATGGCCCATATTCGGCATGAATTGCTTTTTATGGCCTTTAAATTTTTTTCGGGTTCTTTTAACCTCTTTGGACCCCGGATAATTAAAATCCCTCAATTTTTTAGGTCCGATTTAACGGTGGCTTAGTATTCGCAAAGGCCAAATGAGAACCTTTCGCATCCCTTCCCTGTATTCAAATACCACACAATCTCACCAAACGGTTTTTACATGCATTCCAATCTTGTCAAGTTTTATAGCATATGGTTTGTTGTATAGACAAAATTGAGATGGAAACACTCAAGAAAACATGTGATAGACAAGCACAATAATCAAATAAAGTCGTGCATATGTGCAATAAAGGAGATAAGGAGCCAAACATGTAGAAAGATATAACTAATCACATCTCAAAGACTCCAAAATAATGTAAAGCACATGGATGAAATGATGTAGCGTCTCAAATCTCTATCAAACAGTCACGTGAAAAATATGGAAGTGAAAGACGTGACTCGGCTATCATAAATGCTCATCCATATGAGGTGTAAACAAAATACAAAAATATTTTTGTGCTTTTCTAAAAAAAATTTATAAAAAGAAAATCTTTTTGGATT
Source organism: Sambucus nigra (assembly GCA_949130495.1). Lineage (NCBI taxonomy): Eukaryota > Viridiplantae > Streptophyta > Magnoliopsida > Dipsacales > Adoxaceae > Sambucus > Sambucus nigra. The sequence goes on along the minus strand of OX422222.1, from coordinate 484,195,040 downwards.
TTTCAAATAAAAATATAAAAAGAAAAAAAAATAATAATACAAATGATATAAACGAGTAATAGAAATCATATGATATAAACATGACAATGCATCCTATCCTAGACACGGACCATCCTCTCAGTTAACTGTGAAAATCCCTAAAGACTTCCAAAGACTCTCGAATCTAAGGGCATATGAAGGTTTCGTGAAAATATCGGCTAATTGAAGGTCAGTGGGTACAAAACTCAGCGATACGACTTTCTCCTCAACTAACTATCTTATAAAATGCTCGCGTATCCTGATGTGCTTTGTGCACAAATATTGGACCGGATTACGAGATATGTGTATCGCTCTCGTATTATCACAAGAGATGGTTATGGTGTCCTATGAAATCCCATAATCTTCCAACATTTGCTTCATTCATAAGAGTTGCGTGCAACAACTCCCGGCGGTAATGTACTCAGCCTCTGCAGTGGACAAAGAGATGGAGTTTTGCTTCTTGCTTATCCAGGAGACAAGATCATAACCAAAGTAGAAACACCCACCAGAAGTGCTCTTACATCCATATGCATCCCCAGCCCAGTCAGCATCTGAGTATGCTGACAAATAGTTAATGGTATCAAAGGAATACCAAAAACCATGGGAGAGAGTCCCACTCATGTATTTGATAATACATTTAAGAGCGAGTAAGTGTGACTCTTTAGGGGATGCTTGATATCGCGCACAGATTCCAACACTGAAGGCTATGTTGTGATGACTAGAAGTCGAGTAGAGAAGACTACCTATCATACTCTGATACAAGGTTTGCTCTACGTCCTTGCCTGAAGTGTCGTTACTAAGCTTGATAGAAGCACTCATAGGTGTACGTGCATGCTTAGCGGAGTCTAAACCAAATTTCTTCACTAGGTCTCTAGCATACTTGGATTAAGAGATGAACATCCCATCCTCTAGTTGACGAACCTGGAGACCAAGGAAGAAAGTAAGCTCACCTACCATGCTCATCTCAAACTCACTTTTCATCTCCTCCTCAAAGTGGTGAGCATGCTGGGAGCACGTGGATCCAAAGACTATGTCGTCCATATAGACCTGGGCAACCAAAATAACAATGTCATCTCTCCTGACGAACAACGTCATATCAACTCCCCATCTCTTGAAGCCACGGTCTAAGAAATAATAAGTAAGCCTCTCGTACCAAGCACGGGGTGCTTGCTTCAATCCATACAAGGCTTTCCTCAGATAGTAGATGTCCTCCGGGTACTTAGGGTTTTCAGACCCTTTTGGTTGTTCCACGTAAACCTCCTCCTGTAGAATGACATTTCGAAAGTCACTCTTGACATCCATCTGATATAACTTGAAGCGCATATGACATGCGATGGCGAGTAGTAAGCGGACAGACTCAAGCCTCACAACAGGAGAAAATGTCTCCCCAAAGTCTACACCCTCTATCTGTGTGTAGCCTTGAGCGAACAACCTAGCCTTATTTCTGATTATGGTAACATTTTCATCCATTTTATTCGTGAAAATCCATCTGGTACCTATCACATTCGTCTCACTAGGTCGGGGGAAATGTTCCCAAACATTGTTCTTTCTAAACTGAAGCTACTCATCCTGCATAGAAGATATCCAGTGTTCCTCCTTGAGTGCTTATTTATGATTCTTGGGCTTGACTGTGAACGTGTAGCAGAAGTGACTAACATCGTTCTCTAGATGAGCACTAGTCTTGACCCCTAAAGTGGGATCACCTAAAATAGAGGCAGGTTCATGACTCTTTCGAACCCAAGCAGGTGTGTCCCCTAACACAAGAGTAGGGTCAACAGGGTGTGTGTGGGGGTACAAGTAAGTCGCTTCCAGAAAACTCCTCATCATCACACTGAATGTTAGGATCAACAAACGCTGGAGGTTCGTCATCTTGCACGGTGATGTTTATTGACTCCATAACCTTAGAGCTATTCAGGTTGAAAACCCGATATACTCTACAATTCGATGAATATCCAAGAAAAATTTTTCATCACTCTGGGAGTCAAACTTTCCTAATTGCTCTCTATCTCGTAGGATGTAGCATTTACTCCCAAAGACACAAAAATATGCAAGGTTGGGTTTCTTGCCAATCCACAATTCATAAGGCATCTTAAGTGTGTGTGGAAGAAGATAAACCCTATTCATCGTGTGGCACACGTTAGACACCGCCTCTGTCCAAAATCACCTAGCAACCTTACGACCCAAAAGCATAGATCTAGCCATTTCCTGAATCGTACGATTCTTCATCTCAACAATCCCATTTTGCTGAAGAGTCCTTACGATAAAAAATTCGTGTTTAATTCCAAGGCTATCATAGTAAAGATCTACCTTTGCTTCCTTAAATTTTGTGCCGTTGTCACTACGTAACCTGTTAATAGTGACTCCGTGTTGGTTTTGTAGGACACGACACTTAGTCGTTAAAAATTCTACAGCATCGAATTTCTCTCTTAAAAAACCTACAATTGAATATCTGGAGAAATCATTTACCATAACGAGGATATACCTCTTACCACCCAGACTCTCAGTACGAGTAGGACCCATAAGATCCATGTGAATCAACTCAAGCACACAGGAGGTGGTAATGGAATGCAACTTCCTATAGGGACTATGGATTTTCTTTCCCAACTGACAGGGTCCACAAATCGTGGAAGTTGGCTTTCCAAGTGTTGGTAAGCCACGTACTAGGTCCCTTTAGCTATTCTTGTTAAATATCCAAAGTTTACGTTACCTAGATGTTGGTGCCACAGATCCATAGGAGTGATCGTGGCGCTGTTGCAGATAAGTTATGATTTAGGCACAGTCCCATAGCAGTTATCCTCTGTCCTCACCCCTTGCACTAAAAGTTTACCGACTTGATTATATAAATTACACGCATCCCGGTCAAACTTTACGGCAAAGTCAGCATCGAACAGTTGGCTAATGCTGATAAGGTTTGCTTTCAAACCTTTGATGTACAAAATATTCCCTAGCTTAGGAAATCCTGGTAACTATACTGTACCTTGTCCTACGATGATATACTTTCTTCCGTCTCCAAAGGTGACTCTACCTTACTTATAATCCTCTAGGTAGGTAAAAAATGAGACATCACCGGTCATATGTCTCGAGCACCCACTATCAAAATACCACTATGAGGTATTATGTTCTTTGAGAGCGATATGAACAACAAGGGACTTTTCATCTTTCTTATGTACCCAAGAAGTGGTAACCTTTTGTTTACCCTTGTTGTTGTTGGTTTTAGCCGGAATGTGGGAAGCATTCACTGACGACAAAGACATCTGTCGAAATTCCTCCATCAAACTCTGTTATGTGGCGACTAAACACTCAACACACTCTCTTAGACTGGTAAAATCATTAGTGCGATGTGGTGGAGCATTAGTACATCGTGTCCGACCCAAACTATAACAAAACTCCCTAAGGTGGCCCTTTCTTTTGTACTGGGTAAAAAAGTACACAGTCTTAGGCGGACCTTAGTTTCCTTTTCTTGGTCGAACGCTTCTTCATGGTTTTTTACGATGTCCATATGGAGTAATAGTAAACTTAGGAACTGGTCCAGGTGCAATTTGGGACGTGGAGGCACCATCAAAACCTATTCCCTGCCTATCACCAAAACTTAAAGCAGGACCGAGGAGCATATTTCCCATCTTTACAGATCTGTCCTCGATTTGAACCTTGAATTCCCGTGCTCTCTCAAGATCATGAGTAAGCTAGGCTACAAGGGCTTCAATTTTCTTCTGAGTCGCTAGGGAGGAATGGATCTCACTCGTAAGACTAGCCAATTGTTTAGTCAAGTCCCCTTTCTCTTTTTCAAAACAACTCCCTCTCTCTAAACAGTCTCTCTCTTTCTCTAAACTGACTTTCTCTCTCAACATAGGTAGACTCTCTCTCTCTCTCTCTCTCTCTCTCTCTCTCTCTCTCTCAAGGTAGTGAAGGTGGATGACTCTCTCTCTCTTTCGCTTTTCCTAAATAATTCTCTAAAGCGGTGATCCTAAGAACTAACGCTTTGTTACGCTTTTTGATTTTAAATGACTCTAAATATAACTCAGCATAGGCGCGTTGAAGATCACTCTCGCTCTCACTTAAAGCATCCTCCTCCTCACTCACTTCGTTCTCACTGTCGAGGTGTCCCTGTAAAGTAGCATCCTCATCGTCGTGAGGAGCACTAGAGGTACTCACGTGACTAACTATGAATGAGGTGAAGTTACACTCATGCGATGACTCATATCCAGAGTCCACCGACTCGACCTCACTGTCGTCACTAAGGGTAGCGTTAAGGATAACTTTGCCCTTTTCTTTTGCAAGTTTGTTCAGCCTAGTAGCACACTCAAAAGCTATATAAACCTTATTGTCGCACTCATATCATCTCTCACCGTCTTTCTTAGGAGGATATTTAAAATCTTTTTCATTTTTATTTTTAAACTTATTTTTCTCAAAATTCTTTTTATCTTTGAAATTTCCATTTTTCTTGAAATTGAGAATTTTCTTGAAATTTTTTGCAAACAAAGCCAAATCATCTAAATCAAGGTCACACTCGAAATCTGAAGTTTCTTTCTCCCTTTTTCTAGATGATTCAACTCTCTTTCTTGCCGACCCCTCACTCTTCCTATCACGGGAATTAAGTGCAATTCCCTTATCTTTTGGTTTAACAGACTAAGGAAACATGTAAATTTCAAAGGTTTGTAAGTCTCCAACCAATTCTTCTAATTTAAGCGTGTTTAAATTACCCATAGAATTTAGCACAGTGACTTTAGGGATAAAATGCTTAGGTAGTGATCTTAGAATATTTCTAACAACTCTAGCATTAGGAATGTGTTCACCAAGATTAAACCTAGTGTTAACAATATCAAATAAGCTAGCATAGAATTCATCAAAACATTCAGACTCAAGCATGGTGATAGTTTCAAATGGAGTTGTTAAGTTTTGCAATTTTGATTCTTTCACGGCATTAGTTCCTTCATGTGTAAGCTGTAAAATATCCCATGCCTCTTTTGACGTGGTACACGTCATTATCCATCAGAACTCATCAGGTGTGACGGATCCAAAAATAGCACTAAGACCCTTAGAGTTAAAGGATAACCATTTAAATTCATCTTCATTCCATGCAGTGATAAATTTTAAATTAGTCACGTTGTCAATAGTGATGGAGGGAGGTGTCCACCCTCTTTCAACCAAAATCCAGACTCTTTCATCAATGGCTTTTAAAGAAGATTTCATGCGGGCTTTCCAGTAAGAATAATTTGTCCAATAAAAAACTGGCATTTTATTATATAACTTCTCCATTTTGAACACGCCCTTTGTCAAAAATCATTTTTTCAAAAAATTGATATCTCAGAAAATTTTTGCATAAAATTACACGGTAAATTTGTGTAATTGGCTCTGATAGCAATTTGAGAGTGCGCTTTTGTTCAAACAAAGAAATTATTTAATTAAACTCAATTTTTCAATTAAATCCTAAAACATGCATCTAGGTGTGATTGAAGACAATATGATCATGCAAGAACATTCAATCATAAACAAACAAACAAATGAGGAAAAATCCCCCAAAGGGGCAAAACCTTTTTTATTTTCACTCTAATTTGTAAATAACGGTTTACACAGATTATACTGAAAAAAGAGTGACATACGAAATACTCTCAGGTGTCGGTTCTGATGTCGTCGGCTAGAATCTCCCGCAAGAACTCCAGATGGGCAGCAATGAAGAAGAGACGACTTCTCCACAAGTTACTCGAGATGAGTAAAAATGATCCTATTGAAGGTTTACAGATTCACATATATATATGGGAATGGTTATGTGAATAAAGAAGGTAAAAAACCTTAAAACATTAAGGCTATTTTTTAGACTATAAAATGCGGAAATCGTATGTGAAAAAGACTTAGAAAACATGTAGAATGAACCCATATATTTATACAAAAATCGAGGCAGCGACGTCGCTCGAACGATATGGACATATCGCTTGAACGAAGCCACGTGTCGCTCGAACGAGATCGCGCGACATCCTCATATCGCTCGAACGACATAGAGATGTCGTTCGAACGAGATCTCCCGAGCTCGACGATCGAGGCAAATCCGCTTCTACACATAGAAATTTTTTTGCTTTTTTGTTAAAAACAAATCAGACTTCGAAAAATATTTTTTGAAAAAATTTACAAATATTTATGCGAATATAAACAACTCCAACAAACCATTTTACCAATAATGCGAAGTGGAGTAGTGGGAACGGTTGAGCATCACGTCGCATGTAGCATGATGCACGTGTGAAGATGGTTGATGCACGGATTCGAATCAAGGCCATCGTGGATGATCGTGTTGACGTACCAAATGTAGAGGTATCAGACATACATATTGTGATCTAGGACAAATAGATAATTCCTAGATTCTACCTCGGACATTTATAAAATTATGTCCTTACAACACATGTGCTCGTGATAATATTGCATATTTGATAAATATTAATTAGTGAGAATAAAATTACTATTTATGTGAAAATTAATATTTATGTGGAAATAAAAAATTTCTAATGTGATTAAGTAAATTAAATTCGGTCAATTGTTAGTACGTCGTAGTGAAGAGAAATGACGGGGATTGACGGTGTCTCAATTGAGGCATACAGGTAGGCTATTTTTGGGTTGAGATAAAATACTGATGTTTGGTTACTCAGATGGCGATTTCGAATGAACGGTTGATCCGGAATGGGTCCAAATAGTCAAAATCAAGTACCCAGGGGTAGAGATTGGTTATCAGGAGCTTTTTAGATAATCGGGACTCACGCGGGGGCAGATGGATCGTTTTACGTAGATGGGTAAATCTAAATTCGGGATTAAGAGGTTTAAATAAGAGATCAGGGTTACAATATAGCCAATTTACATATAAAAACCTCTTGAGAGTTATTTGGGTGAGAAAAGAGGGAGAAAACACAATGGAGATTGAAGGAGGCTTGATTGGAGGCAAATCATTAGAGTTCTTAACTTGATCCGCCCTACCAAGAAGAAGATCCACGTATATTACCTCTACAAAGGCAAGTGTTTAAGCTTGATTTATGTTTCATGAGTATTATGATCCATATCAAAAGTGGTAGACAAATAAACCAGGGTGGGATTTATATGAACAAAAAATTTTTTTTAGATCAATGAATACTATTGTGTTCCTATGATCTTGTTACAAGAAAATTTGTTAAAGATTAGAGAAAACCATGAATAGATATTGGTTATATGGATATTGAATGGAAGGACAATATCTTGAATTTAAAACATGAAACCTTGATTGTGAAATTAGGATTTTCATTAGAAATTGTGACATAATTGATGTTGGATCAAGAATGATGTAAATCCCATGAATTCATCTAGTTTGAAGAATTAAGGACATATAATACAAACATTCATGTTAGTAGTTGATAGGTTTAGGATATTTTATCTTGGGATGAACATTAGAACCACTTTGGAATGAAAAGTTTGGGAAAACTCGTATTAATTATAGCATGTTAGTAGTGCAGTTTTCCAAGGGCGAATCGACTCGCCCATGGTCAGTTCCCCTGCCAATTTTAGTTCCTTTGTTTGATTGTTATATAGATTAATTTGGAATCTAAGAAATTTTAGAAGATTTATAAATGGAATTAGGACTTCTGAAAATTTATTGTATACAAAAATAAATTATGAGGATGGGTAGGACAAAATCCAGAGTGAGATGGGAGGGGCGTTTAGGATGAACAACGCCTGGAATATTTCATCTATAAATTAGGGGAAATTTGGATAACGAAGGATACGGGCTGGTTGTGCAGGGTTCTATGTCCAGAATAAATAAACTATTTGTGTAATCGAAATAATAAGGGATTATGTATTTTCGAGTGGGTAGACTCGGGATAATTAGGCTAGTGCTTTGGGAGATAGGCACGTATTAGCTGGAGTTTGGGATTATATATATATATATATATATATATATATATATATATATATATATATATATATATATATATAGTGGATATGTTGTCGATGGAGGTTGCGTACCGTGGTAAGTCACTCTGGAGAATCTCGGCAGGGGTAGTACCGTTCCACAGGGTCATAGGTCTATGCATGCCCACATTGTGTAGGGTTGGAGTCCCATGGAATAATGTAGTATGGTTATGAACACGAACTTAAGGCCATGGCTGCCTCCGATTTTCATGTCGTTTTTAAATGTTTTTTACAGAGAATTTTGAAATCTCGCTAACTCGTTAGAACGAGATTAACCTATCGTTTGAAAAAGTTATGCAGTGTCGCTAGAACGAGATTCCTTCATTCGAATGGGATGACGCCTTTTGGTCAGCTCCAAAATGTCATTCAAAGTTTTGTTGAAAACCTGTTCAAACAAAAAAGGGTACACCGTTCGAACGAGGTACCAGGTCGTTCGAGCGTGCGAGTTTTTAATTTTTAAACAAATATGGTACAAATCTATAATGCCTATATCTTTGCAACAAACTTCCCAATAGATAGAGATACAAGATTAAACTCTTTAAGAAGCCTTTTAGAGTACTTTTTCTAATTAAACTCTATCAAATTTTTATCCAAACCCATTGGATTTTTCGAGATCCCTTTACCAAATCAAGAAGAACACAATCCATGTTCAAGATCCCTTGTATCTGGGATGTTGCCTTTTGGTCACTTGTGGAATTTCATTCAAAGTTTCTTTGGAAACCTATTTTAACAACAAAGTGTACGTCGTTTGAATGAGGTACCAGGTCGTTCGAATGAGCACGCGAGTTTTGTTTTTTAAATAAATATGTTCCAAATCTCTAATGCCTATCTCTTTGCAACGAACATCCCTATAAATAGAGATACGAGATTTGACTCTTTGGGAAGACTTTTAGAGTTCTTTTTATGATCAAACTCTATAAAATTCTCATTCAAACCCCTTGGATCTTTAGATATCACTTTACCAAATCAATAAAAATGAAATATGTTCAAGAACACTTGTAGAGACTTTATTTACTACTGATTTATGTAGTTGAGACTATACTGGTGAAGAAGAAGGTTGATCGGTGGATTTCAAGTGAAGACCGCTTCCTATGGACGATGTTGGACGGTGCCGTATTTATAGAAGACTTGAAGAACTAGGTATTATACTTAATGACCTAAGTAATCTTTAAGTCATCTAGTGTTTGTCAATTCTGATATAATGTTGAAATCAAAAGGTTTTGCTCGTAAGGAATTTTTCCTCACTTCTTCGCATGCTTAGCTGGTTTGGAATTCGGCTTCATAACTCATATTGCATTCACACTGAATTAAATCAAGATAAAATTTGGTAAATTTTAAATTTGTAAATGTTTGACCTAACATATGAATAAATCCATATAATCTGCATTATCACATTTTATAAACAATTTCAAAACCTTTAAGATATCTCACATACTAAAAGTGGTACCTAGAACATTTGTGACTTCTCACTTGTTCCACTACATTGATATAAAAGGATTGTCTTTTAACTTTAAAAACATTATTTTTGTGGTGGTAGTGAAGACATTGGTTGTTGAACAAAACCAATGGAGGTTGTGAATAGTTCTCCCATTGTTGTTGTCTTCCCATTACGAAATGTATATTGTGGAAATAATGTTAGTAAAAGTTTTGCAAAATAATGTCTTCCCATTTTGGATTTTTCTCCTCATACTTGGTGTTGTGTGATTGTTTTAAATTTTTAACATTTAAATTCATCATATGAACATTGGAGATGATATTTGGTGTAATATTTTTATAAAAAAAGTTCACATAAACATATATTGGTTTATTTGTGCCCTAAAAGTAATCAAAAAGAAAATATTATCCGTATTAAGGCAACAGATTTTAATTTAAGTAAGAGCAATTTCGAATCATACCACCTTATTTATAGTATATACCCCAAAAGGTGTTAACCACATGTTGTTATAAATGAATGTTTGTAAGAAAATGAAAGAGGAAAATGAATAATTGTATTCCATTCAAATAAATATTATTGCACAAATAATCATTAAGATGATTATACCAACTCGTTCTTGATTGCTTTATATCATGCAATGAACGTATTAATTGGGTTGAGTATCTAATAGGAAAGTAAACTCTTCTGGGATTTCATTTAGATCCCTCCATCAAAGTCCATGTGTAAATAAGCAGTCACAATATACACATGTATCATATATAGACTTTTAGAAATCGCTCAACTTATTAAATATATGAATCTCATAACAATTGTAGCAATGGAGTAATGTTTTATCGTAATCAAAAGTAGGCATATGCACGAAATATTGTGCTATAAATCATGTCTTATAATTGTGGCAATCCTAAGGGGGGATGGGGGGCTCCCCCACCTCCCTTTTATGGCGTGCATGAAGGATTGCACCCTTTCTCAAGGCACTCAGTCGTTGCCAATGTGGGGTAATATGTAGAGATAGAGTCCCCAGCCTATTTTTCACAAAACAGGTAAAAGAAATTTTATCACCTTAAAAGAACAACATCAAGGACAATACTTGTGCTTACGAAGCCAATAGTTCAAAGGTCCGGAGACTAAGTTACGAAATGGGAAGGTGTTAGGCACCCATACCGCCCTTTCGATCTCTCATGGGCATTTTTTAATCTTCTCCTGTTAGACTCCATTAGGTGTGTGATTATGTGCATAACATAGATGGAGAATGGAATCGTTCAACTCGCATAATGGACAAGGACGGAGTGAATTCATCATTAGGAGTGTTTTCAAAAATAATAATTCAAAATATAATATAAGTGTTTACCGTATCACAAGTCGTTATGGCGGAATGAATGTATACATCGGACAAGACAGAAGCACGCAAGAATATGACATTCATTAAGAATATATAATTAAAACTATATGATAAATGAGCATGGGTGAGGGCTCGAATCTTAGGATTTACCCAAGATGCCTATGTAGCCCAAGGGGCATCAAAATCCACATAGTTAGAAGATAACATAGGGTGGGATTTAACCCATATATCCAAATGAGGGATTTCTCTTATATGAGTGTGTAGGGATAAACCTATTTTAAGTGTGAGAATCCCTCTTTTAGAATATATAGATAAACCATTTTTTCTTATTTTTTGGTTTCTTATGAAAATAAAGTATGTGCAAATACTACTAATAAAAGTTTGGGATTAAGGTATGTGATATAATGAAGAAAAGCACCAAAGTAGAAATGTAACAATTAATACTAAAATAAGAAAATTCACAGAAATGGATGGAAAATTGGAGCTCCTTATGAAGGCTTGAAGTGGATATTGAGTGTATATACACTAATCTTATAATGCGGTGAAGGTGGTATGAGGACATGGGAAGGAATTTACTAAATGGACTATGAAAAAGATGGAAGGAATGTGAGAAATGGGCTTTTTAGGAAGGGAACAACTCTAATTCGAGAGAATATTCTTTGAATTGTTGAGAGCAATATTCAGGGGTTCTTTTCAAAATGAGGTCATAGCCTCTATATATGAGTACAAGGGGGTGCCGACTGATAGGGTCTTGGACCTATCGATTAGCATAGCTCAGGCACACTGCCAATAGGCAGGGCTCTGAAGGTGGCATCCGGTAGTCTGAGATAGGTTTTTCAGAAAAATGGTCATAAAATGTAAATCGTAACTCAAAATTCTGCACAGGATCGTCGTTGGAAAGGGTATTTAGAGCCCTTAAAGAATACATTAATCCACTCTCGGGTCTGTGAGTTGACTGAGGTCAAACGGTGCTCAAAGGAGCCCATTGGTCACTAGACAAGAAGTTTTTGGAAAAAAATGGATGGTTCATCCAAATCGTAAGGCTTATTCGTGCACAAGATAGATCATTGGAAAGTTTATTCAGTGCCCATCGAGATTTCATTCAGGTTCATTTGGTACAGAGAGTTGACCAAGGTTAAACGGGGCCTAGAAGCATGTAGTGACCCTTTGGAGTAAAATGTGTCGTTCATTCGTACTGTAAGGCCAATTCATGCATAGTGTGGACCGTTGGAAAGGGGAATCAAAGTCCTTCACCGGAGTAAAATGGGTCCTTGGAGCGCCCGATGGCATCCGGATCAATTGTTGGGACAAAATGAATCATTTATTCATACCATAAGGCCAATTCTCACTTAAGGTGGACCGTTGGAAAGGGGATTCATAGACCTTCAAATATTTATTAATCTTTCACTCAAGTGAGAAAGTTGATTGGATTTAAACGGGACCTGAGAGCACTCGATAGCCTCTAGATCAATTTTTGATAGTAAAATGAGCCGTTTGTCTGAACTGTAAGGCAGTTAATCACATGAGGTTGAGGTTTAAAAAGTGGATTTAGAGCCCTTTGAAGATTCATTGAGCTTTTGCTCAGGTGAGAAAGTTAATCGGGGTCAAATGGGGCCCGGGAGCTCATAGTGGCCTCCAGATCAGTACTTGGAGTATAGCATATGGTTTGTGGTGAACGAGTGAGTGTTAGGGACCTAAGGAGGCGCTTAAGGGGATACTAGGATGGAGTGCCTATAGAGAGACCCTCGACGGATGATTTTAGAAAAATTGAAGGTTGTCGAATGATAGACACCACATTGAGATTGGGGAAAAGGATTTTAGGTCAATTCTGTGGACCGAGAGGATGAGGGTGACCGATTTAGAGGGTTAAGGACAGTTCTAAGGACTTAAGGAGACGAGTATGATCGATTTATGGTGTCGAAGATGTTTTAAGGTTAGTTTTAGAAGGATAGGGAGACCAATTCAGTGAGTTGAGATCAATTCTAAATTTGTGCTTAGGATAACCAATTCTAAGGGTCGAGGTCAATTCTAAGGACCTTAAGTCGGGGTGACCAATTCTGATGCCAAGGTCGATTCTGAGGACCTAAAGCTTATGACCAATTCTATGGGCTGAGGTCATTTTTGAGGACCTAAGTTTGGGGAAACCAATTCTGAGGGTCGAGGTCAATTATGAGGACCTAAGGTTGTAGCGACTAATTTTAAGGGTCAATGTAAATTCTGAGGACCTTAAGTTATAACGACCGATTCTGAGTGTCGTCATTTTTGAGGACTCAAAGTTGTGACGACCAATTCTTGGGATTGCTATAATTGTGAGGGTTGGGTTCAATGATGAGGACCTTGAGGTTGTAATAACCAATTTTGTGAGCTGATGTCAATTCTGAGGACCCTGAGTTATGATGACCAATTTTGAGGGTTGAGGTTAATTATAAGGACCTTGAGTTGAGATGACCAATTTTGAGGGCCAAGGTAAATTATGAGGATCTATGGTTGTAACGACCAATATAGAGGGCCGAGGTCAATTTTGAGGACCTTAAATTGTAACGACCAATTTTGAGGGTCGAGGTCAATTCTGAGGACCTTAAGTTATAATGACCAATTCTGAGAGCCGAGGTTAATTCCGAGGACCTTGAGTTGTGACGACCAATTTTGAGGGTTGAGGTTAATTCTAAGGACCTAAGGTTGTAATGACCAATTTTGAGGGCGGATGTTAATTCTAAGGACTTTAGGTTATAGTGCAAGGAATATCTTTTCGGTGGAAATTTAAATTACCTGAGGATGCAGGTGCACTTGCGGTTTTGTTGGGTATTATGTTGTCTTGAAACTCCACTTAGGGATGTTTAGTTTTAGGATTTTTCTGTAGAATTATAGTGGACTTGGATGCAGACGCATCATTGGTTCCGATGTGGAGTATTCTAAGGATAAGAGTGTAAGATTAATCCATCTTAGGATTTCGAGAGTTTATAAGGGACTTAATGCTCCAAAAATGATTTTTGCTTTGTTGGGGATGTGGGTGACCTTCTACATTTGGATTCTTCCTTTGGAGGCCTCAAGGGCTATATGCATGAAGGTGTATATAAGGAGGTTGGTGGTGCATGAATTTGGGTACGTTTTGTACATAGGAGAGAGGGCAGTGCGAAAGATGATGTGATATCCATTTTTGGTTCTTTCCTTTTGAGATTTTCTTATAGATTCTTGATTTAGCGGCTTTGCATTTGAAAAGAGAGATTCAAAAAGGAAAAAAATAATGCATTTTTGTTTGATTATCTTGATTTAGTGGCTTATTCTACATGCACTTTAAATTTTCTACTAAGGTTTTATTTTGAGAAAAAGTAGGAAAATTGTGCTTTTGAAATTTTTTATTAGAGGAAGGCCTTAGAGGCTTGGTTGTGAAAAGCTTCCCTTTTAAGAGAATTATTTTGATAAAACTATGTTTTTTGAAATTTTTGAATAGAGGAACGCCTCGAAAGCTTGGTTGGTATATATGAATGAGGAGATAAAAAGCTTGATGTAAAGTGGAGTTGATCGCCTTTGTGGGTTGTGCTGATTTCAGTGTGTTAGAGGGACTTTTCGAATGATTTTTTAGTCAAAGTTATAGATTGGAATATGCCGACAGAGGTGGTATAATTCTCGTACCCTAAGTACCATGTTTTTCGGTTCGTCTTGAATGAAGTACGTCCTACTCACGGGGAATTCTCAACAATGTTGGGGGTTAGCCCCAGTCTTATGGTGGCTATGCCTGATTTTTCTCGTTCTCCGCAGACATTTTTGTGCAGATTTGATCCATATTTCTCATTTGGCGGCTCGACCATTGGTTAATAGGGGGACTATTTTTTATCAGGAAGTTATGTATCTAGTGCATCATAGGGGCTTTGATGATAATGGCTTTGTCGCAACTATTTCTTTGGGACTTACTGTGAGTCAGCTACTGGTGATAGGAGACTTGACAGTTGAACCCCAAGTGGTTGCGATAGTGATGTGGGTGTCTTACCACCGTATTCCTACGACGATGGTGCTAGGTGAGACCCGAATGGTCTTGATGCTTGGAAAGAAGGCCATTTTAACATTATAAGGGGGATCCCATCAATGTTGTTAATGTGGCTTGCAGAGAGGTTTCGTCTGGTGACCCCTCCTGAGTATCCCTTGGCTGGTGTGCCTAATTTATTTATTTGACCTTTCTTCAGTTTTGTCCCATCGATAAAGAACTAGATCAATTGGTTTGTGGGTCACAGAGCCCGGTGTTTTCATTGGTCAATTCCATGATGGCGAGACTTGCATCCTATTTTACATCTAGGAGAGTACCGGTATGTGTAGTTGATTGGCCTCCACCAGAATTCCTTTTATTTTCCCTAGGGGCTTCTGTGCCAAGTCGGATGGGAATAACTTGTGCCCCCTCACATAACAAACTTATTTTCGGTGGAGGACCTGACTGAATCATTACGGATTATTTTGGTCTCCTTGTGGAAGCGTCATTGGTTGTTTACCCATATGTCATTATATATAGGAGGGGCCTGGTATGTGTTTGGGGATTACCTCAAGTGGTTGTGGAAGCGGTTAGTGGAAAAGTTCATGGGGGAAGAGACTGGTAAAATGTGTCTCGTTGCTTTTGACACCATGGAGGAAGGTGTTGTGGTTCTGTCCAGGCTTATTAGGGTGTACCACTTCATGGAGCAAATACGGAGTGTTCACTAAGAATGAGAGACTTGAGGACCTCCGGGGGCTAGGAATGATGATGAAGCGGAGCCGTTTGCCAGTTGAAAATTATGTTTATGAAGCTTATGCGATATTTTGTGAAGCTAAGGTTACTTTGGTGTGTTGGTGCTTTGGGGTGAATTTTCTATGGGTTTAGGAATAAATTATGTGAAGCTGGGTAAGGATTAGCTTTAAAGATGGTTTAGTCAGCGAAAGTGGGTAGTCTGTTTAACTCCCTTCACTAATATTTCATGTAATAGCAATGTATTCCTTAATTAGAAATAAAAAATGGTTTTGATCATATTTTATTGTGCCTCTTGATGAGTTTTGCATATGAATTATCTATACCTATCACTAAGTCATACATAATCCTTTTGTTCATCTAAATGATAAGATGGATTGCCATTATCGAACTTTAGAAAAGAAAATCATTTTTTGAAAAAAGAAGGGGACCATACCCATGTACAGCATATAGGCTACCTACGTACATCTGGGAATTTTAAAAAATTTCATAAGTCTTATTTTAAAAAGAAATGTCTTTGAGATGATCAGGTCCCACGTAATTCTAGGTAGGGGAAATGAAGAATATTTTTTTAGAATAGAAAAAGGATGAGAAGAGTCATAGTGAACCAAGATTTTGGACTAAGGGTATTTTTTTTTGAAATAGTCCAGGTTGACATGACGAGCCATCTCTTCCTTTCCGAGGTCTATGATCATAGAGGCGCCTCCTGAGATAATTTTCTTTACAATGCAAGGGCCGCTTCAATTTGGTTTGAATTTCCCTTTGGGATCCCAGATGGGTTCTATGATCTCTATGAGGGCAAGGTATCCTTCCTAGACACCACGGTCCTTAACTTTTAATTGAATGACTGCGATATCCGGCAATGGTACCCCTGTATATGGTATAGAGCCTTAAGTTTCTTTTCATCCAATAGTGACAGTTTTTTCAAAGAGTCTCTGATGCCAATCTTCTTTGCTAACTTTTCTTTCGATCATGACGCGTAGGGAAGAGATTTTTAGATCAATACGTTGGACTGATTCCATGTCGTACACTAAAGAATAAGGGGTACCACCAGTAGACGTTCTTATTGCAGTGCGGTATCCCCAGAGGATGTAAGGAATTCGATCGACCCAATCTCTGCAACTCTCAGTCATTTTTTTAATGATGGATTTGAGGCTCTTATTAGAGCCTTCGACAGAACCATTGGTTTGTAATCGATAGAGGGAAGATTTATGTCTCTGAATCCCATATTCATCAACTAGTTCTATGACCTCGGCTTCGAAGTGGAGTCCATTATATGATACTAACTCATGGGGGACTCCGTATCGGTAAATGAAAATCGTTCTGATGAACTTGGCCACTCTTTTAGAATTCAGTATTGCATATGACTTGGCTTTGACCCATTTGGTGAAGTAATCAATCGATACCAGGATGAATTTATCACAAAAAGTCCAAGGAGAGGTCATGTTATATAGTTCTAGAGGAGGTAAGTCTTGGAGATTGGAAAAACTGTTGGCATTTGAGGCATCTTTGAACATGGGCAAGGCAATCTTGAACCATCGTGGTCCAGTAGTAACCTTGACGAATGATCTTCTTGACAAGCATGTGACTGTTTATTTGGGGGACGCATTCCCCTCCATGGATATTCTGCCTCATTTCTTTAATATCAGCCACGCTATGCAATCCAAATGGTTTCCATTGAAGCTTCTCTTAAAAATCTCTTTGTCGCAGATGATATACTGGGCAGCCAATTTTTGAAGGGTCACACGATCTTTTTCATCTGCATCTTTGGAATACCTATTATGTTTGAGGAGGCACCAAATGTCATAGTACCATAACCCGACCATATCAGAATCTTCCTCAGTGATGAGCTCAATGTGATAACAGTGGGTGGGAATAACTTATCTATAAACCAAGAAATGGGCCATTGTTATTCCCTTAGGCATGTCGATCATAGAGTCCAGGGTAACAAGGGCATTAACTAGTTTTTTCTTTGCATGAGGCAGGTAATTAAAGTTGACATCTTCGAATTGGAAGACCAACTCTTCAAGGTGGGTGTGGAAGGGTAGGAATTTCTTATCTTTGACTTTCCATTTCATGAGGATTTGACTGATGATGAGGGCAGAGTCTCCATAGATGTATTGGTGTTGGATTCCTTTCTTTAGGGAGATTTTGAGTCCTACAGTGCATGCCTCGTATTCAGTCATGTTGTTTGTACAAGAGAAATCTATTTTGATGGCAATGGGGGTGTGAGAGTCATCAGGGGTGATTAGGAGTATCCTAATGTCGTAACATTTTTTTTAGCAGTACCATCGAAGAACATCTGCCATCGAAGGTCTTCTTGAGAGGTACGGAGAACATCTTCATCTGGGAATTCAGAGACCCAAACATTGTTTCCTTCCATTGGGTAATAAGCAAGGTAGTAAAAAATGGATCCCGCTTTCATAACTATTTGTGTGACGTACATAATGTTGAATTTGGCTAGCAATATCAACCAATGGTCCATTTGGCTGAACATATCGGATTTTTCTAATAAGTATTTGATGGGATCCATTCAGGATACTAGTCTGATGAGAAAGGAAAGCATATAGTGTCGTAACTTATGCGTGACCCAGACAAGGGCCACACATGCTTTCTCCAAAGCAGTGTAGTTGACTTCGTATCTGGCCAGTTTTTGACTCGCGTAATAAATGTCTCTTTCCTTATAGGATTCTTCAATGTATTGGTCCAGTAAAGTCCTTATTGTGGTATCTATTATTGTCAAGTAAAAGAGGAGATGAAGACTTGGATACAGAGGCATCAACACCAGAGGTCGGGTGAGGTATCGCTTAATTTGGTCAAACGCTTCGTATCAGGCCTCATTCCAGACTTTAGTTGAGTATTTTTAGAGGAGTTTCAAAATGGGTTCGCAGATATAAGTTACTTTCTTGATGAACCGACTGATGTACTATTGTTTACCCAAGAATCCTCAGACTTCCTTCTCTATTCATGGTGGTGGCATCTCAAGTATGGCTTTCAGCTTGGAAGGGTCTGCTTTGATTCCCTTCTCACTGACCATAAATCCCAAGAGTTCTCCTTTCGTGATGCTAAAAACACATTTTTATGGACTTAGTTGCACTGGTATTATCGCAATCGCTTAAAGGACTTTCAGGGGGAGAGAATATGACCTGCCTGAGCCTAAGACTTAATGATCATGTTGTCTACGTAGACTTCAACCTTCTTGTGAATAAGTTCACACATCATGGTTATGGCAACCCTTTGGTAGGTAGCCCCACCATTCTTAAGTCTGAATGGCATGACATTATAACATAAAGTCCCTCATAGGGCAATGAAGGCATTTTTCTCCTGATGGTCAAGGTGCATCTTAATCCGGTTATATCCAATGAATCCATTGACAAACGACTCGAGGGCTTGTCTAAACGTGTTGTCCATGATCATGTCAATGTTGGGCAATGGGTAATCGTCTTTTAGGTATGCTTTATTCAAATTTAGTTAGTCAACATACATGTGGACTTTTCTTTCTAATTTTAGCATGGGGACAATGTTGACGAGCCATGTAGGATATTCCACTACACAAATAAAACCCACATTCGATTGTTTGACCACTTCCTCTTCGACTTTGAGCGACCATTTGGTATGGAGTTTCCTTAGCTTCTATTTGACTGACTTTTATTCTGGGAATTTTAGGATCTCATACTGAGCTATTTCCGAGTCAGTGCCAAGCATGTCATCGTAGGACCATAAGAAGACGTCTTTGAATTACTACAGTAGTTCTTCAAATTATGAATGCTTATGGTCGTTAAGGTGGGACCCTATCCTAATCTCGCACTAATAGCTACTAAAACTGAGATTAATAACAATAGTCTCATTATCATTAATTTGAACAAGGTTATGTTTTTTGTTATTCTCCTTATTAAGATCAGTTAATAATTATTCATTTGCAAAATCATCACCATCAAAGGTGTGATTAGAATCAAGATAATTAATGTAAGGAATAACAAGAGACTCAAAATCCTAGTTTATTTCATTTTTGGGGAAAACCATATTAAGAACCTTATTAAAATAGGCCTCAGTTACATTGATATCGACAAAAGGAAAAACAAAACCAATGAAGAGACTTGGATAGAGTAAATAGTAGGGTTAGGTTGAATATGAGAAGATTAGATTTGTAGGTGTTCCATTTAAAAAGAGGCATGTTAGAAGCTTTGATTTGAGTGGACGAGTCTGATGGCGCAGCATCTAAGCGAATTATGTAGAGATTTAGCCCCAGTGTCTGCAAGTCCAAGGATTCTTCGGAGTCACTTTACTCAGAGTCCTTGGTAATTATCATGGCTTTCTCGATAAGAGGTGCACTTCATGCTTGCAGTCTTCAGCCCAAGAGTTATTATCTTAAAAGAATATTTCTAGCCCTAGTTTCATCACTTTGTCAATATGGTCATACCACGATTCAAGAAAGCCATAGAAAGGGAAGTATTTATCCTCCTTGATAAATATTCCATTCAAAGAATAGTCTTTTCATCTTTCAAGTACTTTTTTATCTCGATCGACGGAGTGCTTTGAGTTCATCTTTCAAGGGTTGGTAACCCAGGCCATGTGAGGAAAGGCCTCTTTCAGTACTATGGTCTCAAGGGTCCCTTGGTTGAATCACCCTAGCCCCATTCCTAACATGAAGTACATGTTCTTGAACATACGAATCACATTAAAATTTACAATAGGGTTTTGTTTTAGATAGACCCGATCTTTGAAATTATCTCATTCTGGGAGGGGAAGTGGATTAATTCTGAAACTAGAGAAGAGAGTGTCATTTGACCCATGCTGGATTTTTAATACTGGATTACTAGTATTGGCATTGTCTGTATTGTTATCGTCCCCCAAAATGGTGATAACCTGACCTTTGGAAAAAAACATTAGCTTCTGATGAAAGGAAAAGGATACTCCTTGGATGCTGTGGAGCTAAGGTTAACCAAGGAGAAGATTGGAGCATGCATGTATGTCAATGACTTGAAACTCGGTAATAGGATTGATAGGGCTAGACCTTGGTGTGAGTTTTATGGATCCCATTACTTCTCGGTGGGTATTGTCATAAGCACGCAAGGCAACGGAAGTGGGAGTGATATCACTGGCTTTTAGTCCCAAACCGTTGAATATTGTGAGAGGACAAATATTGAGGGCAGATCTGTTATAGATAAGTGCTAGTGGGACTGTCTTTACCAAGACTTCAACATATATGATGAGGGCATAATTTTGATCACGACTGTTGATACCAAATTTAGTCTACTGACATGGCTCAATTGAGTGAAGACACGTGGCAATCTGCGCGGAAATAACAAACACTTCCGAATAACACCTTGACTCCCAGGAACCATACTGCAACGAGGAACACTGGTTCTCCGAGCAACTCAGATTCTCCGACCAACAAGAACTCTACGAGGAACTTTTGAGTACCGAGCAGCTTAGGCGGTCCGAGAAGCTTAGGCGGTCCTAGCTGCACCTCGAACAAAGCATTAATAGTAGGATAACCAACAGTTTGACTGTGCATTAAATTCTTATTATCATACAGATGTATACGCTTAAGGGGCATGTAATGTATTACCCTTTCACATTACAGACTTAGGGCTATAAATACATTGTATTATCCTCATTGTAGGGGGACCAGAATTTCTTGATAAAAATTTGTAATCGAGAATTCCCAAACAGTCAGCAATAACAGAAACAGTGGACGTAGGCCATTCTTATAAGGCTGAACCACTTTAAAATTTCTTTTTCTCATTTATTTTATCTGTGATTAAATAATTAGATACAATCTAATTTTTTACATCAACAACGGCCAAACTTTGGTATCTCCTCTTGAGAAAAGGAGAGGAGCATGGAAAAGGTCAGGGACCCAACTACATTTACGTCTTCATTGAGAGTAGTGGAAGGAGGGGCTGTGGGTATGGTGAGGAGCTTTAGCAAGGCATTCTGGTGCAACTGAGAAGACATGAAAAGCCCCAAAAGGGTGATATTGGCTTGGGTCTTCTTAAGATGATTAAGGACTTTGCTCTCTTCAATGGTCATTTTTAGCATGAGAAGTTCTTTAGTAATTGTAATACCCCATGATTTTAATGACTTTTAAAATGGGTTATATTTTAAATTAATGGATTAATTGGATTTTACTATAAATTAATTCATTTGGGTTTTATCCGAATTGTGGATGTTAAAAGGGATAATTCTGAATAATACTTAAAGATATTTAGGTAATATATTAATGTGATGTCATTGTTATGACGGTGTGATATAATTTAGGTAATTTGGATTTTTTAGTCAGACGCGGTATGGGACGTGTCGGGACTAATTTGTTAAATTAAAAAGGAAATTTATTTTCTATCGACGTTATAGTCATTTTGACTGCGTCGTTGCGTCCGGAAGGTTCGAAATAGTCAGAAAAGTCTATTTGGATGTTAATTTTGAGTCTCGGGTCATTTGGAAATGAATAGACAATCCAAAAGGGCATTTTGGTCATTTTCTAGGGGGATGAATAGTGATTTCGGATTTTGTCCTATTATAAGTATTGGTAGATTAAGTGTACGTGGGTTATACATCTCCTCTTCACAAATTAGAGAAGTCATCTTCCTAGAGAGAGTGAAAGGATGATTGGGAAGGGAAAAGCTTACTTGGGAAGGAGAAGAACAAAGAACCAAGAGTCACCACCACCAACCACCAATTAAAACTCAACGGAAAAGGGAGAACCACATGAGATATACTACACCAAAGGATCAGACCTTCAGTAAAGGCAAGTGTTTGATAATGGCAATTTAAGTTTGTATATTGTCCATGTTAGAATAGTTATGAAAAGAGAAGATTATTCATGTTTGGAAGAAATAATGGAGTTATTAAATGGATTTCTGGAAACTGAAATGATATAGGAATTAAACTCATGTTGTAGGTTGATAATAATCCAAGAAATAATCATATATCTATTGAGGAAATTATGAAAACCATTGTTGTGTTCTTGAGGATATTAGTTTTATAATTTTCTGGAAAAAGATGATATAAACATGCTTTTAATTCAAACTCTTGGTGATTCTAGGATGTTTAGAGTATTGGAAATCATTCATATATGTTGATATATCATGTAGTAGAGATTATAAGTCATTTGGTATGTTAATATGAAGGTTATAATGAATAAAAATGGCGAAACCCGTAGTTGCAGAAATGCAGAAAAACCAGGTTATGACCTGAGTGATCGATCGATCGACCCCCTGCCTTCGATCGATTGACCTCCCCAGAATTCCTATAGTTATTTATTTTTAATGTTGATTCTTATCTTAAAACTTTGGTAGATCTTTGGTGATTGTTAATTGGATATTATGGGACTTATATAAGATCAGTAAGCCCTATTTAAGACTTGAATTAATTTGATTGGGATTTTATTGATTAAGAATAATGATAATTAATTTAAAAGAATTTCGGTTGCTAGATTCAATTGTTGGATTTTGATTGGTATGCATGAGGATTAAAGATAGGACCAATAGGGGTGATTGAACATAATACCTGGGTATCCTTAAGTTTACAAGAGGGTTTAATCCTAAGTGAAAGAAGAGGTGTTTATAAGAGATTTGAAACTATTGGTTTTAACCCTAATGAAAGGGAGAGTTTAATTCGTAGTAATTCGAGAGATATGACGATATGGACCAGTAGGATATTAGTGGCTTCTTACTGATTACATGTTGAGGAAAAATCTATTTGAACCTTGAGTAATGAGTGAGGCTCGGGAATACTTAAATTAAGAAGTAAAGTTATGATATTGTAATACGTGGGATTTAAGGAAATAAAATGCTACGTGTGGGAATAATCTAAGGGTAATATGAGTACCTTGTTGATAGTATACTATAGGTATGATAATACCTATTTGATTGATTAATGATTATGTGTATGACATACCTAGCTTACTTGCTATCGACGGGAGGTTTGCGCGTGAGGGCAGTCATATCCTGATGAATCCATGGGATCTTTGATTTGTCGCTCAAGAACGTAGGTCTATGAAAGACTTATCGGGGAGTTGATAAGTCCGCTGACTATGGGTATGTAGGTATGTGTGTGACCCATGGGTATGAGAACTATGTTCGCCTCCAATGATTGTGTTGTTGTTTGTGGTTCGAGGTATCCTTACCAAACCTTTTGTCTCCTATTCGGAGACCATCGATATTGGGAAATGATAGCAGAGTAATGCATTGCACCGCAGCTGTGACTCGGGGCGCTGTATTATGTATGAATATATATATAATGGATTAAATGAATGAATGGTTATATTGTGGTTAAATCATCTACTGTGTGATAATTGTAGATAATGGAAAATTGAGAAAAAGAACTGAAGTAAGTTAATGAATGTTTATTCTTAAAGAATTGAAAAGCTTGATTCATGTTAATGAGAAACAATTCATAAATGAGAAATGTATTAGAATAATTATATAACGTATGGTATGGGACATACGGGGTTATGATATAGGATGGAATCATAGAATGGCAATTAGTGAGGAGGAACCATTAACTAAGAGGTTAATAGGAGACGTTAAATGTGCACGCTAGATGAGAGGTAAGAATAGCAAGTGAGAGTTGGTTACTAACATGTACATAATAAATTCTTTATCGCACTTGTTAAATACTTGTTGTTTTAAAAATCATTTTCACAATCGGCATCTGACCCGTTTCCTTGCATATTTTATTTTCTATTATATCTTCTATATTAGGTGTACAGTAGCAGGGACGCCAACCTTAGCGGATTACGATAAGCTATGGAGCTATGGAGTTTTGCTTAGATGCCTATCATCTTTTGATTCACAGTATTGTCTTAGTCAGGGCATGTCGCCCAAAAGATTTCAGTTATCATTTTCTATCGGAGTCAAATACTATTGTATTTGTGCCTTTTTAATACATTTGATATTGATGGGATTACGATAATGGATTAATATTATTTCGGAATGTTTATTCTAATTGCATTTAAATTCTTTTGTGTTATCGGTTTAGTTAAGTGCTGTAGAATAAAATGTGTTGTGCTATTCTTAAACTAAAAATGGATTGTGTTGAAATTAAAATTTGGAAAGTTTTTTTTACACCAGCTTAATTGAGTATTGGGTGAGTTGAAATTGTTTTTGACAGTGATGCTAAGAATGAGCCAACTGTATATTCTGTTTTAAATTGATATGGGGATGGCCACCCGGTATTTAATTAGGCGGGGTGTTACAGTAAATCCATTTCCTTTATCTATATTATTTGCATGAGGAATTGGATCTTTACAGTGTCTCCTAGACCTGGTTATAAGTTTTAGGGAAGAGATAAAGAACAATAATCATGTGGCTTCATATACCTCGGTCTTAATCGACACCTTATTTATTTCCCATAACAGATCTTCGAACGATATTATTCCAAATAGGCTGGTTACTGGACTGAATTCTTCCTGACTTGGTTCATCATCTGAGATGTCAAAATTATCCCCCTATCTGGTGGCGACTATGTCTTCTTGATAAGAATAATCAATACACTCAACGACCTCACTGACTTCATCGTACAAATCCTCCCCTCAAAGGTGATCTGTAAAAGTGAAGGGACTAACCATCCCTGTAGCTTCAAAATGGTGAGCAAGTTAGAGATGCTATAGATTTCACTTTTCTATCAAAATATATCGGCCATGGCATTACCATATCATCTAGACTGAATTCTTCAACAAGTACCACCCATTCATCTGATTCTCAAGCCCACTTTCGAGCTTCCATGAACAAGCTATTGAATTTTCGATAATCAACGGTCATCTCGGCGGGAAATTTCAACCCAAACTCTAAGAGTTGGTTCAACATAGCTGGTAACTCAATGTCTCCCCCCAGATCGGGTGTATACGTCGATGCAGGTCCTTATAAGGAGTAACAAAGATTGATCGGTGAAGCGGGTAGGGTGTAGGAGAAAATATAGGCAAACCTTGAGCGGTTTGGGTGAGATTATAGGGTTAATGGGTGATTTGCTGGGCATGATTTGAGTAGATTGATCAAATTTTAGGTCACTTAATAGAAAGATGGCATTTGTATGTGCTGGAAGGAGATACATGTGGTATTGGGTTTAGGATTAACCAATGGGGCGATGATACCCCGATCAATTAGGCCTTATATCACATTTTTAAGGCAAAAGCATTGGTCGGTGGTTTGACCTACGAATTAGGGAAATCACAATGGGTATCGGGTTTGAAGTTTTTAGAGAGTGGATTTGGTAAGGGATAGGGGTCCCAAGGCTTGAGTAGATTTTGGCTTATTAGGGCCTTGTAAACTTTAAACAAGAGAGCATGGAGCTCGGTGTACTATTTCTTGGCAGGATTAGGGTGACTTTAATGTGTCCAAGAGGTAGCAGGTTAAGAAATATGGTAATGGTTGAAACTAAATCACTAGCAGGCTTCTCATACTTTTGGGGAGTGAACTGTTCGGTCACTTTCTTTAGCTCAGATTCAACTTTGGTAATGCCTTCCTCAATTTCTACACCAGCCTCTTGAAGGGATCAAAAGTGTGGGTAATATTGTCCTCCCATGGATGCTCGGATATGAGGCAAGAAGTTCTTCTTCACAATACTGTCTTGTTCCTCCTCGGAGGGTTTGTTGATTATGGTAGCAGCTTTCTCTCTCCACCTTCTTATGAAGCTACTGAATGTTTCCCTAGGGTTTTGATTAAGAAGCTCTAAATCTCGGTGCATAACCTTTAGCTCATTATTATACTTGTATTGAGACATGAATTCTTGGGCGACATCCTCCCAATTATGGATCTTCAATTCTTCAAGAGACAAAAACCACCGGAGGGCACTTTCTTTCAAGATCTATTGAAACATCTGGTCCATTATTTCTTCGGAGTCACCAAGGAGGGTCGTGTCTCGATGATAGCTTCAAAGGTGAACAATTGGGGGTCTGTTTCTCCCTAATTTTTCGATGTCTGACATCTTGAACTTCTCTAACAGTTTAGCATTGGGATAGGGAGACATGTGGGTATAGTCCACGTAAATCTTGAATATCTTGACTTGAGGTCAAAATAGCAATTTGACATCTTTTTTTATCTTGTTCAGTTACTCCTCTTTGGGATCCACTAATACTGGAAAATTTGTCCCTAGTTGGGCAAGGTTCAAATAGGGAGTTGAGTTGGTGGTGGACTATTGGAAGGTGGGGAACTCAGAGCATGCTGATACCCTTCTAGGAACCAGACAGGCTCAGGAGAGGTTGGAACAATGGCACGTGGAAAGAGAACCTCAATTTCTTCCGAATTTGGGCTCGGTGTCGCTCATTTCATGGACCTCGATTTGAAGGTTATCAATCTTGGCACTGAGTTGGGATAAGATGTCCATCGGATTGGGTTACACATTTGGTGCTTGGTCAGTGTTCTCCATGAAGAGATCATGAAGGTTGATCCCAAATTCAAACGAAGTAGCAGAAGAAGAAGCAGAGCTTCGGGGTGGTTTGAGAGAAGATCGAAACCAATAGGGATCGAGGCCAAAATCGAGTATGCGGTCACCTGAGGGGGAAAATGGTTCAAATTTATTTTCAAAAGGAGGGAGATAATTTTTTGTATTTTGGAAGGAGAAAAAAATGGTATTTTTGGCTTTTCAGAAAAGAAGGGGAAAAGGAAAAGAATCTCATTATTATTATTATTATTATTATTATTATTATTATTATTATTATTATTATTATTATTATTATTATTATTATTATTATTATTATTATTATTATTATTATTAGGTTTTCACTTGTATTAAGTTTGCCTAAATGCAGAAAAAATGCCAGACAGGGTCTGAGACTGGGAAATCGGGTTTGAAACTATGTAAGACACGATTTGACTTGTTTCTAGGCTCGTGGACAAGGTCCCGTTTTGAAAAAAGGCGAAATAACGCGAAAATACAGGCGGTATGCCGACCCAGAATTTTTGATGGCAACTAGAAAACTAAATATGAGTGTCCTAAATTTGATGCCTATATGAGATTTATGCACTTGTTGGGTTAGTGGAAGGGTTCCCTCCTTTTGCATGAATTCCACGATATACCTCCTCCCTATAAGGGCAATCATTCATCGATACATGTAAACAAGCCATTTTATATGCCTGAATGTATGTGATTTGCCTCACTATATACCTTGTGGGGATAATATGTGTGAGAGCGAATTTGATATACTCGACGCACGTGAACGAGTTCCCTACTATATATCTCCAGTCATGAGTTCGGTCAAGCATTAAGATGTTGGAGGAATCGTTCGATATACATCCAAGGTAAGAGAATTTTGATCAATATTGCCATGCTCTTAGTGATGTAATGTGAAAAAATGCATGAGTCTTAATTAGCATATTATGGAGAAGGGGAGAGAGAGAGAGAGAGAGAGAGAGAGAGAGAGAGAGAGAGAGAGAGAGAGAGAGTATTTTTATATTTTATTTGCATGATGAATAAAGGGAGTACCACACTAATGAGGGAGCATATACAAGTATCATGAAAAATAAATCTAACATGGAGAACGAAGACTATACTAAACATGGAGATGGGGTCATATACATGTGAGTGAGTGACATGTGAATATTTACAAGTGAGCATGTGTGGTAGTGAGCCTATACATGTATCACTATAAGTGGTGTGTGGTATGTGTAAGTGAGCATAGAGATATATACAAGTTTGGGAAGTGTAGGTGTGTGCTAGTGAAGCCTAAGTATGAATATGCTAAGTGGTGTGTGAAGCATGTGAGTAAAAGTAAAGCTAAGTCTAAGTGTGTGAAGTGTACATGGAGAGTAAG